>CM061920.1:245979492-246101346 GCA_031002005.1 Vandiemenella viatica | reverse complement strand
ATGACCCCGATGTCGACGGGGCCGTAAAACCATTAAAAATTTAAAAGTTTAACGTTTTAGAAGCATGTCGAACTACTGGAAAAATATTGACAAATAGCAATATGTAGATTTTTTTTGGGAATTTGATCAAATGTTAGGATGATAATTTATCACCACTAACTTTGTTTATTTCGTGTTACTCTCCGAAGACGTTGAGGTCACTGGAGAGGGAAAGGACCAGTGACATAGCCTTCTAAAGGAACCCGCAGTCACCAGGAGTAACATTGAGAAAACATGGAAAAGCGAAATGTGGATGGCCGGACGGGGTTCGAATCCTCGTAGTCCTAACTGCGAGGCCAGAGTGTGAGTGCTCACAAACCAGGCTCGGTTAAGTAGACTTCTTGGATCAATGGGTTTATGACAAGTGTAGCATTTTTAGTGCGACCCAGCTTGTAAGCATTGATGGATGCGCAATCAGTATTTTTTCAGTATTTTCTGCTCACTTCTTTCAATAAAATCAGTTGTTCGTTTATCAGATGTCTTATCGGCTACGAGGTTTGATACAATGAAATCCTGATTTAAATTTTGGCCCGTAAAGAAGGAGCCAAATGCCGAAGTTAGTATCACTGAATGATGCACATGAGTAAATATTAACTGATTTCACTTCTACAGTTATCAAGGTGCGATTATGTCTGTTTAATAGGTATAATTGAAGCACAAGTAAATCCAAACAGGGAATAACGCATTATTATTAAATTTACTTAAAAAACTGTGAAACAAACTTCGGAAATACATAAAAGTTTGCTCCGTGAGGAGACATTGTTAGACGTATACAGGGTGTTACAAAAAGGTACGGCCAAACTTTCAGGAAACATTACTCACACACAAACAAAGAAAATATGTTATGTGGACATGTGTCAGGAAACGCTTACTTTCCATCTCAGAGACTCTTCGTGCTCGTATTGTGGACGGCTGTGATACAATACGCCATTCTCCAGGGCTGCATGAGCGCATCAGGGATTCCATGCGACGGAGGGTGGATGCATGTATCCTCGCTAACGGAGGACATTTTGAACATTTCCTGTAACAAAGTGTTTGAAGTCACGCTGGTACGTTCTGTTGCTGTGTGTTTCCATTCCATGTTTAATGTGATTTGAAGAGAAGTAATAAAATGAGCTCTAACATGGAAAGTAAGCGTTTCCGGACACATGTCCACATAACATACTTTCTTTGTTTGTGTGTGAGGAATGTTTCCTGAAAGTTTGGCCGTACCTTTTTGTAACACCCTGTATAAGTGGCGTAAAGCTTTCCAAGATTAGATAAGATGTATTTAACTAAAAGTACAGACGAAAGTTCAGTTTCAAATATATGTTCAACAATAGTGTCAAAATAGAGTGAAAATTTATAAATTATTTAGGGGTGATTTCGGTTTTCAGCACATGTTGCGCCATGAGCTGTCTGGTATCAGCCTGATGGGGCCAACGGCTCTTGCCGCCTGGTTCACGGCCGTGTAATTGTTATGGCCAGCTGATACGTGTCCGAAGTATGCGCTAAATGGGCCCACGCGGGGCTCGTGTTACGGTCCGCTTGCAGTATCGTCGCTACAGGCGTCGCTCGCCCGTGTGAACAACACGAACTGCGTCCCACCATAACATCACTGCAGTCTCTATACGAGTATGATCCCTTGCAGTTCTAGTCTCAATACAAGTATGATCTGTTGATCAGATCCTAGTATCATCATAATTAATATCCTGCCATATGCCAGATTTTCACTCGGTAACTCTCAATGGTCTCATTTCTTCTGCCATCCTCATCTGGTCAGTAATATCCGTTTCCCTTGATGCCACCTATGATCTTGTATCTCTTCCTTCTACTCACTTTCCTTCTACAAACTAGTTCTTCAAAGGGGTCTGTTAACAAGCACTCCTCTCTCAACGAGTGTCCCATCCAGTTCTTCTTAATTTTTTTATGCTTGCAGTGGTTTTTTCCTCTGCCAGACCACTTCCAGTACATAAACATTACTCAATCTTTCCATCCATCGTAAAAACAGAAAGCTAGGGTAGGAAATGCGGTATCAAAGGAAGTGGAAGTAAAAATGGGAGTGCCGCAGGGTAGCGTATTGGGACCATTGCTATTCATTATTCTAATGAATAATTGTGTTGATTGTTTACTATCTGAAATTAGATTGTTTGCAGATGACATAATGCTGTATAAAAGGATTAAAACGATAGAGGACTGTAAACAGTTGCAGGGTGATCTGGACAGGATATCTACTTGGGTTGGTAAACATGGGATGAAGATAAATGCAAAGAAGAGTCAGCTAATTAGATACGGTACACAAATATAAAACAAAGGGTTAATTATGAATATAAGGTGGGGGAAGAATTGCTTGCTGCAGACTTGAAATGTGAATATCTTGGCATTACATTTGATAACAAACTTAACTGGGCAGGACACATTGGACAGGTGGTAGGAAAAGGATTCAAAATCCTGCACTTGTTGGAGAGAGTGATGAGGGGATGCACGAGAGAAGTAAAGGAATTGGGTTACAAAACTTTGATCAGAC
Source organism: Vandiemenella viatica (assembly GCA_031002005.1). Classification (NCBI taxonomy): domain Eukaryota; kingdom Metazoa; phylum Arthropoda; class Insecta; order Orthoptera; family Morabidae; genus Vandiemenella; species Vandiemenella viatica. The sequence continues at coordinate 246,098,801 of CM061920.1, read as the reverse complement.
CATTGCTCGAATATGGTAGTGTAGTATGGGACCCACATTTTGAGTATCAAATACAGGAGTTGGAGAAGGTGCAAAGAAGGGCTGCTAGATTTGTTTCTGGAAATTATCGCAGAATGCAATCAGTGACAGATATGATAAAGGAGCTGGAATGGGATTCATTGCAAGACAGGAGGAGGATGAGGAGGGTAATGGGAGTGTACAGGGCGTGTACTGGCGATGAGGCATGGAACGATATTGCAGTAGGTATGAAAAGTAGTTCATGGAAGGGAAAAGATGACCATGACCACAAACTGGCATTCGATTTCAGGCACAAGGGTGTGGAAAGATTTTCTTTTTTAGGTAAGGGTGTCAGGGATTGGAATGAGTTACCAAGGGGAATGATGAATAACCTACCGAAAACGTTAAAGGAATTTAAAGTTAAAATTTGTAGAGGGCAAATGTAGGTGAGTGAATGATAGCGGGAAGATGGGTGTGTAGGGAAATTGCCACTGGAGCGTGTGCTCCATTGCAATTAAATAATAATAATTCTCATCATTCTCCTCTACTTCCACATCACAAACCCTTCTCTCCTGTTTTCATCCTCTCGTTCAGGTGCCACTCTCCTTACGAAACACTTGCCGACCTTAGCAGGAGAGAAATATAACGTTCAATAAGTTCGTAACGTACTGAAAGGAGACCAAAAAGCGGAGAGTGGTCCAGGGAACCATCTTGCCCTAGGGGTTGGAATTGGCCCCTAAAGGCGGATGAATCAGAAATGATCAACGGCATTGTGATGCAGAAGGCCATGGGAAACCACAGCATTAAAGAGCCAAAGGGTATCCTGAGGACACGTAATATTCTCATGGTTGGAGGATTGCATCAAGCCAGTCGAAAGACTGAAGACAGCCCCCCCCCCCCAAAAAAAATAATTATAGTAAAAAAAGAAAATAAAAATAAAAAAGTTATACACGTTTTACAGAAAATAGTGTGGTCCGAAAGCTCTTCCCTAAGCTTCCTTCACTGAAAAGTGGAGTTCCTAGATTCGATTTCTGCTAAAGGCCGAAGTTTACGGTCTCTTAAAATTACATTTACCTCTGACAAAGCTTACTTGTGTGTGTGAAAAACGGTGTGAAATGTGTGGCAACTTAAAGCTTAAGTCCCGAAGGAAGAGATCTGATCTTCCTACCTCTGTCACGTTGATTCAGTATCTTCATTCGAGAAGGTTCCACCTACCTTTGGGTTAAAGACTTGTTCGTAGAAAAATTTCGAGGGACATACGGAACCTTGTATCTTTCTTCATAAATCTAAACTCTGAAGGAAATAAATAATTCATAAACGCTTTGTCCGTAGATTTACAGATTGCAATACAGGAACACCGTCACATTAGACAGTATCTAACCAATAACCGGATCTGTCAGAAGAATAAGCATCTCCAGCTTGCTCTGTGCTTTTATATTTCCTCCTCCTCCAGTATTCTTCAGTTTAACGTGCACAAGTTCATCTACACATTTGATCCAGATGTACCTGTTTACTTGCAGTTTTAAATTGTGTATGTCCGTTGGTACCCTTTCTTATCTCATCTGTGAATTCTCAATACACCTATTACCGAGCGTGGTGGGAGAGCAGTAACGCTCTGGATTCGAGAGGACGAGGCTACGAATACCTGTCCGGCCATCCAGATTTTTGTTTTAAATGGTTTCCCCAAATCACTAGAGGTGAATGCGGGGATGGTTCATTCAAAAGGCCTTGGAAGAATTCCTTCCCGTGTCTTGTCTCCAGTCCATTCCCACCTCTAATAACGAGGCGTAAAGCCAGGAGCGAAATCGATCTACCTATTCTATCATCTACAGCTTTCCCAACGTGATTATTTCACAACCGGTACACACATCATTCGAGAGATCCAAACACTTTCTTGACGTGAGGTGAAATAGGGAGGGGGTGGATTGCGGTGAAATCTCACGAAACATCACCAAGGGGGAGGGGGGGGCAACGGAAATCTCACGTGAGGTTCTGAAATTCTTGTAGAATTGTAGAGCTAAAAAAAAAAAAAAAAGGAAGGTCTCCAAAAGTTGCGAGTTCGATTGGTAAGGGGGGTGGGGGTAGAGGTCTCCGACAAAATCTCACGAAGTCTCACTAGAGGGGGAGGGAGCTGTCCGGAATTCCGGAAAAACACCTAATGTCATTAATGGACGCCACCAAACACAAAATCGTAAACTGAAAATAGTCGATTAGCGGAATGCTGAAAAATGTAATCGAAATCGATTTGCAGGCATCAGGTTATGAAGAGTTGTTAGAAAACAAGCTTCCACATTATTTGATGACGAAACATAAAAGAGAGAGTCTTCAGTAACCACTTCCTATGATACACAGTTTAAATGTTTTGGTACACCTGTGGTGGAGAAGTAATGAGTAGTGGACAGCTGGTTGCTAATCGCTTCCCGAGTCGCTCGGGAGTTGGTCTGTTTCGCTGCACGCACACTGTGGCACGGCGCCAGCAAGAAGTGTGCGGTGCCGTCTGGTTTCTTGCGCGGCGTCAGTGTCCGAGGCGGGTGATTGTCATCTGACGTAACTGCGGCGAGCCTTCTGAGTCACTCGCTGTTTTGGGAGCTCTCGGCGTCCCACTGTACTCAGACACTGACTCATACAAACTTCAATGACCGTGGAGTGCAGATTTTCTTCTAATATTGTAAAATTACAATCACCTTCAAAATATATTATTTTCACGTACAAATAACGCAGAATGTTGAATCTTGTATACAAATTGCGAATCTGTAATACGAAACTCTAAATAAGCCATATGACCTCTTAAGTAGACTAGTACAGAGGTTGGACAAAATAATATCATCACCATGCGATAGAGTACAGGTTGTTGCATGTTGGCACCACTACTTCCGTGTGAATACTGCGATGCGAATTTACGGAGTAGTTGACGTGGCAGGTCTTGTAGGTTGTGTCTCAGTGTATTATACGCTTTGTTCTGCGACGGTTATAACAAGTGATCGGTGAAATGAGTGATTTCTCAGACTTCGAAAGGGGGAGAATTGTTGGAGCTCGGTTAGCGAGTGTGTCTGTGACGAAAACAACTGAAGTGTTTAACGTCTCACGAGCGACAGTATGAACGGTAATGACAGCATACACAAAAGAAGGTAAAACATCGTCGGCGAAGAGGAATAGCGGACGAAAACCAAACTTACCGACAGAAACCAACGAACATTATAAAGAGTTGTGGCAAGACAACACAAAACTACCGCAGCAAAAGTGACAGCAGAACTCAACACACAGCTGAGTAATACTGTTTCGACAAAAACAGTACGGCGGGAGCTCCACAAAGGTGACATTCATTGAAGGGATATAATTGCAAAACCCCTTATAACGGCAACCAGCGCTAAGCTGCGAAACAAGTGATGCCACGATCATAAAAACCGTACACTTGATGATTGGAACAATGTGGAATGGTCCGATGAATCATTGTTTACATTCTTTCCTACTAAAGGCCAGGTTTATGTATGGAGAACCCCAAAAGAAGCCTTCGATCCAGACTGCCTGCGTCCTACAGTCAATCATCCGTTCCGTTATGATTTTGGTGGCTATATCGTGGGATTCAGCTGGTCCTCTCATTCACATCATTGGCCGGATGACTGCGAATGAATATTTTGACATCCTCAGTGATGAAGTTCGTATTATGACCAGCATACTGCTGCCAAATACCGCCATCTTCCAAAATTATAATGCGCCCATACACACGGCCAAAAATGTTCTGTCCTGGTTCGAGAGGCATCAGAATATCATAAAACATCTTCCCTGGCCAGCACAATCGCCGGAACTCCATATAATTGTGGGGAGTTTTAGAGCAGAGAATAAGAAGCAGATTTCCACCTCAAACATCACTGAAGCAATTGGCGGATGCTTTGATACAAGAATGGGACAACATTCCGTTGGAAAATATTCAGACATTCTACAAGTTTATTCCGCGAAGAAATGCGGCTGTTTTAGAAGCAAAAGGTGTGCCAACACCATATTAATAAATCAACAGTATGTAAATGTCAGGTGTTCGTATTATTTTGTCCAATTCCTCTATGTGAAAATTACAACTCCACAAACTAATGTTAATATTGACGTCAAAGTTACAGAATATCGAAAGTAATGCATAACATGTAAATTATAACATATGCACAATTACCGCGCACAGTAATGTATTTATAAATTAATTTTTATGGCTTTACGCTTCGTGATGTGAAAGTCATTTGAAACCTGGAACGATTGTGGGCAAGGAAAGGGAAGGAATTCGGCCTTGGTCTGTTTGAAGGAAGTATCACGGCTTTCGCCTGGAGTGATTTGATGATTCTAAATTAAGATTTAGGACAGTACGTGTATGTAATGAGAATCAATCACACAAGACAACGGGTAAAACGTCTCCAGTATGTGTTAAAACTGAACTATTAAAGATACTGAGTCTAATTTAGTGTAGATTTATCAATAACTAGCATTTGCCATGAGCTTCGCTCGTAGGAGTGTGTAATAATAGGTTTACCGTTTGTTTGTTTGATTTTTTTAGAAAAAAACTATGTGTCATGTAAGAAGTTTCGTTCTTCTATCAGATTTCTTATTTCCAATGTTTCTCTAACTGTCATAAAAATTTGATTTTCGTTTTCTGCAAATGTTAACGTAATGTAATTTTAAAAATTTAAGAAATTAATTATTAAAATGTTCATAAAAAATGTTAGACCGAGTGTGGTGGGTGAGTGGTAACGCTCTGGCCTCGCATTCGTGAGGTCGTGGGTACGAATCCTCGTCCGGGCACTCAGATTTGGGTATTGCATGGTTTCCCCAAATCACTCCAGGTAAATACCGGAATGCTTCCTTTTCAAAAGGCCATGGCTGAATTCCTCCCAGTTCCTAGTCCCCACTCCTTTCCCACCGCTAATTACCCCGACGTCAACGATATCAAAAATACCAACATAAAACTACCTTAAAATTATACATTTTCATACGAAGGGGTAATATCCTACATATATTCAGTTATGGTTTAGTATCGATATAAAGCAGAAGCTTTGATATCGATTCCATCTGAAGTTTGTATTGTAGTATCTGTGTAACCATTACCGTACATTAAACATCATAATTAATTGGAGTTTTGATCTTTGAACCAGTGGTTTCATTTACGTTTTCCGTGTGTTGTAATGTACTATACTTCAAAAAACTGAAGAACTAAATAACCAAAATTACGTGGTCAAAACAATATTAACAGAATCCAAAGAGGTTATTGCTTATCTGTAATGAAAGGTGATCTTTGGTGGAAGTGTTTATGTTACATATAGTGCGATCTGTTGTGATTACGAACAGCTAATCATTTATTGTTCCGTCCCACGGGTACGGAGACTGATAAAATGTATCGTACGTTTTAAACTTCAGACCATAACTTACAAACTGAGAAAATTCTCATCCATTTTTCATTATTTTTTTATTTTTTATTTTTCTGCTTGTGGCTTTTTGCCTTGTCGACATCGAGGTCATTAAAGGCGGGAAAGGAAGGAGGCAAGAAACTGGTAGGAAATCTGCCGTGGCCTCTTAAAAGAAGCATCCCGGCATTTGCCTGGGTTGATTTGGGAAAACCGTGGAACACCCAACCCTAGATGCCCAAACGGGGATTGGAATCCGCGTCTTCCCGAATGCAACCCACCGCTAACCCACCACTCTCGATAACCCATCCAAATTAGCTCGGTTTTATTTTTATGTGTAACGCTATAACAAGTGACAGATAGTCAGCCTTTTTACGGATTTGTGTAGGGCCTGTGTAGAGATATTCCCTATTTATATAAAGCAATTATATATTTCACTAAGATTTTAAAAATGTTTTTATGAGCATGTTGCCACTTCGTTTGAAATACAATGTGTGTATCTAAGTGAAGATACGGGGAGACCATTTTGCTCCTTAGGGTTATTTGCCTGGTTTTCTATTGAGAAGCGATATTATAGTCACTCATTACCTCACATGTTTCCACACAAACTCACACGAAGACAAACTATTCTATTCAAATTATTCTCTTCATTCTCAATTTCTGATTGAGCAGTAAGTACGAGCATTTTAGCATGGGTAAAAAGTAACTGTTCCATGATGAACTACCATTAAATTAGTTACTGATCATTTCTATGGCAGCCGAGATCAGCTCTAAATGTCGACATTTGCATCCGGTGACGCGGCTTGACAAACGGCCATTAATTGCTGGCTCACAGGCCTGCCGGCGTGCGTTCCATTGTGTCGGACTGACCGCCTTCCAGATGGCTTGTCCCAGAAATTATATCGATCGGCGTCTGTCTGAAGCCCATAACGCAGTGGGGTACCTCATTAAGTGAGCGGCGATAGACATCAGACCAGCACACGTTCTCTCAGGTGCTCGAGCACTGCTGCCTATACGTCTTTATTACTCGCCGGGTGGGGAAACTGGCACAAGGTTCTTTACTGACTACTGGTAGGAACCACACAGCTAGAAACGAAACACACATAAGCTGCAAGGTATTATCTAATTTTAACATTTGAAAACGTCTACCTATGAAAAGTAAATAAGATATATTGCGTTTGAACAGACAAAGTTTGATGTAAGGCCACAGCATACAACATGTGGTTCATTTAAAAATCGCGTCATACAAGTGAAAACAGTAAACAGAAATTTCTGAATTGATAACTGTTACCTCGCAATGCACAATAAATTTTATTCCGATTCTGTTATGTCACAAGAAGTGTGTGTCTGCCTATTGATGGGTTAAATTAGGCCAATAATTGAATCTGTGAGCGGACAACCGGCTCAGTGGTGAAGGCGTTACTCTGAAGATCTCTAGGTCACTTGTTTGAATCCCGACCTCCGCTGGAATTTTCAGGGGACCTAGACCCGATCTTTAGTGGAAGTGTTTATGTTACATATAGTGCGATCTGCATAGCTTGCTGTGTAACATAAAGTACGCCAGAACGCTTCCGTGGTTCGGATTCCACATTAAACTGTAGGTACCGGGTTAGGCAAGAGCGGCTAAGATAGGGGCAGATTGCGCAACCGGGTCAATGCGACCCAACCATAGTTATCTCTAATCGAGCATAAAACTTTACACAAAACCTCAATTAAATATTATACATGCCGGCCTCGGTAGCTTAGGGGCTAGAGTGCTAGCTCCACGTGCCGAAGGTCGCCGGTTCGAATCCGGCTGCGGGCATGGATGTTAAGTGTTGTGTGTCTGTGTGAATGATCTTTCAGTCCTGTGACGTCCGTACTGAGAAGATGCAATATATATATACACTGGATGACGACTAATTCAATGGAAGCTTTAATAATCACATTGAGCTGGCTGTATGGCCTCAGCTGCCGTAAGACATTAAAAAAAAAAAAAAAACTATACATATGACTTCACATTCATTGAATCATAATAGCTTCTTCAGTGAATCATAAAAGTTTCTTGTACATAATGTATTATAGTCTCAAACATTTGCAAAGCACAGTGAAATAACAGCTTAGTACACAGCTCGTAGCGTAATAAATCTAAAATACAGGGCGAGTCTAAAGTCCTTGGACACCTTCATAAGTTGGAAGAATGGAGGGAAAACTGAAAAGTGTTGATGGGAACAGAGGTTTGATGTGGGGTCGCAACTTTTGGAGTGAATGTCATTCATGGCCGCCATTTTGCATTCAAGTCATTTAAAAAAAAAAATGGGAAGCGGGGTATATGACACATCTAATAACACTCGCTTGAGCTCAGGAATTTAGTGGTGTAATTTGTTTTTGTCTATCTTGTACCGTTTAGAAGTCATTAATGTTCAAAGTTACCTTGATACTCACTCATGTTTCTCTTTTTTCCAGGTGATCTGAAATGGATAGACAAAAGCAAATTACACCACTAAATTCCTGAGCTCAAGCGAGTGTTATTTGATCACTTTGATCACTTTTCAGTTTTCCCTTTACTCTTCCAACTTATGAAGGACTTTTGACTCGCCCTGTATTATGGCACATCGAAACTGAACCAATTTACTAAGTCTGACATCGCAACGCAAGTGCGGAACAATCTTTCACAATTGAACATCCAGCGTCTATCCGGAGCATCATGTAGAATTTTATGAAAACAGACAGAGCATTAATAACGGCTGAAATACAAGTGAAACAACACATCATTGTTACATGATTATCAATAACCAATCATTATGCTGAAACATATTCAATGATAAGAAATTTTACCAGGAATTATTATAAAAATTAAAAAATTACGTGATTGTAGGTTTTCTCGGCGAGTCAGCTGCTTGAAGATTGCTCAGGCGTGCTGCCAGATCACTTTGTCATTGATCTACTAATTTTCGATAACGTAACGGGACATCATCATCTTCAGGTTACTTCTACTGACTGGCACTTTCTCGCACTGCGCTTTCCAATCAGACTCTATGCATCTCACTCAAAACCTCAGCATTGTTTCTGACCATGCCGTAATACAGTGAAAGTGTAAAACCGATCGGGGTGGGTGAACGGTAACACTTTATAGCTTCGCATTTGGGAGGACAAGGGTTCGAATCACCATCCGGGCATCCAGAACTGGGTTTTCCATGGTTTCCCCAAATCTCTCCAGACGAATGCTGGTATGCTTCCTTCAAAAGGCCATGTCTGATCTTCTCCCGCTCCTTGTCCCCAGTCCTTTCCCTCCCCTAATGACCTCGACGTCGACGAAGCGTAAAGCCATAAAAAAGTGTAAAGCCTTTTCTTGCTCTTTTATTGTTTTTTCTTTACCAATAATATGTCTCATAGATATGATATTTACGGATCTATACTTTTGAAGTTAGAAACTCTGTATTTCGTCCTTTGAGCACTTGTTGTTAACAGTAACTAATGAAAGCTTTTATTACTGTATTTCTCATATTTTCGTTTTATAAACAGAAAGTTCTCGTGATACAGCACATTCACTATACAACGTCACTGAAGGATAAAACATTAAAGCCTCTTTCTGTCGTTCATTTTTAATCACCCAACACCTGGCCGAATTCTGGTATTCTAGCTTTATCTAAATTAATTCTACAACACATTCACGTTTTTGTAAGATAAAAAGTGAAAGGATATAAAAAGGCTAAATAAAAAGCAAAGAAGGAATATGTGAGCTGTCTACAAACTTTAACTACAGGTAGTTTTTGTTTCTATGTAACAGCAAGCCTTTCTCCTTATCATTAGGAATATTATTTACTTAATCAATCATTGAGCGAGCAATTGATATTCTACAGAGCATCAGAATGTTGATCAACCGTCTTAGAAACTGTGGAATCTCATGACAAGCACAAACATCACACAAGAAGTCAGTTATTATCGATATAATACTGCAGGTTTTTTGATCACTTTCCTACTCATTAAAAAATGCAATCCGGATAATTACGTATCATCGTTAGATGTGACGCTGGCACTGTGATACACGTTGGCTGCCGGATGGATAACTATAAAATATATTTTAATGTGTGACTTAAGTACAATATGTACTATTTTATTGAGAAGAGTTTATTTAGATTGATGTAATACTTTTTAACAAATTCTGAAGAAGACTCCCTTAAGGCGGGTCGAAACCGGTAAACAATAAATTCAATGAATATTGCAACAGGTTGGCTGTGATTCATTTTACAATATAATTATAAGTTTAAATTTCTATCAACTGCAGCTCCGTATGGGGAACTCTATTCGAAATATTATGACCTTTCATGTATGTGGGCTCCTTATCAAAACGAACACTTTCCAGAAGAACCAAGCTGATATGTCTTTAAGGATATACTTGCAATAAATGATAAAGTACGTGTTCCCAGTGATATTTATAAGCGCAACCCATATGAACGTAACAGGTATAAAGGAATCCAAAAGCAGATTTAATTACAAACGCCTTTGCTGACACCGGACTGAAAGACGTTACCTGCATTCCATTTAATTTACTGTGCGGAATGCTGAAAACGCTGACGTAGAATTCTAAATATCGAATATCACACAGGAATCAGCAAGGCGCGCCGTGAAACTGAGTCTACGGCTGTAAAGGCAGTAAAGGCAACGTCGCCGAGCCTAAAATTCAACGAACGGTATGTAGCGCAAGATTTAAACTTTCGACTACTAACCGCTAGATGCCGGCCTCGGTAGTGTAGGGAATAGCGTGCTAGGTCCGCGTGCCGAAGGTTGCCGGTTCGAGTCTGACCTAGCGCATGGGTGTTTAAGTCTTGTGTGTGTGTTAATGTCGTGTCTGTCCTGTGGTGTCCACAGTTAGAAGCTAGTACAACGTACTGGATACACTGAAACACTGCAAGAGTCATGATCACATTCAGCTGGCTGTATGGCTTAAACTGCCGAATGACATAAAAAAACCTCCACTAGATGTCCGTTCGCAGTGATCCAGTGATCAAACATGATACATACATATTCTTATCTGCCACGAAACGACACATCCATCACAAATCGATCGTCTATAAATTAATGACACGAGTTCTTCATGTCTTTCAGCCTGCTCTAAGTTTCTTATTGTTTATATCAAGTGTTCATCAATCTTTTCTCGCGTAAATAGTAAATTCAAGTGGAAAGACAACACAGAACGGACAAAACACTTAATTAAAATTAGATATGCGCTAATCCGGACTCGAACCGGAGACCTCTACATCACGAAGCCAGTTCGCTAGCCCCGCTCTACCTTCCTTCGAAGTTCCATCCAGGGTACTCATTGGTTAGCAGCCTGAGTGGACCTGCGGAGCCGTTCTGGACAATCAGCTTCGAAGAAAAATCCTCTGCTATGTCGGGAATCGACACCTAATTGTTTCGCGGGCACCTTTATAGTTCTTTCGCCTATTAGCAATCAGATCTACGATTAAGCAGGTATGTTGTTATCATTATGTGTCTGCAGATGGCCTGAATTTTTACGGGCCCCTAATGATGTCTCCTTGAGCTATATTTTTATTTGTTCATGTGAGGCGTGCTCGAACGATCCGTGGTTTGGATTCCACCGAAACCTTTACCCTCAGCATTACCGGGGTAGTGTAGGCTAGCCACGCCGGAGGCGGATACCGTGATATACTGAAACTCTGTCACTAGGGGAAAAAAAAATCCTAAGGACTCCCCTAACCAATAATTCCATGTGCACTTATTTAATTTTTATGTTTACAGAGACTGTAAAATATGTATCATTCCTTTTCTCTTTATTATTGACTAGCATAGCCCACTACTTCGCGCGCATCTTCCTTGGTATGTGCAGAAATTCTTTAATGATTTTATTATATTACCAAATATTATCTGTGAATGACATGAAACTCATTATTTCAGTTGCATATAACTGGTTCCAGCGTACCAAGTTGTCATCACAAAGCAGTGAATATTTTAATGCACATGTGACACAAGTTAAGATTTTCGAACGGAAACAGTACCAAAGTTTGCGTTTAGTTTAATATGCAGCAAAGAATTATAATTTACTTTGCTTTCTATGACGCCATATTACTAATGTTATTATTTCAGCCGCATGTAACTAGTTCCAAAGGGGCCAAGATTCGATTGCGATACAGTGAATGTATTAATGCGCATGTAATAGTAGCTATGATTTCCGAACGGTAATATTACTGAAGGTTGTGGTTGCGCTGAACTGCAGCCTGGACCAGAATGACAAATGATATGATTTGCTAAAACATAAGTCACGGTAAATTTAGTTTTATAATTTACGCGGTATAGCATTAGGTATTGAATTATGTATAATTTCCTTTGCTTCAAAGAACGCTATATTACTGATGTCATTATTTCATTATTTCAGTCGCATATAAGTAGTTCCAGTGGCCCGATTGCTAAACAGTTAATGTATTAATGCGCATGTAATAGTAGCTATGATTTTTGAACGGAAATATTAGCGAATTTGGGGTTAGGTTGAAATGAAGTCTGGACCAGAATAACAACCGATGCATTAGGCACGATGGATTTAATTTCATAATTTACGCGGTGTAGCAAAAGGTTTTAGGATTACTGGTTACTTTTTAACTTAATTGGTTCCATGTTGATGTTGTCATTAACTCATAGCACGTAAGAATTTCCAACTTCATCTCAATAAAAACTATAACCGAAAACAAACATTACAAAATCAGAATGGTGAGAGTTATTTAATGAAAAAGAACAGTTTATTCTACTGGACGTGGTTTGAACAGCCTCAAAAATTTGTTCACAGCTTCCTTCGGTGATAATATTCCAGTATATTTGCACATTATAACCAACAAATATATACTAATCGAGTAAAGTCATTCGAAATTTGGACAGTTTAGCATAAGTTACTATTCAAGATATACATATTGCTTCATGTTGATGCTTATTATAGGCCTAGTTCTTTTTCAGACACCTTTATTCGTTAAAAACAATGAATTAGGCGTCCATATGTCATGTAGAGGAAAAGCATCACAAATTAACGTTTTTTAAGTAACATTGTACAGCATCCAGCGTCAATTGCAAATATGTCGTACCAGAGACAAATTGTTTAACTGTCAAAGATGTTAATAATATCGGCGATTGTGCTTACCGTAAATTATATATTATTCACGCTTATTACGTTTGATTCACATATTACGTTAATTTTATTGTTTTAAATTTCGGAGAACTGATTAAATAAATAGCCGAGTATATGAAAAGCTGTTGTCAGTTTTCCGTGAAAGGAGTGAACATCTCAAATACAGTATGATCTGTGACCCATCATTTTCCCTATATAAATGATTCCATTTATTTTCTCCGACCCTTATACATATAAGTCGTTAGCTATTTATGCAGGTTTTAATCCCGACCATTAACTCTAAAAATTGGAGAACACCATCCAAATTGGTGCGCTAGTTTTTGTGTGATACCGGTTCATATACACACACACAGCTTGCTGACAGTTTATATAATACTGTAGATAGATTCCAGTCATTTTAGCACGTAATTGGAAACAATCCTACAATTCGCCTAGATTCCTATGGGAAAACACAAAAAATTGGTCCGAATGGAGCAATAGCATCGTATCTTCATTTTCAACTTCAGTGTGGTCACCATGATGCACTCCAACAGTTTCTGTGACTTTGCAGTAACTCATTGGTAATGTAAACAATATTTTCCCTCCTTCTTATTACGATCACTATGTCTGGATCAAGAGACCTATCTCCAACAGACACAAAACAAAAAAGGAACTGCATATTTCAGTGGCTATTTCATGTCCATCTGTACCAGTCTGAGAACGTCTGAAGACGATATGAGATCCTTGATGTCGAATAAAATATAAATGAAAGTATTTACCGTAAATGTAGCTTTTCCATAAGCTGAAGAGTATCATCTTTGCATCCATGTATGTTATTGTGTCACTAGCTTAGTTTACAGTCAGCTTTTGACAAACTGTAATAGAATACTTATCTTTCTAGTGCTTTATATCTTGTCTCCATTATCCTCCATTACTATTTTAGTATGTATTTTATAGTAATCAGCATATTTATTATTTCGCCTTACAAGCTTCGATTCAAAAGTAATGAACTTTTGTATAACACACTTTGCAATATTTACCGGTCACAGCCGATTTTTACACAATATACCTTAGAGATAAGTCTTGAATTTTCTTCATACATAAATCATGAAAGATCCTCCGTCTTAACTTCCCTTGCTCATTCCCATCTGTTTTCTCCTTGTAATCGTTCACTCAAACTGCTCTTAATATTCCATTGAGCAATACCTTGGCTCAGATATATTCTTACTTAAGTAGTGGTTATAATTCATATTAATTTATTAGATTAAGTATATTACCAATAATGGCTTATTAAGTGCGTTAGGGGGCGTCCGTAATTTACGTGAGGTGAAATATGGGGGGGGGGGTCAGGCGAAATCTCACCAAGGGGTGGGGGTATTTCGTCGAAAAGGGGGGTGTAACCGGCTTTGGAAGGGTGAGACCTAAAATTAAAAAAAAGTCTCAAAAAGTTGCGAGGGCAAGGCGATTTCTAGGGGGGGGGGGGGTCTCTCCCGGGCCAGATCTCACCAGAGGGGGAAATCCGAAAAAAACACCTCATGTAATTTATGGATGCCCCCTTATGAAAAAATAAGAATGTTACAACGAGCCTATAATTTTACGGAATTAATTTGATATCATCATAGTCACATTATTTATAAAACCACTACAAACAAAGTAGTTGCTTGATTATTAGAGAGAAGGAAGATCTGTGATGATTGTTAGCTTGGCAACTGGTGCGCCTTCGCATGTGAGTTGACAGCCTATCTCTTTCGACCTCCCTCCAGTGGCGCCAAGTTCTATTTAAGATAAGAGCGGAAGAACAAGAAACAGATGCCTCGTCTTTTTCACGGGCGAGGAACCTTTGACGATCCTTGTAGCTCCTCAAGCAAACGAGGGTCGGGCCGCTTGCATGTTCTAATGAGGAGGACGCGCTCCGCCTTTGTCCTCAGTCCTGCAGGATATTCGCACGCAGCGCCTTTAATTTGCCCCTCGCCCGAGCCGGCTTCATCAGCTGTGCCTGTTTCCTGTATTCCGTGACACGATTTCATTAAGCCATTAGATCACCAACAGCATAATGAAGCGGCTTTGTTTGTACGTTCATGCATATTTAGCCGATAAATCACAGCCATAAATTCCTCTCTGTGCCGCACGAATGTCCCGGCAAATAAACGGGACACGGCGAAATTTCCTACCCCACCTGCCGTGGTAATTAAAGGCCTGGAATCCCACGCTGCATTCAGACGGTCTTCTGATAAAATAGACATTCTGAACGAACAGATTGTCAGAGAGCAATAGCAATATAGTTACAGTTCTTTATAGATTTTACATTCTTCACACATCACCGTATATAGAAGCGCTTTGATAACCAAAAATTTTTAACTGTTGATGTGAATAGATACTAGCGTTCTGACTATCCTAACTATCCTATTATTTGTTACTGTTTTATACGCGTTGCAGGCTATGTATCGATTATCTTAGCCAATCTCATTTCTTTACTGCTGTTGATTAGAATCCTTCGCATATTTAACTCTTTAGCCGTGAGTTGTGATGCAGAAATATTTCAATATTTGTGATTCTTAATCTCTTTCCTGAACTACTTTTGTTACCCACATTGTTTTCCAGTAACTCCGATAAGATATGAAAAATATCTATGGAGCGTGGCGGGTGAGCGGTAACGATCTGACCTCTCATTCGGGACATGAGTCCGAATCCTCGTCCTGGCGTCTAGATTTGGTTTATCCGTGGCTTCCCCAAATCACTCCAGGCGAATGCCACGATGCTTCCTTCAAAAGGCCATGGCCAAATTCCTTCCCGTTACTTGTCCCCATTCCTATTTTGCCTCTAATAACCTAGGCGTCGACAAAGCTTAAAGCCATAAGCAAAAAAAAAAAAAAAAAAAAAAGATAGGGAGATAAATATCAACAGATTTTGGTATTAAAATATAGGAATTAAATGTGTTGATAGTCTGCTAAGTATTTCTCATATGACATTCGATTTAACTAACTTCCTGGTTCTGCCATCCTAGGGATAAGTGAATCTTAATATTGTATTCGAACCCATGCGTGTCCCATTTATATCTCAGAATCTACAATTAAAACGAGGAAGTTCCTATGCAAACATTTCTGCTATAGCAGTAGGTGAAACGTAAATATTTTTATGTCTAGGTAGAAAGCTTACAACTAGCCACAATTTTAATCCATTGTTACTGATGGTTTTTATAAATTTGCTTTAAAAACACTTCATGCAGCTCCATAAATCCAATCCTGATTCATAACCACAAGGCATTACACTATAACGACTTCAGAGTTAAGGTTAATGCTGAACTAGCATTGGAATCATGTGTGTAATTTCAGTTATTGTGTTCCCCAGGGAAAGCTTCAGTTTAGTAACGTAAATAAATACTTGTACTTACCATAACTATGTGGTTAGTTTACTTTCCATTTCATTTCAGTGCAGACGATAACTCCTTAAAAACAATGGTCGAATTGCCATAAAAGTAGTAATTAGTATCTCAAAACGCCAGAAAGCCAACGTTACCACTTACTATGTCCTCTCTCACCAGAAAAACAATGTATTTTAGAAAACAAATAAAGCAATGAAACTACCTAATTTCATCAATTTATTCAAAGTACTTATAAAATTTCCATGTATTCTTCCTAGCAAAAACTCTGTTACCAGATAGTGGTACCACTCAAATATGTGTGCTAGAAGCGTATGGCTACAATATATGAGTTATAGTAAAGGGATTCCACAGCTGGTAAACTCTGTTATAGCGAGTCCATGCAGAAGTATAGTAACATCACATCAGAAGACAGTTTGTTGATCCAAGCATGTCTGAAAAGAGAAATCGCTTTTAATTAATGTCCTTTGCGATTAGTCAGTTTTTTTGTAAGTGACTTCAGGTTGAACGGAATTCGTGTTTCTGCCTTATTAATTTAGTTATTTTCCTGCCTAAAGATTGGGCTGTGTAGGAACAATATTAGCTGACTTTTAGACCAGACCGAATGTTAATTTGTCAGAAGAGAAGAAAGTAGTTTAATAAAGGCATCCAGATATACAACACATTAGCATTTTAGGAAATGCTATTGTTACTGATCAACGGCTCTTCAACATTGAGGTCATTAGACCAGGGAAAGGATTGGGTGCACGTAACAAAAAGGAAATCGGACATATCTGTACTATTATAAACCTATAAGCGAGCTGCATCTGCCTGTCTATTTTTCCAGACATCATGATAGAACTACCGAACCAATCTGGGTGGGTTTTTCACAGCATGAAAGCTTATAGTCTAACCTAAGACTTTAAATAACCGGGAGAGTGGAGCAAGGAATGATAATAATTTGTTAGTACGGGGAACATATAGACAGTACAGATCACACTGCTTTTCAGATGAACACTCCTTTACGCGATATTAACCAGAGATCACTCTACAATACAGAAAAACACTCCATCATCCTGTATCCGACAATATTAAATTCTGAATACGTAACTTTAATTAATTTATTTATTTTAGCACGATAGAATACACTGAAAACATGAATCAACCACTACATCAGGAATTAATACTCCAGTAAACTTAACTAATTGGAAGAATTTAATTAATTTAACTTTTGGTAAAAGTTACGGAAATATTACATTTAGAAATATTTATTCTTTGATACTAGAAGAAAAAAACTATACGCAAACTCATTACAACGTGCACCAAGTTCATCGCAGGTGAAGCAGCAAGTAAATGCTAGTTTCTAATAAAGTAACGTCCACATCATTTACCTGGAGTGAATACAGGAGGCCAGGAAAAACCGAAACATGGATGGTCGGACCTGTGATGGATCGCCTATACTCCCGAATGTCAAGTCTGAATGATAATCGCTCAGGTACCAGGCTTGTTTGAAAGTCATATGTTGGGTGTGGCGTTGTATCACCGTTATTTCTGCACGTATACCCATAAATCTGGATGTAGTGTATACCAGCTTGCTATTTTTCCATATTTCAGATAAAATTATTTTAAAGTCAGCAATGAAAAAGCATATAAAGAAGTTGAAAAGATTATTGAACTCTGTGACATAAACTACTATACCAGTCTGCTCTGAGCCGTCGAACAGTGCGGATCGTTTCCTTGTTTACACGCGAGCCGTTCTAAGTGGTACGAGCAAGCTATCGGACTTCGTGTCCACACAGTGGTTAGTGTTTCTTCGAGATTAAGTTACCGCTGCTGTTCAACTACACAACAGGTGGAATATAGTGGGTGAATAGTGCAAGAGGTGTAAGCCTAAGGGCTTACAGGATGCAGGAGGACACGGAAGGGAGCACAGCAGAGGAAACAGCAGATGCTATCGCCTCGGCCCTTCAAGTGTGCTATACACCGATCGAAGTTGACATCGTAAGTACGCCGCCCATTGCACTTCCAGATTCTGAAAAGACAGCAGTTATAAAGAAACGCAAGCTACGTGCGTATGCCGACATAGAACAGCCTGCATGCATAAGTACCAGATGTGAAAGAGCCCCAACTGGGGAAATTGACCTAAATATGAATATAATAGTGTGCCATTTATACCTACTAACCCCCCAATTGCCGCAAGCGTTTCAGGAAGTGAAGAGATAGCCCAATCAGAAATACCAATAACAACTTATACTAGCAATAGCAGCCAAAACGCAATAGCTATGGGATCTAGGGATTTACCAACAGTCAATTTCGCAAATGTGCAAGCAGCTTCTACATTGGGAGAAGAGAAATTTAGGTATTCAGAACATGACACCGGTCCATTCATAGTCTATGCAGAACAGATAAATACAGAAGAGCACCCAAATAGGGGCGCCCTCGGACGTCTTCATCCCATGTCCGTTGGTAAATTTATCAGGAATTCCATCCCAGCAATGAACCATTCGATCCTTAACATATCAACCAAGGGGAGGAACCGTGTTCAGATTGAATTTAATAACTATAAGGCAGCAAACAACCTGGCATCAGTCACCAATCACCCTCAGAATATAAAATTTTTTATACCACGCTATTGTACTGTTAAAGAGGGGGTAATAAGAGGGGTAGATACTAGATTAACTGAAGAAGAAATACTAAATGTCATAGATTCCGATATTGAAGTGATAGCAGCCAGAAGACTAAAGCGTAAGATCACAATCGACGGAATACATCAGTGGATTCCGCGGCAAATGGTATGCATTACATTCAAAGGACAGACCCTCCCACCACATGTCTTCATTCACTACACCAGATGTCAAGTCGAACCATATGTTCAAAGAGTAACTCAGTGTTATAAGTGTTTGAGATATGGTCATGTCAACAAGCACTGTCGCAGCAATGCTAGATGCGCTAAATGCGGAGAGGCCCATGAAACATCCGGGTGCAACAAAACTAACAACTTCCACTGTGCAATATGTAGGGGAGACCACATAGCAACATCAAGCTCCTGCCCAGAGTTTGTGAAACAAAAGCGCATCAAAACCACATGGCCTATAACAACCTTACATTAGAACAAGCCACAGCTCTAGAAAAAACCCAACTTCTTACGCTAAACAAGCTGCCAGGCCTCCTTTTACCCCAGACACCTCCAGCTTCCCCCCAATGCGCATACCTAAACCCCGGAAGTCCAATTATCCACCCCCATTCAAGCACGGGCAACAGCGAGGCCAACTCCTAACTTGCAAGAACGATTCAATAAGCAAGCCAGAACCGAGCCTCCTTCCAAGCAGCAGGCGACCAGAAGCCAAAACATAAAGATTCCATCAGATTTGTACTTTGACCATGGACCCTCCACATCTGCCCCGATAAGCTACAACCCCTATAGGCCCCAGAACTTCGAAAGGGAAGAACCCCTCATAGATAAGGTGGTCTACATTGTTTCCTCGCTGCTGAAGATGTTATACAGGCGCTATGCCAGATATAAGAGAGTTCATCAGAAAATCCTTAGCGCTCAATAATAATGGCGAAGTGTAATAACTTCATGCAGTGGAACATTCGGTCAGTCCGATCTAATAAGGAAAACCTATTATACCTCCTCCAAGAAAATTCCATTGCAGTTGCGGGATTAATGGAAACGTGGTTGAAAACCTGACAACCACTTCTCTTGTACAGGATACAATGTGATTCGGTCGGATCGATCAGACGGTTACGGAGGAGTCGCTCTTTTGATCAAAGTGGAATACAGTATGATGAAATTCAGCTCAACTCGCAGGGATCGAATTTACAAGTATGTGCAGCCAACGTAGAATATGGACAGCAGGAACCACAGAAAAATAGCAGTTGCTTCAATTTATAGATCTCCCCAAAACTCCAGTGTCCAAAAGAGAACTTCGTCAGGTAATAGAGCAATTATCCCCCCCAATGCTTATTATGACGGACCTTAACGCCCACCACCAACAGTGGGGAAGTGAATCCAGCTGCGCAGTAGGCAAAGTGGTAATAGATTTACTAGAAGAAATGAACTTAGTCTTACTGAACGATGGATCAGAAACAAGATACCACAGAGCAACAGAACGTAGGTCGGCAATCGATATCTCACTCATCTCGCCGGGATTGGCCATCGACATAGAATGGAAGGACCCTCCCAGACCCATCGGGATCTGACCATTTTCCCATCATAATGTCCCCACCTGACCAGAGATTCAAGACCACTCCTCCGTCTCCCACTTACAAGTGGAACACAAGGAGAGCTAACTGGCCACTATATAAACAGTTCATAACTGATAAACTGGAAAACTTTAGCACGTCAGATGACCCCAAAAATGACTACCTCTCCTTCACCACAATTATGGATCAAGCGGCCCAAGTATCCATCCCAGAAAATAAACAGAGAAAGACGCCACATAGACACAGCCCGAAATGGTGGGATGAAGAGTGCACTAAAGCGATAAAAGACAGAAAGAAGGCGTTAGCGCAATATAAAGTACAGGCAACGGACGAACAATACATATTCTTAAACAAGATACAAGCTTCCACGAAACGCCTTCTGAAGAAGAAGAAAAGAGAATACTGGCAAAATTTTGTAAGTCTCTGAACAAAGATGTGTCAACTAAACTACTATGGAGACAGGTTAAAGGAATTCAGCGCAAGACAACGCAATCAATCAAACACATCTCCACTGCGACGGCCATGGACCTCCTTTTGCTCTTTGGCTCCAGACTGGTGCCCAGAAAAGGAAGTCGACATTCAGAACCCGGAAGCAGACCACCCTTTGCTTCAACCTTTCACAATAGAGGAATGGAAAGTGCACTCAAAAAATCTAGTAACACCGCTCAGGAATGGACCAAATACAGTATTCGATGATAGATAACCTCCCCAGAGAAGGCAAAGACTTGTTCCTCAAAATTATGTACAGGGTCTGGATGGAGAGAGTCCACATTCCCCCACTAAAAGCAATAAGAGTGGTCCCCAATCCACAAACCTCACAAAAACCCCAGTGACAGCGGATCATACCGGCCAATTTCACTCCTGTCATGCTCCTTGAAAATGTTAGAACGGATGATTAAACTCAGACTGGAGTGGTATGTAGAACATCATCACCTTCTACCAGAAACCCTGCTTGGCCTTCAGAAAGGGGAAAGGCACAAATGAAATCATAGCACAACTAGTGACAGATATCCAAATCAGTAATGGAGAAAATTTTTACCTGACGGCCCTATTCACCGATATATCCAAAGCATACGACAACGTTGTTCTCCCTCTACTGGCGGAAAAACTTAGGCAGTTGCCTCTCCCGGAAACTTTCGTGGCGAATCTAATAGCGCTGCTGGAAAATAGAGAGCTATTCATAATTGGAGGTGAAGTAGTCGGACCCAGGCTTACAAGTAAAGGACTGCCTCAGGGATCTATATTGTCCCCCCTTCTCTTCAATATCTACGTCAGTGACCTCCACTCAAAGATACCTCGGGAAGTAAAATTGTTACAATACGCGGACGATGTTTGCCTTTACATCAGCCAGCGGACATTACAAGCCTGTAAGACAAGGTTAGGCATCGCAATGGACAAAATGAAGGCTTGGATGATACGCCATGGCTTCGTCCTTTCTACAGAAAAGTCCGTAGTCTGCATATTTACAAGACATAGGGTACCGCACATAACTGAAATCTCACTGGAGCCCACTCTTTCCCTGTCAAGAAAACAGTCTCATACCTAGGCTTGAAAATGGACTCGAACCTTAAATGGTCCAATCATATAGCTTACATCCTCAAAAAAAGTGAAGCAGCCATGAATCTAATTAGAGCCATTACCGGAAAAACCTGGGGAGCGGAAAGAGTACTCAACATGAGACTTTATCGATCGCTCGTAAGACCACATTACGATTATGGCTGTATATGCTTTGGATCCGCATCGAAAGAGTTGTTGAAGAGACTAGATAAATCACAATACAAAGCACTGAGACTATGTACTGGGGCCATGGCATCTACGCCCACAAACGCCTTGTTGGTCGAATGCCTCGAACCACCACTACACATTAGGCGAACATACCTCTCCAGAAAATTCATACTAAAGCAATTAGAACTCGAAGAGAATCCGCTGTTGGAAAAGTTATCAGTATTATCGGCACAGTACTCAGAACGTGCATACTGGAAGAAGAAAACTAGTCCACCCCTAGTAAGAGCATATGAGTACCTAAAGATATACTCCACAAAAATATACCGAGCTCAACTATTACCTGTCTATTCAGGAAGAATGCCCATTACCACTCTGAAATTGGACATCCGAACCAACATTAAATATCTGGAAGGGAGCGAAAGGAACAATGTTATAATGAAGGACTACGTCTCAAACCTACCAGGTAACCCAGTATGCCTGTACACAGACGGTTCCAAATCAGATCACTCAGTGGGATGCGCATTTGTGGATACGACAAACAACAAGTCGGAAGCCTTCAGCCTACCGGAAGAAGCAACGGTCTTCACAGCGGAACTACTTGCAATGGTCAAAGCTCTAGAATATTGCACAAAACTGCAAAGCTCGAGAATAGCAATAATAACAGACTCCCTGTCCGCTGTTAACAAACTAAACAACATCTCCAAAGACAATGGCAGATGTTGGTTGGCCTATGAAATACTTAGAATAGTTTCCAAACTTAGAGAGAAAGGCACGGAGATCACTTTCATTTGGTCCAAAGGACACGCAGGTATTACAGGTAATGAGCAAGCAGACAGTCTAGCCAAAGAAGCTGCACTCAGCGGAAACAAACTCAACCTCGTTCCGGCATCGGATCTATTACCAGCGATTCGACGCGATGTCAAGAAAGAATGGACCAACGAATGGGAGACAAGGGACCTCCATAAAGGTCAACATTATCGACAGATCCATCCATCCATCCCGAGAGCTCATTGGTACTCCAACCGGATACTGTCCAGAGGATTCTCAACATTCATAGCAAGGCTGAAGTTTAACCACGGGCGGTTCAAGTCGCATCTGTTCAAAATCAACGTAGTTAACTCGCCATTCTGCGAATGCGAAGAAAATATTTTGGAGGACGTCGATCACCTTTTCTTCGCATGCAAGCGCCACTGGAACAAATCTACACAATTAATATTGGACTTACAAAGACACGGGGCTGAACTTCCCACCAAAATCCAACATCTTCTTCAGATACAAGAACCGGAAATCTATATAAGCCTCTATAGATTTGCCAAGGAAAATCACATAGATATATGATCCTTGTAATAAATATCTGCACAGGAAAAGTGTTGCTCATGAATTTATAACACAAGATGTAAACCAACTCTACCGTAAGAGTTTTAGTTCTAACTTAGCAGGATAACAAGTAAATAGATTATAGGATGAGAGTGGTACTCTTAACTAGACAATATAACAAGTAAATCAATTGTTCTATAAGTATAAATGTATAACCGAATAATACAACATGTAAATCAGTTGTACACTAAGAGTTTTATGCCTAATCTGGCAACGCAATATGTAAACCAATTGCACTGTAAGAGCTCCATTTTCATTTACTTAGGTTAACATATAAATCAGTCGTATAGTATGAGTTGTATTTTTAAAGGTATAACATAATATGTAAATCTATTGCACCTAAAGAGTTGTACTGTTATCCTTGAAATATAAGATGTAAATAAATGCTAGTTTAAGAGTTTTATTTCGAACTTTGTAAATTACCAGGCAAATCAACTATATGTCAAGAATCATATTCCAAAATTAATAATAAAAAGCACGGTAGGAGTTGTACTCCTGGCATTACATATAATATGCAAACCAAAATATTGTAATGTATTGTATGGTATTTTATTGTATTGTACTTGGTTGTATTACAGTATATGGCACTTTATTGCATTGTATTGTCCTGTATCGTATTGTATTGCCCTGTAATGTATTGTATGATTCGGTATTGTTTTGGTCTGTATTGTATGGTATCGTACTGTAAGAATTGCACCTCTAACCTTGTACCATCAATATGTAAAGGTATTTTTGGCTGTATGGACTCTGTCCTTTTGCCAATAAACAAAAAAAAAAAAAAAAAAAAAAAAAACTACTATACAATGTAAATTCTTTTCAGTATTTGTTGTTACCTGAATTTCTTTAACCGCAGTTTTCCTTTGTTTCATTTACCTGTAAAGTTTCAGTAACACAAACAATAATCCGATAAATCTAAGCTCCCTGCAGTGCTGCCACTTCACTGAAAAGAATTCACACGGTTTGTATAACATAGTTGCTGTACTTATATCCTATTCCCTAAAATGTTTCTTCGCTTCTGGCGTAGCTGTATTAGAAAAAAATATTTTCTGAAGATTATCCATTTAGATGTATTTGGTTAAGTTTATTAATTTATTTATCTCATGGCCGTAGCACATAATCAATAATACAATTATATAAAATTGTTTCACACTAATAAAATGTAACATTACGGTTTAATTTCGAAATCGACAAATTCCAGCCAATGTAAAGCTTCATTTGAAATATCTATGAAAACTTTAGGTGGTCCCCTGAAGGCTCGAAGTGGGCAAACAAATAAATGTCATATGATGGATGGTTTGTTCTTCCTCACCACAGCTGCAATTCGATGAATCTCTCATTTCCTATGTGTAAAGAGATAAAGCAGATCTGCCATGGCCAGACCTAACTCTGTTGAAAGCAGCCCAGGTCTAACGGGGAAGGTCGCGTCCCCTCAGTGCCTGTTGATTGTCAAACAGGGAGTCCTATTCTGGTGGGGTCGAGGCTATCCACTCCAACCTCCACGCTTCTCTCCGTTAAGATTGTTAGATGTAATATATTTTTACAGTTTTTATGCTTGTATTTCTTGATTTAAGTCTCTGAAATTGAGTTTCCATGTCGTCGTTGATGGAGAGATCCAGATTATGAGATATCTTATTATATTGGACAATTAGGCGATTGCGTCGTCTTATCGTAAGCGGTTGAGTGTTGCTCAAAACTGGTAGCCACTACACTGGAGAGGGCTTTATCATTCACTAATTATCCGCATTGTCTGTTTCAAAACTATATCGGTCTTTTTGGTGTGGGTCCAATTCATCCAGATAGAAGAGCAGTAACCAGCTGCAGAATACTCAAGGCTCAGTGCTGAGGTACGAAGTGTGGAGGCGGATACTCCTCGGGAAATTACAGTTCAGTTAACTTCTACAGAATATTATTTCTAGTTCTTAATTTTCCTGCAAGGTTGTTTAGATGTTTATTCTACGACAAGATGCAATACGACTCCAAAAAATGTTCTTCGGAAAGTGGTTGTGTCGGAGGAGAGTGCCATCAAGAAGAACGTCAAGCTAGAGATTCGCCGCCCGACTGTTAAGATGGAAGACACTAGTTTCCGTCTTACTGGAACTGGGTACTAGACGCCATTTCTTAAAATAGTTGCTCAGGGTTTTTAGGTATGCTGTTAAACTATTTTCAATTTACTAAATGTTATGGGATTGTTGTAGTAGTGCCAAATCGTCAGCATAAGAGAATTGTCTGGATTCTGTTTGAGGAATGTCGGGAATATATACATTAAAAAGAAGTGGGGCAAGATCTGAGCCTTGAGGCTTAACTCTTCTTACTTTGCTTATCTTATTATCTGAGACAACCTGCAAAGTTCGGTTAGCTAGCATGGTTTTGATCAGACAAGTTATTTTTTATTTAGCCACACCGTATCGTAGGTTGCGGTAAGGTCAACAAATACAGCACCAGTCTTCAATCGTCTGTCGAATCCTGCTTCTATGGGGGTTGCTAAGGCCAAGATTTGATCCTCGCTGTTTCTTTCAGGTCTAAAATCTGCCTGTTCAAGTGGGAGGTTTTCGAAAATAATTGGACTGATTTTACTGAAGATGATCCTTTCAAATAATTTGTAAGTAGTACTTAGCAGTGAAATAGCTCTAAAATTCTCTGCAAGATCAGGACTTTTTCAAGGCTTCAGAATGGCTATGAACTTTCCTTTGTTTCTTCTTCCTGTAAAGTTTCAGCAAAACAAACAATAATAAATTATATTGGCTGTACGTATCCGATTTGGTTAAGTAAGTTACTGCAGGTGACTGAGTTGTGACCTCATCATCTAGCTCTTTGTGTACGCGACGAATCGTTCCAGTATTAGATTGTTCGTGGTTTAATTAATTTGATAGATAACTAGTCCACGGTACAGTACAGTTTAAACTTGCTTTTATTTTCATAAACACGACGTCAAAGATACTGTTTACATGCATCCAGAGATTGCAAACAACACTCCTTCCACAGACAATACAGTTACTGGTCGTCGTAAATTGAGTAGGTGAAAACTGTTTCACTGTCTCGGTTGTTCGCTTTACATAAGCTACATCAAAATTTCTAGAACACTTCAAAAACTTCCGACAGACAATTTTCGAATGTTAACAATACTTAAACAATTGAAACATATTAAAAACAATCAGAATTAATACATAATCATTTACCATCATTACAAAATGGTCGGAAATGGAAATTAAAGATACCTAAACACAAAATTATTCACAGAAATCATTTTAAACTGTAGCAAATTGTCCTTTTGACAATGTAACTTGCATTCATACCTGGAATTACCAACATTTAAGCAATTCTCTTGCACAATTCTGTTCTAAAACATATAAAATGGTATCTAAATAATATCTTTTCATAAAAAAAGTCTATATACACTGATTACACACAGTTAATTGAAAACCAAACATACAAGATCATATTCAACCAAACTCTAGCTTCATAAAATACCATTCCATCTAAGTTTAGATTTGAGGGCTTTTACACCAGGCTGAATTTAATATATATGATTCTTCTTACCCGCCGCGTTCCATGGCTCTAAAAATAAAAAAATAAAAAATTGTGATTCGTCATGTGTGGAGAATGGAACCTGGATCAAACGCGAATTTCGCGTTGTGGCCATTTTGAGTTAGCTACAACGCGTTCTGGCTATTTTTGTAAGTGCGAAAACATTTAGAAATCTGTTGAAGATAAATATTGTATAAACAATGAAAACGAACGTATTACACACTACCTCCTTCATATCACTCACCGTTCTTTGTGCTGTGAACCCAGCATAACAAGTCTGGTAGATAATTTCCGTAATTTTCCGCTTTCCGACGCATGGTGTGTTGTGTTAATGGGACCCGCTAGAAATAAAGTTCCATTGTTCTAACAGATGACTGCTTGCTTTTATAGCAGGCCTTAAAACCTTGTCCTGTTTCTTGCTCATAAAAAAAGGCTCCAGAGTGCCACTTTTTTCGTTGTTCATCTGTAATTAAAACTAAATTAACCGTGAAAATAGAGAATAGATTTTTAAAATGAAATTAGTATAGCTTTTATGTCATCACTTCCTAATTAAACTGACGCGGAAACATATTTCAGTTTGAAGCAGGCTGATAGTGGGTCTTATTGAAACAAAGGAACTGTAGGCTTATATTTTCAGAGAGATTAATCGCTACTACATTTTGACCACAAACTTTGTTTTCACATTCTGTCAATCTGTATTTCAATTTTCGCTTGGCAGTCTCGTTTCTGACGAAGAAACTTGATATGCTGAAATTCTCTACAAAAGTTGAATTTGATTAACAAACATTTTTTTTTTTTTTTTTGCTTTATACCTCGTTGACGTCGAGGTCATTAAAGACGGGAAAGGATTTGGAAAAGAACGGGAAGGAATTCGGCCATGACCTTTTGAAGGAAGCATACCGGTATTCGCCTGGACCGATTAGAGGAAACCATGGATGCCCGGACGGAGATTCTAACCCGCGTTTCCCCCGAATGCGAGGCCAGAACGTTAACCGTTCACCCACCACGCTTGGTGATGAGCAATTACATAACCCAGCGCCACAAAGTTTTCGAATACAACGTCTATTCCGTGATGGACTTAGGTATCGAAGGTTTCAATTGCTGCTTTGGACCAATGGTATCTCATTGCGTGAGCGTATTGAATATCACGTGGCGCTGACTATAGTTTATTTGACGTGTCGATTTATAGGTCATTAGATCCGAAATAATTCCGACATTAACCTGATGCAATTTATGGAAACCTTGGAAATGGGAAATCTGCTTAGCTGAACCGGAGTATGTATCTCTCCATAAGCTAGGTCAGAAAGCCATCAGTTTGCACATTAGTTTTTTCAACACATTCGAAAGAAATAAAATAACTGAGTTGTCTGTACGGAGGAATTATCCACAAGGTCTCTACCAGCAAAAAAACTTAATTTATACTGACGAATAATCATGATGGCATATCGGAGTCAGCAATCTCATCAATTAAACTAAAGAGTTTTGATTTATGGTTTTCGTATTTGGGTAAAACTTTCTCGGGGTACTCACTTAAAACAGTGAGAAATTTTTATTTTGTGTGAAGATTTTGGAAATCTTGGTTTTTAAAAATAATTAATTTCCCTACAGTCGCTCTACTGGGCACACAAGCCAAAAGAGCACGTTTCGACACCAAATTTTATATGAATTCTTGAAGGTGCGTTACATGTTTCTGTTGATCACTTTAATCTATATTTAATGTACGTCCTTGAATCCGTGTAGTGTTACACCCTTTTTTTATTCATTCTACGCAAAACATGAAACGAATTAGACAATTATTAAAAAAAGTGTAATGATAGATGTGAGTGAACTTTATGTAATCCTCTGTACATCACAACTTGAAATCGTTCAAAATCCCAAGAGTTAACGATTTCAACACCAATTTTCTTACGTACCAAATGCAGAGAAACTTGGAATATGTGTGAGTTTAGTCACTATACTCGTTTGTATTGCAAACTTAAACTTAGCATCAGCTAAAACTGGCTTTGTAACGGCGGAGTATTAAATAATTTTATATTGAAAATGCCACGAATAAATAACATCTTTGTGCTGTTTATTCTGATCACAGGTGAAATGAGCCTTGAACACTAAGGGGCCCGTTGACATTGTGGTCATTACTTCCATCCCAAGACTAAAAAGAAGATTTAATTAATTCCTGGCTGATGGGATTAGAATGTCAGTGAACATTAATCTTGCCAGCCATGAAGACATTCTTCGTAGACTTTGGCGTCTAAAATCGCATTCCCCACCCGTACTAATTGCAAATGAGCTGGTTGACAGGGGATATACTGCTACAACAGAATGGCGACAGGAACTGAACAATGTAGCTGCCAAGTAGTGGCAGTTACTATTTAGTGTCCACCATCTATCAGCAGGATTTACCTGCCATGTGAAACATTGGCTGCCCTTAACAGGATACGAACCAAGTACGGACGGTGTAGCTCACTGATGTATAAGTGGGGCATGGGAACTTCATCCATCTGTTAGTGTGGTGCATCACAACAGACGATACGGCGTATTGTCACTGAGTACAGTAAGAGGATGTACCCAGTTTCGCTGAAATTCTTTGTTAAAGCATGTAGAGCTGCTACAGAGTGGTTGGGAAATCACTTACAACTTTAAGTGTCTTGTTGATTGTTTTCAAATTACACATCCTTTTTATTCTCTAGTACTGCACTTCTAGAAGCTAAATACACTGATCAGCCAAAACATTATGACCAGGTTATTAGTGTGTTGGTCCATTTTTGGACCGCAATTCAGCAGTGTTTCGGCGTGGTATGGTTCCTAAAGTCCTTGTTGTTTGGCACCTGATGTCTACGCACAGACGACGCAATTACCTTAACTTACGGCCCGCTGGTTTTAGGGCGCGGCACTGGGTACGAGCATCTCGGAAACGGCGAGGTAGGTCGGCTGTTCGCGTGCTACTGTAGTGAGCATCTATGCAGAATGGTTGAAGGACGGTGAAACCACGGCTGGGCGACAAGGTGGTGGACGTCCAGAGTGTGCTGCGAAACACTTATGTCTTCTCCAGCATTGTACTTTGGTGTCAGATCTGCCACAGATCGCCGCCTATCCCGATTTATAGAGCGTGAAAGCCTCCTACTTCAACGTTCTGTGATGTGGCGTGGACGTCCACCACCATGTCGCCCAGTCGTGGTTTCACCATCCTTCAACCATTCTGCATAGATGCTCACTATAGTAGCACGCGAACAGCCGACCAGCCTCGCCGTTTCCGAGATGCTCGTTTCCAGGCACCACACCCTAAAACCACCAGCCTGTAATTTAAGGGAATTGTGTGACCTGTACGTAGACTTCTAGTACCACTCAACTCCGGAAACCTAACAAGGACTTTTAGAATCCTTGCCAGTCCAAATCATTGCTATATTGCTCTTCAAAGATGGACCAACACATTAAGAGGCAGGTTGTCTTAATGTTTTGACTAATCAGTGTAAATAAATAACAGAATAAATTCCTATTGAAAGAGAAAAAGACGATAAGTACTGATAGCTTGAAAGGCAATTAATCAATAATTTAATGATTACGTTACATTCACTCGGAAACATATTTTTTCGAAATAGATGTGTACAGGCCGAAAGTACGTGACAGGTGGTATCTATGGCGGAAGACACTTGTCAGTTGTTGGCTGATGTATCAGGACCGAGTGTAGCCCGAACTACCGGTAGCGTACGCCGCTGCCTGGAGCACCGTTAGAACCGGTCTTGCAACTAGTAGTGATCACTCGCGATATCACACACTCGCCGCTACAGCTGAGGAAAGAAACGACCTCGCCAGTAGAGACCTCATACCTTAAGAATTTAAAGCCTCACGCCGACTAAGAAACCACTCCATCGTACGCCAGTCGACAACGTATCTGTACAGGGTCTAAGTGACAGTCACTTGATAAATGAAACGTAGATCCATTGTCATATGTCAATAGTTCAGTTAAGCATAACAACTCGCAGTTTAAAAAATATGAATCTTTTATATTAAGACACTCACACAAGAAATTTCTAGCACAGCTTGATTTAAGTGACTTCTTGATGCTGTACACCGTGAAAGTAATTGCGGTAGGAATTAAGCCATTTGCAGCAGTTGGAAATCAGAAATCGATGTAAACGTTTACTCATGACTTCCAAGACTAGTACGCTATCCTGCTGCTGGCGAGTACAAAAGATATCGTCGAAGGGTAGATAAGCAGTTATTTTCGTGCATGTCATTAGGGAGGATTCTGGTCTGATTCCAGTATTCTCACCAATATTTACATTTTTTTAAAAAAAATCAGGCTAGTTGGATGTCGGAATTGCTGCTTCACAACTACCATGACCGATTTCCTTCGCGTTCATTGTTGTCATTCCTGTAACTCTGTTACCCCTCCACAAAGAATCTGTAAAGTAAAATTATTTTAAGGTTGTTTTTGCATTTTGTTATTGGTTCTTATTGCCAACTTCAAAGGCATAGTCTGTTCACAGCATTTAAGAAACAGCAAAGGAAGCTTTCTCAAACCTCTCTGATTGGCATGTTGTGATAAGTCAAATGTTGTGGCAACTATTATGTGAAAATTTTGTTGAATCTGAGCAGCACGCTCCCCTGATACATACAAATTTAGGCTACATGAATTGGTCAGGACAATCACCCGTATTTCCTTTTAAGTGAAGTCAGAAGACAGGGTCTTCGTGGAGAAACACGGTAACAAATCTACTTCTTAAAGCATCTTTACAATAAAGGTTTTGGTGTCGAATGAGTTTTTTTGAAAGAGCAACGAGAAACGGTCACAGAAATAGCCTACGTGGATAACAAAACCATCTTTAAAGCGTAATGAAAAATTCCTGTTTGCGTCGGCCACTCTATATCGTCTGCAGTCCTTGGCACGTTGCTAAATAACATCGGAAATGGTTTGCTACCTTAATGAATATTCTTTGACTAATTACTTAAGTATGAAGTTGCAAATCTACCATTTCTCATAAGAATGTGAGCAAAACAACAACTCGAGACGAATATAATAAAGGATACAGATTCTGGTTCTCCGTGTGCACCTGTGCTTCCTTCCCGAGCGACTCCACTCATCACCTGAAGGGAATTAACGCCAGCCGATAAGGACGCAGCCACCGTTAGCAGCATTCCGAGACGTTTCAGTCGTTGGCCGTTGAAAGAGCCGTGCAGTGTAATCTCCGCTGCATTCACTCTGGTCCAGGCATCACGTCGGGATTACCGCCTGTCCGCTCGAGGGGCCGGCAAGTCGACCGGCACAGATCAACGTGACGCCTGAATGCTGCTCCAGGGTCAACCAGCGTCATTCAATTCGCAGTGCGGGTTTTACAGTATCTGTAACAATGATCACTAAGCACTGGCATGCCAGCTATATATCGAGATGTTATCAACGTTTCTCAAAACCTGCAACTTTTGATGTTGCAGTACAGCTCTTTAGTCACAGAACATTACTTGGGGAGCTTCTGTAAAGTACGTAGCTCCATTTTGGCATCCTGTGAACCCCCCCCCCCCACACACACACAAGTAGACCGACGTTGCTTCTGCCTCTAACCACCCCCCTCCCCTCTCCACCGCGTGGCAGGTAATTTTTTTTCTTATTGATTCCAGAAGGCATATTTTGTTGTTTTCTGTTCTCAGACTATCGTGACTTACATACGGTATAATCAAATTATGGAAATAAATATTGACATTCTGTTGGGTGTCCTGTGCCTTATCTTAACTGTAATGAATAACATGAACGAAAAACTACGCAACTTGGATCGGAAACCCTTCCCATCTCTCCACGTTGCCCAGCGTAGATTTCCGTCCAATTCCTTTCCACCCTACACCGAAATCACGCGCTCTTACGATTTTTTTTTAATTTTTATTATTTTACTGCTTTACGCCACGTCGACGGCTGGGGACAAGGAACGGCTTCCGGCCATGGAAGCCTGCCATGATTTGGGGAAACCATGAAAAGCCCAAATTTGGATGCCCGGACGGGGATTCAAACCCAAGTCCTCTCGAATAAGAGGTCAGAACGTTAACCGTTCACTTTCTTAGAAGTATGTAGAGCATTTTAAATGACTTAAATACACTATGGTAGAAGATAACGGTCAACTTGCTTAGTTTAGCACAAATGACAGCAATTGCGATTTTGAATTTTGAAGTTGTATCCAATCAATCAGCGTAGATTTGCGGTCTTAGATGTTATAGGTTTCGACATCACTCACTTCACTCCCTCTTACGATCACATTGGCAGCAAGTTGCTGAATTACTGCTCCTAGTGGCAATATCGTATCTGCCAGAGTGCTACATATAGCGAGGGTCGTCGGTTCGAATACGGCCAAGGAAATGAGTGTAAAAAGAAAGGTATTTGAAAATACATTAATGCAGCGGATGATCACACAAAACGCTGTATCTGACTGAGGGACGAAAGCCATTAAACATTTTTTTATTAAAAACTTATCGTAACTACATTGATTTCCAAACTCCATCGTATGCAATCTGTCACCACAAAGGAAAACGTATCCTAATGTAATAACAGTAGCTAAGTGATGTCTCCAGTGTTATTTCATTCATCATTTGCATCTACATGACTTTAAGTACTGCAGAGTAATACATCAGAGACAAAGGTCAATTAATATTAGGGAAAATTTGGAATTTCATTCTTCCTGCGCGATAAAACCTGTTCTCGTGGAACACAAAAGTCCAATTAGTACGTTTTTTATAAGAGAGAAGCCTATGAAACGGCAAGTATCCACAATTTTCGGTATTGTTGCTTAATAGAACGTCTGGATCGGTGCTTAGTAAACGTATCAGCCCCTTCTTCCATAACAGTCGTAATTCCAGACGCGATTAACGATTGTGTAACGACATGATAGTAATGAATTCTAATTTCTGATGCAACTTTGAAATAATCAAGTACATCGAAGCATAATGAATATTTGTAAATATACAAAGGAGCCACACAGGGCAGGATAAGTTTCACTTATAGATCCCTTCATATTTATCAAATTCACATTCTATAGCTGCAATCCTGAATAAAATTGTTGCTTACGTTCATCTATAATACAATTAATTGAATCCAACTTCACAAGCAGGATGCAGGTAGTGGTGCTATGTAGTTGATTCCTCCTTTTGGTTTGATGTTACTGCACAGTTTCTGATAAGTGTACAGCATCAGTATCGTGTAAGACAATGATAGCGGGAGGCAACTGAAACTTTGCGCCGCGGTGAATGGGCCAATGTGGTCAGAAACATCTGACAGCAATCTTAATGCCGCGTTTACACTCACGAAAGAGTCGGCGCGAGACAGCACGAACACGAGAATGTAAACGGTGTGCTCGCCTCGCGTAGTTACTCGCGAATGCCGCTCGCCTCAGTAGCACCAAGGCTGCCCAACAAATTATGGAGATTGGTCACAGAGTCGATTAAGTTAGCCTGCGGGCCAAAATTACAATTCTAAGCTGGCCTGCGGGCCACATAATACTTGCCTATACTTACAATATATATGTCGGATGGGGAGTACGGAGCTACTCTACTAAATGGCGCCACAGACGCAGCGAGCAGGATGACAGCGCCACAGCGACTGCAGTGTGATCTGAGAGGGGTTATTGAAGGGCAGTGCACATCACACCGTCGCCAGGCAACATCACTCTGCTATCTGACATTGTGTATTTTGAGACTGAGTCTAATAAACCGGATCATTGTATCAGCTGTGTTCTCGTAGTTACTCTCCACTGTCTGAGGGATATCCACAGCCTACCTTCACTGATGAGCCACCAACCTTGACCCGGGAACTCCATTCAATCCGCCCGACTCCTGATCTTTCCCGGATGTATTCGACATATATTTAAATACCGGGTGGATATAATTTAACTTTCCTTATTTAACATGTTATAACACGGAATCTAATTACCATACAAGTACCCAACTTGGTAGCATTAATGTCCAGAGTATGGGGTGCACGATTTCCATGCGTCATAGCGCCACCGTCCAGCTTCAACTATGGCCACCAGGCGCCGTGTTCAGTCGTGAAGTTCAACTGCGTCTCCGAAATACATTTGGAAATGACCGAATTATCAGCCGATCGTTTCCAAATGCTTAACCGGCACCATCACCTGACCTCACTCCCTGTGATTTCTGGTTCTGAGGCTACCTGAAGGACTGGGTTTACCAGGGGAACATTCACACATGTGCCGATCTGAAGCGCAGCATATCAAAAGAGATAACCAGCATACATACGGAC
Source organism: Vandiemenella viatica (assembly GCA_031002005.1). NCBI lineage: Eukaryota > Metazoa > Arthropoda > Insecta > Orthoptera > Morabidae > Vandiemenella > Vandiemenella viatica. The sequence goes on along the minus strand of CM061920.1, from coordinate 246,063,903 downwards.
ATGCTTCGTTCTGCTGTGAAGAATGCAATCCTGATCTTTCAGATTCTTCCGGACACTGATGGGCGCCATATTGAGCCCATTTTGTAGCAGTAATGGTACCGGTATGTAATGGTATGATGTACCGTAGCAGCACAGTAAAAATGTTACAATTGAATTTATACTGCATTATTTCTCTTCCCCATGTCCTTGACATTAATGCTACCTAGTTTCCCTTTTATAACGTGTTAAATAGGAAAAGTTTAATTATAACCACCCAGTATAACAAATATTTAAGAGTTTAATTATAATCAATAAGTAAAATCCATCAATTAGACCTTTGCAGAGATTTTTTAAATTATAATCAAAATCTAAAAATTATCAATGAGACCTGTGCAGAGGTTTTTGAGTTGACATATACTAGACAGTTGCTGTTGGCGGGTCTTGGGTTTGGCAGCCTTGATTTGCACAATCGCATCGATTCAGCGTTTGAAACAGCTTTTAACGACGGATCGCAAACTCTTATTAATTCTGCCTTATTAAACATCGGACTAATATTTTCATGCTATTACGTATGATTTTGTTATTGAATTAATTCGTCGTATTTCATTAATTCAAATAATACTATTAATAAATGTATTATACTTGAAGACTAAGTAAACATGCCATCATCTTTTAGTAAACGAAAGAAATAAGTATGATAACATCAAGAAAAAAATAGTTTATTTAAGTATAACACACTTTTATTTCTCTTCCCTATTTCATATTGTAAGACAACATGAATAGTTTTACAAACTTCATATCCAATTAATGATACAACTGCACTTTAAATACTGAACAAATAGAGAATACTACTCAAACTATCTCAAGTAGCTAAAAATCATATAGTGATGGCTAGACGAAACTTTGGTCGTATTGGTACTCTGAATATAGTCTTTGTTTTGATGTCAAAGGTTTAGTTTTTCTCAAAGGAATTTCAGAGTCAGCTGTGACATTCTTAAGAATTTCCATGAATCTACAGCCTTCATGTATAATTTTTCGGAGCATCTTTTTCATACGTCTCTTAACACTATAAAGCTGTTTAATAAAACATAAAAATACTAAACCTACTATTCTGTGATTGATATTTTATTCAGCAAAAATGTTGCCTCTGTAAATAGATATATATTTATATATTATAATTCAGATTTAAATGTCATCCATAGATGTATTCTAGCGACAGTGTAAACTGCAGTTAGTGTCAGCTCTGGTGCACGAACATTTCGACGAGGTGCGAATGTAAATGCGGCATTAAGATCCGGCAAAGTAATAACCATCAACATTTATTTTGTTCTTAGCCCGTACAGATTGTGGACATTATATTGCCCACTCTCTGTTTTCGTGCCACAATTTAATTATAACGTAGTTAGCATGGTCACCTGTAAGTACCATCTTGGTAATCAGTGCACATTATATCTTCGTACCTCCCAACGGACTCATCTCAGAGACCACTGAAAAGTCTAATAATACAAAGCACATCGCAAATTATTCCATGTTTAATATGGTACTGGTAATGCTTCAAAACTTGGAGATATAATTCGGAATCAATAAAATTTTTACTTTCCGCAAAAACCAAAATTATGGTGTAGTGCTTAAATTTTATAGAACTAGCCTCAAAGCTCGTCAAAAATGGCGGGTTGATTTTTTTTTTGCTTGGGCTTTACGCCTTGTCGACGGCGTGTTCATTAGAGGCGGAATGGGGGACAAGGAACGGGAAGGAATTCAGCCATGGACTTTTGAAAGAAGCATCCCGGCATTCGCTTGGAGTGATTTGCGGAAACCATGGAAAACCCAAATCTGGATGCCGGGACGGGGATTCAAACCCGCGTCCTCCAGAATGCGAAACCAGAACGTTAACCGTTCACCCACCACTCTCGGTGGCCGGTTGAACAGAATGTTCTGGCAAGTCTTGTCTTCGCAGTTGATTAAGTAAAAAGAATTGTTAGAAAATAAGGTTCAATGTAGTTCTTCGTGCTTTGCGCCGTAGCAAAAAGATTAATTTGTCTTCCTGGTCCAGATTTCATTTCAGCCTAACCACGAATTCCGCTACAATTGCTGGTAAAAAATCAGTGCTTCAATCACACGCGAATTACTGCATGTTCGTGGCAATAATGCATCGCAATTAAACTTGATCCAAAATCTTTGCGGGGTGTTATAACTTCCTTTTTTGTTATCCGTGATAACGACTGATATGGCAAAGTTTGAATGGCCGACACAGTTACATGCGGCTGAAATTATGATCTGAGTGATACGGCTTCTGTATAAGCATAGGAAATTAAAAATAAATCTTAACAACCTACGTCATTCCACGTGTAACACCACAGCGGGAATTACGTAAATATTTGCAGGAAAAGTCTGTATTAATTTGTAAGCAAATATCGATATGTTTCGGTTTCGGGATGTGCAATATCTCAGGTGCGATGTATAATATCGCGGGTTTTCAGTTGTAATTAGCGGGAGAGTAGTTGCAATATGGCAGAAGTCTGAGCCGTTGTTGAAGGTGTGCGCGTTGCTGGTGTTAAGAAGGCACAAGTAATGAATAAGTTTAATCCGTGTTGAGAAAAGATATATAGTTGTATCGCTGTAACCGAGCGCGAGTAGATGTACGCGGTCGGCGCCAGGCGAATTTCAAATGCTTCTTTAATGACGCTGTCCCAGAAGCCTTTCGCATGTGTCAGCACCTTAGTCGCTTCGAAATCGAAACCATGTCCTTCTGCCAAACTATGTTCCGCCACTGCTGATTTGTCTTTTTGCCCCAGGCGAACATGTCGGGCGTGTTTCAAACAACATTGTTGTACGCACCGTATCATCCGGTTAACAGGGATTGTGGGTTCCAGATATATGATGCATGGATTCCTGTTATTGAGGCTGATCGTCACCAACGCTCTGCTTTTTGTGTTCCGCGGGCGTCTAATGACGTCTGATGCTGCTAGGCAACATAACAACATCTGTAGTTGCCATGCCAGTTTACAAACAACACGCTCAAGGCTGACTTCAAGGCAGACTTCAAAACTTACAACTGCACCTGAAGATGGCGACGGAGATAAAGTTGCCGAAATATTGTGCATCAGTAATAATATTACTCGGTTTGTTTCCCGAGAAGCGTTTATAAATAAACAACGCCGAGAAAAATTGCATTCATTTATAACTTTCAAATAGTGATATTGTTTGGTCGGTAAAATAATGGTGCTGAACTGTGCTTTTAGGACTGTTTATGTGAAGTTGTGTTGGAACAATGACTCATTTCAAATCACTTGTCTTACCGAACTTGTATCTACGGAGAAGATTCTGTAATATTAATTTGTCTCGTGGCTTGCGTTGGCGAAGGAGCGCCGTGGTCAATAATAGTTTTATAATCATTCATCAACTACATGTGTGGAATAACCTTTCTTAATAATGAGTGTAAATACTTTAGATGAGCTATTTAACATCATCTTTAATTGAAACCACCAGGCTGGCGTCCGGGTCAACTGAATCTATTAAATGTATAGTAGCTGCTACAGCTACAAACTCTAGAACTTTATTTTCAAATTATCCAAAACTATAATTATATTGCCACACACGTAATATTAGCTTAATCTTACTCTATGCTGCATAGATCTCGATCAATGTGTAACTACTTTTGTTCACACAGAATAATGATTTCAGTAACAGGACGCTCATGAAAACAATTTAAATATTAAAATACTCATGCCCTCTGCTCAGATGCCAGATGTAGTTCTGACCCAGGGTATATAACAATCTAATCAAAACTTCCGCTAGCACTGCTGATCCAAAATTAAAGGTTTTATCTTACGTATCTATGGGCAAAGAATTAACAAATACTTCTACTTCGAACGAATATTAAATAAATATAAGCAACTAATAATTAGCATACCAATTTAAAGGAAACACATACTTTTCTTTTAGTGTTGTGACAATTAATTTCTTCGTGTATGTTTAACTAAATAGAACTGTTATTAAATAACGCGCATTTCGTCTAATAATATCTCTGTCCGTTGTTAGTTGGGCAGCGAAGGCGGGAAGCGTGACGTCACATGGCTATATAGAGACAAAACTTATAGTTTTATTAGATACGACCACAGAGCATTTACGAGCAGTGCACTGTTACTCTGTTAGTTGTCTCGGGCTGTGAAGTAAGAGACTGTAAACGACACAGACAGCCGGCAGCAATTTATTATAAGCAGCTGCGTTTGGACTCGGCGACGCTACATTGGCTAATTCTGTTTATAAGCTGCTCTCAGCCGCTAATTGGCATTCCAGCGACATGTCCGCTAAAAACTCAGGCATAAGCTGCAGCGGGAAACAGAAATCTGATCTTGAAAAACAATGGGTGGTTGCATGAATCAATTAACAAAGATTCATGAATAGACTAAAAATTGTAGTGTACTTAAACTGTTTTTGAGGAAATGTTTTTGTAATAACCGGCATAGGTGCATGATGGTCTCAGAAAAATGCTGGCTACTAAACTCAGTTTTGTATCAGAACTTAAAAACCTGCCTGACCTGACAGTGGTTGGTCTAGAACTCCGGTCTCAAACTGTAAGGGTAGATAATACAGCTCTTGAACTCCCAAATACACTATGAAGAAAATCATATTTGCTGCTGAATAAGAGGCTAAAAAAAATCTTAAGAAGAAAGATGGAAAATTTATATTTTTTCTGTGCGTAGTGAGAATGGGGAAAAGATGTCAAAGGTTATTCTGGAACCAGAAGTAACATAAAGCCAACAGCTGCCGGGACGGCAACAAAAGTCAACTTCATATCGTCAAAGTACATCATATATATGTTTTGATATGTAGCTATGAAGAAATGCAACATAAAATGGGACTCGATTTATGCAAAGGAAACCGTTCGATTCCTCAGTTGCGTGGAAGCAATAGCACAATCACCCGTTAGCTTCTGGACGTATGATTACTTAAATTTCGAGACTGAAAATCAAAGAAAGCCGCTTATGCAAAATTGACGTCGACTGTTCACCAGTCTCCGAGTGGATGATGCAAACCTCATGTTTCCGATCTTTAATCAGCACTGAGCAGCAAATTTGAAATTTATTTCTGCACAGCACTAAACTCGCAGGTGTTATGTGATTATTTTTATTACAAGTATCTACAGAAGGGAAATTAATGTTAATATGGCTTTTGAATTAGAAGTTGGTGATTGGTTGTTATGAAAAATTTAAAAAAAAAAAAAGAAAATACTGCTTTCCAGAGGAAACTTTAAGTACGATATAAACGTGGTTTGGTGAGTGAACGTATTTTGGAAATGATCGGCGAAGAAAGATGGTTTTGGAAGAATCCTACAGAAAAAAGAGACAGGATGGTAGGTCACATATTAAAACATAATTGTTGAGGGAACAGTAAAAGTAAGAACTTATGGAAGAGATAGAGGATTGCATTGAACCAATAAGCAAATTGCAGCAAAAAATCAGTTCCGCTTATCGGCGTAAAATATCTATGCTGGTATGGACAAAAATCCGTTAGGTTTTTCACGCATGACGCACGTTGCGTCACTGGTACCTTCTACGCGATCAACAGTTATATATTAGTATGTTGATTTCACTATGTGCAAATATAACAACACAAATTTGATATCTGTTGATTCATGTCAAATTGTAATTGAAATGAAAAGTATTACTATTCATAGTAATTTCTGAGAAATGATTGTCATCCATTTCTCATGAGATACGATAGTTAATTATTCATTCAAGAGTTCCAAATAAGAGTAATTATTTTTCATCAGCATACTTGAAACAAAGGATTTTTTTTTTTTTTTTTTGACTGGTAACATTCCCTGGAAACTAAACAAATGTAAGTTGGATGTAAGAACATCAGCTCGGTTATGGATATGATCACCATGCTCTAAATTCATTTCACAGCTTTGTAACGTGAAAGTGAATTGAAATTTAAGAAATTAATTTTCCGTTATTTCAAATAATTCTTCCTCTTTAGAATTTAGTATTCTTGTACCCAAGAATTGTCGATTTTGTTTTGTATAACTAATTTCCTTTGACAGTAATATTTGATGAGACGAAGTGTTTTACATCTTAATTGCCTAATTGAAAAATTAATACGGACTGACTGTATTTACCTTATTTATTTTTTGTTTATTTGGGTAGCAATGCCCCACATTATGTGTGTCAAATACAGTAATTTAGTGGGCGAAAAAACATTGCATCTAGATTCGCATATCATAATTTTTGTGGAAACGAGCGATTTTGGAGTAACTGGAAGACGAGGGGTTAGGAAAAGACTTCTGGGAGTGTATAAGGCATACATTGAAGATGAGGCCTGGGTAATTGTGGAGAAGTTGACTACGGAAACAAACTGAATACACTAGCTCTTGATTTCATGCGTAAGGGAGAGGGAATTTTTTTTATCAGTATGTAAAGTTCCTTTTTTTCTGTTTCATAATCGACGTCGAGGTCATTAGAGGCGGACAAGGAGGGAGGAGGAGCTCGGGCACGACCTTTTGAAGGAACCATCCCAGCATTCACCTGTAATGATTTGGAGAAATCATGAAGACCCATTTCTGGATGGTCGGAGAGGGACTAGAACCCGCGTCTTCTCGAATGCGAGGCCAGAGCGTTACCGTTCACCCTCTACGCTCGGTGTATGTGAAGGAGTCAGAGATTAGAATAAACAATCACCGTATGTGCTAGATACGTTATCGTAAACGCGGAAAGAATTTAAAGAAAATATTCGTGAGGCACAAAAGTAAGGTCTACCGGAGATCGCGATTCCTCTGCAATAACATTCACTAATGACGTTATAATACTGCGGTAGTCAATCGCGGGAAGTATTAGTTTCAAGCAGTAATTCGGTTGTAATATACCCTAGACCGTGTAGTTGCTTGGGACATGGAGGGCTGCTGTTAGCGGAGGGCACCCGAGTAGACATTCATTTCGCCCCTCACAGAACCGCTCAGGTATCCTTCTCCAGCGAAAACCAAGACCAGCGAGAGGGCCCCGAATAATGGTGAGGTTGGGCACACTTCGCCTCCAGTAAGGGTGCCCGCGGGGAGCGACGGGGGCGCGGCGCCTGACCAGGCCCAAGATGAAACCTGGCCGTCTAGCTACTGTGCCAGTCCTACGCGCTCGCCCCTACCTGCAGCATGCGACGGCTGAATGTTCTTCGGAAAGCATTTCTAGCGGTGTCTTGCGTTCAACTACTGCAGTATTATGGCGCCAAACCCTCGCTGAATCGCGATCTTCGGTAAATTACTAAAGTAAATGTGCATTGAAATTTTCAGCAGTGCATATATTCCATTGATTACTAGGGTTCGGATCTTAATGACAAGTCATATTTTTTTCCTGCCTCCTTTTTGAGCTGAAATGATGAATTAAACAGTGATTCAACGTTTCTGATTGTATTTAAATGTATTTTATATAGCATATAAATGCATATTTAGATCATTTTCCTAGTTTTGGTCATATATCGGTAACATTTATGGTCATATGGTCATATTTTGATGAAAAATATGGTAGTTTTTAATAGTACCGCGAATTCACTAGATATAGATGGGAAGTAAAGATAATTATTCACAGAACTGTACTTCTGCTATACAGGTGGGGAGGGGAGGAAAACTAATTTTCACTGTGTTCAGAATTTACCAGTCAAGAATTAATGTTATACATTATTGTCACTCCGCCTTTCAACCTCGACAAATGGAGCAGAAGCATGCCTGTGTCATTCCTCGTCAATCAATATCTCAATGAAATATCCTCAGTCATCGTTAAATCTGCAGTGGATCAGTGAGTAGACCTACCGCCATGCCGAAAATAAAATTTTCTGAAAGTGCGAAGTTACGTAAGGGAATTTAGCGAGGAGTATTTTAGTACAGATTAAAGAGTTCTATTCTGTAAATTATCTGAAATTAAGGTGACTTCAACAAAATGATTCAAATTTTAATTTCCCATGGTGCAGCGAGTGCACGGAAGCAAATTATTCTGTTTACACGAAAGCGTCACTACTAGATAATATAGGGCCTAAATGATGTATAGTAAATTTAAATGTTTGATCATATTTTGTCATTTTTGGTCATATTTACCCATTTTCAAGGTCATATTTGCCTGCATATTTCGTTATTTTTTGGTCATAAAGATCCGAACCTTATTGATTACCAACAGTTAGTTTTTGCTGCTAAATGAACGCTGTAGTGACAGTTACAGCAAACGTGTGCTATGGAGTTAAAATGGAAGATGCAGCACACGTTTCCATAGCATTCTTCACTGTTTAGATAAAATTGAGTTAATTTGTAGGCAGTTTCCATTTTTTATAAACGAAGCCTCCATTTGATAGCAAGATTAGAGCGTGCCGGGTTGAAAAAAATCACAACCATATTTTGGACTGAATTTAAAATTATTTCGTTGTGTGTTTCACGCGAGCGAAGAGCAGCAGTGTAGCGTGTTCGTATAAGCACCGTGCGCTAACCGCTCGCTAGCGCGTTGTCGGTGGCTCCTCGGACGATGAGCTACGCAGTGTTGATGTGAGAGGTCGCTGAGAGGCGCCGGCCCGTGCACTCTACCCAGAGAGTGCGCTGCGTGCTTGCCTGCCACGTAAACCCCTTTGCCGCCCGGCCAGGGGTTGGCCCAGACCTCATCACCCGTCACAATCTACCGTCCACGTACCGGCAGAGGAACAGCTCGCTACAGCACAGAACGAGAAGGTAACCGGCGTCAGTACCGTAGGGGCTAGAGTGATAGCTCCGCGTGCCGAAGATCGCCGGTTGAGTCCGGCCGCGGGCATGAGTGTTCAAGTGTTGTATCTGTGATTGTCATGTCCCTGTCTAATTAGCTCAAAATTTCACCATGCTGGCTGTATGACCTAAGATGCTCAAAGCCTTTGAAAAACAAGAAAGTAGTCAACAATCCGATGGGGATCTAATTGGAAGAGTGGCACAGTAGGGAAACTTTCTGTTTACACGTAAAAAAAAAAAAAAAATGATCATTATATTTATATGATTTAACAATTTTTTGGTAAAGCTCAATGAATTCGACACATGTGAACTTATCTGTATTACATGTATATATTTCGGTTCAGAATAATGTGCGTTTGAGAGCATGTCAACAACGCTAAGGAGTTTTCTCAGAACACAAAATTTCGACAACTATCTCCACTGTCTTTATCTGGTCAAGAGAAAATTACGATATAAGTAAGCAGATATAGCCGACAAAAGGTTTAGTATTTAGAAAACTGTTGGCGTGAACGGCAAACTGGACTGCGTCTCAACTAAAGGCCGGTAGAGCCTGTTCAGGCTACGGCGTTGTCGCTGCACACATCCTGCGTTCAGCATACTGATCGATTAGATGGAAAACCTGTCCAACTTCTCATTTCTGTCCTTGCATGGTACGTACCTTAAAAAATAAATATTTGGTACGTACGATCACAAAAGAGCTTTATTTAACTGTCGGCAGTAAATCTGCTTGTAATTTACTTGGTGCACTTGTTCTGAATACGTAGCACCAAGACATAGAAGCACATTGTCTCAGAAAGTTCTCTATTTTCCAGCGTAACATTCTTCGACTCATGAAACGCCAATTTTCTTCAATTTGCCCATTAAATTTCTTAACTTTTGTTTCATATCAGAATTTCACGTAATGATATAAAATTAAACCATTCCTTACTGCACACCAACGCACATGATTTGTAGTAAACAAAAATCGATAGTGTGCAGAAAATCGTTAACACAAAAAATATCAAATTACGTAAAAAGTTGGATATCTGAAGAAAAACATTAGTACTAAAGAAGGAAACAAGATTTATTTTAATTCAAATATAATTGCAACTAATAGGCGTCAAAGATTATAGAAAGGGTATTTTGGTATATTTGGTTGATGATAAATGTTCTTTTCAAATGATGTCATTATTTACTACCTATGATTCGAGTCTATGGAGACTGAATTTGACTCCCGTATTCCCCTGAGGTTAGAAACCGCTCTTAAAGACGGATGAATCAGGGATGATTACCAAGAATAGTATGCACGGTGCACTGTGGACCAACTACATTTAAAGCCATTGACATTTATATATAGTTGTAGTAAATATGTTTAGACAGTTTATTGCGTGTAATAATCAGGATCTTAAAGAAATGTTAAAAACAACTTTTTTGTTTTAATGGATTTTAGAGACATAAAACTACATTTAGAAAATTGCAGTGTAATAAAAGATTTTCGATCAACTGGCAAAAATCTCGTAAAGCTGAATAACGTTATAGCTGAATCCTCGTTTGTTTCTCCTAACGTTCACAGTGTGGAATTTATTTATCTAAAAAACGGTATTTGGCTATGTTAACCATATAGCCTGCTAAAAAAAGAAATCTTAGTTTTCACATCAGTGTCATTATTTTTCTCTTTCTTGTTAGAACAACACAAGTCGAACACAACAATTATTTAAATTACCCACGCCTGACTCGAACCGGAGACCCTTGCAACGCGAAGAATCATGCTACCCCTACAATGCCGGGTCGGTGCCCTCTACTGTTAGGTACTTTGGTAACAGCTTTCGAAAGGACGCGAGTTCAAATCCCCATCGAGCTATCCTAATTTTGACTTTCCGTGGTTTCCCGAAATCACTCTAGGCGAATGCCAGGATTATTCCTCCATAAAGTAATGGCCGGATTTCTTACCGTGTCTTATCCCAATCTCTCCCGCCTCTAACGACCTCTTTATCAACATTGACATAAAAAAGTAACAGCACCCCATTTCAGAACTGTTTTCTCAATGCGAATTCATTATACATACGAGTACGTTACAATATTTCTCGGTAGGTCTACTTTCATTTCGGATGTGAGAATTTAAGTTTTATCTGTTTTTTGTTATAGCAAAACACACAGCGCAGGCAGCTTGTCCGACCTGACTCTTGCTTTTTTAGTTCCCGCCGGCTGATAAAAACTGACGCCACTAGCTTGGCGCCCACGCTTAGACGCCGCGTCGCTCAGCATAAATTTAATTACTGGAAGGTGTCGGGCGCGCTGTAACAAGAGCTAAAGTAGACCGCCTTGCTCACCGCACGCGGCTTGTCGGACGATGTAATCTTCACGGATGCCACCGGCAAGTCACCTCGGTTGCATTTGATTTTAAGCTCGTTCTGGCATGTTCCATTCCAACAGAGCTTAGGCAAAACATAACTCTCGCAAGTCGTGAAACTTTATTCCCTTGATTTTAATTTTATCTCCTTCCTTTTTCTTCATCCGTCTTGTGGCTCGATTGTTAGGGTGTATGACTGCAGACTGAAAGGTCCCCGGTTAGAATCCTTGTCTAGGCGGAGATTTTCGTCGGTCCATAACCCGTCCTTCACCTCTGACTGTGTAATGTGAAGAAAGCTCCCGTGGTTCTGATTCCACATTAAACTGCTCTCCCTTTTATCCGATAGGTTAGGTTAGTTAAGGCAGGAAAGAACTGACCACCCTACCTCGAATACCAATCTAAGTACACCTCCTTCGGGGCAATCCAAATAACCTTCCGTTTGCCGGCCTCGGTAGCTTACGGGCTACAGTACTAGCTCCGCATGCCGAAGGTCGCCGGTTCGAGTCTGGCCGAGGTCATGGGTGTTTAAGCGTTGTGGCTGTGTGAGCTCAGACGCAAAAATCTTCCAGTTTAATACCAAGGTTAGCTACGTTATGTTTTTCTCACGATATTTTCGATTCTACAGAATCCGTTTCTGTGCAGTTTTATAATTCCAATATTCCTTGGTGGCCATCCACAAATTACGTCACACGAATTTCATAAGTTTTGGACTCCTCCCTCCCCCCATGTCACAGGTTGTCACATTTGTGGGACCCCTCCCCCACTCCCTGGTGTGACGTCACATATTTTGCAATTTTAAACTTATAAATTAAAACAGCGCTTCCAAAATGATTTATGTATTTCTAGTTAAAAAATCATATCAACAATAAATCAAACATTTAAGAAAATATTAAAAAAACTTAAAAATCGAATTAATGATACAAAAGTGAGTCATCATGATGTATGGATTTTGAACCTAATCCATGATACTATTTATTATTGGCATAATAGTCACTACATTCTTGATTTCGATAGTGCTGGGAACATTCGATGTGTCAACATCATCTTCATCTTCCGCCACGAGCAAAAAAGTGATACAAATTATGCATGTGATGTCACAAAGTTTATGACACGTCCCCCCCTCTTTGTCAACCGATGTCACAGTTTGCTGACCCCACCTCAAGGTGTGACGTAATTTATGGATGGTCCCTTGGCTCCATATGATGTGAAATACTATTTCATTTTCAGTTATAGACAGTGAAAGTAACCAATAGTATTCTCATCACATCAAAATCTAAATGCCCATTTTCTTTAGATAATTAATTCAATATTCTTCGTAATATAACATAAGCTTTTTTCGATGTACAGAATTTCAAAAACTGTATGTTTCGGTCAAACAATGTGAATTTTTCTGATTTGCTGTTTTATGGCTGCCTGAGGTAAGGCCCACATAGTCGTTAAGCTACATCAAGCGAGAGGGAGCGTGAATGCTTCAGTACCGCTGAGATGCGCAGAAGCGATAAATCGAAATGTTTAAAGATCGATTTAGCGATAGTCTGGTGGAGTGCATATAAGGCACCGCCGATCGGCAATTTGGCAGGCCGTGATTGATGTACTGTTCGACTCTTGACCGTAATTAATGCGCTGAAATGCGTTTCCTTCAGGATTAGCGCCCAATGGAATTCATTATTAATTTGACAGAGCTTTTTTCGAGCTGATATTTCTTGAATTAATCGTGTTAATAAGAGTCAAAGATTTCTGAAGTGGCTAAAAGAATATGTGTTTTTAATGACATTTACTCACGAATCATTGCGTTATGGGAATAGCAGCTACAAAAAGCTTACAGATTATTGAAAAATAAAGAGAGTTAATATTTTAAGAAACTGTTCTTTCTAATGAACTGCAAACATGAAAGAAATTTCATTTATAACCAAATTTGAATACGAAAGAACTAGCAACTATTCCGTATGAGACAGTGCTACTTGTTGGAGAATGAACTAACAGCATCCGCAGCTACTAATAATTGCAGCAATAATTTGCCAAAACTGCAGTATTTATGAAGAAACTTAGAATCCGATGCACCACATCACAGCACACTCTTATTTAACTTCAAAATCCAAATCTTAAACTGCACTATAAAGGATTGTGAGAAAAATAAACTAGCACGCAATACTTCCATTAGAGCCTTAAATTGACTGAAATATTTTCTAGTCTACACGTGGAGATGAAACAAGAAATGGACATTCCGTTAAAAAATATTAAGAATGCCTTTACCCAACTGCCAGGCTAGGCACGGGAAGGAATTCCACCATTTCTTTTTGGAGCAGTAATCCACGCGTTCACTTGGAATGATTTCGGAAAACTGTATAAAACCCCAATCCGGATTGTCGGACAAGGATTCGAACCCGCGTCCTCCCTAATGCGAGGTCACAGCGTTACCGCTCACACACCACTCGGTAAGAACAAATGGTGATCATATATGCAAAATAAGAGCAAGTACGCCTTACAAGTTTTTGAAAGAGAATTTTCTACAAATGTAAAACATTCTCAAGACAACTCCAACATATCTCAATAAAGAAATCCTCTTATTTCAAACTTATCTGAATCAGTTGTGTTGTTTTCCAAATGGTACCATTCCTTACACAAAATTGTACAAAGAACAGAAACATGAAGAAACTAAAATATAAATTCATGAAATCATCTACCTGAAACTCATATTAAGATGAGGCAATAACAGAACAGCTTATAAAAGTTGTAAAACTGTTGACATCATTTGAGAGAAAGTTATTGAAGAAATTAAGAACGACGGTTAAGAAGTTGATCACATCTGAGCATTAGCTATATGTAAAGTTACTTCGGTGGAGAATGTCCCGTTCCACACGTTACTTCTATTACAACTGTCCATTTGATAAGGGAATATAATAATCATTGGAAAAAAATTCTGAATTTAAATCGAAACATTATAACATTTTTGTCGTTTAATTATTGACATACGAAGGCAATAACGCGATTCGACTCGTTAAAACTTGCAACGGTTAAAAAATAATACATGTTCATAACTAAATTGGTTCTAAGGATGTCATTGATATCAATGAATATCAATGTAAATCTCCCAATAACACAGAGCTATAATAGAACCATTCATTAATGGTACACAACGTATATAACTATAATTTAATTTAATTGCAATGGAGCACACGCTCCGGTGACAATTTCCCTACACGCCCATCTTCCCCCTTTCCTGCACCCACCTAAATTTGCCCTCTACATATCCCAACTTTAAATTCTTTCAACGTTTTTGTTAAATTATTCATCATTTCCGTTGGTAACTTATCCCAATCCCTGACACCTTAACCTAAAAAAGAGAATCTTACCACACCCTTGTGCCTGAAATCGAGTGCCAGCTTGTGGTCATGGTCATCTTTTCCCTTCCATGCACTACTTTTCATACCTACACCAATATCTTTCTACGCCTCATCACCAGTATACGCCTCGTACACTCCCATGATCCTCTTCATCCTCCTCCTGTCTTCCAATGAATCCCTTTCCAGCTCTTTTAACATATCTGTTACTGATTACATTCTGCGATAATTTCCAGAAACAAATCTAGCAGCCCTTTTTTGCACCCTCTCCAACTCCTGTATTTGATACGCAAAATGTGGGTCCCATACTACACTACCATGGTTTGTTAACAAAACTGTAATAACCGTGCTTGGCCTCTGCCTAAGTATACATACTGTAACGAACGCGTCTTGTGACCGCTAGTTACATTAATAAACTATATGTTTATTATTTAAAATGTGGAATATTTTAGTGGGCATTTGGGCGCAGTGTACATTGTACAAGTGTGGAGCGGCAGATCTGAGGAATGCCAGCAGGCCGGTTCCTAGAATTAGCGAGGGGAGAATAGTGAGTGCCTAATGGAGGGGAGATTTGTGCTTGCCAGGTAGACAAACAGGGTGATCGGCGAGAGTTTTCTGTTTTGCATGTGGCACGACGAACGAGTGAAGGAATATTCGATGCCGGCCGGCCAGCACGTTCGGACGATGTGATTTCTGGACTGTCTATTCGTGAGTGGGACTGTTGCTGCTGCCTGGATCCGGACACCCGCTATTTTTGTTTGAGCAGATGAGCTCAGGCAAAGGACGACATCTGAGGAACTGTGCTACACTGGTCCATAGCAGAGAAGACCGTCATCCAATGTGTGGCGGCAGACATGTACATTCGGTAATTATACATCGCCAATGAAGGACACTGTGCTAGCTAGACTTTCAAGTTCATAGCATTGCCCAGCTACGACCCTGCAGATAAGAACTCTCATAGCCCGGAGCAAACATCTCTTTCAGAAGTGAAGTCAAAATGTTGACTTCGTTTACTGTTTAATTTTTGTGTATTTTATATAAAATACCCTGGCGCCCACAAAAGGACAACTGATTAATTTTAACTAATTTTGTTATATATGTCATGTGATTAATTGAAATAAAACCATTTGTGATTTCTCGTATAAAGTATTCACGCAAGTTCTACCTTTCATGATAATAAAATAAAATAATAAAATTAATTATAATTTTAAATCAGGTAATGAGGTCAGAACGTTACAATGGCGACCAACGTGGGGCTTTTCGATTATTAATTGCAAAAATTAATTATGCTATGAACGAAAGACAGCACTATGTCCTTGGCAACTTTCTTATTTTGTAGATAGAAAGTAGTTTGTATTACTTTGCGTAGTTAATGCATGTATAAATTCATGTTGTACTTGTTGATCTTAGATGCAAGTTGGTTCTGCAATAAGATCAGATAAATTTATTTTGTGTGCATTGCGTGTGTTAAATAATAATTATCTTGTGTGACATGGGAATGTGCAATGGGTTTTGTCCAAACGCACTCAAATTCTGTTGTATTACGGCGTTGATAATTGTTGTGATGCTTTCTTTATGGCAATTGCAAGTAGTTGTCGAAATATTTGTGTGGATTTCGAGCCATATGTCCAGGGTAACGATATCCTTTCATATTTAAACCATTTTTCCGCGAAGGTATTTGATGAGTAAATTCTTCTTGTAATTTTTCCATTGAAATTATAGAATGTGTTGTGGAATGTTCTTTGGGTTTGATTTTATTGTGCAATCGCGGATTTTATTGAGGCATTTTATTTGCAGATTAGTGTAAAGTCTTTCTGATGGTGTGTTTTGCAATCCTTATTTCTTTTCTTTGTTGTTGTGTATTGGAATATTCTTTGTGTGTCAACGAAATAGTTGAAAATAGCGTGAAGTTTTTAAAGTAATGCGCTTGAGATCCAGTACCATTATTAACATGTCGAAAGAAATCGTGGAAGGGTCAAATTTATCACAGGAGCCAGTACCCACTGATTCAAATACGGATCATATCGGGGAAGACAATAATGTCGCAGAAATAGCGTATTCCACCCAATCACCCGTTGAATTAAGGCAGGAAAATTTGGAAAATTTTCAGAATACCTCCAACATGAGTGCGAAAAAAGTCTCGGTGATTCCTGCATTGCAGACTCAGCAACACCAGATGAACGATATAGCGGCTTTATTAATGGAGAAATTTTCACAATTATCTGCTCAATTTACAACACAATTTCAAGAATCCAATGAAAAATTGTCTGAACTCTCAGTGCAAATGTCTAGTAAAATCGAGAGTCTTGAAAGAAAACAAGAAATGGCTCACAAAAGAATTGAAGAGCAATTTGCTACTTTTCGCGGAGAAATTGGCCGAGAAATAAATGATTTTAAAAAGGAAATTAGCTCTGAGATCACTCTTTTAAGCAAAGTCTTCTTGCAATGTACTTGAGACGACTAACAATGAAATTTGCCGTAAAGGTAGAAGCGAATAAAAGTTCAATTGAACAAATGCGCACAGAAAACAGTGAAAATTTAGGTCAGATTTCTGAGTTTGCTCATTCAATAAAAGATGGTGTTGATGAAAATTTAGGTAAAATAAGATCCGAAGTTGGAGACCTTAAGAATTCCGTGGGAGAAATGGAGGAAAGTCATAAGAATCTAGAAACATCACAGCGTAACCTTGCTGCCGAAACGGAGGTAAAAGTTACGTAATATTGGAACGGAAACTAACCGAAAGGAATAACTCTGCTAGCAACAATGAACAATGTCAAGCTAGTTGTGCTCAGCTGTTTTCGGGAAATATCGAGTTAAAGCTGCCTAGATTTGGTTCCAAGGGGGGAATAAACCCGAAAGCTTACCTCGAAGACCTTGAAAGATACTTTCAAATTAAAGCTGTTCCGGACTCGGCAAAACTTTTAATCATTAGCCAGTCATTTTTTGAACAGGATCGTTCATGGCTAAAGGTAGCATGTACTCCAGATATGTCGTACGCACAGTTTAAGGAGTTGTTTTTGAGTGCTTTCTGGTCAGCAAAAATTCAAAACCAAGCTAGGATGCGATTTTACCAAGGAAAGTACGTGCCTAAGCCTGGTGATTCAATGGAAAGGTATGTGGAACGGTTAGTCGTAAAAAGTCGTTATTTTGACACAGTGATGCCGGACGCCGAGTTCATTGATATAATAAGCTCACATTTCAGCCCGGGGGTTCAAGAACACATCTCGCCTGTATATGTAAAGAATATCACTGATTTATTAGAAACACTGCGGAATCTAGATGCCATAGGACAACGAGCGAGCCGTGAACAGTGCGCGGAAAATGTGCAGGACAATCGCTCTAATTCTCATGGATACTTCCGGCCAAATAATCAGAATAACGGGCAAAGTTTCAAGGGAGGTAAAAATTGGAAGCAAGCCCAATCTGGCGATAAGAAACCGTGGAAGACTGATGGTCAGCGGGATGGTCACGGGCAAACACGCGGGGGTTCGCCGGAGGTGAATGCTATTCTAACCGTCGATCCCGGCAATAACATTCAGAATGAAAGTGAAAATGAATTGAGAGTTGGTGCAGCACGTGAAACATCGCAGGGTGACCAATTAAAACAATGAGATTTCGCCGGGGATGCTGAGGGCTCTCCACAGTTTTGCCTTATTAATTTAACATACTGGCGAAATGGTGGTGTGGAGGATGAGGAGAATGATGCGGATATAGCAAGACCAAAGCATAATCAAACTTTCACTGTAGGGCAACGAGTATTATTACGCACCAGTCCACAATCATACACCAATAAGAAGCTTTTGCAAAGTTTATTATAATATATATATTCCATGCATGGTGAAAAGGATAATCTCAGTTAACAGTCACTTATTCACTAATGGAACCAATGACTTTAACCCCATAATTCACGAAACTTGAAAGAGTATTCTGATGATCACAAAGTTTTGGTACAGTCGCGCGAGGATCATTTAGTGCAACTTGTTTCTCTTGATAGTGACGATGGGCATATATGTGCCGGAAAAGGATAAAAACTTGCCGAGATAATATGTTGGGAGTTGATTTCTGGCAGACAGAAGGATTCCAATACGTTGGGGTACATTTACAGATAAATTTCTGGAACTTCACAGATGTTGTGTGGCATATCAAATCACCAAGTAGCCAAGGGAAAAGGATCTCCAAGGTACTAGGTAGATAATATTTTATTTTGTTTTGTTCATAAGGAATTACGCGAATCAGCATTCCATGAACAAAATTCTTTTATGCCATGGAGCAAATGTACTTATAACGTTGTCTTGGGAAATCGGGAAGTATACTGGAGCGGCATCCGCGTACACTTGATCGAGATCATGTTAATTTAAAAATCACGCGAGGTCTGTAACAAGCGGAGATAAAAGGGGATGTAATTGTCATTTTTATACTAAAAGGATGGTGGCGGAAATCCATTACAAATACTTTGCTTAGCGGTGATATAGTAAAAAAATGTTTGGAACAATCTTGTATTGCTTTGGACAACCCTGCACTTCATAGATGACTTCACTGCTTAAAAGTTTTTATTATTATTATTCAGATAGGATATGTTCTCTACCAGTTTTATTCATTCATTATATTGAGATTATGTTGTGTTATCCTATGTGTTGAATATCTATGATGATCACAACTTATGATGTATTGCGCTATATTTACTAAGAATGGTGTCTAAGTTAAATTTTCAATTTGATATAAAATGTTATTGTGTTAGAACATCTATATCACTACAATAATTTGTTACTTATAAGGTTACATTTGAAATGGTTATATTATGTATTTAAGGCTTGCACAAATCTACCCACAATCAGGGATGGGAGTAAGAAAAGTCTATGTACAAAGTAGCCAAGGGACATATGTTCGGTTGAATATTCATGTCGGTGGAACTTGTGATGGAATAGGTTAGAATAGGTTACCAGATTTATAATTACTGTTAAATTAATGGACGAGGAAGGAAAATTTGTATATTTCTTATTGTGAAAATTTAAATAAAACTAGTTTATTTAAATTTGCCGAACCAGGGGGAATATGTAACGAACGCGTCTTGTGACCGCTAGTTACATTAATAAACTATATGTTTATTATTTAAAATGTGGAATATTTTAGTGGGCGTTTGGGCGCAGTGTACATTGTACAAGTGTGGAGCGGCAGATCTGAGGAATGCCAGCAGGCCGGTTCCTAGAATTAGCGAGGGGAGAATAGTGAGTGCCTAATGGAGGGGAGATTTGTGCTTGCCAGGTAGACAAACAGGGTGATCGGCGAGAGTTTTCTGTTTTTGCATGTGGCACGACGAACGAGGGAAGGAATATTCGATGCCGGCCGGCCGCACGTTCGGACGATGTGATTTCTGGACTGTCTATTCGTGAGTGGGACTGTTGCTGCTGCCTGGATCCGGACACCCGCTATTTTGTTTGAGCAGATGAGCTCAGGCAAAGGACGACATCTGAGGAACTGTGCTACACTGGTCCATAGCAGAGAAGACCGTCATCCAATGTGTGGCGGCAGACATGTACATTCGGTAATTATACATCGCCAATGAAGGACACTGTGCTAGCTAGACTTTCAAGTTCATAGCATTGCCCAGCTACGACCCTGCAGATAAGAACTCTCATAGCCCGGAGCAAACATCTCTTTCAGAAGTGAAGTCAAAATGTTGACTTCGTTTACTGTTTAATTTTTGTGTATTTTATATAAAATACCCTGGCGCCCACAAAAGGACAACTGATTAATTTTAACTAATTTTGTTATATATGTCATGTGATTAATTGAAATAAAACCATTTGTGATTTCTCGTATAAAGTATTCACGCAAGTTCTACCTTTCATGATAATAAAATAAAATAATAAAATTAATTATAATTTTAAATCAGGTAATGAGGTCAGAACGTTACAATGGCGAACCAAGTGGGGCTTTTCGATTATTAATTGCAAAAATTAATTATGCTATGAACGAAAGACAGCACTATGTCCTTGGCAACTTTCTTATTTTGTAGATAGAAAGTAGTTTGTATTACTTTGCGTAGTTAATGCATGTATAAATTCATGTTGTACTTGTTGATCTTAGATGCAAGTTGGTTCTGCAATAAGATCAGATAAATTTATTTTGTGTGCATTGCGTGTGTTAAATAATAATTATCTTGTGTGACATGGGAATGTGCAATGGGTTTTGTCCAAACGCACTCAAATTCTGTTGTATTACGGCGTTGATAATTGTTGTGATGCTTTCTTTATGGCAATTGCAAGTAGTTGTCGAAATATTTGTGTGGATTTCGAGCCATATGTCCAGGGTAACGATATCCTTTCATATTTAAACCATTTTTCCGCGAAGGTATTGATGAGTAAATTCTTCTTGTAATTTTTCCATTGAAATTATAGAATGTGTTGTGGAATGTTCTTTGGGTTTGATTTTATTGTGCAATCGCGGATTTTATTGAGGCATTTTATTTGCAGATTAGTGTAAAGTCTTTCTGATGGTGTGTTCTGCAATCCTTATTTCTTTTCTTTGTTGTTGTGTATTGGAATATTCTTTGTGTGTCAACGAAATAGTTGAAAATAGCGTGAAGTTTTAAAGTAATGCGCTTGAGATCCAGTACCATTATTAACATGTCGAAAGAAATCGTGGAAGGGTCAAATTTATCACAGGAGCCAGTACCCACTGATTCAAATACGGATCATATCGGGGAAGACAATAATGTCGCAGAAATAGCGTATTCCACCCAATCACCCGTTGAATTAAGGCAGGAAAATTTGGAAAATTTTCAGAATACCTCCAACATGAGTGCGAAAAAAGTCTCGGTGATTCCTGCATTGCAGACTCAGCAACACCAGATGAACGATATAGCGGCTTTATTAATGGAGAAATTTTCACAATTATCTGCTCAATTTACAACACAATTTCAAGAATCCAATGAAAAATTGTCTGAACTCTCAGTGCAAATGTCTAGTAAAATCGAGAGTCTTGAAAGAAAACAAGAAATGGCTCACAAAAGAATTGAAGAGCAATTTGCTACTTTTCGCGGAGAAATTGGCCGAGAAATAAATGATTTTAAAAAGGAAATTAGCTCTGAGATCACTCTTTTAAGCAAAGTCCAGACGGAGTTAAAGTCTTCTTGCAATGTACTTGAGACGACTAACAATGAAATTTGCCGTAAGGTAGAAGCGAATAAAAGTTCAATTGAACAAATGCGCACAGAAAACAGTGAAAATTTAGGTCAGATTTCTGAGTTTGCTCATTCAATAAAAGATGGTGTTGATGAAAATTTAGGTAAAATAAGATCCGAAGTTGGAGACCTTAAGAATTCCGTGGGAGAAATGGAGGAAAGTCATAAGAATCTAGAAACATCACAGCGTAACCTTGCTGCCGAAACGGAGGTAAAGTTACGTAATATGGAACGGAAACTAACCGAAAGGAATAACTCTGCTAGCAACAATGAACAATGTCAAGCTAGTTGTGCTCAGCTGTTTTCGGGAAATATCGAGTTAAAGCTGCCTAGATTTGGTTCCAAGGGGGGAATAAACCCGAAAGCTTACCTCGAAGACCTTGAAAGATACTTTCAAATTAAAGCTGTTCCGGACTCGGCAAAACTTTTAATCATTAGCCAGTCATTTTTTGAACAGGATCGTTCATGGCTAAAGGTAGCATGTACTCCAGATATGTCGTACGCACAGTTTAAGGAGTTGTTTTTGAGTGCTTTCTGGTCAGCAAAAATTCAAAACCAAGCTAGGATGCGATTTTACCAAGGAAAGTACGTTCCTAAGCCTGGTGATTCAATGGAAAGGTATGTGGAACGGTTAGTCGTAAAAAGTCGTTATTTTGACACAGTGATGCCGGACGCCGAGTTCATTGATATAATAAGTTCACATTTCAGCCCGGGGGTTCAAGAACACATCTCGCCTGTATATGTAAAGAATATCACTGATTTATTAGAAACACTGCGGAATCTAGATGCCATAGGACAACGAGCGAGCCGTGAACAGTGCGCGGAAAATGTGCAGGACAATCGCTCTAATTCTCATGGATACTTCCGGCCAAATAATCAGAATAACGGGCGAAGTTTCAATAACAGTATTAACTCTAAGGGAGGTAAAAATTGGAAGCAAGCCAAATCTGGCGATAAGAAACCGTGGAAGACTGATGGTCAGCGGGATGGTCACGGGCAAACACGCAGGGGTTCGCCGGAGGTGAATGCTATTCTAACCGTCGATCCCGGCAATAACATTCAGAACGAAAGTGAAAACGAATTGAGAGTTGGTGCCGCACGTGAAACATCGCAGGGTAACCAATTAAAACTATGAGATTTCGCCGGGGATGCTGAGGGCTCTCCACAGTTTTGCCTTATTAATTTAACATACTGGCGAAATGGTGGTGTGGAGGATGAGGAGAATGATGCGGATATAGCAAGACCAAAGCATAATCAAACTTTCACTGTAGGGCAACGAGTATTATTACGCACCAGTCCACAATCATACACCAATAAGAAGCTTTTGCAAAGTTCATTATAATATATATATTCCATGCATGGTGAAAAGGATAATCTCAGTTAACAGTCACTTATTCACTAATGGAACCAATGACTTTAACCCCATAATTCACGAAACTTGAAAGAGTATTCTGATGATCACAAAGTTTTGGTACAGTCGCGCGAGGATCATTTAGTGCAACTTGTTTCTCTTGATAGTGACGATGGGCATATATGTGCCGGAAAAGGATAAAAACTTGCCGAGATAATATGTTGGGACTTGATTTCTGGCAGACAGAAGGATTCCAAAACGTTGGGGTACATTTACAGATAAATTTCTGGAACTTCACAGATGTTGTGTGGCATATCAAATCACCAAGTAGCCAAGGGAAAAGGATCTCCAAGGTACTAGGTAGATAATATTTTATTTTGTTTTGTTCATAAGGAATTACGCGAATCAGCATTCCATGAACAAAATTCTTTTATGCCATAGAGCAAATGTACTTATAACGTTGTCTTGGGAAATCGGGAAGTATACTGGAGCGGCATCCGCGTACACTTGATCGAGATCATGTTAATTTAAAAATCACGCGAGGTCTGTAACAAGCGGAGATAAAAGGGGATGTAATTGTCATTTTTATACTAAAAGGATGGTGGCGGAAATCCATTACAAATACTTTGCTTAGCGGTGATATAGTAAAAAAATGTTTGGAACAATCTTGTATTGCTTTGGACAACCCTTCACTTCATAGATGACTTCACTGCTTAAAAGTTTTTATTATTATTATTCAGATAAGGATATGTTCTCTACCAGGTTTATTCATTCATTATATATTGAGATTATGTTTGTGTTATCCTATGTGTTGAATATCTATGATGATCACAACTTATGATGTATTGCGCTATACTTACTAAGAATGGTGTCTAAGTTAAATTTTCAATTTGATATAAAATGTTATTGTGTTAGAACATCTATATCACTACAATAATTTGTTACTTATAAGGTTACATTTGAAATGGTTATATTATGTATTTAAGGCTTGCACAAATCTACCCACAATCAGGGATGGGAGTAAGAAAAGTCTATGTACAAAGTAGCCAAGGGACATATGTTCGGTTAAATGTTCATGTCGGTGGAACTTGTGATGGAATACGTTACCAGATTTATAATTACTGTTAAATTAATGGACGAGGAAGGAAAATTTGTAAATTTCTTATTGTGAAAATTTAAATAAAACTAGTGTATTTAAATTTGCCGAACCAGGGGGAATATGTAACGAACGCGTCTTGTGACCGCTAGTTACATTAATAAACTATATGTTTATTATTTAAAAAGTGGAATATTTTAGTGGGCATTTGGGCGCAGTGTACAAGCGTGGAGCGGCAGACCTGTGGAATGCCAGCAGGCCGGTTCCTAGAATTAGCGAGGGGAGAATAGTGAGTGCCTAATGGAGGGGAGATTTGTGCTTGCCAGGTAGACAAACAGGGTGATCGGCGAGAGTTTTCTGTTTTGCATGTGGCACGACGAAGGAGTGAAGGAAGATTCGATGCCGGCCGGCCAGCACATTCGGACGATGTGATTTCTGCACTGTCCATTCGTGAGTGGGACTGTTGCTGCTGCCTGGATCCGGACACCCGCTATTTTGTTTGAGCAGATGAGCTCAGGCAAAGGACGACATCTGAGGAACTGTGCTACACTGGTCCATAGCAGAGAAGACCGTCATCCAATGTGTGGCGGCAGACATGTACATTCGGTAATTATACATCGCCAATGAAGGACACTGTGCTAGCTAGACTTTCAAGTTCATAGCATTGCCCAGCTACGACCCTGCAGATAAGAACTCTCATAGCCCGGAGCAAACATCTCTTTCAGAAGTGAAGTCAAAATGTTGGCTTCGTTTACTGTTTAATTTTTGTGTATTTTATATAAAATACCCTGGCGCCCACAAAAAGGACAACTGATTATTTTTAACTAATTTGTTATATATGTCACGTGATTAATTGAAATAAAACCATTTGTGATTTCTCGTATAAAGTATTCACGCAAGTTCTACCTTTCATGATAATAAAATAAAATAATAATTAATTATAATTTTAAATCAGGTATTGAGGTCAGAACGTTACAATACCCACCACCACTCCATCATTCTCAAGATTGCTGCTGCCCTATACGGCCAAAGATATTACTATTTAAAACTATCCAAAGATAATACATATTGATCAATTGCGCAATCTTTCATACATAACTTAAATGATAAAACAGTTCACATTACAATATTTTGCATACGTGTAGCATAATTAAATGATTGGATATGTCGAACGTCCACCGTTCGATCCCCGTTTTCGGCCAGAATTTATACGGGCCCTTAGTATGGACTTCCTCTTTGGCAGAACTTTTAATTTTGTGTAAAAGAGGTTAGATAAAACACCTCATGGATCAGCTTCCCCTATGATCTATCTGTTAGCTACGACAGAGATAGAATCTTGAAACCGTCTTATACGGTCTTTGAAACCCCACTAATTTTCTTTCAAATTTAAGGCATATAACACACAGTCATACTAAGTATATGTATTCCACAGCGGATGGTCATTTATTTTTTTTAAATCAAATTTCTTTTTGTAACCGCTTACAAATAAGAACCAGAAGGTCCAGAGAGCAAATTAACTTCTCCATTGGTTTAAAATTTCGTCTTGTTCAACGTTTAGCAGTGTTTTTTTTTCCCATGATCTTTAGTAAGTTGTAAGTATTGAGTATCATACAAAATTCAAAAATACTTCGTATCACCTGACACTGTTGCAGATATTTAAATTTAAATATGACACATTTTTTTCGACCATGGAAACACAAGACATTAATATTAAGAATTATTAAATTGGTCAATTTCAGTATATAATTTTTTTTGCCTACTGTGATTAAACAAATTTTCTGTGAGAAACCTTATTTTATTCAAGAAGGTCCAGGTTCATCCATCACTAGTAATAGTCTCTGCGATGTTGTTAATAGCTGACTCAAATAACCTACAATGGCCAATGTTAAAAGTTAGTGATGCACTTATTTCTACTTTTTTTTTTTTTTTTTTTACTAGGAATAAAGAAGACAGTAGCAAGCGAAGTCACCTACAACTTAAGTAGGATATCTTATAATATCAGAGTTTCCAGACTTCAATCTCTATCCATGGTTATTACTGCAGTACAGATTCATACCTAACTATTAATTGACTGACTAAATATTTTGATTGCTGTCAGTGGTGTTACACAACGATCCGAAATTGAACTAAATAAATTAATTTTAAATAAATTCACACATGTAACAACCAATAGAGTTCGGAGAGGTATCTGGTTAAAGGCACCCTATCTTCCTTAGGAAACTAAATTGTATTCATGCATTGATGTACCAGAAATACGGAAATTGTGACTTTGATCCTTGAAGAATATCTTGAAAAAAAAAAACGTGATACTCTGAAGTAACTAAACGACAGACGCATAAAAAATACTCTGCATTGATCTGTGAGGACAGAACCTACTAAAAGAAAACTTGTTTCATTAGAAAAAGCTGGATAATGGGAAAGGATATTATTAAGTTCACGATCATTTCATAGGAATCGGGGAGTCGAAGTGTTACATCAATATTTCAAATGTTTTAATCATTGTTTTGCACTTAGGAGATGAATAAAAACGTTAAGATAATAATAGATTATGGTTTGTTGTTATCATTAGAAGCAAACAGCAGATTCCAAATAAATATACTATACTCTAAGTGACAACAATAATACGATCGTGATGAAATTTATTATTATCAGTTTCTCGCCTTTTTATCGAATTCGCCGAATTTTTTTCTTTAAAGGGATACGGAATGGCCTATCCCCACAATGTTAAATTATGCCTACTATAGGGAACATTTTCTCACAAACTGCTGGAGCTAGAAATAAAATTTTTACTGTATACGCATTTATATGTTGTAACAATACTGAAACAACAGTTTTTTGTCAAAGTATTTACTTACAGAGAAATTTTATATTAACATTAAAGTTAATTCCTTCCATCACTTTTCACCAGATTATCACCTCTAAATCTTTTGTAAATCAATTAATTAAATACTTCTTGTTTCAGTATGTAAAAGAAACCTATGTGGCTATGTCATAAAAATTTCACACTTCTAGGTTCATCAGTACCTGAGATAATGTTCCTAGGAGAGGCAAGAAGTAAACTTACTGGCAACGGAGAAAGAAGATTAAATCATTCCTGATCCATAGTTAATATTTGTATAACAAAAGCGCATTATCCGATCTCACAATTATATACAAATAAAATAGTTATAATTCCAGTAGAGCCATGTATGATACGTCATTTTAAAGAAGAAACTTGGCGGAATATAATATGACAATAAAACAAAAACTTATTTTTTCACCCAAAATCCGTTTCCGTATCCCATTAAAGATCAGTAAAAGCAGTTTCAAGGGCTGCTATTAAATAAACTTAATTAACGCAGTAGTTTTGAAACTTTATTATCAGTTTCTCATCCTGCTACCCATTTTATTATGTTGATACCTGTAAAAACCAGTATAAAACACTAGTTAGCACACTGAATCTGCTTCGTGAACAGTAACGCTCTGGCCTTGAATTCGGGAAGACGCGGGTTCGATTCCCCGTCCGACCATACAGATTTCGGTTTCCATGGTTTCACGAAATCACTCTAGGCGAATGCCGGAATAGTTTATTCAAAGGGACATGGCCGAATTCCTATCCGTGAGTTGCCACCAGTCAAATTCCGCCTTTAATACTTCGACAAGGAGTAAAGACATAAGAAATAATAGCGTAGCTGACGCATGTTTAATGACTGTCCTTATTTCATATTATTTAAAATTTCTACAATGAAAATATGACATTGATATGGTAGTAAGTTAAAGAAACTTATTGAAGTCTAAATGTTCATGATAGAAAAATAACTCAACAAATATATTTTGTATAATAGCAGGATGCTGATAATTATTTGTGCGTCAGTGTTTATATCTACTGTACAATGTATCATGCAGAGATATACTGTATATGTTAGTCACTGCTGTATAATAATAAACTACTTGCAAGTGAATGGGCTTCACCCTTCAAACGCAGACTTCATATTCATGCCATGACTCAACATTTTTTCCATAATTATGTTCGTTTCTGTGATTAAGATTTTATCATCCGGAATGGAATAACACGTTTAGGGCGGAGGAACAATGCGGCTAAATGCCAACGCATGAACAAAATCATCTCCTTAATATACTACGTTTCATTTGACTGGTACTCTGCTAGAAAACCTCTATCAACCTTCTGCGTTTGGTTAAAACGAAATTTTGTAGACTTAGTTCTATTTTGAAAGTATCATGTAAGGAAGATCATCCTGCGATAGACCAAACAATTCGAAGGAGAATACGCTGAAGCCTGTTTGTATTTCACATTACAGCATGATGTTTATTAGAATAATGTTTATTGCAGCTTCTGTATTAAAAATTTATAATGTTAGATTCGGCAGTGTTTTGGCGAACTGCAAGAAAATAACAGGCAGGGAAATGTATACGAAAGAGTTCACTGAGGTACTTTGAGGAATCTATTCAGCACAATTTTATTGAAGTAACAGGTCAACAGCTGTGCCCAACGCACATGGTAAGTAGATGTGGAAACAGACTATTTAAATTTCTAACAAGTGTATTGAAAAGCAAAATTGCGATCTAGATCTGTTTTGAGCGTTACGTAGCGACGTTTTACATCTATTTACGATTACAATCAGGACAGACCTAATGACAATACACACTCATAATATAGTCAGCATCACTTGAAATAACTTGATTTACGAAAGTTATACTTAGCTGCTTCTTCGTCTCACAATGACTAATAAGCATTTTGTTTCCTTCTATCTGTTTAAATATTCCTGTATGTTCCATAGCTAAGAGAATGAAAAAATATCTTCAACACACTCGCTTCATTTTTTTTAAATCTGATGTACACTGAAAGACCTAGACGGTATACAAGATATTAAATCTATAATATATTCGCGAAGAACCTATGCATTTTATTAATTTTCAAACGGTTCTTGGAAAAGACTGGAGGATTTTATTGCATTAGAAAGTTGAGATCAGAACAATTTCTGAGCTGTGATCTACTAAACGGATTAAAGCTTACTGAATAACTGAAGTTTCATCGGTAAGTACATGTTTCGTTATTTCCATAATAGTGGGCACTTTGCGTCTACAATAATTTCACTACAGATCTGTGGAAAACATTACCCGACGTTTTATCTAAAAATTTTGTATACATAATTGTGTACCACTTATTGATCATTAATAGTCCTTCACCTCTCTCTCTCTGCTCTGTTCAATAATATTTCTTTTATCCTCTTAAATTTGAGGATTTTGGCACAGTACTAAAAACACCGGATCTAATTCCTTTGACAAGAAAGTAAATGAAATACAATGTTCCGCAGTTTCCAAATGTATTTTCAATAACTAATAGAACAAGTGCAATGGTGACCAGTTCGTTAGCTTTACTAACTTGTTCATTAGCTGATTTCTTCCATTAAAGGTAGTTTTCAGCCATATGAGCCGAGCTTCGGTTCAGAGATCATAAAAGTCTGATAATCTTTCTCCAAAAGATCTTTTGAACGAACTGTGATAAATATGAATTTCAAACAACATTGTGATGAAACTCAAGTATTGCATCCTTCCTTCCAAAAAATCTTTTATCTCTTGCTTTTTTGATCCACTTATCTTAATTCCAATGTCATATAACCAAATTAAAATAACGCAATTGTGTCTTCACCAAGCGCGAACATAGCTTCAAGATAAGCCTGGTTAAAGCCTCCGTGAAATTTTTTGGCTTTATTTCCGGTGCCAGAATAAGATAGGATTGATCAAACGCTTTGCGCATGTCATATTGTTTCGGTATTTGAAACAACGATTTCAGAATGTTTTGGTCCTGTAATGCGTTCAGTCTCCTGTGCTTCTGAGTTTACGTCGAGATCATTGGAATAGGCAAAGAGCTGAGCTCAGAGAACGGTATGATATTCTGCCATGGCCTTCTGAATGAACCATCCCTATATTCGCCTGGAATTATTCGGGGACGAGGATTCAAAGCCGCGTCCTCCGGAATGCGAGACCAGATTGTTATTGCTCACCCACCACGCTCGGTTATGCGATGAAAAGAGGCTTATTGAGTTTGGCAGAGCAGCTTAATCCGGTTAGCTAATCCGACACGACGGAGCCGCGGCGAAGAGTCGCTGGTGATGACGGATGTCGCCCTATTAGTGCATCAACGGCTGCGGAACGAGAGAGAGTTGTTCTGCCTGGTGCGCCGCCGTTAGTCACGCAGCTGTTCTTATCTGAAACTAATAATTCAAAACGACAGCAGCGTTTGGGAAAATGTACGATCCCTCCGAAATAGAAGAGCCGACCCTGAATGTGACGTACAGACACAGCTTATCAACACTTTTGGTGGTTATGGAAGATCTGCCAGTGTGTTAAAATACAAACCTGCCAACTGTATAATACGTATAATGAGAGAAATCAGTAATTTCCAGAAATTTTACGTCAAAAATGGGGTGCTTCTTGCAACAGTTGTTAGTTAGCAAGTTGAGAAAAACATGCGTTGAGTGCTACTTACAGTGCATGTGAAAAACTGGATCAGAACTAGGTCTCTTTGTGATATTAAATACGTACAGCATTTCCATTCATGACTAAATCAGAACAGAAATTATTTTCACAAGAAAAATAAAATAAACTATTTCCAGAAACGTAATCGGATAGTATGATTTAGGAATAAAACTTGTTGTGAAATTAGGCACCTAAAACATTGGAGTGTTATTAAATTACGTGTTTTGGATATACTGTCGTATTTCTTAAAAGCAGTTTGCTTGATTATTCATTAAGAAATGGTGCCGTGTTGCATTTACGATGTGATTCTCTTTATACTTTATCTTCAGATTAACTTATCATAGTATTACTTTTGTGCGAGTTAAATAAATAATTAATCTTTGGTCGTTTTTCTTCACAATATAATCACACTTTTATTATTTAAGTACATCGTCTTAAATAGATTATCGGACTTCTTCCTAGCAAGCTCTCCTTAGCCGCTGCTCTAAGCAATCTCTTAGTATATGTGTATCCTCTCGTTGTTATGGAAACTTCCTTAAAAAGAGTATTAACTGGCCCGTGACATGGAACGCCTACTTCAAGGATGTTATTACACTATCGGTAATGCTACAATACGATACTATTTTATTACATTCCTGGAAATGGTTTCTTTATATATACACTGGCGAAAATAAAAGTGTAACATCCAGACGGAGTTTTGATAAATGAATGTAATTTGGCCCACAGTATCATCTTATGAAGAGTATTAAATGATTAAAAATTGAAAGTTCATATGTAATAATAAAATAATTACGGGACTACTTATTCTCTAAAACTGCTATGTAAGTGTTGAACAGTGTGGTGTGACACTTCTTTGTCCACAAGTTATTGTTGGCCATGTATGTCAAGGCGAAGATTGACGGCTCTATACACACAAATGTCTGTGAGAGAGGTGGAGACTTGGCGTCTTCTAAATGTGTGCATCACATCGTGAAATCACCCGAAGGACTGGCCGTAGTGCAATGTCAGTATACAGACTTGCTACACCCGTGGATGAAAGAAGGCTCTAGTACGCCTAGTACAGGCACAGGTCCATTTAGAAGGACAACAGCACCGGAAGACCTACAAATTGTGAGGGTGGGTGTTGTTAGCAGACGGGTGACTGCAGGTCAGATCCAAGCAGTGGCTACAGAGGGAGTCACCCTCCGGATGATTGTAAACCAATTGCTTGAAGCTGGGTTTCCCTCTCTGACTCTTATGCAAAGTGTTCCATTAACCTGATTTCATTGTCTAACCTCATGTAACGCAAATAGACGAGTTTCTATTCTGTCTGTGGCAAAGAGATAATGGACAACTTGTTCGCAGGCGTATTGAAGAAACGGCTTACCCTGCTGCGATTTCAGAACGTCACACAGGTCCAGCCACTGGTGTCATGGTTTGGCTGAAATCAGTTTCAACACCAGGACAGAGTTGGTTGTTGTTGAAGACACAATGACAGCCCACCACTATGTGGACGAGGTACTGCACCCTATTGTGATACCCTTCACGTCCACCAACAAAATCGCATCTTCCAATAGGATAATGCCTATCTTCATACTGTGGCCATCACAAAACAAGCCTTGCAAGCGATTACGATCACAAATTGGACCGCACGGTCCCCATATTTGTCCCCAAATAGAGCATGTCTGGGATGCGATGAGTAGACACAATAGATCACATGGTCATCTAGCACAAACTGTGCAACAACTGACTGCACAAGACATGCAGGAGAGGAGTGACATACCCCAAGAAGACATCCGAACACTCATTGATCTAATTCCGGCAAGGATCCACGAATGTGTAGGTGCTCAAGGTGGGCCCACTTCTTACTGGCAACTGTATCTAAAGGAATTAAACTTAGCCTGAGTCATTTTAATTTGTTATAATTTCTTCTAGGTATGACCCCGGATATATCTACAAAGTTTCCTAAAATTGCTGTCTCGGTGTTGCACTTTTAATTTCCGCCAGTGTATGTATATATATATGGACTTACCACTGGTAGTTGGGAAATTCAGACTCCAAAAAAGAGTTGCAAGGAATCACTGGAGAAATCCCTCGCTGCCTGTTACATTATGGTCTACCCTAGCCGCTGTCAGTAATGTCTGGAGACATACCATTAGTCAAATTGTATTTTCGTTACCTACCTTAAGCACACGTTCTACTGCAGCGAATGTTGTCAGCTTTGCCTATCATGCAATGGCCTCGTTGCTCATCAGCGAGTATACTGGACTTGCAGCTCCATACTTTGTTGCACCCTGGTTCGCTAAGCAAAGCCAACAATATCAGATTTTATGCTAACCATGGCACTCCTACTCATTTCTGATACGTTTGCCAGTGTTTTAGTGTTGGCATGCAGACGGAGAGCGGTGAGACAGTTGGAGGACATGTGGTTAGTTACTGTTTCAATCTGCTATTTTTGACACTGAAGCAACTTTAGTTAGATTTTACTCCTCCTTCACCAATTATTTCTTGTGGCTGGTAGTTGCTATATCATATTCTTCATACAAGGTACAATGATTAACATACATTGTTAACACAACTAACGGAAGTATTCATTAATAGATGTGAGTAAATGAGGAAAAATTATTTATATGATACAAGGGTAAGATAGGAACTTAAATGAGCTTAAATAGTGACAGAGAAAGACAGCATCTCTCTTTAATGTTGAAATTTATATGTTACAGACCCAAATACGCTTGGGTATAATATAAAACTATATTAGCTTTTTTTGTTTTTCAATATGCACCACCGTTCCAAATTGTGTTAGTGGGTCACTTATCTATCATGAAACGTGATATAACTGAATTAATATTTTGTCACATCTGTTTACTCCAAACATCGAAAACGGAATGTCTAAGGAAAAATGCATTGTTCTTAAGCCCCAACGGTTGGCAGAAAAATTACTCAAAAATATCCATTACCGGAATGACATCGCTTTTCCAGTATAGTTGTTCCGATTGAGAAAAGACCCATTCACATTTTTCAAAGTAGTTGCCAACGTCTTATGGATGAAATAAGTTGATGTGACGTAAAAATAATAAAATTTACTGATAGTGTTTTAAGATTCGCCAACAAAGAAATCGTTATCGCTGTAAAAAAATTCTCTATGTCCTTTATCAAGGACGTAACTTGCTAGTAGTCTGTAACGGTATTCTTGTTTTTTTGTAACCGTTAAAAAGAATTTGTTTAATCTCATGTTGCGATAGTCATGGAACTAGCCATTGAATTCTTTCCCTTCATTTTTATCTGATTTTTTTGGGAATATTTTTCATTCCTTTTATTCTCTTCTTCTCCTGTTACATTTTTGGCTCTTTTTATTCATCCTCTGAAGTTGTTGGTGCAACATTCCTCCAGAATTTTAACGGTTTCCCTATTTCCTCCTTCGACTAACATGTATAAGATCTCTTAAGTTTTTAACCATCCTTTCTTCATTCATTCTGTCCATGAGCTCATTCCTCCAATATTTTATTCTACTAGTCTTCTTATTTTTTAATATTTACTTAGATATCTTACACTCATTTTTACTCTATTGTCAGCTCTGGCTTCTGCACCATAGTTCTTATTGTGTCTTAATATTTTTTATCTATGGTTTCAACAGTCATATAAGACTTTTATGTAACCTTAAATAAGTGGCCGAATGGTTGATATTTTACTTCTTGGTTCAAATTCATATTGTTTTTATTTGGTTCCCCAAGTAAGTGTAACTTATTCCATGATTTTTCAGTTTAATTTCAATATGCAGCTTGTAAGTTCTTTGGATAACGTCATAAGTTTTGTCTTTTCCATGTTTATGACAATATTATATTGTAATAGGCTTTGAAGATTGTCGTCATCCTTTGACAAGAGGAATACGTTTTTAGCGAAACAAAAGATTTTGAAGTAGCTTTTTTCCGTTCTGCATACACATTTACCCGGTAGGTGTTTTTATTATTTTGTTAATAATCAAACATCAGGAAACGAAGATTAAAATTCTATGAATTCCCAACAACAAGACTTACACATAAGATCATGACACACGCAGAAAAGGTGAAAAGTATATCGTGGATCCAACAAGTCAGGACCTAAAGAGGTCCCAAATAGATAATTCGGAAGTTTCAGTCAGGAATCTAGTCAGTCAACACATGGGTAGTGCATCCAGAGAATGAAGTTGAAACGATATCAGAAATCAAGTGGACTGAATAAAGAAAGAAAGCTCATGGAGAGAAAATAGAGCGAGCGTGGTGGGTGAACGGTTATCGTTCTGGCCTCGCATTCGGGAGGACGAGGGTTTGAATCCCCGTCCGGGCATCCAAATCTGGGTTTTGGTTTCCTCAAATCACTCAAATCACTTCATAAAGGCCATGGCCGAATTCCTTCCCGTTCCTTGTTCCCAATCCCATCCAGCCTCTAATGACCTTAGCCGTCGGAGAGGCGTAAAGCAGCAAACAAAAAGAGAGAGAAAATGAGAGCTGTTTGGAAGATCAGAAAGGCGAATTACAGAAACACTGCCTGATACAAGTGGGTCAATAAGCATATAATACTAATAGAGGTCTAAAGAGAGCCTCCCTGTCTTAACGCTAATGTTATTTGTGTTTCTATACTTAATTTATTGATCAGATGGGTACAACTTATGTTTACATCTTCAGTTAAAGTTATCATATGGATATTTACTCCATCTTCTTTCATATTTTCAAAACGTCTTCCAGTCTGCAAAAGCATTAATCAAATCAATAAAACGTAAGTACATAGCACGGTAATCATTTTTCAAGTACTATAGTTGACCTGTTATTCCTAAGAATTTGTTGTTCTTCTGCAGTTCTTTCCATTGCTTTTAATTTATTCAGGAAAATATTTGTAAATCTTTTGATGACACCGTCAGAGTTTTTATTCATACGTCTAAGACCACTTATGGCAATCTTGCATTTTTAACGATAGTACCAAAATTGCTGACTATGGTTATGTAATTAGTATAGTTTGAAAGAGGAAGCGCGTAAATCTGTCAGCCGATAATGCTGATAGCATGCAGGATGCGGACGGATTTCTTAGCTGCGTGGACGTAGTGAGGGGAGAGTTAGTGATACCGGTGATTCGTATGCGGGGAGGCACAGCCTAGCCCATAAAATGCGCCTATAAATTTGGGTATTGTAAAGGGATTTAGAAAGACCAGAAGTTTCCAGCGTATTGCAGGGGACGAGCCCGCTCAGATAAGAATGAAGGAGGAAACGATCAGATTTGGGAACTTAACTGTGAAGTCTGATGGTCTCCATATTTTTTCATTTTTATTTGTTTCTCAGAGTAAAAAAAGATTAGGAATGTAACATTTTAGATATAATTTTTATTACTACGTGCACAGGAACAGCATAAAGGCTTTCAATAATTTCAGTCATTTATTACAAGAAAACAGATTTTTTCAAAATAAATAACCTGGAAAAAGTTTTACACAACATTAATACATTTCGACATATGCTCTTCTTGTGGCATGGAGCATGATCTCGCGATGTGTTCTCCAACATGTCTCCAGTTAGCGCTCCCGGGGAAGCTGTTATTTTTACTGTCATCGTTTCAAAATACAGAACTGTAATGGAATACGTTTTTTTCATAACACCCATGAAAAATATCAAGAAAGAGTGGTATCAGATACTCATGAGGGATGGGTAGGATTATCGCTTTCACTACAGCCTGATAATGTTCCATCCAAACATAAACAAATAATTCCATTTTGGTGTTGCTCCATGTTGTTATAACATTTGCAATTCATCTAAATAACATACTCAATCACATCCAGGTAAATATTTGTTAAACTGGTGCTCTATACTCAGCCAAACGTTCAAGTTAGCACTGTCCCATCGTATTCTACGAAGATAGCACGTGGAATCTTGGATTCAGAAATATGGTCATACCCGAGTTGTAAAGGGATGTGTCATCCGTTAATACACACTGAATTTTCTCCTTTATTGACGTGTCTTTAAGACTGGAAGGTAATAGTAGCATTCCAAAAATAACACATAGTATAAAAATTATGAAATTAGCTTACGTAATACATGGGACCATCTGTAATTATTTAATTCGCCTTTTTCTCAATCGGAGAAAGACTTTATGCGCAACCTGTATGTTCTATCTTTAAGAGAGCCCCGATTTTATCTATTAGATGCTGCACAGTGTCAAAAACAACTTAAGATATTTAATTAAATTAATACTACAAACGATTTTGAGCATATTTGTTATTATTCTCAACGTGTTATTTTTCTCTAAAATAAATCTCTGTAACAAGTCTCTTTTGATGTAGCACGGATCGTCAATTACATGACTTACCATTCAACGCTATTTACCAGAACCTCTAACTCGTTCCATTCTTTGCAGGATGTTCTGATTGCGATATTCAAGTATGGTCGTGTGCTTAATATTATAAGTACATCATTGATATTCGTTTGGGAAGTTATTCGTGATCTTCACCAGTTACTCTAAAACCGAGATTCCACTACTAACGAAATTAAATCTACAAAATAACAGAAATATGCAAAAACTTCACTCAGATTGTATTATACTGTTATAGAAACGGTATAAAGAAGTCCTGTTGCGCAAATATCCAGTTATAAAAATCGGTAGAAGACTTACACGTCTTACTTTATTGTTACTGTCGTAGCAGTACAAAAGTACGTAAAGGTCGGGCCACACTTGACCGACACCGGGGCGCAGCGCACCCGAGACGTGACACGGCCGAGTGTCGGCTCTCCCCCCTCGCGTCCACACTTGACCGTAGCTCGGCCGCGTGACGGACGTGTTCTTATAGTCAGTCTCCTTTAGTGGTTGTCTTTTCCGCTCAGAACTTATATTATGAGACCATATCCTGGAAAAGACTTGACAAATGATAAAAAAATATATAACTACCGCTTGAGCAGGGCAAGGAGGGTGTCTGAAAATGCATTTGGCATTTTGCAGCAAAAATTTCGAATATTCACAAGAAGGCTTCAGGGAAAGCCGGAAAACATAACATTGATTGTATTGGCTGTATGTGTCTTGCACAACTTTATTCGAAAAAATTAAGGCTACATTATTTTTGAACACGTTGAGAAACAAGACACAAGTGCTATCAACAGTGACAGGTTATCAAATCTCAGTCAGTTGCCCCACCTACGTGGAAGGTCTTCAGAAGCAGCATTTGATTTGCGAGAAC
Source organism: Vandiemenella viatica (assembly GCA_031002005.1). NCBI lineage: Eukaryota > Metazoa > Arthropoda > Insecta > Orthoptera > Morabidae > Vandiemenella > Vandiemenella viatica. Next base: position 246,026,242 of record CM061920.1, on the reverse strand, counting down.
AGATTAAATATTTTCTGAATTCCCCTGAGGGAAGCGTGGACTGGCAAGCTGAAACTGTACTGGCAATTTGAAAATGTTAAGATTAAAAATAATAAATGTATGCAAATTGAGTGTAATAAATTGTACTGTATTATTAAATTCATTTATTTACGAAATCCTCATCACATTTTGAAATAGAACTAACATTGGTTTACTGCTGTTTATGGAAGAAAAAATGTATTTCGTACGATAACAAATTAAAATTTTAAGTAAATCAAGGAGAACACAAAATACTTAATTTTGTGTTCTCTGTATAACTTGAATACTGTTTTTTTAAATATATATTTTCTCATTTGCTTTTTTCTCTAATATGCTCAACGATAATAACTTTTATCTAGAAGTTACAGATAATTTTTTTCAAATTCTATGATTAGTGTATTATCCACAGATTTTTGACTTACCTTTTGCTTCCAGCGTGGTTGAAATGTTTTCCCAGATTTTATCTTTATAATCCAGATTTCTGTATTTCTCTTTGTTTGTTCATACAGTACCGGATATTTTCTAACTTCCTCTACAAGTTTTTCCACATCCACCATGCTGAAAACGCACTGTTGCTGTTGTAAAGGATCCAAACTTTCTGAACAACTCACTATTTCCACCAGACCGACACCGGGGCGCAACGTCAAAAAGTAAACTAAACTAATCGGAGCCGAGTGTCGGCCGTGTGTCGGACGGCATGCGGTGTCGTTTGAACTCACTTCAATCGAGTGACCGACAACAATACGAAAAGTGTCGTTGCGCCCCGGTTGCGCCCCGGTGTTGGTCAAGTGTGGCCCGACCTTAATACGTAACATTCATGAACAGTGAGAAAGTAGTATTCGATAAAGTTATTGCAGACCAATACGTTCGGCGTCACCTTGACAGGTATTACACTGTACAAACGGCTGGACATATACTGACGAGCTAAAACATTATCACCACCTGCTAAGTAACGTGTTGGTACACTTCTGGAACGCAATACAGTAGCGATTCGTGTGCTCCGAAAAAGATGTGACAGAACCGGCATTGTACTCTGCCGTCAGACTGTCGCCTAACATGCTTTACTCAGCGGATATGTGAAAACTGCGACCAGTGAAATTTGCGGCCAACCTAAAATCTGCGAAATCTGCGGCCAATACCTCTTTTCTTTGTGTCATGCCGCGCCGTCCTAATCACTCTAAACGCCCCTTTAGACCACCCGACCTGGTCTCACTAAATCGTGGCCTGGAAGTTATTACGTGAACAAATCATTTTACATTACACGCCCGAAACAGCCAGTTAATTTCTACTTTTTTTTTTTTTTTTTAAAAGATACGCAAATGTTTCACAGGTTTCTTAGACTTAGACTTTTTTTCGCACTCGTTACTGAAAGCTGAATTTTTTGCTGATCTGCAACACTGTTCGGAAAATCCAGTGCGGTACTAACTAGATCGAAGTGGCCAAGGTCGTCTAGAGGCGGCCATACACGATCGCTCCATCCGTCCAAATGGAGAGATGTCACTCCATTATCGTGTCGTCTGTGGGGAAATTTGATGTGGATGACGTTAACACACAACTGCTGATGGTAGAATATTTTTTCCTACACTAGTTTCTTATCTGCTTAACGTATCTCGAACAGCGATGTCTTTAGAGACGGGAAAGGATGGCGGGGGGGGGGGGCCAGGAATGGGAAGGAATTCGGCCATGGCCTTTTGAAGGAAGCATCCCGGAATTTGACTGCAGTGATTTGGGAAACCATGGAAAACCCAAATCTGGATGCCCGGACAGGGATTCGAACCACCGTCCTCCCGAATGCGAAGCCTCCTGCACTAGTAATGTGAGGCAAAGGGAGATTTTGCATGAAATCTACTACGATTCTGTAAGTATCTGCCTCGTTATTACAATTCTTTTCTACGTCTTTTAAGCAAGAATAAAACTTGTATTTTAATAATAGTTATAAACTATAAAACATCTGTACTGTCAACCTGCTGTTTAGAAACATTGGCTGCAAACGCAGCAATCCGCTCAGAGCGCCGGTGGGGCGGCTTTTAACAATACAACCAGTTTGATCCTATTCTATAATAAACATGCCGCTACAGCATTGTTGAGAATTCTGGCCGCAGATTTCACTGGCCGCAAATTTCACTGGCCGCAGTTTTCGCGACACCTTACTCAGCGGGCAAGACTCCGTCCTCCACCTTCTACGATTAAGCGTGGATGTCCACCACTTTGTTGTCTCCTCGTTATTTCTCTGTCCTTCAATCACTATCCGCAGATGCTTACTACAGCAGCATGCGGACAACTTCACGGTTGCCGATATTCTAGTTTCCATTTGCCGAGCGCACGTACCACCGGTCCGTAAATTACGGAAATGCGTGACCTGTGCGTAAATATTTAGTGTAAGATACTTCCTGAAACCAAACAAGGACTGGTCGAATCCATGCGACGCCGTATTGCTACTATATTGCGTCCAATGATGGATTAACATGCTATAATTTTTTTGTACCATCAAAGGATATCGCACTGAAAAGATGATCCAAAGTTTGCGAGGCTCCACACTCGCACATCATCTACTTCAAATTATTTTTACACCGAATAACCCCAATGCGATACCTTTTAAGCGAGATACAAATATTACACTAACCCACATGGTTAAGGAGAAGACATTTTCATTAAGGTTTTGATTATTGCTTGTCGCAGAAATCTTGCTTGCTTAGGTGTTCTCGTGTCGTTACGAGGAAGTTAAACATCCAAAGCATTATTATGGGATGTTAGCCCATTATTCATCTCTTTCCCTGTTGTAATCTCGTGTCGATTGTTAGCTGATGCTATGCCAAAATAACAGTGCTGTCTTTCCAGAGGAGTAGGTAGAATTCAACCAGTGACGAAAGGATATGTCCTGTGAATAATCACGTCTAACATTTTGCTGTCGCCGGAATTGTACCACACTCGACATATACAGGGTGGTCCCGAATTCATTGTACAAACTTTAATGGTATGTACAGGACATTGTAACAATGATTTATTGTATCGGAATGTGTGGTCGCAAGTGACGCGGTGAGGCGCAAATAGGGGAAATAAAAGGAAAGAGATGAATGGAGTGATCGGTTGGTAGCATTGCCGGTAGAGGGCAGTAGATGTCTAGCCGCCGTTAAACATGATACATCGCAGTAGGGAAACGCGCCATTCACGATTGTGCTGCCGTAGACGATGGGTGACTACGTATGCCGAAAAAGCGTACATGCATTACATGTACGGCCGTGCAAATGGTAACGGCAGAGCAGCGTTACGGATATATCGCGCGCAGTTTCCTGATCGACGAATGCCGGATCACGGAATTTTTCAACAGTTACATCGTTAAATTAATGAAACAGGTGCGTTCCACCTCACCAGACATGACGCCGGTCGATCAAGAGCTGTACGCAGTCCAAGTCTGGAAGAAAGCATCTTGAACATTGTGGCTGGTAGACCCGAGTCAAGCACAAGAACTGTTGCGCGTCACGTAGGTGTGAGTCATCAGACTGCTTGTAGAGTGTTAAAAGAAAATCTCTTACACCCCTTCCAGCAACGCTTTCAATAAAAGCTTTGTTTTACTTTTCGGCTGTTATTTCCCCTGTTTACGCCACACCGCGTCACTTGTGACCGTACATTCCTATACAATAAACCATTGTTACAATGCCCTGTACCTACCATTAAAGTTTGTGCCATGAATTCAGGACCACCCTGTATACTTAACTATACAGTTACATATTAAACTGCGCGGTAACATAATACTGGTAAGAGGTCTGAAACATGCCCTAGTATTCTCCTCGAGTTATTATAATTGGTTTACGGATGATATTGTTACTTGTTGCCACTTTTTTCATGGTGTTCAAGGAGTGCTTCTAATGGGTAAGAGGGCCTGACTTTGCTGTTTAGGAGATGAAAGAAATGTTGTGGTATATTTTTTTGAACATACATCTTCCACTGCTTTGACTGTTGTTTTGATTCTGGGGTAAGAAGAAGATTTGCCGAGGTCCCATCCATATTCACAAATAGTTTAAAAAAATGTACTGGATTCCTATCAAATAGTTTATACTTACTTACCTGCCTCCTCAAGGCCTTTTGATCTGTTGTCAAAAGTTTTAGCAGCACAGTGCATGGAAACCTTTTCCATGTCCATGTACAATATCAGAATACAATCTACTGTTAATATAAATTGTTTACGAGATTCACACTGCGATGAAATAGTCCTACTTCTTCGTCTTCGTGACGTTTCTACCAAGGCTTAGGTCTTCTTCAGGGGCCGTCTACCGAATCTACTACAGACTTGGATCTGCTGGAGACTGACAAGGTTAGTTGTTTACATATGTGCACTGTCGATTGTCTCACAATATCGATTATCCAGAGATGCTGTTTACGACTTAGTATCTGTGGGTCCAGAGTTAATTATTTATCCGACACACATTTCCAAGTCTGGCTAAGACCGTAACCATCATCCTTGTTGAGGTCGAGTTGGGTGTTTGAATATTTTCAATAGCCTCTCTTACTTTGCTTGATAGATTACCTTCGGTTCTAGCTAGCACTCTTGTATTTTCCAAGGATTTTGGAAGAAAAGATCATGTGAAACACAGCTGGCCCTATTTACACACGACGTAATGAAAGTTATTGATGCAGGTTCACAAGTAGATGCAATTTTTTTAGATTTTCAGAAAGCCTTTGACTCTGTGCACACAACCGCCTTTTAGCGAAGCTACGAGCGTACGGTATATCGGATCAGCTTTGTGAATGGATAAAGGATTTTTCTAACTGGTCGGTCGCAGTATGTCGTCGTTGAAGAAGAAAGTTCTTCTAATCTAGATGTTACATCGGGGGTACCTCAAGGAAGTGTAAAAGGACCACTTCTTTTCTTAATTTTTATAAACGATCTAGGAGACAAAATGAAAAGCCTTTTTAGATTGTTTGCTGATGATGCGGTCATTTATAGGGAAGTAAGGAATTTGGCCGATTGCTTAGAAATTCAGCGTGATCTGGATATTATTTTGGCATGGTGCGCTGAGTGGCAACTTACGCTAAATTTTAAAAAGTGCAAGACAATGAGCATAACTAACAAAAAGAATCCAATTGTTCAGAAATACGAGTTAAACAATTCAGTTATTGATATGGTCGATTCTATGAAATATTTGGGACTAACAGTACAAAGGAACATGAAATGGGACTTACACATTAATTCATTGGTTGGTAGAGCTAATTCTAGGCTGCGATTCATAGGTCGAATCTTGAAAAATTGTAATGAACAAACAAAGCAGATAGCGTACAAATCTCTTGTGCGTCCACATTTGGACTATTGTTGTGCCATTTGGGATCCGTTTCGTAAGGGGTTGATCGGAAGTATAGAGAAAGTACAGAGAAGAGCCGCTCGATTCGTGACCGCTTGCTACAGTAATTATGAAAGCGTCACAGAACTGATTAGTATACTAGGCTGGGAGTCTCTGGTAGATAGACGACGCACGTTTCGTTTAAACTTATTGGTAAACATTGTACTCCCACTTTCACTCACGAGTGTAGTGAAATACTTCTTCCACCAACCTATTTGAGCCGGAATGACAGGAAAGATAAGATTAGAGAAATAAGGTGCCGCAATGATTCTTATATGAATTCTTTTTTCCCTCGTACCATTAGGGATTGGAATGCAAAACAAAGAGATTAGCTTTGGTGCTGAGCACCCTCTGCCACCCACAGTTTTGTGAATTGCAGAGTATATATGTAGATGTAGATTTTAATGTTGTTCTTCCATCTGGTGTTCGGAAAACGACTTCGACAAGGATGGTGGTTACGGTCTTAGCCAGGCTTGAGAGGCGTGTTAGATAAATAATTAACTCTGGACCCACAGATATTAACTCGTAAACAGCATCTCTGGATAAATCGATTATTGTGAGACAATCGACAGTACAAAATACGTAAACAACTAACCATGCCAGTGTCCAGCAGATCCAAGTCTGTAGCAGATTCGGTAGACGGCTCCTGGAGAAGACTTAAGCCTTATTCAAAATGTCACTACGAAGGAGTATTTCAACGCAGTGTGAATCCCGTAAGCAATTTATATTAATATGACGGCTGCGATAACAACAAAATCTTTTATAATCTACTGTTGTTCTTGGAATTACTGATATCTACTCAATTTGGTCAACTGCTAACCTCCTTTCTGTTATCACCAACTCAAGTACCCTGTTATAAGATTGTTGGTGGCGTAATTAATACGATAATTAAGTAGTCCGCCATGCAGTTCACTTTAAGCTTGTTTTATTTTCATAAAACTCGACGTCAACGATACTGGTTACATGCATTCATACAGTCCAGAGATTGCATACAACACTCCTTCCACAGATATTACAGTCGGTGAAAAACTCTGCCAAGAAAACTAACTAACTGACGTGGATGATCGCTTTATATAAACTATACCGAAATTTGTAGAACACTTCAAAAGCTTCCGCCAGATATTTCTCGAAACATTAACAATACTTAAATAATTGAAACATATTAAAAACAATCAGAATTAATACCATCTCATTTACAAACACAAAATGGTCAGAAATGGATATTAAATATACTTAAACACAAATTATTCACAGAAATCATTTTAAACTGTAGAAAATTGTCCTTTAGACATCGTAACTTGCATTAACACTTGGTATCACGAACATTTAAGCAATTTCTCTTGCACAATTCTATTCTTAAACATATTAAAAGGCCTCTAACTAATTTATTTTCATAAAATAAAGTCTACATACACTGATTTACAGGAAATCGCAAAACAAACATACCAGATGATATTCAACCAAACTCTAGTTTACTACCAATACTTTATAAAATACAATTACATTTAATTTTAGGTTTGAGGACTGTTGCTGGCTAATTATGTTGAGAATTAATTCTCAAACGTATAATTTCATGCACCTACTTTTTTTACCGTTATTTATCTAACACACATTTCAAAGCCTCGCTAAGACCGTAACCACCATCCTTGTTGAGGTGGTTTGGGTAAAGCTGGGGCATAATCTCAGTTACTGTAAGAGAGACAATCTGGTTAGACGAACATGCTTGTGGCTTCGGAAAACGAAGCAGGGATAGAAGGAGGATGGCCAGTGTTCCTCGGCAGCGCACGGCGTGGATGCTGCGGGCGAGGAGCGGTGCGGTTGGTCGGCTGGGCGGCCGCCGCCTGCGGAGCGGGCGCAGACTCTGTGGCCAGTAGCGGCCGGGAAGCCGAGCCGCCAGGACGTGTCGGGCGCAGCCACTCGCACCGCGCCTGCCGCCATGCCACCCGCGCTACAAGCACGCAGGTAGGACCACGTGCCAAGCGCCTCAACACTCTCACGCCGTAATGTACACCAACTACGTATACTGAAATAATAACCAAATATACTGCACTCCACTAACTGCATAGTCATATTATATTTTGTATAAATTATTCGACGATGCTGATATGCAGAAAAATACAATAGGTTGTTATAATTTTTCAAATCGCGTTTCTAGATGGTGATGTCAATTTAATATCTTATTGCCAGCTATTGTTGAATACATATCAGGGTAACAAAAACTTCGTAGGGTATTTGAAATTTGAACTGTTTTTTATTTACGGTTCAGCAACTAGGGTAATGAGTGAGTTGTCAATACTTCGTGTACGTTTTAAAACTTTGTTACTAAAAATTATTTAAAAAAATAATTACATTTTACTCGGTTCGAATACTCGCATGAGTTGACTCGACATTTGGTTACAGTTAACATGCTGTACGAAATACAGTTTGTAAGTTCTGTGTTTTTAGTTACCATATACTACGAATTTTTGTACTAATATGTGGTAGCTGAAATTGTGCAAAGTCTAAGTTATTTAATAGTCACTAGTCGTGTTGGGAACTGTAACTAATTGTTCGCGTTATAACTGTAACTTTAATGGTGTGTTGTGATTATTCCTTTCTTAACGAAAGCTAATGCGTGAACAGCCTCGGTAAACGCCGAAAGTGGAAGGACAATTACATTATTCACTGCGAGGGTGGTTCAACACCAAACACTTACTTTACTATAAGCAATTTGTTTCTGTACATTACCCGCTAGCGTGGCTGTGCGCGCTAAGGTGACACCACACTGGGTGCGGAGGTACAGAGGTCCTTGGTTCAAACCCCCAATCCGGCATACAGGCCATGCTGATTGCAGTTTTTAAGAGGCTTTCCGCAGACACCTACGCAAGAGCTGGAACGATGACTAATCTCCACTTACTCTTATCATGCAAAAACACATGTTCACAGATAGATGGCAACACATTTGCCCCTCCATCAAAACTACAACCCGCGAAAATCGTAATGTTCAAAATATAATGTTGATGATGTTTCAGTATAACAGTACTTTTCCGTAGTAGCTGACATATAATTTCGAAATTTCTGTAGACACGTGCTGTGACTTATAAATCTCAATTAACCTCGGCTGACCTTTGTTCTTCCCAGTCCAACTGAACTGAAAAATCCGGCAATTGTTGGAGACAGTTTATTCATCTTCTTCTTCTTTTTGATAGCCAGCAATACCACTTTCTCACTGCTTTTTGTCTGTTAAGTATTTAAAGCATATACCAACACAATTTCCTGAAAAAAAGCAGCGTTTGATACTAAGAATCCTCGTGTACTCCAACCATATGCTTTCAAACAATGAACCGAGCGTTGTGGTGTAACGGATAGCGTTCTGGCCTCGCATTAGGAAGGACGGTGGTTCGAATCCCCGTCCGGGCATCCAGATTTGGGTTTTACATGGTTTCCCAAATCGCTCCAGGCAAATGCCGGGATGCTTCCTTAAAAAGGCCATGGCCGAATTCCTTCCCATTCTTTGCCCCCATCCTTTCAAGTCTCTAAACACCTAGCTGTTGAGAGACGTAAAGCAGATAAAAAAAATCAAACAATGACCCTTACTTTCGCAGTAATACGAATATTTGGAAATAAAGAATCTAATATCTCTGGAGTTGTTATATGAATTCAAGCAATTAAACAGGTACTATAAATTTCATATGTGTATGAATAAACCGTAAATCACAGTTAATCATATATGCCGTCACGACACATAAGCTTCATTTAAAACCCTATCTTCGGTAATATGTTCACTCCGTTAGTGAGCTGAAGACATCCCACTGATCTCTTGAATAATGTGTACATCCAGCTGTAATCTTTCCGTATTTTGTAGGTTTAGTTAAAAAAATTGAAAGGTGTATATCAGTCAAAATGTTGTAAGGCATGTTTCGTAAAGCAGTGAGGACGTGTTCAACAAAGATATCACGATTAGGGGAAACAGGTATGAACTCGAGTGGAGAAAGCTGGACTGTGAGGCAATTACTGTCCCGAGTCGCTTCCAGGCGGGTAACAGACTGTTACTGTCACAGATGTTTATGTCCAGTTCCAGCAGGTGGACAGCTTCTGTACGTTCCAGATAACGCGGACCCGTCCACGCCCCCTACGAGAAGCCGCGTTGACAAATGGTGACAGAAGTCTCTTAAGAACTTTATGAACTAGAAAACTACAGATCGGAACGAAGAAATCGTCCCAACACTGATATAGAATTGTGTTATGACACCACAGCGTTTTCATCAACAGGAGAGTGTCAAGTCTTGACGGAATTCAATGAAGAATGGATCCTAATGTCTCGGAGTCCACGAAATATGAATCTGTACGCAGTAACCAGTTCTTAACAGTTATCACGTTCGTGATTGTATATCAACAGAAGTTACACTATCTGAGAGTCCTCATTTCAGCCTTCAGATAAGTCTGTGACGTACTATAGATTTTTCTGTTGCATCTCTTTCTATTGTAAAGGATTTTATATCAAGTTAAAAATAAAAAGATTGATCGTTGTAGTGAAGCGCTACACTAGGTCTTGCGAGACCCTATTGGATTAATATTTCTCTTGCCGAAAGCAGAAATTACATCCACCAAATGGCAACGTTATTACAATGGTTTCATATAAAGTTTAGAAAATTTATTTTGTGTCAGCAGCGTCATTGACTGAAGGTCTATTTCCGTCACACTTATCAATACAATACCTTGGCCAAGCCGACGTCTGAGTATACCAGTATCACATTACGGGTATCAAACTCACTATCTGGGAAGTGTACAAACCAGCTCAGTTAGGTTTGTTTGTATAAAATATCATGGAATATACCGATACGGTAAAGGTGCTGACTGCTGGGTTATTGGTTAATGCAATGTGGGTGAAGGGAGTGATGAGAGTATATGAGATGTATTTTGGTGGTTAAGACCGGATGGTTGTCCAGAGAATAATTAGGAGTTGTATGTGCCAATGAAGCCATAATCTTGTCCATAAAATAGCTCTTGATTTCAGTCATAACTGAATTTAAAAGTTTTCATTCGCAGGTATTAAAGTAAGGGCTGGAATAAATTATCCATGGAGATGCTGTAAAGTTTAACATAAACGTTGAATTCACTAAGTCTTAAGTACGAGTGTAAAGAAATTGTCCCGGGGGCTTTAAAGCTCCTTCGCACTTAATACTGATCCGTGATGACGTAATTGATAAAACGATCCTGTCCCACAAAAACCTTCCAAACGATCTGCGTAGCAATAAAATTTTCACTCATGAAATTTTGTTGTAAAAACTTCATGTCCATCGTCTTCTTCAGGTATGAACCCATCTGTATTGGTTCGTACATTTGAGATACTCGTCGGAGGTAATCGTCATAACATCGTGTTTTTACAACACAACCCTGCGGTACACACGTGCAGATTTCATTGCAATCACACGTATCCCTACTTACTTCAAACTGCGTATTATACTGCAGGGAGGCAAGTACTTAAGAAGACCCATCCGGTTTAATGACATAACTGATGATTCAGACATTAATCCGGTCTACTTCAAATTTTCATTGAGTACTTCCAAATATGAGTTGCGTAGTGCCTCAGTTGGTAAAACGTCTGACTGGATATCGAAAGGTCTCCACTTCGAATCCCTGTCTTGCCTGGAATTTTCTTGGCCATTAATCCGACAATACAAGGCTAAGCATACCCCCTTCGGGATGGTCCAGCTAATCATCGGGTTCAATACCAAGCTATGCTTTACTTTCAAATATCACTGCATCAGCGAAGCCGTTGACGTTGTAAATACGATAAGCAGTTCTGATCAGATATTTCCTAGTTACACATATAGGAAATATTGCTTGTGTAAAAGTTACTATTGTAAATTTGCCTTTTGAGGTCAAATTGATTTTGATAAATACTTACACATAAAGGGAACAATAGTCAGTGTCAAGTTTACCTGTCTTCGAGGCGCCGGTCATACCATACGATTTTACCAATAACACTGTTTGGTATGTTGCATTTATACGATTTGTCAATTACGAAGAACAAAGAGACAGATGTCTTTCGTAGTAAACAAACAGCAGACAGTACTATCTTGTCCAAAATTTTTTAACGACTATAGCTCTCTATATTGATTACTCTAAGACCTAACTAGATATCATCGAAATATCAGTGCAAAGTGACAGTCGCCAAAGTTTTGGAAAATTCCATCTTCGTAACAACATCGTTGTCTGTTCAGGGCCAGGATTATTTCGTACGAAATAATATGAAGTATAACATAATTTTTGACAAAAATAAGGAAATTGAACATTGCAGTTATGGTGAAAGCTTTTTTTTTTTTTTTCGAGAGAATACTAAGACGATAATAACGCATAATATAATATATAAGAACTAATATGTATAATAAAACAAAAGTAACGCGAAAACTATTTAGTGTTCAACTTACGAGTATGTAATCCAGAATCCACTATAGGGACAAATTCTAAGGAATCCACTATTTGGACAGATAAACCAAGATGCGGGATGCCTGAGCTAACACGAGCCAGTGAGAAATGTAGAGATTAGGGGAGAGGAATGTGTAGTTGATAACGATTACCGCATACACAGAGACAGAGGGGAGGGAATTTGTTTGTCTGCCTCAACCTTCCTCAACGCACTGTCCGTCCCAACACGGTGTCTTTCATCAGGTACCGTACACAAAAAGTCATCCTTAAAAATACTAGTATTTATCTAATAATTGGAACAGACACTTCATAGCTTTTAAATAGAACAAGCAGCCAACTGATTTTTTTTTTCTATATAGAATTTAAATGGAATAAATGTCTAAAATCAAAATATAAATATTGTATTGAATAGGATTCTGGAGCATAACAGAGTTCATTTCACGGCTGTTCTCTAATGTTTCTGAGTGGCACCTTGAAAGGGACATAATAGTTAACATTTCTGACATATGTGGCTGCAGTAATGACACAAGATTGTTCCCATATTTTTTAGGCTGCATGATAGTTTCAGATGCACATTTTAGTTATGTTCACTTTATGCAACTTCGGTTGGTTTGAAGATTTAGCCATAATATTTGGAATATAAAGCAAAATCCTTTTTTGGAGGGGGGGGAGTGTGAGACCTAAAGGCTCGTCGACGCCGAGGTCATTCGGGAGGACGCGGGTGCGAATCCTTGTTCTATCACACAGCTTTTCATGGTTTCCCGAAAACGCTGCATGCCAATGCCGGGATGTTTCCTTTTTTTTTTTAAAAAAAAAAAAAAAAAAGTGGCCGGATTCATTTCCGATCCTTGCACGGAATTTTCCCCCTCTTCTTTGACCTCAACGTCAACGTAGCGTTAATTCTAAAGCGAAAAATCCAATAAAAATAATTAATCATTTCCAGAACACTAATGCACATATCTGGTGCTTTCACATTTTGATTACATTTTCCACATTTTGATTTTATACTACAAATACCATTCAAAAACATTCGATATCCATGACATATCATGAATATCTTTCATCATAAATTTTCTTTAATAAAGAAATTTAATTATGCTTCCATGCAGGGAAAGAAGAATATTTGTAGTTCCCAAACACACAGTCAACGTAAAAAAATAAAATTTAAACAGGGAACAATATATCATCTTGGTTTAAATCCTGGAGGAAACTAAACTGGCAGACAGAGCTATTTCCTAATCAGAACAGAATGAAATTGTTTTTCGTTGGCTTATTGAATGTGGAGATGTGTCTTTGCTGATGACTGATTAGAGTACTAGTGCCCCTGCAATCGTTCGGACTTCGCATGTAGGAGGACGTAGTCCAACCACTTTGATTTCTGTTTGCATGTTTCTCGGAATCACTTCAAAAGAGTGATGCGTCTACAGACTTTTTTAATCATTACCTTCCATAGTCACCGGTTACTCTTCAACTAATCTAGAAATTGTGAACAGCTGCAGGATAAGCTAGACATGATATCTAGCTGATTTGGTAAACATGGAAGAAGATAAACACAAGAAGTGACACCTTATTAGATACACAGATGGAAAACTAAAGGTTGATTATGACTACAAGGTGGGAAAAGAATTTCTTGTAAATATCTTGGCGTAACATTTGATAACAAGCTCAACTGGGCAACACACATTGGACATGTAGTATAAAAGCTTTCAAAATCATTCACTTGTTTGAGAGAGTGATGAGGGGATGTACGAGAGAAGTGAGGGAGTTGGGTTACATAACTTTGGTCAGCCATTGCTTGAATATGGGTGGTGTAGTATGGGACCCAGGGGCTGCTAGATTTGTCTCTGGAAATTACCGTAGAACACAATCAGTGACAGATATGATAAGAGAGCTGGAATGGGATTCATTGGAAGACAGGAGGAGGGTGAAGAGAGTCATGGGAGCGTACAAGAGGTATATGGGTGATGAGGGGTTGAAAGATATTGATGTAAGAATTAAAAGTAGTTCATGGAAGGGAAAATATGACCATGACTACAAGCTGGCACTCGATTTCAGGCGCAAGGGTGTGTGAAGATTTTCTTTCGTAGGTAAGTGTATCAGAGAAGAATATGATACCAAGAGTATTGATGAAAAATTTACCAAAAACGTTGAAACAATGTAAAGTAGAAATTTGTAGAGCGAAAAAGTAGGTGAGTACAGGAAAGGGGGGAAATGGGTGTCAAGGGAAATTGCCACCGGAGCTTTCGCTCCATTGCAATCAAATTAAATCTGTAGAGAGAACCTCTTATCGGCTCTTTCCCTTGCATTCAGGACTTCGGACATCGAGTGGCACCGTTGTAGCCCTTTCATACATAGACACCAGCCATTCTGATCAACGGCTATCGGTGACTTTCCATAATCAGTTAGGAGACGTCTGGGATCATCCTAAAAGCTGTAAGTTACAGAACCAGTTTTCGAAGGCAGTAAACAGCAATTAATTATCTCCATGAGAATATATCCCCTGATCTTCCCCACTGACTCATATCCTCAGATGGTTTACTGCGTCTCCCAATGGGTTAGCTTGTTCAAACTCCAACAATATGAGGCTATGATGGCAGAGTAGCAGATATGATGGTACCCAATTCATAATCAAGAAAATGTTAACCAAAACGACAAGGGTTAAATCTCAAACCTCTCCTCAGGGCAGGTGGAGTTAGCGCGTAAGACATTGTTGATGGTGAGGCGTCTGTCTGCTGTGGACAGTATACTTAGTCACCTTCTTCTTTCGTGTCTATTAAAAGAGTAGGTATTAGACGGCTGGCATTGGGTGTCAATCAGTCCCTTCTTATGTATGTGTTGTAACACATTATACGTAGCATCGTCACCACACAGAGAGAAAGAGCACACACTAAGTGATGGACTCTGCAGTTAGTAGGTTGGTAAATACAGTTGTCGGATCCTTAAATTTAAAACTAACTATGGAAACGTCGGGGGAAATGCTTCGAAGCTAGTAACTAAAATGGATCTCTGAAAAATTCTTTCTTTCTCAAATGTTGGTTGATGACTAGACTGCCTTGACGATGTGTTTCTACGAAAGCTAATTAAGTGAAAACTGAGGTTTGGAATGTTGTTAGGTACGCATTTGGTGGGCCGCAAGAAATCGATTTATTTGTCCAAATATTTTTTATATTGAGTGTGACTGCATTCTGTCAGCATAAAACATGTTAAAATGTGAAAGTGAGTTAAATATCGAAGCAATAAGCCTGTATACTATTCCGAGAGCAACAGTGTGCAAGGGATTGTCCTTCAGGAATGTTTAATATTCTCATCCCACAAAAAAAAAAATTTATTTTTATTTTTTATTTAACACGGATCGAGATCATGCTAATACTGACTTATTGGAATGGAGTAATTCAGAAGAACGACTGAATATCTACGGCGTTACAAAAGAAAATGGCCTCATTTTTGAGAAACTGATTTAAATTTACGATTTTCTAGTTATTTACGATATAGTCTGATTATAGTCGATCAATAATGGAAGTTCTTCTGATTTCAGGATGGAACCATAACGGTTTACAGAGCCCGGTGGGTCAGCGTTGATGATCTGGTCTGACATTCGGAAGGACATGGGTTCAAGTCCCCGTTCGCCCATCCATATTTTGGCTTTACATCGTTTCCCAAAAAAACTCTAGCCAAAGGCCAGGATGGTTGCTTCAAAAGGGCATAGCATAAATCCTTCCAGTTCCTTTCACCCAATTCCCTCCCGTCTCTAATAGCTTCGACGTCGACGAGGCGCAAATTCCTAAGCAAAATACCTTTATGTCGCCTGATCGTTAAGAAAACAGGAATGCTCTCCATTTTTCCTTCTGCTTTGCAATCAGCTTGAGCCATCTTTCAATTAGGTTTTGAAGAAATATGTAATTTTTTGTTCTATTTCATAGTCTGGTTTTACGTCTCATTATTATAGCCGGAAAGTGGAAATATTCTAGGAATGAAAGAAAGTAGGTCATGGTCTAATTTATGTTGGTGAAATGGCAAGAACTCAGCTTATTGACAGAAATTCCCCATACAACATGTTTTCTCTATAGCCGACTCTAATTGAGAGGCTGTGATAGCTGCTGGAACTTTTGTAAGAACGACTTTGACGTTCATATAACAAATATACTCTCCTGCGCTCCGTCTGGCAATTTAGGTGGCGAGACCGAGTGCTGTAGATGAGCAGACTATTCCTCAAATAACTCACTCATAATCTGGAGTACATCCTAGAACTTCCCATCAGTATCACGAAACATGACGTGCATGAAGTACTGAAAACGGTCGCCAAGTAGTTTATTATAGCGATGCCGTGTCAAGTAACACTTCAATTTGGCCAGAGGACCCAATCTATTTCAATTAAATAGTACCCATTACCATCTTCCATAATACTTTGGTGGATCAGTGACGTCATAAAGTCCGCGCGACAACCGAGTCCGTTCACCGGCGCGCATCAACTGGAAACTTGACTCATCATAGCAAGCTATCTTCTTCAGATCATAATGTATGTGCGCTTGCCGAGATTAGCCTCTAACACCTATATTTTTCAGCAAGTACACACAACTTGGTTTTCTGCTGCCATACGCCAGTTCCAAATTTCTCTGCACGGATATGTCTCTAGTGCGTCCCTCCTTGATTGAGTTCATTGGACATTTCTATTTACGTACGCATTTACTAATCCGTCGTAAGGCTCGATCATTCAGTAGGTGCGCCTTGCCTTTAATGTCACTCGTGGGAGGCAGTACCATCCATGAAGTATCTAGGTACACCTTTGAAACCATAAAGCGTGCAATCCAATATTTAGCAACAACTTCCGAAACAGTATGCCCCATGCGTAGGGCCCCGGGTAGCATTTCGCGTCTAGTCTCAGTTAATTCTCGCCACACAGTACGCAATTTCACAAGACATCCATGATTAAAATTGACAGCACTGACAAGACACTGCCCAGTTATCTCCATTTGATCAAATTTGTGTGTCATCTGTGCATTTACATCCTTCAATAACATTACTTTTGGCATTGTAGGGTATAGACCGTACGACGACGTAGGCTTGGTGTATTGTTTAGTGCATTGTTCTTAAATTAAAAAACGATTTTTGTTTAGAATAGGGTCATCAGACGTCCCTGTTTCCAGGGACAATCTGTATATTTAGCTCTCAGTTCGCGGACGTATTTATTTCTCTCATTGTTCCTGAATTTTTATTGTTATCGCCTGACATTATTTTTATATCACACGCAAAAATTTTTGATAGCCCTGATTGTCTAATGCATTTCTTGGAAGAAAGTCGTATGAAGCAGACTTTTTTTGATGTAAGTACTGGAATAAAAGAAAATTAGAAAGATGCTGCATCTTGTACACAGCATCTTTGGAAAATTATCTCTCCATGCTGTGTCGAGCTACTCTGTCTGTGATCCTCTTTGGAATCAGTAGTATGTTCAGTACTGACAATGTCCACTATGAGTAAAGAAACACTTCAAGCTATGTTGACCATATTTAAGAAACTTATCCATGACGTTCGATGAATTTTCGGGCAATCTCGGATCCAGACAAGATCTGCTCAAGTAGGTTCATTCCTGTGAGTAATGCCACTAAGAACAAGTTGGATGTAAAATCAGGTTCCATATAATTGAAAATACAACAGTACAACATGTCGTTACAACAAATGTCAAACGTGTGCCGGGATTCGGTGAAATATTTATTGGCAACTCCCGTTTAGAGGTATGTTTCCGGATTCTGAGCTAAGTAAATTAGCTATTAGCTGTTGGTCGTTCCAGTTTCACGAATTTTGTTGTATGAAATAATAACCCGAAGAATCACTTTTTATCACGTTGTTCTACAACAACATTAGAGAACAAGACGTCGTCTCGATTCAAAGATTCTAAGTACAAACTTAGAAATGTTCCAGAGATTCTAAATTTCAATTAACTTGCGACTTCAAAACTAAAA
The DNA here is from genome assembly GCA_031002005.1 of Vandiemenella viatica. NCBI lineage: Eukaryota > Metazoa > Arthropoda > Insecta > Orthoptera > Morabidae > Vandiemenella > Vandiemenella viatica. Next base: position 246,008,520 of record CM061920.1, on the reverse strand, counting down.
CTAACTCGTCTCTGCCGTTCGCTTTATACATACGCTACAGAAATTTCCAGACTAATTCAAAGACGTTTCTCGCATTCTAAAAAAATGAACAGTTAAAATCACATTAAAAGCATCCGAATGTATACAAAATCATTCGCAATCATCATGAAACACACGGAAATGAAAATTAAAAGATATTTATAAACAAAATTACGAACATAAGCCAGTCCAAAGAGTTGAGAGTCCCCCAAACATCATGGCTCACATCAACACTTACAATTACAAACTTTTAATCAATGATTCGTGCATAATACTGTCCTTGGACATATGAAATAGCATTTACATAGTGTCTCTCCTTAAACCAATGTTCATTTACACAAATTCACAATTAATTACCCAAAAAATATACAAAACCATAATTAATCAACACCCAGCTTGCTACACACTTAAAATAACATTTCATTAAAGGTCTGAGTTTGATGGCAGTCACTCAGTGTTTGATGACCGTTGTAGAGTTTACACTATTACTCCGCGATTCACTAAAAGTGTGTGGCGGAGGGTGCATTGCACCTATCCGAAAGAGTAATAGTTTGGAAGGGATATACGGGATATGGTAGGAGGCGCCCATGGGCTACTGTGAGGAACCATTCCAGCATTCGCATGGAGTGATCTGGGAAAACCCAGATCAGGATGGCCAGAGAGCTTTATCGAAAGCTACTCCTGTCGGATTTCAAGTTTACTCGCCCGGTAAATCCTTTCTATTCCATTCCCTAATCGCTCGTGGGAAAAATGAATACAAAAATGAATCGGTTCTGTCCCTGATTTCTCTTATCTCATTTTCACGGTCATTCCGAGATACGAATGTTACTGGTAGCAATATTTGTTTGTTGTCGTTCCGAAATAAGTCAGTCGTGAATTTTTCAATTAGCTTCTGTCGGGAACAACGCGTTCGGTGTTCCAGGTCTTCCCAACCCAACTCCTTCAACATCGCACTTATGCTTTCGCTCCAAATATATATACGTGTCACAAATCGGGCGACTATTCTTTGGACCTTCTCTAATGCCTCCATTAACCCCTTTTGATGGGGACCCCATACAGAACAACAATATTCTAAGTGAGGACGCACTAGTGACTTACATCCAATCGATTTAACTTCCGGAATGCATTGTAATAAATTACGACTTAGAAATCGGAGCATATGATTTGCTTTCCCAATTTCATTCTCGATATGCTCATTCCACGACAAATTATTACGAATTGTTACCCCTAGGTATTTAGCGGAATCTACCGTTCTAATGACAGTATCATTAATTGTATATTCAGAGCTTAATGGTGTCACCTTTTTACTTACACGCATGACTTGGCACTTTTTAGCGTTTAATTCCAACTACTGGTCTTTACACCACGCAATTATTTTCGTAATATCGTCTTGTAGCAAAGCGCAGTCTTCCTGGGTTTTGATTTCACGATAAATAATAGTATCATCGGCAAATAATCTTTTCATTAACCTTATTATGTTGCACAAATCATTAATGTATGTGAGAAACAACAGAGGCCCTATCACGCTTCCCTGGGGAACCCCGAACCTCACCTCGGTAAGTGATGAACTCTCACCGTCGAGAATTACACACTGTTCCGGCGGGGCTGTCAAATCCGATACAATGACTACCGCAGTTGGTTTTACACGCGTGAGACAACTTTGCTGAATGGGATTATTTGTGAGTGCGACGTGGTGTTTGTTGCCGCAGCTTGTTGCTGCTGGAGACAGCACGTGGTGCGTGGCAGTCCGCCAGCCAGCCGAGGCGCACCGGCGCGGCCGACGACCCGTGCCGCCAGCGTCATTAACATCAAAACGATATGCGACCTCGGGTTCCGCCTCATATGCTACACACAATCACAGCACACTCATTGCTCCGCGGATACCGACCGTGCCACCTACAAAAATTCCTCTCTATCGATTATGTCACTTCAGGTATGACTGGCAAGTAGTAAATATGCATTCCAGACGCATCTGAGTTAAAATAACCGTGCATAACTTTCACCTTCATCCGAATCGAAACATTTCACGGGAATTGTAGTTCTCAACGTCCCCGAAAAAGAACCGATATTTGGCACCAACGTGCTCAGTTACAGGAACCCCACCTCATTTGCTTTGCAGATGTTAGTAGTCCCTTTCTTGTTTTGTAAATTATATCATACAGTAGTCACGCCATTTACTGCCAGTTAATCACAGGCAGAGTATTTTGAAGTGTGTTGTCTTTCGACATTTATTTCAACATAATCTAGAAGGAGCAACACTTTGCTTTCGGTATGGCTTATCGTTGGCGTTCCTAGTTTAGAATAGCGAGTGGTCTTTTATGACGGTCAATACCTGTAACGTATTGCCCGAGCGAGTTGACTTCCGGGTTCCTGGTCTTCTGGGCGCGCTCGTAGAACGTCGCGGACAGCTGTCTGAAGCGATCCGTCAGCAGCGAGATGTTAGTAGTCTCGTGCAGAACAGCAGTCGGGAATCTGCTCGGTAAGTGGAGGGCCCGTTTTAGTGCCCTGTTCTGTATCACCTGAAGGCGCCGAAGGTGCGAAGCAGCCGCATAGCCCCATACGGGACAAGCGTATTCCATAATTGGTCTTACCAGGGTTTTTTTTTATTTTATTTTTTTAAACTTGAATTGGCATTTGGCTACGAGGCAAGTTTGCAAGTATGTACTGGATCACTCATTGTATTATAAGATTCTCCTTGGTATAGACGACACAAAACAAACACAACACCTAATTAAAACCACCCATGCCCGAGGCCGGACTCGAACCGGCGACCCCTGCAACGCGAGGCTAGCACGCTATCCCCTACGCTGCCGGGGTCGGCCTTACCAGGGTTATATAGATGTTTACTCCCGTGGCTGGCTTCAAAAGACTGTTCCTGTTTAGCACAGGGTAAAGAGCGTGCAATCTAGCACTTGCCCTCGTCCTGATGTCTTGAATATGGGCTCGCCAAGTCAGTCGCCGGTCAAGAGTGACTCCTAGGTACCTGACTTCGTTTTCTCACGGGATCGTCTCGTTGTGAAGTCGAAGGTGAGGAAGGTTTTGAGTGCGTCTCTCACTCTTTATGATGGCTTGGGTTTTTGTGGCTCTGATGGTTATATCCATTAATCTATATGACTGATTTACTCTATAATTAACGCGTAACTGCATTCACGAATTGTTATTGATGCTCCGATTCAACTGAGAGCGATCTATAGTGAACAGTTTGATTCCGATAAAAAAAGTAGATTTTGTTTTCTAATGATTTCAGTTACATAAAGCTGTTTTTGATCCGCACGAAAACAAATATTAAGCTACATTATTCTTACAGAGTACAATTCAATGGGATCAACGTAATAATGTACATAGTGTGAACATGCCGCACTCCCTGTTTAAACATTCTTCGTGAAAAATAAGTTTCAAAAAAATCGTAAGTGGAAAACAGTGCTTATTTTCTTCTCACAGTTTGTAAGCATGACTTTTTTTTCCTTTTTTTTTTTTACCTGCGAAAAACGTTTTGCTTATTACAATAACTCCCCATTTTTCTTACCACACTATTTAATAAAAGTTTTTAATATCGTACTATTTTTTTACGTAAAGCTACCAACGTGCCTAAGTAAACCAAAAACTCATCTTCAATTTAAATTAGTAATTTAAGCAGAGTACTTATTTTTTTAAACCCTGTCTGCAATTGTTTATTATAAAATTATCCTCTAAAGATTCTTAAAGAGATACTAAAAGTGTATAAAATATTATAAGAACGCAACTCTACATAGATTTGGTACTAGGTCGATGTGATAATGGCACTATTAGTCAAATTGTAATAATGATGCGTATGGTTGCTATCAAGTTAGAGACTAAAAACAAGAATCTTCAATTTCGTAGGTACTAATTGCAATGTGATTATCAGTAGCAAAAACTGAATTACAACATTACCACTGGAATAATATGACATATCATATCAAGTACGTTTCTTTTCTCCTACCACACATACCTACTAATAGAAACTTGTGTACATACGTATTTTCCCTGGTAAAATTCTGTTTTTGAATTTCCATGTATTAGAGTGAACCTGTAGCTAGTGTTGCAGTGTAGAGTACAGAATGCAACGGAAGACGAGGAAGTGTTCGTCTTACCAGCCCGGTGCAGGGGCCGGCAGAGTCTCGGGTTCCACGCCATCAGTGCTCGAGTTACCAGGCTCCACAGGCTGGAAAATAATGGTATTGGTTGCGAAACTCAACACGGGCCTGCGAATTACAAAGGACGGAGCAGGCTTCCAGCTCGGGGCTAGTGCAAGAAATCACAACAGACCGATCCCAGCAGCGTCGGGGTACAGTGCTTGCTTCACATTGTAGGGGTCGCCGGTTTGAGTCCGGCTTCGGTCATAGTTGTCCTTACTTAAGTGCTGTGTCCGTCTTGTGTTCGGCTTACTTTGTTGAAAAAATATACTATGGAAAATCCAACATGCAAACGTAGAAATAATCACAATACTAGAGCCGGTTATCAGACCTCGTAACCAAATGCCACATACAGGGTGTTAAAAAAGTTTAAAATATTTTAGGAGGTGATTTTTTTTTTTCCCCCCCCTTCCTATCCTGTGCTAACCTCTTCATTTCTACATACCCCTTACAACCCACGTCCTCAATTATCTGCTTCATATATTCTAATCTCTGTCTACCTCTACAGTTCTTACCTTCAACTGTTCCCTCCACTAACAAATTAACCAATCCAGCATGTCTCAAAATATGACCTACCAGCCTGTCTCTTCTTCCTGTAAGCTTCTTCCATAAACTTCTTTTCTCACCCATTATTTCCAAAACTCGTAGGAGGTGATAGTATACATAAAATAAGAAAAAGATGTCTAATAAGCATACGGTCGCAAACTCGCACTTATCGGAGTTAATAACAGGTCCGTAATGTGGCGACCGTCCACGGGAATTCATACCTCAGCCACTCGGTGTAAGTAATCACGCACTCTTTCAAACTGTCTTAGTTGATTCTATACGTGATGACATGCACTCAAGACGCACAGGACCAACCAAGATAGTTTCAAAGAGTGCGTGATTCCTTGCGCCGAAGGCCTGAGGCATGCACTGCCTTGGACGGGCATCACATTGCGCACATGTTAATAACTCCGAATGTATGCGTACCCTATGCTTATTAGACAAATTTGTCTTATTTTGATGCGTACTATCACCTCCTAAAATATTTTAAACTTTTTTTAACACTCTGTATATCCATATTGATATGTCAGCCATTTATTGGACCAGTGGAAATTTTGAATATTGCGTTATTTAAGTCTTTATGTTCAATAAAAATGATCAACATCGCTGATCTTACAAATTTAAACAAATAGCTCTGAAACATAAAAAGAGGCCAGTATTGTCAGACAATATTTGCAACAAGCCTTTCGTGCTGGGGTATGACAGCTTGCTCCTTCCCTTTGCGTGTCTGCTATACTCACTGACATGAAAGACGTCAGATCAGATTGTGCTATGTGTATTATCGTGTCAGGTATGTGCATTTTAATTGTGTTTCGTCAGTTTCTCTTAACACAGAGGTTCCCAATACACTTGGGAAAAAAATACCGAAATATTGATTAAGCATGTGTGTTGCGAAATTGAGGATTGACACAGCTTTCTGTACTCAACTGGTTTTTTTCATTTATGAATAACAGTTAATGCGCTGGCGAAATACCTTATGTGTAGTCCGAACAAGTGGCTTCCGTAGTTAACTTGGCGGCACCGGACAACCGGAGTAGATTCAGGGGGAGAGGAGGGGGGGGGGGAAACGGATACATATAAAAGAGAGAGTTCTTTTGAATTCTAAATCAGGCAAATACTGGTTTGAAAAATAAATAAATTAATAAAAAATTTCCGTAATTTCTGCATCTGTCTTTAATTTTCTTAAATGTTTTGACATATTTTGGGAATATTTTTAGATAATTACTGGCGTTGGGTAAAATTTCGATATTCCCTACTTCCCGATATCGCCTAGAGTAGCTAAACGATAAACTAGAAGTTGTATAGTAATTATAAGCCAACTGATTTGTGAATAGGAACAATAATACCCATAGTCATTGCTATCTGACAGGGAATATCCAGGAGTATCGTGTACATATTATTATTTTATAAACATCAGTATCACCTGATGTAATTATTTAAATAATTATATTGATAATCCAACTGCGAGAAAATACCGTTAATGTATTGCGCGAAAGAAGTGTAATACCAACTATTTCATCGTATGCAGTCTGTTGCCCGCATCTTCATTAACATGGACTGTTAATAAACGGATAAAACCGATCATATCATAGTTAGCACATCTCAAGCAGGATAAAAAGATTTTTTTATCGAGCATGGTCGGTGAGCGGTTATCGCTTTGGTCTCGCATTCGGGAAGACGCCGGTTCGAATCCCCGTCCGGGCATCCAAATTTAGGTTTTCCATGGTTTCCCCAAATCACTCCAGGCTAATGGCGGGACGCTTCCTTCATAGGTCCATGGCCGAATTCCTTCCCGTTCCTTGTCCTCAGTCCTTTCCAGCCTCTAATGACCTTAACGTCTACGAGGAACAAAGCCATAACTAAAAAAATAAAAAGATTTGACTTAGTTCCTCTGAATAATACAATGCCTTTCGTACGCTGAAATCGCGATATACATTTCGACAGTAACAATTAATTAAATCCGTCGAGTAGTTCTAGTCGAACTGCGTTCAAAGAAGAATTCTAATTTATGAACGCTTTCATCTTAAATTTCTCGGCTTTTCATGTTATTATCAAAACTTAACATACCCTATTTTACCCTCAGATCCAAGAGTTGTACATTATTCAAAACCCTAGCAAATTCCGATCTTTTGTTTCAGTTCAACAAGCTCATTTTTAAAAAAATATCTTAAATTTACAGACTTTCGCCCGGTTACAGTTTTACTATATGTGAAAAGTAAATAAATCAGACTTGACTATCCCCTGTAACCTGGCACACCAAAGATTCCTTCTACATGCTATGTTCGGAAGAACGAAAAGTCTTGCGCTGCTTTCGGAGCCACTACCAAAGGAAAGTGTTCGCCATCAGGCGAATGCATAATGAATTACAAACCGTTCAGAATACATACACTATAATTTTCTTTATCTAAGGTTATTAATGCGCGTTCACTCGTAACCGTTGATGTATTATTAATCAATTTTAACAAATTTACTAAATTATGTTACAATCACAGGTGAAACTGTCTAAACACCGTACGCGTACAAAGCTCGAGAAAGCGAGGAAGCACAATAGACAACAAGACTATGGATTGGTATTGCCAAAGCTGTTCTTGAAGGGAGGACCATCCAGATAGCCTTCGAAATGTTCTTTGAACTTTGATTTTTTTCAGAATCCGTAATTTGTATTCGAGGGTCGGGAGAAATTTGTAATAAAATTTTGGTTTCATACTTCGTCCAAGTCCAAATGTGTACTGCGGTTTCGCAAGTAAATCGATGTAGTATTGAGTCTATATTTCCTCATGTGTCACGTCTATCTGTCTATTTTAAGATGACGCGAAATAGCTTCTCATTTGTGTTTAAAATGCCATTGAAAACTTTATACCATGTTTTTCACATGTCAGATGTCTGTTGTAAAATGCAAGTCCACACGTTTACCCAACTTTTATCAATGAACTTTTGTTTCTATTGTAAGAGCGGATTATAATTCTTTGGTCGTTTAGGGTATTTTATCCTTTCGAGTTGCGATAATGTAATTTCTTTCCTGAAAATGAAGACTCAAGTCTTAGAAGGTCTTGTAAACGTAAGCTATACATATTGACGCTTCTAAATTTGCAGGTTTGTAATAATAATCAATTGACGTATCGTTATGGTATCTTTATTTCTCGTGATATTAATGAACAAGAGTGTTGACATAAAAACAGAAATTACGTTCTTCTGACTGATGTCTTTGTGTGATTTCAGCAGAGGCAATAACCCGACGTTCAAAGACTGTTAGAGGTAATTATTGGGCTTGAAAATAATCATAAAGACCAATTTGTAAGTTAAATATTGAGTACAATCGTAAAGCACAATCCTAGCAGTTAGGAAAAACTACAACAAATGCTTGTTATTTTTTTTTTTTTTTTTGTTTGTGACTTCCCCAACTGTTTGGTCACTTTCCAGTTTTCCTCCAAACTTTGCCAATGATAAATATCGCAATAAATTGAATACAATAAGTACGGTATAGATAAATAACATCTTGCTATGTGAAGTTTAGAGAAAAATCCTAGCTAAGAAAAGATTTCAGAGTTTATTTCGTCGATGTATGTTATTCTGATTTTGTACTCCGTACTCGTGCCTTCGACGGAAGATATCTACCATTCAAACTGCTACATGTTTACCTTAATTATTTGTGAATAATAAATTAGGGTATAAGAGTATTTATTAGTTTACATGAAATTATTTCTCGATGGCATAACATTAATTGCGCTCTATTAAACATTATAAACAATATTTTGAGCAGTTATTACGAGGTAGCTGTAATCTTTTGTTATTACCTGTGATTGCTAATTAAGTGTTGTTTTTTTTTTTTTTTTTTACTAAGGAAATTGTTTCATTCAATCAGTATCAAATCTTTGGCAGGTAAAACTAAAATAACTTATCCAAAACTGATACTCTAATCCCATTGATAGAACACTTGTGGGGATTGTACAGACTTTTCCTATGAATGGCCATTAAGCTGGATATCTTTGGTAACAAAATAGATACCCTGCCGCATCATCCGAATTTATGGAACCAACTAAAGTCAAGAGCACCATGTCGCAAGTCGCGGGAAGCTGACGAATCAGATGCGAGCAGTGGGTGAGTTCAGTCGTTTTACGTGAAGTGCAGATCTGAGATGTGTTGCTACACTCATTCACTGACAGGCTATGCTACGGCTTCTGTAGAGCCAGAAACTGGGGATAAAATTCCCATAAACGTTCGACGACTCTAAATGTCTTCGGATTCACTACATATTGATCCGTAAGGTGTAGGTAACCCTAAGATGGTTCTTGACGAAACATTAAATATTATGCTCTAATCCTTTTTATATAAACAATGCATAAATTTGAAGTAAGTTGTAACAACTATTTTTTAATTACATTATTACATTGTTTTCATATACGTATCCAGCACACTATTATTCTCTTTACATCTCATTTTCTATTAAAATTGTATTATCATGTTGAAATCTAGACTTTTAATTTACATGTGTTCCAAACATATGGCCGTTTCCGAAAACATATTCTCTCAGAACTAATTATCCAAAAGTATAGTGGGTTTTAAATAAACAAGGAAGTAAAGCGTATCACTTTAATTTAAATTAATTAACTGGATTTAAAAATAAAATTTTCTGCAACTCCTGACACTACAATTATTCCGGTCCACGGATTTGACAGTACGGTAATTAGATTTGTTTGGCTGAAAATATTTGTCTGATAGCAGGTTAGAACGGTATCAGACTCTAAAATGAATGACGTAAAAACATAAACACACACAAGAGTAAACGTTCGTTGTTAACAAGTAGTTACGAAAATTGCTTGTTAACCAATTATCCTTGTTTATTGAAAAACTTATCTAGTGTACGTAACTATTATTGAAATATTTTCTGTTAACAATCCGATTCAAAAACATTTAATGATATGACTTTTTTAAAATATACATCATCATGAGTTGATTGCGCCCTTTACTGTTTTTTTTTACTTTTTTTTCTACACAGCGCTCATTGTTACCGTTTATTCTATTTGTAATTATTGAACGATAAACGCTAACTAAATTATATTTTCTGGATAAACAGAAGCACTTTTTGTGCGAGCAGTTTCATACACTGCATTATAGTGGAGCTTACTGGGCCTGGAAGGGAAGATCGTACAGTGTGAAATAGTAACAGTAACGCCGGCACGCCACTATCCTGGTTACTTTTTCAGGTAAGAAAAATACAGGATACGTCTTGTAACGTATTTACGGCCGACCTCGGTGCTAGCTGCACGTGCCGATGGTCGACGGTTCGAGTCCGGCCGAGGGCATTCGTGTTTAGTGTAAGTGTTTTGTGTGTGTGTGTGTGTGTGTGTGTGTGTGTGTCGTGTCCGTTCTGTGGTGTCTAGAGATACTTGCAAAATAATTTACAATGGAGAAACTGAAAACACTAGATGAACTGAAATCACATATTAGCTGGATGTATGTCCTAAGAGAAGACAAATGCAATTTTTTTTTTTTAAATTCTTTCGATTTTCTATAAGGAAGGAACTAATTTTGCAGCAGACTATTTGAGTTACTTCCGGGCAAGAGATACAATGAAGCAGATTCACAGCATCAAAGACAACTGAAATGATGCCTTAATGCGTTTCGAATCCCTCATCCCTGAGAGCTCTAGCCTCTTTCAGGGATCCTGGGTAATGTCATTAAATTAGACGTATTTCAGTTGCTACGAGTTTCAGAGAACCACTTCATTGTAAAACAGTACTGAAGGCATAATTCAGCCAGTTACACTGCTCTCCACGTGAAGTGTGGCCCAATGAGAAGAGTGGATCTTCACTACCGACACCCGCAGAGCGTCACTCCACACATAGTCTTTGAGTAGTCGCGTACGACGCATAGAGAGTTTTTATATGAACGCCTTCGCAGAGTCCGAGCGTAGACGCGTTGGCATGGGGTATGGGAAGATGAACTCGGGTGGTTTTCTGTTGTCTTCTCCAGTGTGACAGTGTCCTTTAGTGTTGTTGTAAGTGTGCATGACTGCGATAGTTAGTGTGTTCAGATTACAGGTTGTTTGCAGGGGCGTAGCTACTATGGGGCTAGGCGGTGCAGAGCACCGGGGCCCCTACGCTCAGGGGGGCCCCAAGCATACCTCTGGGGGCCCCAAAGCGCACCTCTGGGGGCCTCCAGAGGGCCCACGAGCATTCATGGCAAACTGGCGACCTTTTTTTTTTTATCTCTACCGTCGTCTAAGGGGGCCCCTCAGGCACAGAAAGCCCCTCACTATGGGCCCTCACTTCTCACACTTCTCAGAGGGGCCTTTAAGCACAACCCAAGGGTCCTCATCTCAGGGGGCCCCTACCAGCAATATAAAGCAAAAAAAGGTCGCCTATCTGGCCTGAGGGCCCAAAATAAATTTTTTGCACCGGGCCCCTTGTTTGCGCCTTGGATCAGAGATGAAAGAAGGGGCAGGGTGAAATTGAGCGCTGGCAAAATCAAGTCTACTCTTCCGAAAGACATAAGTATGCCCCCGGGGCTTAACTTCCCAAGCCGACGGGCGCATGCTCTTAGTCCATACATACTGGAGACGGGTTCACGATGTAACCCTGAAGTTTGGTCCACAGTCTGCTCTGCCAGCCAAGTCCTGATGAGAATTTCATCCGACACAGGACTCGACTCTACTAATCCCGTATCAGCGCCTGTCACCATCAAAGTGCCGCAGCCAACTGAGCCAAAGGGACGAACCGTGTAGAGTTAAACATTCCTACTACACCTTGCAGTGACCTTATGAATTGTTAGAAGGAACTGGAAACTTCTTTCTACTACTAGATATTTCTATGTAGCCGTTTTACGTATCAGCTATATTATTCCAGATAGACTATTACGGAATTTTGCGTGTTATTATTGTACTTGTCTACAAATCGCTTTATGATAAGCATCAATATACTATATTGTATGTATCATTCGTCCTAGATTTCGTTTTTCTATGCTGCCTGTTTCTCTGTTTAGTAGCAATAAGATAAAGAAATCCATCATTTCTTCTCAATGCTAAATCAAATAATAATGTTGGAATAAAGCTCACACATTTTGCAGAAAATGTATGAAAACTAGTTTTTTCCATGGAAATAATTGGTTGATAAAAGCTTAAGACGTACCAGTAACAGTGTAATGTTATGGAATTGGAATTTTATCATTTCGGTTTAGCCATATGTACTGTACAATATGTCCGCAGTCACCAAGTTGACTGCCCAGTCTCCGTGTCATAAGCTACACACAAACAAAAAATACGGAATATAGTTGCAAGTTTCCCACACAGATGGCAACGCGATTCTCTTCTCCGCGATGTCGGCCAAATCTCAATACGTCGCATCCCGGAAAAAAAAAGAAACGAAAAAAAAGAAACCGGTCCTGCTATAGCGGGATACTTACTAGGAAGAAGAGAAACAATAAAAATTGGCGGACCCATAAATATTATAGAATGAAAGTTTTTTCTGGTATTCTCTTGCAACGTAATGTTACCTGGTGCTAGCCCAATGGAATCGCGAAAACATGACTTTTCGACGACAGACTGTGTAAAACGTTGATAGTGCTTGGGGACAGCCTACAGGAGTTAAAACTATGAATATCATACTGGCAACACGGCATACCAATAGCTACAGGTATACTAAATAATAATTATTCCATGTGGTCGTAATGACCTGGCGATAGTGGCGATAGTGGCTGCGCATTCAGCACCTGTCTTAGCCGTTTTAACCTACCTTGGTAGTCCTACAAGGTACAGAGGACCAACAGTTTAACGTCGAGTTCTAACGACAGAAGTGTACTACCGTACTTCACATTACAGAGCAAGCTGTGCCAGAGGCGAAAGTCGGATTAGCATGTCGGTGACCGAAACTCATAAGATTTTACCCATCCAAAAAGCGCCCAACGTGCCTAAAGAAGTTTTCCCTTCAAAAACTAAAAGATAACTTAGCCCACAACCCGAAGGTTTGTCGAATCTTCCCGAAGAACGTGTATCAAGCTATTGTGTTAGAGGCAGGAAGACTAATTCCTTTCCTCAGGGACCTACGGTTTAACGTGAAATCAGAACCTCGGAATATATCGGCGTAGTTCATATAATCAAATACAACTCCTAAGAATTTCTGCTCACCACGGGATTTGAACCCGCGACTAGAGACAGAAACTTTCGAAAGAAAGTGCCTTAATCGCTGAGCTACCAGACCGCTTGTTTTGAAGTATACGTGTACTATCAAAACCGGATTAAAAACTGTTTGTATGAACAACGTTGAAAGAAATTAAGGTGAGGATGGAAAGACGGAGAGGGTTTAGGTTTTTGTAAATCAAACGTAAACAATATTTTTGTATTTGTTTTAATGCATACGTATGCAAAGTTCCATCAAAATCGGATAAAAACTGTGTTCCAAAAAGAATCCAACTCGGATATCATACGCGCAATACATACTAGCATGTCGGTGACGCGAATTCACAGTTTAACCCCAGCCTATAGTTTTGAAGTTTTCATTTCAAGTATTTCCAACGGTTGTATAACAGCACATATTCGTCCGCCGCTGTGGCAAATAAGTTTTCAGCTGGTGAAGATACTGAAGCCTTCTTACAGTACAGTATTTCCACATCTCCATTGGGATGAAAATCTTTAAACAGTGTGCCGCAACATGATGTGTGTTAGGAGTCGCGTTTTTTACTGGTGGAGCGCGTGTGTTGAGGTAACCTCTCAGTGGTGACGAAGAGGCCTGTCGGAGAGTTGCTCGCTGACCGCCGTAGCCGTGAAATTCGAGCGCGACCGCAAATTGTGCTAGCCGCCCGACCCTACCATTACCGACCCCGCTATCTCAAGCATTCAGCACGCGCGCAGCCCAAATGAAAGTAATCGGCGACTGCTTTTTCCAACTGCGCACTGAAAATGTGCTCTTGTCTTGCTGCGCTGTAAAATCTTCAACTGTCTAGAACATATTCCGTGTCAGACGCAATTGGCTACAGTGATAGAAACTAGATTCATATACCCGAAAACGTACAATTTTCCTACAAGACAGCGTATGAAAGCCAAGCTGATAATAGTGTAGCAACCTAAAGCTTGTGTATCTAAAACAGTACGGAGAAATACCAAGTTCAATCGGTTTATGTAACGTGAGTGCTGTGAAAGGTATAAAGTGATGATTGCCTATGACTTACACAATGAGAAATACCGAGTCCGTTTGGTGAGTCGTTAAGCGCAGGCTTAGCATTCTGGTGAACACGAGTTCGAATCCAGTCCGAAAATCCACATTTCGGTTCTCCATGGTATCCAGAAATCACTTTAGTCGAATGCCGGGATGGTTACTTCAAACACCACTGCCGAATTACTTTCTGTTTCTTGACATCTCACTCTCTTGCACCACGACGTCGAAGAGGAGTAAAGTCATAAAAAAAGCCGTTACTGAATGTTCGCAGTAAAGCAGTTAACGGGCAGACAGGATTTAGCTTATTTAATTTTTTCTTACGAGGAGGTTATAGAGGCGGGATGGGACTGGAACAAGAAACGGGAAGGAATTTGGCCATGGTATTTTGAAGGAAGCTTCCCGGAGTTTGCCTGGAGTGTTTTGGGGAACCCATGGAAAACCCAAATTATCCGAACTGCCGTTCTGCCGAATGGGAGGCCATTGCTTTAACCGCTCACCTGCCACGCTCGGTGTGGGAGTTAGTGTATTCTATTCAATCCATAACAATCTTCTAAAGGATACTTCATTGAAACAAACTTTTCACTTACAACATAACTGGTAGGGTCATTAGAACCATTCCATAAGATACATATGAGCAAAGGATTTCTGTGAGCACATTCAGACGGAAATTGAGTAACCGTATTGAAAAAGTTAATGCAGAACGCACTGGGATTGTTCCGTAGAGTAGTGCCGATATCTGAACGGCAGACCTGTGCCGGTGAATTGTGTCCCTGTTTGGCAGGAGTTCCGTTACATAATACGTGTCAATCGCATAAGCTTACTTCGAAACAGACGCTGTGTGGTCTGTATTCAGGCTCCTCTCTGTTGTGAAACTGGTAAGTTAGGCTACCGCGTGAGATCACTGCTTCTGACAAAACGCTTAATCTGGAAAACATTTCTCTGATACCTGCCAGAGATTCTTTCACAAGATGCGACACTAAGTTTTAATGTTAAATTTAAAATGGTCTCAACTTGAAAAAAAACTGCAAACTATCACTTAACTTATGAAATCAGTTGGAAAATGTGGGGGTGGATAAATTTAGCAATCTCAAAAACAATCATCTCAAGGGCAGTATTAAATTTTGTTCGTACATGTTGCTGGTTCGAAAGAGCGTTACGTATATCTATATAGCGTCTTTAGGAGCCTATCTTGACTTAAATATCTGGATTCCCCGACGGGGATTCGAACCGGCGTCCTCCCGAATGCGATGCCATACCGTTACTGCTCACCCGCCACGCTCAGTGATTTTTTACATGATTGCTTTCCAAAAATGAACAAAATATATATAAATACCATGAGAAGAAACATTATAGTGAGATCAACTGTGATTAATATTTAATTATGCATCTTCAACTGTCTCAGTTTCTATAGTATATTGTTTTCAGTCAGTGTAGACATCACAGGATGGACACGCAACTATTAAACACCCTTGCCCTCGGCCGGACTCGAAGCGGAGACCCTTGGCACGTGCAGCCAGTACTCCAGCCCCTACGCTACCGAGGTCAGTCGGTACAATTATTAAAATACCAGCGTCTGGATTTGTCAATATTAAGACTTAAACGATAGATAAATGAGCGATTCATATGGGATATTTTATTACAATATATACTTCAGCAGTTGACAGTCCCAGCTACTGCAGGCCGATCGCCCCTACCCCACCCAAAAAAGGAGGATTGTATGTGAGACGACAAGCCGCATACTCTAGGGTGTCATCTCTTATGAATGTGTTAACTTAACCCTGTGCCTATAGGGAGTGAGCGGCTGGTCGGAGTCTATTAGTTTCGACGTGAATGAAGAGGGCAAGGTGAGAACTGGCCCCGATCAAGCGCGCCGACACCGGGCAGCTGTCGTACGCAGCAAGTGTCACGCTGACAGCGCCAACACGCTGACGCGGGGGGCCTGCGATGGACAGGTCGACGGGGGACAGTGCAACATGACGCTTCACTAAGCAGTGCAATCGAATAGCGGAAAATTAAAATCATCGCCCCCTGCAGAACACTTCAACCATAATTAGTTATTCTCGCTAAGGCTTAGTTTATTTTAATTTTATTTTATTTATTTTTGCTTACGACTTTACGCCTCGTCGACGTCATTAGAGGTGGGATGGGACTGGGGACAAGGAATGGAAAGGAATTCAGCCATGAGTTTCTGAAGGAAGCATCCTGGCAATCGCCTGGAGTGGTTTGGAAAAACCGTGGAAAACCCAAATCTGGATGCCCTGACGGGGATTCGAACCGGTGTCCTTCCAAATGCGAGGCCAGAACGCCACCACGCTCGGTCCAAGGCTTTCAAAGATTTCAGTTTTAGAGACGAAGTCATTCAAATCGATGCCGAAGGAGCTGTCTAAGCTCAAGGACTCTCATATCACCAATGCCATCATCCATGATTCAGAGTACAAATCACTGAAATTTTATATCCTAAAAACGAAGCTTATAGCCATCGCACAGATTTTAGCAGTCATATTGATGTTGTGCAGTAGAAGGTACGTAATACGTTCTTTTCATATGGCTGCGACAAATAGATATAAGTTAACACCTTAGAACCTTAGATATGTTGGTCATTTAAAGAGAATGTGAATAATTTCTAAGCAACCTTTTTTTTTTTTTAGCTGAAGGCAATAAACGATGTCTGTGAAGTCAGAGATTAAGATTGGCGGAGCAGCTTGTGTTATGGAGAATCTTCGGCTCTGCGACACAGCTATGTTTTGTGCAACATCAGTTAGAATCAGATCACAAGATGAGTGTGACAAGAAGTAATTTGAAGGATGACTGACTCAAGATGAATAGGATTTATTGGTTAATAATTTGACTTCAGCAAAAGTAATTGTATAATGTGTAATGTGAATTACTAAAAACAATAGTTAAATAAAAGAAGTTTTATTTCTGGAAGCAAGATGTAATTTTGGTACATTAAATGTAATAAACATTTATGCCACGCAGTCTAGAAAATCTACAGTGTAATATAATTTCTAGTTAGTTCTGGACGGTTTGAACGTGTATGTCCTATTGTTTTTGCTTCATGGGATTTAGTGTACTCGGGATTCGAAGCACTATGAGGATTACGCAAATGAGCATATTAGCGAAAGTTATCAATCACTACTTAATTTTTTTTTTACCATATCGCTCAAAGTCGCCCTTTCAACACTGGGATTCTGTCAAATTCAGGTATCGGGACTTTTAACTAGAAAGACTAGGTTTGAGCAACCGATAGGTTTCTCTGTAGCTTAAATTTGAATGTGAGTAGTAGCTCCATTATCTGAGTCGTAAGGAAAGCAGCAAATAATTTTTTATCCATATCGGTTTTTTCGTTGCAATAATTTGACATAATGCTATCGAGATCGTCCTAGTTAGAATCTTCAACAGTTTTTAAATCTTGGTTAACTGATGTACCCCTTGTTTACAAATAGATACTAATTGCGTTGAAACGTAAATTTCCCGTATATTCAATTGTTTTCTAATGAATTCTAGCGAGGGGGACCTGCTGGTTGTCCTAGCTCCACAATGCAGGGTTTTATTCTTGTAGCACGCAGTATAGTAATAAAACAATACGACGGGCATTTGACATGCCGTGATCTGTTACATTGCTTTGTACCATGAGTAAGTATTCGAAATTCACCTACACGAGGCATACGAAGAATTTTGGCTTCGTTTCACCTACTGCATGTAACAGTAAGAGGGAATCGCCATACGCGTTATCCCTTGTCATCCATATAATCTTTTATCGTATGGCTTTGTTCAACAGAGAATACCAAATCGAACTTGGTAGCTGAGTGATCATTGTTCGAACCTGGCTTCAGGGAGGAAATGGGTTTGATCCAAGCAAGGTTCGGCCATCCTGATTTGTTTTCCGTGGTCTATTGAAATCACTGCAGATGAATGACAGGATGGTTCCTTATAATACCATGGCTGGCTTCCTTCGCGTTCCTTGCCACAGTCCTATCCCAGCTCTAATTAACACCACGTCGATGAACCTTAAAACCTTAACAAATTTAGAAAAATACGTACCTCGTAGTATATTTCACCAGTCGAGCCATGGTTCCGATTTGCGGCGCATTGTGCCTCTGTCGTAGTCGAATTTATACTTCAATGTGAAATTAAATCTAAGGAGCATTCACATCAGAGCTTTTACAAACTCAAAGCAGAGGTAAACACCATATTCAAAATTCCAGCCCAGAATTTTGAGGGTTTAACAATTTAATGAAAAGTGGAAGACTTTCATGTATATAAAAAATTTAACTCATACCATAGAGACCATCATGGTCGATATAATTCAACCAACCGTTAACTAAGTGTGAAATTGTGTGTGACTGCTTAGCGCTGAGTGCACGTTGCTAACACTGATCACTCGTGTTTGGTGCGGTGAGTTTATATAGGCCGCCATTACCAAACTGTTGGAGCTGGTGGAAGCAACTTGTGGGCGACCATTAGCAGGTGGATTGACCCAGAACGAGAATACTACTACGCCTAGTGGACACCAAAATGCTTATTAACATTTGCTACTCTATGATATTTGGAAACAAAATAGATCTTAAAGAAAATACATTGCCATACATCCCTTTTAGAGCTGAGTCTGTTATACAAGATTTTAAAAAAAATCTGTGAGTGAATGTAACATTCAACAAGTGTCTCTAGAAGTTACGTTAAAAATATAGGATGTTAGTTTCTTTTTTAGGTGATGATGGAAATTTTTTATACTGTTGAGAAGTAACCAACTAATATTACTTGTTTCTTAAAAATGATATGTACCGTTCTACATCAACATGGGGTCTCAAATGTCATCAAAGCCAATATATCTATTCAAATACAAGCTAAAGAGAATTCACATATAGTGTAGTCCTCTTCAGTGTGCAACATGGCTACAGTTCAAAAAGGAAATGTCTTCACTTTTTCAGCAAAAGCCACGTCGGGAGTAGTTTCTACCTCTCCCTGTACGTCATAGGTTGACATCGCGCGCTATAACCCACCTTGAGAAGGGGTACATACAGCAATTTCCGTTTTAATTTTAAGAAACGCTTTGTTTCCTTTCCTCACGCTGCGGCAGTTTCCAGCTTCCGTTTCTCACACAAAGCAATTAACTTAAACGCTTCACAGCCAGGTGGCAACACTTAGGGTGGCTCCACAATCCAGGGAATAGCGACAGGTAAACCGAAAAGCAAAACAAAGTGGCAGTAATAATTCCCTATTAATCTGTTGTTGTTTTTCCCGGAAGGTGGAAGATTTTAGGAACAAGAGTCCATAGGAGGTGACTGTTGAGAAACAAATACGCTGCTTAAATAAATAGTTGACATACATCTCTCGACGGTAAAAGATTTATAAGAGGTTTCCTTCAACATTTCCGAATATCAATAAAACTGCAATGATGTGTGAACAACATATTAATAAACGTTAGTTACGGTATTGTAACACAACAAAACGCGCCACTCTGATTATGATTTGTTATGGTTAGCTAACAACGCATCAGAATAACTTATCCTAGTAGTGGTGTTTCACATAGCAGTGGAGAGAAATTCGATAAAGCTTAGTATCCATTTTCTCCACCTCTTAGTTTTTTTAACATCTGAGGTTACTAAGCGTAATGTAACTTCGAATTAATGATATTTATTGTGTCCTGTTTGTACAATCTAAGGGAAAATTTTTATACTATAATAGACCAATATTAGATTACTCGAGTACGGCTGATGCTGGATATTATTACTAGTGCAGCCTTAGATCGGGCTTCACGGAAGGGAATTTGAACCTGCAGTGACCACACATTCCCCAGTTGTTCTACTCTGTTCACTTAGTAATTAAACTAGCATATAGACACCGTTTTAAAAATTTTATTCTTAGTTGAGAAACATCGGTAACATCAGATAGTATATACAATTATAATTTTCGTCCGATAACAGCAATTTAGTTTCAACAAAAGCACATATTATTAGTTCACTATGAACACATGAGTGTTGTTAGTGCAGGATTAGTAAAAAAAATTGATAAATAATTTTAGTAGAATATAAGGAGCGCTGCAGTTTGTGCAGTTTTATTAATCAATATAACAAGGGAATTAACACAGTGTAGTTTTGCCAATCAAGATGTCTAACACCGAAATGTTTGTCAACAACAAAAATCAATTTCCTTGAAACATTCATATTTTGATTCTTTTCGCTGATGTCAATCAATCTACATTTTTTTCCTTTTTTTTTAAAAAAAAAAAAATCGTTAAGACAGGCATGAAATTAAGCTTACACGCAAATGTTTCACGACTTTATTATCGATCGCCATATTTAAAAACACACCAAACCTCCTACTTGTGGCCTGGGTAAAAATTATCTCACTATTAACTCATCAACATAATTCTTTACATTTAAAATATTATCTTTTTTTATCGTTTTCCTCCTATGAATATTTTTTTTAAAGTGCCAAAGAAATTCTAAAGAACATTAAAGTATTATTTCTCTCGTAATTTTCTCTGTACCATTATACTGAAAAAGAATATTTCCTGTTACTGTGATGAAAAGCTTGAGATTATCTGGAAATTGGCGAATGATTGTTGCAACGAGCAATTGCTAGCTATCTATCTCTTAGCAGTGAATGAGAGTGAAACCCGATTATGATGCAGCCTTTCATTTTCGTCGTTAATTTCTGTGTGCGGCCGTTGAATCGTGACTGTCCACTGCGGTTGCCATGCCTATCACACACTCATTTCTACTCGCTGCGCATAACTACAGCCACCTTCGCACCACCCACGATGCCAATCACGTGACACTTTTATTGGAATGAATATTCGAGTTTCACATTTCTTTGTACGTGACTTTGTAATGGAATTACTCTTGACTTACAGACGGCATCCAGAATTGTAAATGGGTAAATTTTCTCCACAATGCAAGCGTCCAAGTGTAATGCATCATCATTCAGATCTCAAATCATGCCGAATGAAAGACTGTTTTGTGAACGATAAAATATTTTAGTTTCATATACAGAAACTGTGAACTTTAAATTGTTACAAATACGAACATGTGAAAGACTAAGTCTTTTCTACCTCTTTCATTTTGTTATTTATTTGAAAGATAGAAGTTATCTAAACACTTTATTCCTGACATTTGTTCTCATGCGATTGCAAAGAACTGGACGATAAAGGCGGTGCAAACAACTTGCTCCTAATCTTGGCAGCAGATACCTCGCGCAACTTTTTGACAAGTACTTCTGTTCTTGTCTTCAAGATACCTAAAGTCAGAGTGGACACAGTTCGTAGCGAGTCGCCGAAGCGATCACTTCCTCGTTGGCTCAGTGAACGTGTCTTGTGTTTCCTGTTTAGAGTGAATTTGTGTGGATAGTTTTTGCGTAACCAGTAAAAAGAAACCAGCTTGAAGACAGGGCAGCCCATACAGTGCATCCTCATCACCCACCGGAGGGCACCCTCCCTACGGCGTGGAAATGATTGGCGGCCAGTATGGGGAAGGCGGTGAAGCGACTCCGCCCCCGACGACAGCAGACGTGTCAACTGGAGTAGCTGCAGTCGGAGCGGCAGTGGTTCAAGCAGTAAGTACTGTCAGTGCAAGTGATGTGGAGAGCGAAAGTATGGAATATAATTTGGAAAATGCCGAAAAGGAAGGCACTAATTTTAGAAAGCGGCCGATAGAACCAAGTGTAGAACTTGTAGCAGACAAGAGGAAAATTGTCAGTTCGGACCTCAGTTATGAATCCGTCTCAACAAGAAATAACATGGGGCTAGTTCCGGAACAACAGCAACAGAGTGTAAGGCATAATAGTAATCAGGCACTATCTGATAACAATAACAGTAGACCTCATCGTTTTTATAGGCAGTGGGACAATGGCCCATTTATTCTTTTTATCCAGAGTAAGAATAATAGTATTGGTAAGCTCCACCCAATGTCTGTGGGAAAGTTGCTTCATTTATCAATTCCGGAAATAAAAGGGAAAATTTTGAACATTAGCTACTCGGGTAGAAACAGATTAAGGATTGAAGTAGGTAATGCAAATATTGCTAATAACATAATAAAATCATCAGGAAAAATCGGTAAGGACTTAGAAATATATATCCCTAACCACCTAATTTACAAACAGGGGGTAATAAGAGGAGTACATCAAAGTATTACAATGGAAGAACTGGTAGCAGAAGTTCAATCGCCGGTCAAGGTTATTAATGCCCGGAGAATGAACAAAACAGTGGTACAAAATAAAGAAAAACGGATAATTAACCTACAAACGTGTGTATTAACGTTCGATAGCCAAACCATCCCAAGGTATGTGAATATCCACGGGGCGAGATGTGAAGTGACACCCTTCTTCCCGTCGGTTAAAATATGCTATAACTGCTATAGGAATGGACATGTTAGTAAACAATGTCATGGGCAAACACGGTGCATTAAGTGCGGTGGGACACACCCTGATACACAGTGCATAACTCAAGACATTAGGTGTTTTTACTGTGGGGGAGCACACTATGTCACGGACCGAACATGCCCGGAATACAATAGACGCAAAAATATTCAAGAAGTTGCTACTAGAAATAACATTTCCCTAAGGGAAGCGGAAGCTACCTTAAACAACAGAACATATGCACAGGCAGCCTCAACATACAAGAGAGAAAAGGCGATATTTCGGCCCACTGTAGTACCAGACGCGGGAAGTTACATCGACTTCCCGCAGATAAAGCTGAGTAGTGGGACAACAGCACCAACAGCACAAGAGATGGGAAATGGAATAATTAGGATAGCAACTGGGCCAACTCAATACCTCAGTGGAGATTCTATACAGGTCCAGGAAGATTTAGGAGAGGATCCGACT
The DNA here is from genome assembly GCA_031002005.1 of Vandiemenella viatica. NCBI lineage: Eukaryota > Metazoa > Arthropoda > Insecta > Orthoptera > Morabidae > Vandiemenella > Vandiemenella viatica. The sequence continues at coordinate 245,985,827 of CM061920.1, read as the reverse complement.
GAGTCCCAGCTGATACCAGATAAAAGAAAAACAACAATCTGATTTAACAGGTTTTACACTGGGTACAGCACAACTAAACAACAACGGAGATTTGGCCGGGAGTAGATCGGCGCTCAAGGAAACCCAACAGCGCGGCAACGCACAGGATTATCGACAATTTTGGCTCTACCCAACACAAGTGCCAGTTACACCCATAGCCCAAAACCCATATCCTCCAAGGATGCAGGGGATAACGAATTATCCCAATACTACAAACGGGAAAAGCAGGCTAATTGAAGAAATTTTTAATCTTATCATGATAGTAACGAGACATATAAAAGACAGTGGGTTAGAGACACTGCAACTGGATGAAATTAGGAAATCTATCGAATTAATAGTACAACCAAATTATCCATAATACCAACTATGCAGAGGACAGGTGATATAAGACAACTACATGTGATTCAGTGGAACGCCCGAAGTGTTAAGGCCAAATGGAATGACCTCACCAATTTAATGAGTGAATGTAAAGCAAATATCGCTATAGTGTCAGAAACATGGTTGACAGAAGATACTAGGATAAGAGACAGACAATATAAAATGTTTAGAAAAGATAGGGAGGACGGATATGGTGGGGTAGCAGTCATCATAGCAAAGAATATAGTAGCGGTGCCCAAAACACTGCAGTGCAGCAACGACAACATAGAAATCATATCGGTGGATGTGCTGAATCTGCATCAGATCAGGAATGTAACAGCTATTTATGTGCCCCCCCATGTGGAACTCATGAAACGGAATGGAGCCAAATTTTCTCCCAACTCCCGGATAAAAGTATTGTAGCAGGAGACTTCAATGCGCACAGTAAGATGTGGTACGATGAAGTAACGGATCATAGAGGCGAAGAGTTAGCAAAAGCAATATGTCAATCGGATTTAGTGGTACTAAACACGAAGACCAATACCCGCATAGGAACACCATCCCAAAGACCCTCCTCGCCGGATATATCATTGGTATCGTCCAAGAATGGCAATGAAATGCTCGTGGGTAGCAATGAATGACACACTGGGTAGTGACCACAGAGTGATCAAAATCTCCATAGAGTCGCAGCCTAACATTACGGCTCAAAATAGGGTAGGGACGGTCTCGAACATACGATAAACTACAGACATATTGACTGGCACAAGTATCAGCAAGAAGTTAGCAAAAGGTTGCTCAAATATCCTGGCATAACAGATCCGCAGGAAAACTATAACTGGTTTACAGAAACCATCAAAGCAGCGGCGAAAATTAGCGCGCCTGTTATGAAACACGGTGGTGGCGATGCACATAAAAGGAAGCCATGGTGGACTCCAGAATGTTCGAAAGCGGTGGCAAGAGAAGATTAGCCCTTAAAACATATCGTAAGAATATGACGTACCAAAACTTTATCAATCTTCGGAAGATAGCAGCACAAGCGAGCAAGACCATTAAGAAAGCGAAGAAAGATGGGTGGGAAAAGTTCTGTTCGGAATTAACCGGAGACATCTCAACACAAGAGCTATGGAAAAAGGTTAGATGGTACAAAGAACCAAAGCTAAGTGCTGAGAGCATAAGAGTAAATGAAGAAACAGCTGAACAATTTATGGATAAAATAGCTCCAGCTACGGTAGAGGACGCACCGCTGGTAGTTGCAGATAGCAGCGAACCTTTAATACATAATAACAGCAACCTAGATAGACCCTTTACCCTGACAGAGATGGAAAACAGCCTAAAAGAGAAAGATACAGCTCCAGGGATAGATCAAATATCATACTCAATGTTGTATAATCTACCCCATAGTGGCAAAGAACTGTTACTGACAATACTAAACAATTTATTCAGGCAAAGCGAAGTACCACATCAATGGAGGAGAATTAAAATCACTCCGGTACCCAAAAACGGAAAGGATCCTAAATTATATACATCGTACAGACCCATATCACTGATATCATGTGTTTGCAAATTGATGAATCTGATGATAAAACAGCGAATGGAATGGTATGTCGAACACCGGGAACTCCTAGCAAATCGTGTGATGGGGTTCAGAAAGGGATATAGCACTATAGATGCAATAGCCACATTAATAACAGATATACAAATAAGTAACAGTTACAACTCGTACCTTTAGCTGCTTTCCTGGATATACAAAATGCATACGGACAGGTCGACATTACGGAACTGGTAAAGGTGATGCTGAAATGCGATATCCCAAAAACAATAGTACAATGGTGTACGAATTATCTTTCACTAAGGATCCTGGAGCTTAGGATGTACAGGGGAGAGGTAATAGTTAGACACGTCTTCTCTGGTTTACCGCAAGGAGACCCCCTTAGCCCACTATTGTTTATTATTTATATGCACAATGTGTTCAGCAAGCTGAGTAGATCGATTTTGTACATACAGTACGTTGATGATGTGGTGGTATACGTAAGAAATAGGAAGAAAGAAAAGGCAACACGAGATTTACAAAATGGCCTAAACAGTATGACAAATGCTCTGCAAGAAAAGAAGATGGAACTGTCACCTGAAAAAAGTAAGCTAATGGTATTTACAAGACACAGAGACACAGAGGATGTTAGGATAATACTCAACGGTAAAGCTCTTACCGCAATACACCAAGTGAAATTTTTAGGGATGTGGGTAGATATGAGATTAACATGGAAGAAACACGTAATGGAGTTACACGGCCAAGCAATGAAACGAATTAACATCCTGAAAGGGATAGCTAGTAATCATTGGGGAGCCGACCCAACAGTGTTACTGCGCCTGTACAGACAACTAATACGTAGTAAAATGGACTATGGGTGCATGCTATATGATGCAGCTACTACATCAACCCTAGTCAAACTAGACCGCTTACAATCATTGGCATTACGCATAAGTGGAGGATTCCTACGTACAACCCCCATTAACGTACTTCAGATGGAAACAGGTACACCACCGCTCTCACTCCGACGAAGTATGCTTTCCAGACGTTTTATCTTGAAAGTCAGAGCTATGATCAACCACCCACTAAATTGGAAGCTAGGGGCTTTTAGCCAAATTATGTATAGGAAATACTGGAGAAAAAAGGCAACCCCAATTACAGTTAAAAATTACAATGAAATGAAAGAATGGCCAATAAAACAACATAAAATGAATCCAGCGTTTATAGGGGATACGTGGCCCCAAATAATCGAGGTCCAAACACATGAAAGGATAGGCAAGCTAGGAGCCAAGAAAACAGATAATATTACGATAGATCTTTGTAAGACGACGTTACAAACCCTGAATGAGAAATGGAAGACATGGAATAAAATTTACGGATGGCTCCAAAATCACAGGCTCAAATACGAGCGCAGCGTTTACGAAGAAAAATCAGATGTTGGAAAAGCAGTTAAGCTACCGGTGGATATGTCAGTGTTCTCAGCGGAGCTATATGCAATATTAGAAGCCATCAAATATGCACTGGAAACAGGGGAAGAAAAGATTTTAATCTGCTCCGATTCACTAAGTTCACTATTATGTTTAAAAAATGGTCCAAAAGGGAAAACAAAGAACCATCTAGTATATGACATCATAAATGAGCTAAGCAAAGCACAACAGTTAAAGAAGAAAATAGAATTTCAGTGGGTACCGGGACATGTAGGAGTAGTGGGGAATGAAAATGCTGACCACCTTGCAAGGGGAGCAAAGGAACATGAAAACATCGATGGCAGGGTACCATATAGAGACTTACTAAGTAAAATCAGAAATCTACAGATGAAGGAGTGGGAAGAAGTAGGGGAGGTCCAATTCAGAACCAAAGGTGCATGGTACCATGCAATACAACACAGCATACCGAAACAGCCATGGTTTAGTGTAAAGGCAAGTAGGAAAGAAATAACAATGATAAACAGATTGCGATCAGGCCACGTTATGCTAAACTCCAAAAAATTTATACTAGGTTTGACAACATCACCGAACTGCGAGCATTGTGGGGCATATGAAGACATAGTGCATCTTGTGGTGGAATGCCGCAAATACAGCGAACACAGGAAATCAATCTTACAGAAAGACGGAGGCAATAAGATAACAGACTATGAGAGCCTACGACAATTTCTAGGGACTCCTACGGTAGATAAGATAAAACAACTATGTAAATATATATCTAAATGTAATAGGAAAATATGATGTATTATAAAGGAACGTAGTATATTTCATATCAAATGGACTAATTTTGTATGTTTGTGGGATATGGGTATGTAAATATATGTATGGGTATAGATATGTAAGTGTTCGTGTATGCGCCATGTAAGAGTGTATATATGTAGATATGAGAGCTACTTTGTACAAGAGAACACAAATTAGTCTTTAAGGAATTTTTGTTGTGAGCAGGGATATTAATAGTTCTTTTCAAAATAAATAAGGTATCTCTTATAATATTTCTCGATTTGAACTATTTTATGAGGAAACTATCAAGTTTTCCAAATCCAGTACAGGATGATAGGAAAATGTTTGTGTGGAGAAATAATGTATTATAAACAAATGTACATTTCTGAATATCAATTAGGTTTTTGTATGGAATATATAAGGACTTAGATAGACAAATTAATTACAAAAGATAGAAAGCGGGCGAAAAAATTAATTTTTGGATACCCCTGTTTGTACGATGTAATGGGTATCATGTATATGCATAATATAAAATGTATAGGTAATATGTAAAAATTTTATTTCCTTCCAACACTAAATAATGATATAGGGATTATATGTTATTATTAAAGATAGAAGGATAAAAGTAAGAGAAATATGTAAAAGTTTTTATTGCTAATTGTGTCTTAAAATGATGGCCAAACAAGAGTTGATTTCTATGCAAAATGTATTAATGTCAACTGAGCAAGAATGTATTTCTGTAATTTGGTCAAAAAATGTAACATTGTTAGCTGGTCAATATTGGCGAAAGCCAAGGACCAAATAATAATAATAAAAAAAAAGTCAGAGTGGAGGAAAAGATATTATTGACACTGAGAGGAACTTTATTGCACTCGCCCAACTTCAAATTGTCGAAAAAACTGTTGTTATTTCTGACGTCTGTTGCTTAACTTCTTTCAGAATGAATAAACTTCATCCATTAAGGTTGTGTATGTATTTTGATACAGTGTCAAGGCTGAGAATCGTGAGCGGTCAGCTCTCGCTGGGTATTCGGGAGGATGTGGGTTCGAATCCCCGCCCAATCCAGATTTCTTCTTTCTACGGTTCCCGAAAAAACTTCTAGTTTCTTAGATGCACCATGTTTCAACTCCTTCCCGCCTCCCCCCCTCCCTCAAATAAAAAAGGCCGGTTCAGTAGCAGTGAACAACAAAGGTATAAATAATGCAGTTCTTAAAGGATACACAACTCAGCTTTCGTCTTTTAAAAGGTAGATAATCAGTTGCAGCTTCTGTCAATTTGTTATTTTAGTACCATCCAATGAGAAACTAGAACACAGATGTTTAAAAGACACTGTAAATAGGTGACAAAGGAAGAATGTATAGCAGTTTATGCTATTTCCAATCTGTTTGATTGGTGGATAATTTAATACACCTATGATTTAGGAGATCCACTGTGCATACGTTTAACATCAGATATTAGGATTTCTATGTAGAAAGAATGAAGAAGTTAGACAGAGAAAGAGGATGCGAAGTCATTTGTTATGCATTAAGTGAACTTTAGTAAGCAACCGCACTTGACTAACTTCAAAAAGCTGTGAATTGACACGAAACTGGTGTGGAACTCTGCTTCCAAAAGCAGACACATAAATATTTAAGTTTTTGACACAAATGTGAAGAATACTTAATGTGAAAAATTTGTTCTCTCTCCTTCTTTCCATTCAGTGGAATATTATAGTCTGAGATCACGTGGTACAACCTGTTGATATCACTTGCACAGTATAGTTTCACTTCGTCAAATATTCAACTGAATTGTGAATTTACGTAACTAAACGTTTTGATTATCTGGTTTTATCAGCCTATGAAAAGGACCGAAAAATGCTACACAGATATTTTCTTGTTCATAATGAGATTCAGTCCTCTACAGCCACATCACTCCTAACGTTTCAAACGAAATGGCTCTAATCTTTAAAAGTCTATTCCTGCAATTAGTTATTGCTCTTTTTCCCTTGATCTAATGATATTTGAAAAGTGGCTAATTACTCACGCGTTACGGCAAACACACAATTTATTTGATAACAGTGAAGGAGAGTTTAAGATACATCTTCGCTAATACACTTGACGGAAAGAAGATAATGACTTTAATAATGCCTTTATGGAGCTTTAAAATAATGCACTGATTGTAAAATGTAAATGTGTTCAGGGCTTTGAAATGTAACTGATGGATAATTT
>CM061920.1:245806587-245978492 GCA_031002005.1 Vandiemenella viatica | reverse complement strand
ATCGTTTCGGAGAACATAAAGATGACGTTTCAATGGAATTATTCTCATCATTGACGTTTGCAAATTTTTGTTTCCCTTCTTTCCGTGGCTGTTCTTGTCTGAAATCGAGGCTCCATCTACGAGCAGCTTGCTCGATGGGGCAGCGGATGTGTTGCCACCTGTCAGTGAAAAGTGTAACTCGCGTTCTGTGTGATAAGAGTATTATATAATTTATGAGAGGGGGTTTGGGCACCGTCCCACCATATACATAGGTGATTGCGGAATAACCTGAACAGCCGATACCCCCAGTCAGGACCGGTCGTATCTCTCCGGAGTCTTAAACCTCGCAGCAACACTGGCGGCTAACTTTCAGTAAAGTAGGCTACTGAATTAAAATTTTCCAATTTTTGTATTTTTTTCTGAATAAGGAAAACAACGTGAAAACTCATTAATATATGCTTTTTGGCACTTGTTACGACCGCATAGTGGGAATTTAGACAAGTGACGGTGAAAGACGTAACATTATGTTATATTGTGGCAGGATTAACCCGAAAGTAGGCATTAAGGAAAAGGTATGAATATGGAAATCCTGATCTGCCTCCATCAGTCATTTCACGGGCACAAAAACAGTTCGCCCAGACTCTTAATTCGATGGGTACAGTCAACATAAAGCTGTCCAGCTATGAAAAAATCTACATTACTTTCTCAGTCTTAGGAAGAGACAAGTGTTAATAAACCTACATTTATAATCAATTGTATTCAATAAGATTTTCATTGCTTTCATTAAAAGCGATTGTAAGTTTTAAACGGAACAGACAACTTATTTTTAAGACATGCGGATGGTATTCCGGGCCGTAGAAGTGCTGTAACATCTTCAATTATACAGCTTAATAGAGTCTGGACATCTTCTTTATTGAGAGGTAGGTCATCGAGGAGCGCTCCACAACATAATGACTGCTCTGCCGAGCTGTTTGTCCTTGAAGTTCAGCTGCTACAGTCCAGTTTGACTACGAGGTTTGTTCAAAAAGTAGGGTGAATTTTATTTTGATCGAAAAATATTGATTTAATCGTCAATATTTATATTTTCCCCTTCAAAGCAATCCTCCTCAGATGTAATACACATCTGCCAACGTTTTTTCCAATCCTCGAAGCACTTCTGATAAGCAGTTTTTGCTATACCCTTGGGCTCTTTCAGCTATGTAGACTTTTCCTCCTCAGTCGTTGCAAATCTTCGTCCTTTCTTTGGTATCTTCAGTTTTGGGAACAGGAAAAAGTCGCAGGGGGCCAAATCCAGTGAATATGGTGGCTGAGGCATGATTGTGGTGTTGTTTATAGCTAAAAAATCACTCACAAGCAACGATGGGTGAGGAGGTGCATTGTCGAGGTGCAAAAGCCATAAATTCTTTTCCAACAAATCCGGATTTTTCTTCCGTATTGCTTCTCGCAAATGGTACATAGGTAACTACAAGGTAATACTCCTTATTTACCGTGATGGTGATTCGAGGATCTCCAACACTATTTTCATCAGTTCTTGACGTGCTGGGGGATTGACATCTTCTCGGCCATCTTTGATGAGCTTGAACCACTTATAAACATTTTTTTTTTTACTCAAAGTAGATTCACCGTATGCCACTTTAAACACCTTAAGTGTTTTGGACCACTTAATTCCATTTTTTACACAAAATTTGATGCAAAATCTTTGATCCATTTTTTTCGATAGCAGAAAATCGCCGAACACACAAAACACTTCTAACAATTATGCCTCTAACAAACAATGCAATGAATGCTGTATAGTTGAAACTGTGAATATACGTGCGGGAAGAGTGTACCAAAATAAGAAAAACGAAAACCGACTGTACGAATCTGGCGAAATTTAAAAAAATCACCTTACTTTTTGTATAAACCTCGTACATGATCGCGACTGCTCCAGTGTACTATTGCCGATACAAGACTGCTTCTAGGAATCCCTAGCAGCTTACTTAACAGGCACTCAGCAGTATTTTATTGTATTTAACAGATAAATCATTTTTACATTAGTATAATGCTATAGGCTAACAAGCCGAGGGGGCACAATGTTTCCACACGATACTTAGGGGAACCAATTAACCATCGTTATTTTCACCCGATGGGGAAGTTTACTGCTGAAATATCGTTTTGGCCGGCCTCGATAGCGTAGGGGCTAGAGTACTGGCCGCGCGTGCCGCAGGTTGCCGGTTAGAGCCCGGCCGAGGGCACGGGTGTTTAAGTGTTGTGTGTGTGAATGCCTTGTCCGTCCTGTGGTGACCATACTTAGAAGCTACAACGTACTGGAGAAACTTATTCACTGGAAGAGTTATCGTAATCACATTGAGCTGGCTGTATGGCTTTAGTAGCCGAATGCCATAAAAAAAAAAAATCATTTTGAAAGATCATGTTTACTCGGATTTTGGGCAGAGAGTATTATATTTATTACTCCTTAACGCCTAAAAATAGTTCGTTTTTTATAGTTTTTTTTTTTTTACACAGTCACATTCGAATGATACTTAATGAATTGATACCTCAATTTGTCCAGTAGCAGAATAAAGATTTCCATATTCTTAAACAATATTCGCTGTCAAGCGACAATCATCGCTTTTACTGGCAATTGTTTAAAAACGAAAAATATTAACTTCCAGTAACTCGTTATAGATACTATTTTAACATTTACCTCATCTGAAATGCTTTGTCGTTGCAAGACACTGGGCAGTTGCAATACGAATGACAAAGCTGGGGATTATTTTTAAGACGTAGGCGAGAACCGAATATGGGCATCATTTATTTATCTAAAAACAAAATAATCTGCTATATTTATCTCCCTACTTCCGATTGCCGGTGTCAACTATATGAAGATACTAGCAGTTACCCGCGTCTTCGTCCGCTTGAAAGTGTGTTGTGATACAAATAGTCTTTGTTACTATTCAGAGTACGCCCGGTAGAAAAAATTCTTCTTTACGGTTGAAAATATGGTCAACTGCTTCCTTGGCTTTTAATCTTCGATGAAAAGTTTACGTCAAAGCCAGGACATAGGTAACAAAGATGTAATGGGCGCCAAAAGAGCATCCATTACGTGGGGTGTATTTCCGGAATCCCGCAATACTCCCCCCTCCCCGTCGTGATATCTGGTTGGACCTCTCCCCTAAGATGACGTGAGATTTTGATGGGACCCCCCCTGCTGCCGACCTCGTAGTTTTTTTTAACCCCCTTTTTTAAGCTCTTCTGTTTCCAATCACGGTTTACCCCCCCCCCCCTCCCCCCTAAAGTTGGTATCCGCGTCGTTTGAGGATTTTTTTTATTTTTATTAAATGCTCTACTGTACTTCAGGAGTTTCAAAAGCTCACTTGACATTTTCGTCAACCCTAACCCCCCCCCCTTTCTTGGTGAGATTTCGCCTGATTCCCTCCCCTCCCCCCCCCCCCCCATTTCACTCCACGAATTTAATGGACGCTCTCTTAGCGGCAATAGTCGGCTTGAGCAGATTCTGACGTCATTATAGTTAGAATTAGGCATGGCAACCACCTTCTGCACTCCAAATTCATTGTGCACCCTGGAATATTAGTAATCATTATGGTCCAGGTTGTATTTCAACCCTGACACAACCTTTGTTAATACAGCTCCGTGGAAATCAGTGCTTTGAATCCAATTTTGATCCCGTATATTATGACTTATATTACGAACGGAATTACGCTGTGATATATAAGATGTCACACTATTTTATGTCCGCAACTGAAGACATCTTCTTGTGAAATTACCGACAGTACGACTTTAAAAAAAAATATAGGTTAAGTACAGATTTATATTTGCTGCTCTGGAACTGTTATTACGGATGTTTTGATACAATTTAAGTACAACGCGATACGTGTCACTAAATTGGAGCTCATGAACGCATCTTAAATTACTAATAAAGTTTCAGTTGTCATTCTGTTTCAAGCTGTACTTCAACCAAGCCACAAACTCCGCCAATATTGTCGCTAGAAAATCAAGAGTTCTATCAATCTCACATTAATACACTATTTATTTGGTTGTTAGTGACGTCATGAATTGCGATATTAACGTGACCCACAATTTCAGATCGTGATATCAAAGCAAATGTTAAAAACTGGTAGAAAAATTACCTTTGGAATATGGCGGTCATAAAAGCGAAGTAAATAATAGGCCTACTTGTGGAAATACATCCAGTCGCATGAACTATGGCATAAGCATCATGGCAATTATTAAAATAACGTAATTTATAAATGTATACTAAAATGCTCGTAACTTGGGCTGTACAACAGAAAGTCCAGAATTGATTACAACTCTGAACGCAGCTAAAGTTAATGTTGCAGGTCAAGTTTACATCGCGATACAGTGATTGTGTTAGTGTGCGTGCTTTAGTCCAGTTGCAATTCATATTGAAGGTAGATAATAAAATTGTGATAATTTATGCTAAGCTAATAAGGAAACCTCACATAGAAAATGTTGCTACAACTCGAAATTAGTTCCGATTCGTTTAATGTGTGAAGGTGTGTCCATATCGTTTGAATTTGTAGTGCTAATATTAGCGGAGATAGTGGCTTGGTTGAAACGCTGCCTAGAGCAGAATATTCTTGTCATAGCTTCAGGCAGAAGGAATTAAGTAATTATAAGTAATAAATAAGTTGCTTTCAAAAGCGCCGTGTTAGCGACGATGTGTATCGCGATGTATACTACTCCTAATATAGCTTCTCGAAACGATAAGTTTCTATATTAGATTATTGAATATATTTGTTTTAAGTGGAGGATTTAATAGTTATTTGCAGAATATTGACTAGTAAGCAAAAAGCACTGTTTTGTTTACCACAAGTAGAGACTGGATTATATGCATTTGCATCTTTGCATATGCATTTGCATATTAAACCAATTTTCACCTATTATTGCAAATTTTAAATAAAACCCAGTGGTGAAGCATATTTTCGCTATATTTACAGTTTCTTTCGGTAGTGTACGTAGTTAACAAATAAAATTTTAGGTTGTAGCTGGAAAAACCTACTAGCAGCACGATGACTCGCTGAAGAACTAAGACCCACGTTTGGGAATGTAAATAAACTTATATCATCAACAAAGAAAGCGTTTCTCAAGGCGTGTTCTCGTAGTAATGCCTAAAAAAAAAAAAAAAAAAAAAAAAAAAAAAAAAAAAAAAAAAAAAAAAAAAAAAAACTTAGTGAAGTTTGAAAATATTTTGAACAACAACCAAGGTTGTGTCAAATTGATAGTTTTAGTAATGGGACGGGTGAACTTTTTCCAGAAGCAATGACTACTAACACAGCACCCAATTTCAAATACTGCCCAGTTACATCAGTGAATGTGGAACGATCCATATCTACTTACAAAAATATTTTGAGAGATCGAAGAAACACTCTTACTATGGAATATTCGGAACAGTACCCGATTGTTTACGTTTACAAAAACAAAAAAGGAAAAACAAGTTGAATAATTGATAATTATAGAATTTATAAATATGTTATTCGACTACTTACATGCTGATTTTGAAATAAAAAATCTAAAAATTACTATTTTTATATTAGAAAATGTTAGGTATTTCGACACTTTTCATGCATATTTTAAGCATTTTTCATGCATATTTCCAGCTTTTATTGTTGCATATAATCCGGTCGCTAATCACAAGCAACTATTTGAACTGATTTCTTCAAAATGTTTTGACAAAAACCGAAAAAGGGTTAGTTAATTTTTAAATTCTGGTAAAAATCATTTTTAATGTTACAGATGCATAGTAAAAAAATTACTTTTTTTCTACAAGCTTTGATTTTTCACGTATATTAGGACGCATATATTCATTAGAACGGAATTAGGGTGTGATACCTGAGGTGTTAACACTTTTAAACTACACACATGCATATAACAGAAGATTTTTGCTCTTATTTCTGAAAAGAAGTGTTTATGTTGTCCATAAAAAGCAAAGAGTAAACGTGGCACTACCGTATACGAGTAGGAAACTCTTTGGAGTTTACAAATTTACAATGGATATTTCAAAAGGAACTATTCTTTTTTTTTGCGGGATAAAAAACTATCCTATGTCACTTTGCACACAATTTACTAACTTAGTGCCAAATTTCATTTAAATCCTTTTAAGCTATTAAGGCGTGTTTGAGGCCAAACGTACATCAAAACATACATCCAAACTTTCTCATTTATATACATGAAGCACAAACCAAAGCTTTTCGGCTACTTGCCAATCAATCAGCTAACTGGGCGAAGTGGGATGATGACCTTTTGAAATTCAGGATTTAGAAGATTTACAGTTTGACCTCAAAATGACTGGGTTTGAATTAGAAAAAGTTCAACGTTTTTTAGATGATCTTGATGAAGATAGTTAGATCTGGGATTTTGTGAGTGGATCGCAGGTACAGACAGAAACCTTGGACACTACGTGGCAGCGTCAACTGCGTAACAGCAGATTCAATTACTGAGGTCGTTTCTCGCGTGAGTTATGTCCGCTGTGAAATGTATGGAACAACCCACTCGTTTCAGTTAATACAACACAAATCACACGGCAGATAATGGATTTCGGATAATCTGTCGGCTGGAGCCATGCAAACTAAAATCACTTTCAGTCTCAGCATATAGCACCTGTCCTTCATTGCCTTGCCATTTGTTAAAGCGTGTTGTACCAATAGGTCTGGAATTTGGGTTCTATTGCTATGTGTTGTAAGCGGTGTATTTTCATATCTTTCGCACCATTTGTATCCTTTTTTTCTGCACATCAATAGCAATAGACTGTTTTTTTCATGCTGTTTCGGAGAACACTGAGCACTAGTGGATGTCTGTAATGTGATCCCATCAAAGCACTATGACTGTTTTGCAGAATCTTATTTGTGAGTTACTTTGTTGGTTTCTCTGTTATAATCAGAATAATAAAAATGAATATGTAGAATATTTAGTGTTCAACTAATCGTCTCTTTACTTTTGAGTTCTATAATCGTCCTTTTTTTCATTCCGTATATTCTGATTGCTTTGAACAGTTCGCTTTCTTCAAGAACTCGACTCAAATTTGATAAATATATAAGATATTCAGAAAACCAGGTTTGTAAATTTATATAACATTATATTGAAGATTCACGTTTTTAAATGCATTATATAACTGGGGATAACCAATTCAACTGCGAGAAAGTAATTCCATTTCGAGCCCGATTCACGCAAAAACAATGAGCAACGGATTTTAATGCAGTCCATGGCCCCAAGGAATAAAATGAGATACAATTCATTCTGATGCGGCATGGGAAAGCTGAAAATTGTAGAACTTATCTGCTGTTAGTTTCCTAGATGGTGTTTGGAACAGTGTACAACCGATGGTCCAAATAATAAAACGGGATAAATTTCATTATCGAGAGGCATCAATACTGACGAGATTTAGCGAGAACTAATATGTAGGAGAAAAGTTTGACATGTTACGTACCCACGCCATTGTATTATTCGAAACTGACATTAGTCGAAATTAAAAATGGCGTTCATAATCATCAGCCATTTAAAACATTTCTGAGAGTTTTGACCTTATTGGATTTTTCACTGTTCTTGCAACATTCATTTTTGACCATGCGTTAACTTCAAATTAGGAAGTCAAGATGCCCGTACGAGTAACTTCAATAGAAGACAGGGTTTCAACTCATAACCCTGTGTGAAATAGTAATAATTATGATAACAATAATAACAAGTGAACAAAGTTACGGGCAACAGTTAGTGATTAATAAGACTCGACTAGACCACGTGGTCCGGTACGTAATACCTTAGGACGTAATCGGACGAAATAATTACTGTTTCGGAACTTCCCAGAACCAATTCTGAAGGAATGCTCCAAAAATAACTTAGGAGGAAGGCACTCAGTGGTCGATATAAAGAATCCTGACCATTTCGGTCTCGGCATCCATCTTGATATCTGGATGTCAGTCGTAATTTATTTGTTTAAAGTTGGGAAATGTTTTTTAACAGAATTTATCTCATATATTTAAGCTGCAACTTTTTCTAAAATTATGTAATGTGTCCGTGATACGGCTAAAGGTGGGTATCCACTACGCGCGGCAAACCCTCGAACACTGGCTCGCGCGGCGATACCTGGCTTGGTGCCAGGTATCGCCGCGCGAGCCGATGTTCGTGGGTTTCTGTTGACAAGCGCGGCTGCCGCGCGCGGCAGCGCAATCCAGCCAGAGTTGCGCGGCAAGCAATGCAGGCAGTCAGTTTTCGCGACCATGGACGAGTGTGAATAAAGTGAACACTAAGTTTCGACACGTGATTTCAGTTACAGAGAGACTAGCAATAACTTTAAGATTTCTAGCAACTGGAGACTCATATACCTACTACTACTTATAACGTTAATTATTAAGCGGAACCGAAGGTGGTAAAATAAAAATATTCGAAATTTGGTTTTTTGTTCCAAAAATTATTTTAAACTTTCCTCTACAAGAGAAACCTTCATTTTGCGTTATAAAAGTCCTAGAGGTAGAATTATTGCTTTTTTTTTTATACCCGACATCCTATAGTGTGTGGATGTAGTTGTCATACGTTGAAAGACTTTTGCTATAAATTAGATTTTTGCAATTTAAGGAACATTTTCTCGAAAATTACTCAAGGTAGGGACATAAAAGTTTTATATGTTTCTCTTTACTGTCCAAATTACATCTCAACACTATTGTAATAAGTCCAGTAGTTAAAATGAAATTTAATAAAATATAATATTTAAAAAAAAAGATTTTGGTTGTTGAACACAAAGACTTCCTCAAGTAGGAATACGGGTGGTGCTATATGCTGTCCTGCAGGCTACCATATGGCTTATATTGTAGACATACATAGCACAAATCGATAAATTATACCGTGGGGATTGTTATAAGTGTTAAATAATAAATATTTACCAAAACCAGTAATAAAGACTTTTAGCTATTCTTGATCTTTCTCTTCTGTATGATGCCAGAAGCGTAGTCATCTTCTTTAAGTCGGAAAAGGGTAAGCTCATTGCTGAACTTATCTCCTTCCATGCATCGTCCATTAGCGTTTTGTTGTGGTAATCTGCACATTTACTATTCAACAAAAATTCTTTCGCACCATACAGCTGTATTAGAAATCGACACTTTTCGTTGTTCATGGCAGTAAACTGTCGCTGTGCCGCGCGAGCCAACTCAAAGAAAACACCACCGTCCCAACTGCGCGCGAGCCAATTAGTGGGTGGCCTTTGCCGCGCGCCTAAAGACCGACAGAGAATGGCTCGCAGCGCGGCATGTTCGACCGCGCCAATGTTCGAGCTGGCTCGCGTGGCAACATCGTATCCATTATGCGCGGCTGCCGCGCGAGCCAATGTTCGAGGGTTTGCCGCGCGTAGTGGATACGCAGCTTAAGATACTTCTGGTATTCCTTCTATTGAACTATGCTGATAAGCCCGCCGTTAATCTCGGCGAACTTACCTCAAAAAAAAAAAAAAAAAAAAAAAAAAAGGCCATCAGACAGGTCTAGGAAAACGGAAAAGTGAAGTTGACTAACTACTTTTTAATATTAAACCTGATTATACAAGTTTCATAAGAAAGAGTTAATCTATCAGTCTAGCTCCTGCTGCTATCTATTTTTTCACTAAAGGTTATTGGTACTTCTGTTTTGTTTGTTACAGGTTCCGGGCCTTCTGCATCTACAACTCTATTCTATGATTAACGGGAAACTGTGGTTGGCTAAATATGCTTTGCCTCAAAGATAATCGCAACTCTCTGTATCCAAAACATTAACCGCACGGGGAAAGAATTTATAAAGGCGTGTGTATGGTACCATGTTTCCCTAAGTTTATCTATCCAAGTACGTTGATGGGAGAAGCATTTCACTTCATTAGTAAATGACAGAAGACTCATTAAATTTATGTAGAAACTATATCGTCTGACAGAAAATCGCAGCCCAACCTTTGTATCAATTCTCTAGCATTTTCGCAAGGACTGTGGCAATAACTAATATCACGCTTCTCTTCACTAAACATTCTTGATACTATTAATCAATAACTTGAAACACGGATCAAAAACTGCCGATAATCATATTTAGGACGCAGCAGTTTTATGCTATATTTCATTTACAGATACATTAAAATTTTTCAGAATTTGACTTTGAATTACAGTGAAGAATGAGATTTCCAAATGATTGATATGTGCCACTCCCATTTCATGCTGGTTTGTCCTGTTACACCTACATACTTAAAGGACTTCCTTAAGGAACATTAAAAGGTATCGTTGAAGAGTTAGCCTGAAGCGAAAATATAGAAACCATGTATGATCCACTCTACCTATATGTGTTTCTATTTATATCCATTTCTATTTTCTGCATTTTTCTTCCCTATCTCTTACTAATGTTCCACAGTTTCGAATTATACACAATAATTCCTTCAACAACGATGTGATATAGTCTTTTGTGGGTGTCGCTTTATGTTGTTTTACCAATTGCTTGTTATTTTAGGGCCTGACATCCCTGGTTTATACGATATTCTATTATTGTTCCACCAGCTGGATTTTTATGGAATACAGATCCTAGATACTTAAATTCCTTAAAACATCTTACAAAGTTCCATTGCACTGACAATTCTTCCCTGTCAGAATCCTTGGTAAGGTAGACTTTATTCTCATAGCTTACTTCCAGATAACACCTTCAACATACTCTTCATAAAGTGCCGAAGCCGTTTGCGTCTTCTGCTTTGGTGAAATTCCAACCTGCTCACAAGTAAATAATACTGTGTAGACGTAAGAGCTATTAAAATGTCTAAATTTACAGCGCGATAGTAAAGATGAGGAAAGCAAATTTTATTCCACTTAAAGTTTAATAAGAGACAAACGTAAACTGTGATGTATGCCAGGGTATTAGTATTCCAGTTATCATGTAACAAAAATCTGCCATAGGCTTTAATTAAACTGAACCTCTCAAGATTGAAATATTAGGCAATTACTTACTGTATTTCTTATTTACTATCTGAAATAAGAAATTGAAAAATCTAACACAAACGTCGTCGCGTTTACATCGTCTAATATTGATTTCTAAGCAAGAGTATCACCAAACTTCTAACTACTGTACCTGGTTGTTGATACATACAGATCAGCAGTTACGTGTGTTACTACCTTCTGTGTTAAATTAATTTAAAGTTTGTAGTTAGCTTTTGTTTCATATTTGCATATTTGGTCATTGGCAACGACAGTCATTCGTTCGTCGACAACCGTTCCATGTGTTAATTTAATTTAAAGCGTGTAGTTAACTTTTGTTTCATCTTTGCATATTTGTTTACCAGAAGCAGCAGTCAGTCACCGTCGGCAGCCGTTACGCCAAGTACTACCTTCTGTCTTAATTTAATATAAGTGTGTAGTTAGCTTTAGCTTCATCTTTTTATATTTGTTTACCGCCAAGAATGCCTGCTATTGAGAACGGTTAGTGCGTCCGTTTTTTTCGTGTACTCCTCAGTTTTTCTTTGTGCGACGAAAGGCAGTACGTGTAGGGTCCGTGGTTATTGTGTGCAGACGAAGGCTGAGGTGGCTGATCTGCGCTCATAGCTTTCAGCTTTGTTAACGAGAATTTCAGCGCTGGAAGCTGCCGCAAATGAGTGCAGTAGATGTGGTATGGGTGACCCTGCAGAAGCTAAGCGTCTCGCAGGATCTCCCCGACCAATCATCGTACCTGCAGTCCAGGCAGAGACGTTGGGATCTGTGCGGCGGTCGCCGGGTGTGACTGGCGTGTGGTTTCTGGACGTCGACGCCGCATGCGGGGGCAGTCGTATTAGCCTGACTCCCAGAAAAGCTTGTGCCACTGTCCAATTTGTTTAACGTGTATTCTGCAACTGACTCAGTCCTGCAATCGTCATCCTTTGAGTTGGCAGTCCATCAGCCCACTAGGTCTGGGCAACCGCAGTAGGGGATTCTAGTGGTCGGAAGCTCCAACGTTAGGCGGTTTATTGGGCCCCTATAGGGAAATGGCGAATAGGCCGGGGATGAAATGCAGTATCCATTCATTATGTATTCTGGGGGGTTGATTCGAGATGTGAAACAAGCCATCCCCGATACCATTGAACGGATGAGGTGTAACCAGCTGCGCATTATGGCTCATATCGGCACCAATGATGCTTGCCGCCTAGGGTCGGAGTTTATCCTCTCTACCTTTGGGCGACTTGCAGAAAGCGTGAACTCAGTGGCCATTGGCAGTAAGATGTCGGCTGAGCTAACTATCTGCAGCATTGTCGATAGAACTGACTGTGGACATCTGGTTCAGAGCCGTTTTGAGGGGCTGAACCAGAGACTACAGCGTTTCTGTGATAGTCATGGCTGCAGATTCCTCGATCTTCGTCCTGAGGTTGAATCATGTAGGGATCCCCTAGATAGATCAGGTGTGCACTGCACACGTGAATCGGCTACACGGGTGGCAGGGGCCATGTGGAGTGCATTGGTTTTTTTTTTAGGCTGAGGGAGGATGACCATGGCAGGGAACTTCATTTACGGATAACCCAGATAAATTCAACACCGCGTGTTAGGGATAGCTTAAAAGAATCTCGAACATTAAAAGTTCTAGTAGTTAGCTGCAGAAGTATTTGTAGTGTTTGTAATAAACAGCCTGAACTCGGAAACGTTATTCGTAGCAGTGGCGTAGCTATGTTAACAAGGGCCCCGGTGTAAAAAATTTATTTTGGTCCCTCTGGCCAGATGGGCGACCTTTTTTTATGCTTTGTGTTGATGGTAAGGTGGTAGGGGCCCCCTGAGCTGAGGTTGGGGGCCCCTGAGTTATGCTTGGTGCCCCCTGCCCAGTGGTTAAAAAGGTCGCCAGTTTGCCGTAAAGGCCCATGTGTGGGCCCTCTGAACTGCGCTTTGGGGTCCCAGAGGTGCGCTTGGGGGCCCCTGCGGTATGCTTGGGGGGCCCATGATCGTGGGTGACCAGGTGCACTGCACCGTCTGGGCCCATAGTAGCTACGCCCCTGATTCGTAGTACAGATGCTGATATCGTAATGTGCAACGAAAGTTGGTTAAAACCGAATACAAGTTCCGCTGAATTCTTTAATAACAGCATGACCGTTTTTCATAAGGATAGGTTTTGATTCCCATGGTGGTGTATTTATAGCTGTCAGTAAGATGACGATACTGTCTGCGAAATTTTATCGATGAAGCTCAAAGTAGTTGAACAAAAATTGTGATAGGTTCCTTCAATCATCCACCAGATGCAGGAGTAACTATTGACGAGGCCTTTAGGAATAACGTAAATAATATAGCTTGCCAATTTCCGGATCATACAATAATGCTAGGTGGTGACTTCAACTTACCATATATCGATTGGACTAATTACGTTCACGTTACTGGTGGCAGGGATAATACAGCTTGCGAAATCATTCCAGACCTTTTCTCAGATCACAATCTAGAGCAGCTAGTAACTGAACAAACGCGAAACCTCAACGGTAACGAAAATATTAGATATTCTCGTTATGAATAGGCCCGAATGATTCACGGACACTTCTACCACCACGGGAATAAGTGATCAAAAAGCTGTAATTGCTCTACGCGCAAAAACATTCGAAAAGTCTTCAAAAGAGTGTTTTATAACGTTTTTGAGGTACAATTACCTTACCTTCATAGTATCAAGAATCACCGTTGAAGATTTGTATAGTCAGGGAAGATATGGACTTGCATATACCGAAACGGATAATCAAGGAAGGGAATGATCCTCCGTGGTATACACGGGATGTTAATAGTTTACTCAAAAAGCAGAGGCAAATACATACACGATCAAGATGGACGATGCATCGGAATGATTTAGATAAGTTAGATGAGGTAAGGCGACATGTTAAGAATGCGATGCGTGAGACCTTTAATGACTTTCGTTGCAATAATCTCTCTAAGAGCCTCACCATAAACCCTAAGAAAATTTGGTCATATATAAAAAAAGTTAGTTGTAGTGGCAACAATAAGCCAGTTCTAATACAAGACGGTCGGGAAGTTTACGACAGCCGCGAGAAGGCTACCGTATTTAACACCTAATTTAAAAATTCATTCACGCGCGAAAACATTCCCACTTTACCACATTATGTAGAATCAGAGATGGATCCTGTGGAAATTGATAGCGTAGGTATTGTAAAGCAATTAAAGCTCTTGATGTGGGGTAAAGCGCCGGGTCCCGATTGTATACCAGTAAGAGTATTTTCAGAATACGCGGAGGAAATTGTACCATTTCTGTCAGATATATTCCGTAAATCTTTAGAAGAGGAAAAAGTACCTTCTGCCTGGAAAATAGCCCAGGTAATTCCTGTTTACAAGAAAGGAGATGGAAGTGATCCTAGAAAATATCGACCCACATCTCTAACATCTGTCTGCAGTAGAATTCTGGTGCATTTCATATGCTCTAACATTATGAAGTTTCTAGATGAGAACGAGTTACTTACACCGTGTCAATACGGATTTCGGAAGAAGAATCGTGTGAAACACAATTAGCCCTGTTTTCCCAAGACGTAATCAAAGCTATCGATTCAGGTTCACAAGTTGATGCAATTTTCTTGGATTTTCAGAAAGATTTTGGCTGTGTACCACACAACCGAATTTTAGTGAAGATTCGTGCATATGGTATATCGGATCATATTTGCAAATGGATACGTGATTTTCTAACAGATCGATCACAGTGTGTCGTTGACGGTGAAGCCTCTTCTAAGCTAGATCTTACTTCGGGCGTTCCTCAAGGAAGTGTAATAGGGCCACTTCTTTTCATAATTTTTATTAACGATCTAGGTGACAACATTGAATGTTGGTTTCGATTGTTTGCCAACGATGCAGTTATCTATAGGGAAATAAGGTGCTCTGACGATTGCTTATAAATTCAGCGCGATTTAGATGCTATTTCAGAATGGTGCCGTAAATGACAGCTTACACTTAATTGCAAAAAGTGTAAGGCAATGCGAATAAGTAAAAAAAAGAATCAGTTTGTTTACGAGTACAAAGTCTACAATTCAGTTGTTGATTCCCTTAAGTATCTGGGGGTAATAATACGAAGCAACATGAAATGGGACTTGCACGTAACTTCCGTCGTAGGCAAAGCTAATTCTAAATTACGATTCATAGGTCGTTTTTTAAGGAATTTTAATGCTCGTACAAAGGAAATAGCTTATAAAACCCTAGTGCTCCCGCATCTGGATTACTGTTGTAGAGTTTGGGATCCGTATCGCAAGGGCTTGATTGTCTCAGTAGACAGGGTACAGAGGAGAGCCACTCGATTCGTGACTGGTTGCTACAGCCCTTATTAAAGCGTCACAGAATTGATACATAGATTGGGCTGTGATCGTTTGGAAGACATACGACGTCATTCGCGTTTGAATTTATTGGAGAATAAGCGAAATTCTTTGACTTACGACTGCAATGAAATACTTCTTCAGCCAACCTATTTGGTTCTTAATGACCGGAGAGAAAAGATTCAAGAAATAAGACGATATACTGATGCTTTTATGTATTATTTATTTCCTCGTACTATTTGGCACTGGAATGCGCAGAATTAGGATTGGTGCTTAGCACCCTCTGCCACCCACAATGTTTGTGAATTCCAGAGTTTGGATGTACATGTAGATCATCACCTGCAGATGGCCGCAGCGGAAACTTCCGAAACGTTTTTTTTAGAAAGAAAAATTCAGAGGTATACAATGGAAGACTTCCATGTAACTACATGCAGAGAAAGTCTACATTCTCACATCAGATATATATAGTTTTTTTCTGGGCTTTGCTATAAGCAGAGTGCCAGTGTAGCAACACTCTTCACTTCGTAGCGAAATTGCAATGACGTAAAAAAATAGACCAACTGATATGCTTATTTTTGTAGCGATAAAATGGTTCCGACCCACGCCAGTTGTGTGTTTATCCTGTTTAACTCGCGGATAAGTCGGCCTCACAGAAGGTCCATTATTCGTTATCACGGGCAAATAGTACGAGAGGCTTGGTACTGATAGCGGGTACGCAGAAGTGTGTCACGGAAGTCAACACAGCTACGCCCATTCGTAGGCAAGACACTGTTTGACCAGGTCTGACACCTGCTTACGAAACTGCATTGCGAGAACCGTTCTACTAGACAAGCAGTGAATTCATATTGACGTGACAGATAAATCTATAAGAGCTTGAAACCGATTAAAATAACCTTGTGGCCACAAAACAATCCTATGATTTGCGTGTTTGGCTACAGGCGTTTTGTTCACAATATTACCTATAACTCATACTAACATACAGAAAACCTAGCGAGGAAAACAAAGGACCATGGAACGCCAGACAATACAGGCATGAACTTCAAAAAGAAACCGTCCGCCATAGTAAACTTAGATAGACCGAAAGCATGATCAGCGTATGCCAGCAAGGAGATCTACTTTGGACCAGGAAATCATTAATTTTGTTAATGGGTTTCTACTGTTCAGTAACACACAAACAGGTGAATAAGTTCACAATGTCAAACAAACGAAATTAAAGCACGTACAATGAACTCTAACGGCGTTAAAATGCAAAAAAGTTCCTGCAAGTAGAGATCTTGTTTGTCTAATATTCATATTTTTTTAAATAGAAATAGTTATTAACAAAAAATAATATAAACCTATATTGTAGTGACCTTAAGGAGCACTATGTGCAGACATTTTCTACTCTTGTTGAAAGATTTTTAATTTTACATCTTCTTGCAGACTACGAGATGCAATAACAAGAAATTACCGTACATATGATTGAAATTCAAATCTAGATGTAGTCGATCACACGATTAAATACTGTTTACTTTACAGGGAAAAAAACGACAAAACGAAAGAGTAACCCAGTAATGTTGAGAATATACCACTATCAATATATTTGATTAACCTGAATTGTTTAGTAATAGTTAACTGACGCAATTAGAACACTTTATGTACTTGTCACTATTATAATTCATAAAAAAATCTGTGAATCTAGGCAGACGTAATATGAAGCACATTACTTTCTGTTAGACTGGCGAGTGCAAGTGCACTTCCACTTTACCCTATAAGCTTGTCTCTTGCCGTTTATTTCGGCTTACGTATTTGCAAAAGTTTATTTTTTCTACATCTAAGGTAGCTTTTTTGCATGCACTCATCAAAAACAGAAACATTATCACATGTTCTATGACTTCCATACCAAACGCTCATTATTTAATCTGATCTCTTTCCTTATCGATATGTAATGAAACATATTTTGTGACTGAGTATTTTTTCCTTCTTAGTTAATCCTCGTCAATTATTTTTATTAAACCTTCAGTCTCATTCTTGAAGTAAGTTTATTTGTTCCTGCAACATGTCAGTTGGAAATAGCGACGGAGATTACTCGTACAATCACTCGGAAACGCTTCACTCATTTTCAGCGCTTAGAAAAACAAATTCTTTTTATAACATTCCACATGTAAAGAGAGGAAGTTCTAGAAGTACTTGTAATGGCTGTATTTTTGTTGCCTACTCTACCTCTCTTTTTTTGAGCTATTATATAGTGCAGTCGGATAATCGTGGTAGCTACTAATGAAATTATTTGGCCATTAGAATTATTTTCTCTATGGAATAGGAAACCTAGATTATTGGTGTGTTCAAAAAATTAATATTAAATCCAATTGGGTTAATTTTATCAGTATTTTATAGTGCGGGTTCAGAGGACTCGAATTAATCGAACTGTTTGAAGCACTGAGAACGCAAATAAGAGTATTCGAACCTATCATTTTAAATTCGCTACTATGATTTCGTTGGAAGAAATCAATCGAGCCATGGGTTAAGAAAATACGGAAAGATTCAGTGAGTGGGGCTCGTATCGTAGCGTTGAATAGGGAGAGATGGTACCGATCGATGTGGTTCCATTAGTGTAGAGTAGCTATTTAGTATGTTACGAACAAAGAAATATGCAGATCAGATATTTATACACACCATAAACTAAAAACATTTCTCAGAAATGAAATTGAACGACTAAATGCCTCTTGGCGGGGTACTCGTATTGGAGTAAGCATCACGTGAGCCACAGCAGACAGACGGAGCAGTGAATGTCAAACTCCCACGCCGCCCACGGGCGAGGTCACTGCAACAACTGCACAACTCAGTGCACCATCACAACGAGGCTGCTACCATTCACAAGGCGAACCAAGACTTTTCGACTAATTTAAAAAATCATATTGTCAACATTTTACCTATATCTCTTTATTATCTTAGTACGATTTTTAAACTCAATGAATATTCTCTACATCGGAACCAGTAAAAATAATACCAGTAGAAAACAATAATGAGTTGACAGCAAGTTGTAGCGCCCACATCCTTAATGGTGGAAAAGACTCCCCGGAACGTAGTTTAAAATATTTCTCGTTCATTTCTGCAACACCTTTTTACACCTAGTGAACTTCAATTATAGCTTGAAGTATTAGAAAGGAAACCTAGTTTTTTAAAATTTTTATCACCTACTATCGTTCGTCTGCATTTTCTCCCGCGTGTGTGAACGAAAGCACGTACGGTCTGTGTTTGTATTTTCGAATGGCAATATTAGCAGAAGTTGCAATTATGTTCAACTGCAGAATGAACCAGAATTGAAAAAAATCACAAGACTCATTATCGTTTCTTTCTGCCTTCTAGATTATAAAGCTGTTGAATAGTTTCTTCTCTTGTTTATATACGTATTTGCCAAAGATCACATCATAATAATTTCGCCACGAAAATTTTCGTAGTAGTTTATTGCCGTTGTTGATGCTTTTAGGAATTCAGGACTCGTCGACATCAAGGTGATTACGGCCCATCGTAATAATCCTGTTTCATTTTTTTGTATTCATTATACCCAAAAGGAGAACGAGGGATGGCTGGCTGAGAGGAGTGTGTATGGAAGAGAGGAGAAGACTGGACCAAGGTGGTGAGAGAGAGGTGGTGGGAAGAAAGAAGAAAATTGAGAGGCTTGAACACGAGGCTGGAAGCTGTTGAGGATAATGATGATTATACATTCTAATTCTGTAACATCGTTGGTAGATTGATCTGTAGTACTACCCAGACTTGAACGTTTTTGTTAGTTGACCCATATCACTCTTTAAACTCTCTACGCTACTTGCTATTACGCAAACTTTTTAACATTACAATCATTCACAGCACATATAGCCAATTCGGAAACTGTTAACTTCCAAGAACATTTTACCTAGAAAAATTCCAAAGTGATGTAGTTTTGGAGTTATATTTTTCTTGACATGCCCGATCTGTATTTAATCCTGTCCTTTCTCGTTCCTTTCCTCATTCCCATCCGGTATTTACTCAATTATTTGCCATTTCCATAACGAAAGGTGTTCGGTACAGTTACCTGCTCAACTTTCCTCTTATTAGGAAGTATATGTCAAGCAGTTGGTGATTCCTTACGACAGGCGTTCTTCATTCTACGTAAATACGCGGTACTACTCGAAAGAAATGTTGGTATTTGGTTGTAAGACTGTGATATATTCAAATACCTCCCTCTGAAACACCGGGTACTGTAATAAGTGGACTCCAGTACACACGAACCCCTTGAAAAATGAACACCATCCAATTTTCAGATGTTTGCTCTTGAAGCCTATGGAAGCAGTAACAAGGTTTGGATTGGTATACTATTTCATGATTGACCTTTTAATGATTTCCTCGAATGGGGCATAAATTATAAACAACGGTTTAATGCCGACTACATTGTAATAGATCGTATGCCGTGTTCGCCCATCAGCGTCGAGTCATTCTTATTGCTGGGTTTTGTTTCGCTGTTGCTTGCGGTTTCTTGCGGGTCTCATATTTCAGACTGAATACCTGGAGCGCCGTGTGGTCGCAGCTGTAACCTCAGACAATTGGTTTCGGCGAATATCGCGCACCTGACCGCGGCTGCACAAAGAAAAACCTACAGAAAATACGCCGGGAACATCTCAAAGGCAAAATCTATCGTTTCAAGGATGCAATTCACTTCTGCACTTTCCGCTTAGTGTAACTCGTTGAAGCAACATCTGGCTTCATAATTTTGCATGTTGTAGATACGTATTTATTCTGAAATATTTTTCGAAAGTAAAAATTATCCAATCATTCCCTCAAAATTCAATCACAACTTAAAAAGCTGCGACATCGAACAGGAACGGGTGACTCTATGGGTCATTTATCTACACGTTTCACGGTATTGGACGACTGCTTCTTAATTTGACTGCGATTGGGCATATGCACCTGTGGCAATTTCCATAAACCCTTAGTTTGCTATTTAAAGCACCACCCACCTGATTTTGCCCATTACGAATTTTAATTTGAAATTATTTTACCGTTTCCAAAATTACAGCATTTACTTTGTAAATTTATTCCAGTTCCTGACTCCCTTTCTTACAAAAAAAATTTTCCCCACTTCCTTAAGCCTGAAATTAAGTGCCAGCTTGTGGTCATGGTTACCTAATTCTTTTGCAACATCCATATTAATCTAATCGTTAATATACGCCCTGTACACTCCTAGCAATCTCTTCACCCTCCTCTTGTATACTAATCAGCCAAAACATTATGGCCACCTACCTAATAGCTGGTATGTCTGCCTTTGGCACGGATAACAGCAGCGACGCGTCTTGGCCTGGTAGCAATTAGACCTTGGTAGGTCTTTGGAGGGAGTTGGCACCACATCTGCACATACAAGTCACCTAATTCCCTTAAATCCGGGGAGGGGGGAAGTGAGCTCTTACGCCACGTTCAATCACATCCCAGATGTGTTCTATCGGGTTCAGATCTGGCGAGTTTGGGAACCAGCATATCAATTACAACTCACCACTTTGTTCCTCGAACCACTCCATCACACACCTGGCCTTGTGACATGGCACATTATCTTGTTGAAAAATGCCACTGCCGTTGGACATGAAGGGTTGTACCTAGTCTGCAATCAGTGTACGATACTAATTGGCCGTCATGGTGCCTTGCACAAGCATAATTGCGCCACCGCCATTTTGTCTCCGTCCCACAGTACAGGTGTCAAGAAGCTGTTCCCCCGGAAAACGACGGATTCGCACCCTCCCATCGGCAGGTATCGGGATTTATCGCTCTGTCACTGCGCTAACGTCCAGTGACGATGGTCACGTGCCCATTTCAGCCGTAGTTGCCGATGTCGTGGTGTTTGGGGGCATCCATAAATTACGTGAGGTGAAATAGGGGAGGGGGGGGGGGTCCGACGAAATCTCACCAGATCTCACCAAGGGGGAGGGGAGGGTCAACGGAAATCTCACGTGAGATTTTGCGAAAAATTTGGGGACAATAGAGCAAAAAAAAAGGTCTACAATTTGCGGCAAAGTCGATTTGAGGAGGGTATTTCGGTTAGGGTGTGACCTAAAAAAAGAAAAAGAAAGTCTACAAAAGTTTCCAGGGCGATTTCTAGGGGGGGTTCTCACGGACCAGATCTCACCAGAGAGGGGGGAGGGGGGGTTCGGCCAGATCTCACGAAATCTCACCAGGGGGGAGGGGGGGTCCAGAAATCCGGAAAAACACCTCACGTAATTTGTGGATGCCCCCTAACATTGGCACATGCATGGGCCGTCGGCTGCGGAAGCCGATCGTTAGGAGTGTTCGATGCACTGTGTATTCAGGCACACTTGTTCTCTGTCAGCATTTAAGTCTGATGTTAGTTCCACCACAGTTCGCCGCCTATCCTGTTTTACCAGTCTGCCCAACCTACGACGTTCGATATCTGCAATGAGGGGTGGGCGCCCAACCCCTCGACGTTTGGACGTGGTTTCACCTTGGTTTAGCTACCTGTTGAAGACACTCACTACGGCACTCCTAGAACACCCGGCGAGTCATCAGTTTCCTTAATGCTCATGCCATCACAATCTGCCCTCGGTCAAACGTAGGTCGATCGCATGCCTTCCCCATTCTAAACAAGGATAGCACGCTCACTGATACTACATGCACCGTGCGTGTTTCTGACTAGCTTCTATCGCCTGGATGGGTGTTGTCGGTAGTAGATAGGTAGTAATAATGTTCTGGCTGATTAGCGTATTTAGAAGAATATCAATTCAGTTCGTTTTATCCATTCAGTTGATTGTGTCCAGCGGTAATTTCCATTAACCAATCTAGCTGCGGTCCCCTACAACTTATACAACTCCTGTATTTGATATTCTCCAATACTACACAATCAGTAGTCTTAATTGGGCTTTGTAACCCAATTCCCTGGTATATGCCCCTTGTACATAGTCTCGTTTCCGTTTTTAGCGCATTAAGTCATTTCATTCTCTGATAGGCTATCTTTTCGTTCCTCCAAACACAAGTCTGAGAATCAAAACTTTAGCCAGTGATTTTGATTGAATCTTGTGGCAAAGTATGGCTGGAGATGTATTCCCCAAGCAACATTTCTGACTTAATGTAATTCAGAACCTCATGATTTTGTGATCGTCGCTGTCAATGAAATATGCAGTAGCGTTCCCCGCACCAAAGCTCAAATGGATCGATTTTCCTGTGATCGACCTTTCTTCAGCTTCCAGCTTTCACGTATGAATATCGGTATATTACTGCCCATGCAAACGCGATCCTTACTGAAACTAACACTATGACGTAGCAGTATTCGTCGCATAGTATCTGGCATGTGGTTTACATTTTCTGCAGTCTTAGGAGACAGAATCCTGGACTCATCAAATTATTTGTTATCAACCGTCATATTGACTGCTTTATTTTCAGTTGCGTTCTGGCTGTTAAGTATAGGTATCATTTTCTTGTTTCACTCTGAGAATGAATTCTTTTACAATATTTCTACGTATATGCTGATAAATCGATCTTAGTCAGTTTTCGCGATGGATTCAAAAGACTCGCAGCATTGAATTTTGTTCACTCACCATAATACCTATCCAACATTACAAAAGAAGATAAAAATAAATTCCATAAAAATAGTAACAACAAGATTACCTTAAAAACTCACGAAACCGATCTACGTTATTGTGTTGTGTGTACAGGTATAATACCGCTGTCTGATTGACTACATTATTATTAGTGAGAACAACTGTGTGTTACTATTTCTTTATGTCATAACTATTCAGAAACAAATATAAGTCCGCTGACAGATCTAATATTTATAAAATCACTAAAAGTGAAAAGAAATTGCATGTTTGATATAAAATATATGTCTCTCCTAAAATGAGTGTTGTTGAGATGATGTAGCAATAAATATCAATAGATTACGTTTATTTAAAATTACGACAACGTTAACATGATCCAAGTAACGCGTTTCCACAAGAATGACCGATGAATAAACATAATCAAGTGTCATACAAGTAACAAAAGGGACCCTTAAGAAAAATTTTAATTCCAAATAGATATTATTAATATATTGTTGCATTAGTAACAAATAGTGACACTGGAAAGGGAAGGTGTAAAAAGTTCCGAGAATCGGAAACGGTTCTTTCTGTTCGTACTTCTTCGTAATATTTTCCTTCAGCTGTTTACATAATTATGCAAATTATCTCTTCATGTTAGACACAACCTCAGCTCTGAACTAACATCCAGCAGTTTCAAGCCATTTCGTGCCCACGGAAGTATCTTAATTTGTATAACTCAGAAGAGAACAGGCTAACGGAATTTAAGCTCGTCGTTGGAGCGCATGCTTTCAGCAGCAGTTTAGGAGCCTGTTTCCAGATGCAAATGGGTATACAGAGTGGAATTTTAAACGCTATCTTTGCTCTTACCGGTAGCATCGCAGACAGATACGATAAGGGGAAGAGAAAAGAGATTCTACACTCACCAGCGATTTTATAGGATCTCGCCCATTCACAAAGTAGTTGCTGAAATATGGCGTAAAGAAGCCGGTAAAATTCTCCAAAGTCGCTGAGTACAAACCTCACCACGTTTGGTAGAGAACTTAATGAACATTTGTTATTTAATTCCTATGATATTAGAGTATGGAAAATTAAAGACTGTTAAATTAAGAACTCTCAGATGCTGAAGTAGCTGAAATATTTTATTGTAAACTGTTCAGCAGTTTTACATCAATCATTGTGTTAGAATTTCGTGATATCAATTCCGTATAAATATTAATTTAAACTATTATTTGCCTTCATTTTTGTGTCCTTAGTTTGGGTCTTCAAATTACCCGACTCGAAAGTGTGAACTGGTGCGGAATATAAAAAAAATAAAATATTACATTTCATGCAAATGGATTCAAGTAGATACAAGAGGTCTTGTGTGGACGAAATGCAACTAATTGCTGTCTATATTTTATAAAATATTAGAGGTAGTAAGTTTTTATAACAAAATGCTATAAGATTTTAAAATTTTTTGCTTTTACCAAGAAACAACCAAATTAAACCTAGTTATTTAAGTAAAATATTATTTGGCTCTTATAAACAACTCTATGTCTACAAGTTAAAAACAAACTGAGTTTCGTACCGATGAAACTTGATGCTGTTTTGTAGAAAGTTGTAATGGAAAAATAAGGAATTTTTGTCACAGTACTAATGTTCTATTGTTTTTATTGCGCGAAATTTGAGCTAAACTGAGAATTGAATGTTTGTATTATGTTTAAATACTTTTCCTTCTTTTTTAATGAACAGTTAATAAAAAAAAAAATTGCTCTGATTTACTCTCCCTCGGCTAGTGGTACGGTAGCAAATAAGAAGAACACTTCCTGTAAGAGCAGACTCGAAAAATAAAGGATTCGTGTGATGAAGATGCATAACTGTAACTCTTTTTTCTATCGAAAACAGTTTGAGGGAAATTCAGTAAATATATTTTCAAATAATGAGCAAATTAATTCAGATGTACGTTTATGCTTAACTTTATCCATCACCAGATGTAACAGAATCCTACTGATACGGCTCTAAAATTTTCAGACTGTATGACTTAATATTGACAAAAAGGGGTACATGAAACAGAAGGACAAGAGATATTCTGGAAGCAATGTACCATTAATGTAATAACAAAAGAAGACCTATAGTGAAATCATAACGTTTCCATGTTGCACCGTAATAATGAAAATGTGAAGGAACAGTTTTTTTCCCGGCAACGATGTAATATAAAAGTGTAGTAAAATTATTGCACTATATTTTCTACATGTTTGATATTTTTTTTTACTTATGTCTTTACGCCTTGTCGACGTCGAGGTCATTAGAGGCGTGATGGGTCCCGGGACAAGGAACGGGAAGGAATTCGGCCATGACCTTTTTGAAGGCAGCATCCCGGCATTCGCCTGTAGTGATTTGGGGAAACCATGGAAAACCCAAATCTGGATGCCCGGACGGGTATTAGAACTGGCGTCCTCCCGAATGCGAGGCCACACACCACGCTCCGTGATATTTTATGTTGTAGCATAAGAGATAAAAGCAATTTTAGGCTGTGTTCCTAATCATTTTTATTCGAGCCATGTGGTTGATATTTTTCCCGGTAATGGTAACGTTAATATTTCTTATCTTCACGCGAAACCCACTTAAATTAGTATATTGAATTTGGAAGTTTTTTTTATCTGCTTAGCGTCTCTTTAACAGCGAGGTATTTACAGACGGGAAAGGATGGGTGGCAAGGAATGGGAAGGAATTCGGCCACGGCTTTTGAAGAAAGCATCCCGGCATTTGCTTGGAGTGATTTGGGAAACCATGGAATACCCAAATCTGAATGCCCGACGGGGATTCGAACCGCCGTCCTCCCGAATGCGAGGCCAGAACGCTATCCATTACACCACCACGCTCGGTTTTAAGTTGTTAAAACTTCGGATGTAGGAATGGTTGTAACGGTGGCGACCAAGAAAAGTTGTATAGTTGTGGAGAATGATATGTTGAGTACAGTCTAATGTACATGTATGGCTGTAAAATAAATGTACTGTCATGTGAATATTGAGCAAAAGGGCGAAGAATCTGTTGTTATAAACAAGATGAAAGGGGGAGTATATTCTTTTTTAAAGATAAAAAGGAGTATAAATGATAAAATAATAACGAAAAAACCTACTTTGAAATAAATGAGAGGACTCAAATGTACCCTATCTGCTAGAAGAAATTAGAGAAAGAATTAATCAAGAAAAAAGTAGATTATAGTATTTGTAGTGAAGCTCAGCTTGAAATACCAAAAATGAGCAAACAGGGGAAGTAAGTAAACCTGATCGTTGTAAAAGGTCTCGCAACAGCCAACAAATCCACCAACACAGTACTTCAACATTTGATGCTGTCGCGCTTTTTTAACAGTCATTGTATTTGATATTGCACCCAAAAGATGCAGCCATATTGAATCAATGAAAGACACACCACTAGCAGGAATAGCATTGTTCAAAACCTATATTGTTTTAATGAGAGTGTATCATTGCCAAGTGGAATGATAGTTTGTACAAAGTCAAGATGGTTAAAGACAATAAAAAATGTAAGAATGATTTCACTGTAACCGATTCTGTCAAGTACAGCTACAGGTGCGGTGTCATCTTTGGAAGACAACCACTAGTTAAGCGCTTCTTATGGAGCGTCCATAAACTACGTGGTTCCGTCTGGAGGGGGGGGGACGGTTTAGCTGGAAAGCTACGCTGGGCTACGAGGGGAGGGAGGGGAAGGAGTTCCGAGCCAGGCCACGTAGCTTTCCATTTATATTATTTGTCACAGTTAAAATCAGGTACAGAACACACAACAGCATGTGATTATTTATTTCTGTCATTTAACTATCTCCGTATGTAATTTACGATAGTCTGACAAGAGAAAACAGTACAAAATGTCTTCTGGAATCAATACGGAAAAAAGCTACGTGCTGCATGGGGAGGGGGGTGGGGGGGAGGGGGGGGTAGAGGCAGAAGCCATGTCGGCTTACGTGGGGGGGAGGGGGGAAGGGGGGAAGGGGAGATTCACAAAAGGCCAAAATGGAGCTGCGTGGTTTATGGACGTTCCCTCATTATTGCTGTTCAGTTCAAATATTTTACTAAACGTTTCCGAAAATTGGATGATGTTGAGAAGTGTAGGATGACCAGTTTATATAGGAATTCATGATGTTATTTGTGTACAGCTGTATGATTTTTAGTTGTATACATGGTGCATCATTAGTCATTTCCTCTAAACTAAACGTGTATTTGTATTTCCACCGGCAAGTTTGAAAGAACATAATGAACTCAAAAATGTGATACATAATACTAAGTTCTGCTTATTGAGTGGTTCGTATTTGTTAAAATTCGTAAGAAACATATCGTCAATGAATCTTACAAATAACCATTCTTGGTAAAAGTAAGACAACTTTTACAACACTAACTGTTCGTTAACCAATTTTTATGGTAAATATTATTGTAATTTGCAACCATTGGCATTGTGTGGATATGAAAGTTGGGTATTTTTTTTTATAATGGCTAGGCTCATTAACTGAAAAAATTGAAACTGCTAATAGTTATTTACAAATTCAACTAGCCTAATTACTTAACAAGAAGGGAGTGAGTCTGTAAATACCGTCAATCGTTAGAATCGTATTACTTATGTTAAATTTACAGCGTTCAAAACAACTCAGAAACTAAAGAGGCCATATCTTTTATTCGTCCTATTACCATGAAACTTGCAATGTTATTCATGACTACTTTTATTAGGTTACTTCAGAATTACTAAACAAAAATTAAAACGAAACAGAAAAAAAGACAAAAAATTGAATTAGTCAAAACAATTCTAAGCAAATTCAGAATGGAAAGACCACTAACTCTGTTCTAAAATATTAAATCAATCGGTTCATCACTACATAAGCGATTTTTATTAAAACCGTACAGAGACTGGAGGGTGAGTGGATAACGTTCCGGTCTGGCATTCGGGAGGACTTGGGTTTTGTTCTCAGGGTGGTTATCCACAAAAGCCATAAAATACCTTCCCGTTTCTTGCCTCGAATCCTCTAACTTACCTGATGACATCATTTTTGACGAACCGTGTGAGGTACACAACCTCACCATTTGTGATTTTTTTATGAAAATATAAGTAAAATTGTTTTTTTATTTTATTTAGTAGTTCTAATTGTAAATACTAACATTGAGTTTCTAAGGTCACAGAATGTCAATAGAGGAGTACAAGATCTTTGCTGAAAAAGAACAGTTAAAAAAAAAGTTGAAGAGAAAATGTAATGAGAGAAGGTGTGGATGAGAAAAGCTTAATGGAGAAGCTGTAAAAAAATCCTGACGAGATTTGTAATGGAGAATTTAAGCCCGAGGGCAGAAGATTAGTATAATGATAAAGTTTATGAAACATGAAAGTTGTAATTGGTAATTGATTATCATTTGAAAAATAGAAGATGATAAAATAAGTGGAAGATTTTTTTTATTTCATATTAAAGTTATAATAAAGAGAATGGAGTTGACTCTTAAAGTACATTTGGTATGATTTTTTAATAGTAGTGTTATTTCAGCGTTGGTATCGAATGAAAACCAGCAACGGACTACAGGGATAAATAAATATCCTATTTTAACTAGTCTGACGCTGGAAACGTAAAGATAAGTGGATAAAGTATATTTTCATATTTTCTAAATGAACCTTACAACCGAGCTCTAAACCGTTTTAATTCTCAAGAAACTTTGCCCTATTACAATATTTGGATCTACTACAATACAGTGTTGTAAACCGAAGATGGGTATGTAAAGCTTTCCTACTACGATGTTCCTGTTAAACTATTTGAGAACATACAGTTTTCTTAAATTAATATTTTTAAATAATATAGACGGATATGTTTGGAACTGAATCTAGCAGCATAGCGCAGGACGTAAGTTAGATGATGAATATAAATTCGGTTGAATCTATTGAATTTAGAACTAGACAAGTGCCAGTCATTCTCCGTACGTTGTTTTAACGTATTGTGAAACCTCCTGTGCAGAAGCCCGCGGTATACAGCAGCTGCTGATGTGAGTGCGACAGACGTTTCAAACTGATTGACAGCAACCCAGTGGAGTCGCGAGCAATCACGGCTGTCGGACGCTCCGATGATTACGTCACTCACGCCGCGCTGGCCAGAGCAACAGGTAGCACGACTTCCAGTATGTCGTGCCTCTCCACCTGACTCGCTCCACGTCAAATGGTAGAGGGTTCTTTTTTCGTTGCACGGACATGATTCGTCAGTGTATGATTGATTAACCTGAGAAACTCCAAGTCACATGTTTCCAAGGACATAGATAAGAATCCACTTTTGTGCTGTGGTTAACCTTGTTTAATCCGTATTTTACTTTCTAAAACTGAATTTTCCGAAACTAAAGACTGAGTAAATCTTAACGTTCGAACTTGCAGAAAAGAAACTAAAATTTATACCCCATTATTAAAAAAATGATGGGTTTATCTAATATTGCATTAAGCTGTTAGATTCAGAATGTAGTGAATTCATTGCCTAACCGATCTTAAATCCTACAAAATCACTGATATACCAATTCATCTGAAAGAGGTTTTAAACTCACTTGCTATATATATATGTGTGTGTGTGTGTGTAAGTATCCCACAATTTTCTCCTGATCAGGGAAAACCTAAGGCTCTTATGAAGGTATTTCCAAAGTGAAATCAAGACTGACTCATTTATTTTTGAAAATGCATATGTCAATGTTTTAAAATTCACAGCAATCTATTAAAATGTAATATGTCTTAGAAATGGTAATAACCAGCATTTTTAAACTGAATTTGACGAAGCATCAGAAAACATTAAACACATGGAGATGTAGATTTGGGGTTTATAGTATAAAATTTGGGATTTTTATACGACTTCTTGCCTCCTGGACCTGTACTCTTTTAATAATGAACTATGGAAATTCACTGGAAAATAACTTTTCTGAATTGCATATAGTAAGTTTCCTATCGACCTAAATAGTAACTATCAATTTTTTTGAAGTTATTACTGGTTTTAAAAGCTTATTTTTGACTAACTGAGATCAAGACAAAAGTTGAACGCTGATAAAAAATGGGATGAATTTATTTACTTTACACCTTCTGGAGTGTAGTTACCAGTCATTGGTTTCTCATAGGTCTATAAACAATTTCTTCCCATTCTAACTGGAACATGTTGTCAGTCATTACAGAAAAATCACATGTGGCACAAGTAACACTATGACGTGTCGTTGGCGAGACAGCTTTGCAAGAGCTTCAATTCGTTACGCGACATTCCTGCTGTAATTATCCCAGAGTTCATATACAAGATACTTTCCTTCCGGTACATACGGTATGCAGGAGCGCCACTCTGTGGCTGAATAGTCCACATGTTACTAAGATTGACAACGTTTTCAACTAGACAATGCGCATCACCAGCGCACACTAAAATCTACCCCTCTATTCTGGTTCCCTGTGTTGAGCCATATCGAACCTCCAAGATTAAGAAGATTCCGTGAGTTCAAAAAATATCAGTGAACATTGATCATTCCACACATGAAGACATGCTGCATAGATTTTGGTGTTTGAAATCGCGTTTTCCACCAGTGTTAAAAGCAAAAGAGCTGACTGACGGGGGGTTTACCGCCATAGCAGAATGGAATGGAACAATGTAGCTCCCAAGGAGTGGCAGTCAGTGCTCAACATCCACCAGCAGAATATGACCAGTCACGTAATATATGGACTGCCCTTTATATGATACCAACAATGGACGGCGTGGCTCACTGATGTATAAGTGGAGCATGAGAACTTCACCCATTTGTGATTGTGGTGCACCACGATAGACGATCCGGCAAATTGACTTTATTAAAACGTCTAGGGCTGCTACAGAGTGGTTGGAAAACATGGAGTTACAACTTTAAGTGCCTTGTTGATTGTTTTGCAACGGCATATTGTTTAGAAACTAAGCCCGCTCCAACCACGTTAGTACAAGTGTATATGCCAACGTCACGGGAAGATGACGAAGAGATAGAGAAAATATACGCCGAAATTGAAGAATTAATCCAATATGTGGAGGGAGAGGAAAATCTCATAATCATTGGTGTTTGGAATGCGATAGTTGGAGAAGGAAAAGAAGGGAATACTGTAGGAAGTTTTGGTCTAGAAGAAACAAATGAGCGAGGAAGCAGGTTGTTAGAATTTTGTGAAAGATATAAGCTAATTGTGGCAAATAAGAACCACGCAAAAAAGGATATACACCAGGAAACATCCAAGAGATACGGGCAAATATCATCTAGATTATATCATGGTCAAACAGAGATTCAGGAATCAAGTTCTAGGACTGTAAAGCGTACCCAGGAGCAGACATAGACTCTGACCATAATTTGATATTAATGAAATGCAGACTGAAATTCAAGCGAATAGGGAGGCAGTATAAGCAGAACAGACTGAAAGTGAATAAACTGAAACAAACTAGAATGAGAGAAAAATTTGCAGAAATGGTAGACTTAGGTCTAAGAAGTAATTCTGAAAGGTGCTCAACCGAGGACGAATGGAATGCATTAAAGACCGAAATAATGAAAACTGGTAAAGAAACATTAGGCTTTAGGGAACAAGCTGTGCGAAAACCTTGGATCACCGAAGAAATTTTGGAGCTGATGGATCAGAGGAGACAGTACAAAAATGCTCAGGACGAGGCAGGAAGAGAGCAATACTGGCAATTTCGAAATCAAATAAAAAGGAAATGCAAAAAAGCAAAAAAAAAAAAAAAAAAAGGCTTCAAGAAAAGTGTGAAGAAGTAGAAAAGGAAATGGTCTTAGGTAAAGTAGATGTTTCACACAGGAAGATAAAACAGAATTTTGGACAAATGAAGAAAAGAGGTGTTAAATTAAGCTGCCGATGGGAATCCTCTCTTAAGCTCAGACGATAGAGCTAACCGATGGAAGGAATACATTGAGAAACTGTATGATGGGGACGACTTGAACAATAGTGTATTGGAAAAGGAAGGCGATGTCAAAATTGATGACATAGGAGATCCTGTTTTGAGGACAGAATTTAATAAAGCTCTGAATGACTTGAAAGCAAATAAGGCAGTTGGAATTGATGAGATCCCTGCAGAACTTCTTAAATCCCTACGAGAAGAATGAATCCAAAGATTATTCAAGCTGATATCAAAAAGTTATGAAACAAGAGAAACTACAACTGATTTTAATAAAAAAAATACCATCTTCACACTTCCGAAGAAAACACAAGCTAACAAATGTGAGAATTATCGCACCATTAGTCTAACATCAAATGCTTCTAAATTACTGACCAGAATAATGTGCAGAAGATAGTAGAAGAGATAGTAGGTGAAGATCAGTTTGGGTTTAGGAAAAATCGTGGTACAAGGGAAGCAATTCTGGCATTAAGATTAATACTTGAAGGGTGGATCAAGAAATCCAAAGATACTTTTATGGCGTATGTTGATTTAGAAAAAGCTTTTGATAATGTTAGGTAGGACAAAATGTTCAAAATTTTAAAGAAGTCAGGTCTAAAGTATCGAGATAGAAGAATACTTTATAAACTATATAAGAATCAAGTGGCTATAATAAAAGTAGAGAACCATGAGAGACGTGTAACAGTTAAAAAGGGTGTGAGACAAGGTTGTAGTCTATCGCCGCTAATATTCAACTTGTGTGTAGAAGAAGCAATGAACAAAGTCAAAGAAAAATTTCCATGTGGCATAAGTTTTCAGGGAGAAAAAATCAGTATGCTACGATTTGCTGATGACATTGTCTTGTTAGCAGAGAGGGCTGAGGATATTGAGAAGTTATTGAATGGCATGAACAAAATACTGAAGGAAGATTTTGGACTGAATATGAACCAAAGCAAGACAAAAGTGATGAAATGTAACAGAAATGATACCAATCACAGTAGATTAAATATAAAAATTGGATCGGATGCAATAGGAGAAGGAAGAAAATTCCGCTACTTTGGAAGCAAAATTACTACTGAAGTCTGAAGCAGGAATGATGTTAAAAGCAGAATAGCACTATCAAAAAGAGCCTTCACGAAAATGAGAAATATTTTAGTTTCAAACTTTGATCTAGCACTTAGAAAGAACTTTTTAAGACTCTATGTGTGGTGGATCACTGCACTTGGTGCACTTTATGGTAGCATAGCTTGGACTTTAGGAATACCAGAAATAAAGAAAATTGAAGCATTTGAAACGTGGTGTAAATTAAGTGGACAGACAAAGTACGAAATGAAAGAGTTTTGAAAATGATGGGTGAGGAAAGAAGTTTGTGGAAGAAGCTAACAGAAAGAAGAGACAGGCTGGTAGGTCATATTTTGAGACATGCTGGATTGGTTAATTTGTAGTGAAGGGAACTGTTGAAGGTAAGAACTGTAGAGGAAGGCAGATAGTTGAGGACGTGGGTTGTAAGGGATATGTAGGGATGACGAAGTTAGCAGAAGATAGAAAGGGATGGAGGATTGCATCAATACGGTGGAAAGACTGATAACAGAAAAATTCTCTATTATTGTATTGCCAAAAAATGAGTAAATAATAATTCAGCAAGGTTTCCACGATGCAGAGATACTTCCTAAATTGCATGCGTATTTAGCGACTGACATCGTTAGCACGATTAGACGCTCAGAGTTTATTTTGATCAGCCACCCCTCCCCAGGTACAAAATATCTGGTGTATCCTATGGTGAGAAATCATTTGTGTGGGAAATTATCTTAAAACCTGAAAATTCATCGCTGGTGCCCGTGGTAACACCACTATCCCGGCTAATTCTACCAACACTTATCATCAATGACCGAATGATGAAAAATAGTTCCGCGTGTAAGTCAGATTAAACTATCGGATCGGATAGCCACAATTAAAACAGTCAAGCCCGGTCCCCGTAATGATTGCAGATCATGCGTACTAGTACTGAGTAAACAAAAAAAAAATGGAGGATGTAAGTAACGGAGACGCTGCGTTTGTTAAGATCTGTCTCGTCCGTATGCTCTGCTCGTCGAACAGTGCGAATGAGGATACGCGTTGTCTCGGACTGAAGTGTCCGGCCAACGCGTTATGAAGTCGGTGTCAGGTGATGAATAAAACATAGCCCCAGTCAGGGAAGCGATGTTTTTGGTACACAGCTGGCCGCGAGCTGCTTTCTTATGAATGGAGTGGCACGAGGAAAGTGTACGCTCTTAGCTTAGAAGATGTAATCTGCACTGATTGCCACCAAGCAAGGCCAGACAAGAGTCTTCGCGCTATACTTGTAGACGCTGATCCATTACTCTGCTGACCATCTCAACAGCAGCTCACCATACCACAAGCGAATTATTAAACAGTGCTCGAACAAGGTCCACGCGTACTTACAAAAAGTTCGTTAAATGAAAGACTTTTTTATTTTATTTTAACCATACACTATATTCAAGAAGGAATTATCTGCCATTACTTTCGATTTCCGCTATCGTGCATATCTGTTGCGTTGGCTTTCTAATCTTTTTTTCTGCCAGTTTTGGTCAGTGTGTTCGGTTTATTTTTTTAAATAGAGTGATAAGATAAAATTGTTTGATTAATCTGCCGTCTTTGTTTCCTGAATGATAATACCTGATTAAACTTCTATCCTTTGTACTACATGAAAGATCTATAGCTCCACATGCAAGAAACTCATATTAAGCAAAAATCTCTCGTTTCATTATTCCTAATGTCCAATGTAAATTAGGTAGGACCTAAGCCAACAGTTCAAAATCAAAAACAAAAAAATATATTTTAATTTATGTCTGACATGAATATTGCAAATTTACTTCACACAAAATTAAAATACGTTGGATTGATTTGATTAAATAGCAGATATTAAACAAAATTAACGAGAACTGCAATATTGATCCAGCGGCTACATAAGCCAAAATTTAGTAGGTGTGAGAATGTTACTTTATAACGTTTGTATATGTCCCTAAGGAACTGAGTTCTAGCGTTGTAAGATAATGCACAATCCGTTAAGACATCAAGAAAGGAAATAAAACGGGCTCCATTCCCGTCAAGACGCTTTAGCTAGATATATGTTTCTCACGGACTGTATAGTAGCAATTCTTTATTCTTTGTTGTCTGTTGATTTTGAAGAAATGTAAATAATATCTGTGGGAGATAGACATAGAAATAAACATGAAAAATTTATTCTGTGTTTTCTTTAAAATAGATTGATTTTTTTTTTTTTTTTTTTTAAATCTGTTGTCTTTGTTTTCCTGAATAATGATTTTTTTTTAAATTTTTAAAAATAGAGTATTCATAAAACAGCAAATATTTACAAATGTAGTACTTCCGTTGTGAAAACGTCATGGTCTGTATTATATCAATTGCTCATAATTTTTCTTCCGACAATACTCACGTTAGCGTTCCTAGACGATTCATGCATTTTTTTTGTCTCATAATTGAGGAAGAAGCCCATTCCTGTTTTTACGTTCCTTTGAACACTTTGCAGATTTTTTAAAAACTGATTATAGAGCAGCTTTTTAATCATGCTGCAATGGGAATTCCATTAGATCTAAGTTTTGTTGTGCTGTACATTAACAAGTTGTTTCTTTTTTTTTTTTTTCGTTGGTAAGAGAGTCAGGGATTGGAAGATGTTACCAAGGAATGATGAATAATTTACCAAAAACACTGAAAGAATTTAAAGTTGAAATTTGTAGAGTGAAAAAGTAGTCGGCTACAGGAAAGGGGAAAAATGCCTGTGTAGGTAAATTACCACTGGAGCACGCGTAATTAAATTAAATTACAATTAATTAAATTAACATCACCACTTCAGTTGCACCTAAAACGTCGCCAATTTTCGTGGCAAATATTTAAATCATTAAATGTTTCAATTTCCAGGATTGAGAAAATATAATAGATTGGTTGGCTCCCAAATTATAATATCAGATGCAAACCACTTTCCGTATGTGTGTGAGGAAGGGAGCAGAGCAAGAACTCAAATAGCACAAAATTGGACCTCCACCTACAGACTCCATGATTAAAAGTTTGCGTCCTCTGTATCCTTCGGTTGAAGCATTTTGCCTTCGCCTATTTCCAGCAATCACTAAGAGCGCCGGCTAATGCTTAATGCAACGTTTTACTGACATCCTGCAGACGTGGAAACTGCAACCTGATTTAGCTTCATGTCTTTTAGTAAGGTTTTAGATGTCCGAGGATAGTTTGAAAATTACGCCGAGAAGTGACGTGGCGCGAATCTAATTTCAGCAGGAAAGCTGTATTTTACGTGGATATGTTTGGCGTTAAGTCCAACTTATCCAATAGTATTGAAAATTATTTGGCGAATTCGTTCTTTTTTAACAAAAAATATAGATATTGAGAATGTGGAAGATGTGTTTCATTTCAGCAGACCAGTTGCGCTGCAAAGTACAGATAGAGGTCACGGTTTCAGTTCGTGCCGTGATTGCTTTTTGCACGTGCGCAGTCGCTGTTCTTTTGCGTTCGACGCCGACAAACAGGATCTAGCGGCACGAGACGCACTTGTTGGGATTCGCACGCACAGTCAGCTCTACAACCTGTTGGATTACTTCACCTTAACTTGGATTACTTACAGAGAACAATGTTTAATTTTTACTAAGATTGAGTAACTTTCGTAAATTTTGGTAATGCTGCTAACTACTGTCTCTTCCATCGTATACCGTTCATCTATTTAGTTAATTCTCAAAAGCGGATTAATACAGCAGGTGTCGATTGCATTGCGGCTATTGATGGTCTAGAAAATGTTATTCACTAAAACTACCAGTTGGGGCCTGGATTTGGTTGGACGCGAATTCGAATACCCGTGCGACCATTCGTTTTTCCATGTTTTTCCGAAACCATTCGAGGCAAATGTCGGGAAGCTCCTTCCAGCCGGCCTCGGTAGCGTAGGGGCTAGAGTACTGGCTCCGCGTGCCGAAGGTCGCCGGTTCTAGTCCGGCCGAGGGCATGGGTGTTTGAGTGTTGTGTCTGTGTGAATGTCGTGTCCGTCCTTGGTGTCCATGTGTCCATACTTAGTTGCAACAATATATTGGAAGGGTAATTACAATCACATTGAGCTGGCTGTTTGGCCTATGTAGTCGAATGCCATAAAAAAAGCTCCTTCAAAAGGTTGTGGCATATTCCCTCCCGTCTTGTATCCGCTCCTCTCCTGCATCTACTGACCTCAACGTTGACGAGGAGTAAAGCACTAAACATAGATGTGAATAGAGAAAAATGTTCGGATATTGTTGAAATAACGCGTTTACCAATAGTTTCGCTTTTGATTCTCATGACTGATGTCAAAACTGGAGCAGGTTTTATAGTCTGTGTTATACATATATTTTACTTATGGCTTTACGCCTCGTCGACGTAGTGTCATTGGAGGCGGTAAAGGAGTAGGGACAAGGAAGGAAGTGCTATTTCAAAAATGTGAAAAAATAGCAAGTGAACATGTTCCAGAATGATAAAGAAGAATTTCGTTTCGTGAATTTATGCGTAGTTTGTGTCATCATACATTATTTAAGAAATCGTCTCCGAAGTAGCCAAAAAAATTCTTAGAACACATACAACACTTTCAATTTTACATT
The DNA here is from genome assembly GCA_031002005.1 of Vandiemenella viatica. NCBI lineage: Eukaryota > Metazoa > Arthropoda > Insecta > Orthoptera > Morabidae > Vandiemenella > Vandiemenella viatica. The sequence continues at coordinate 245,941,235 of CM061920.1, read as the reverse complement.
TCATTGATGCTTTGAGTGAAAGTCATAATGTGATTACAGGTGAAAGAAGCTTACTTTTCACGACAGTTAGGCTATAATAAAGGATATTAAATGTACAATCTGTAATTCCCTGTATGTTAAAAACAAAAGTCTTACATTTGGAACGTATATTTAGTGGTCCTACTTGGAATCCATGTTTAACAGCTTTTCAACAGAATATGAGAGAAAGAAGACGAACTGATGAAAATGTTCAGCAATAGAAATGTATATGATGCGTGTTCGAATGATGTATAAAAGAAAGAACTAAACGGATTGAGTCGACTGCGGATCAAATATTAATTGCATTTACGATGTTTAAATAACAGTTTTTAATTTTATAATGGCTTCGGCATCTGAGGCCATACAGCCAGCTCAATGTGATTATTATAGCTTCCAGTGAATCAGTCGTCATGCAGTGTTTAATATTGTATCTTGTAAGTATGGACACCACAAGACGCGCAGGACATTCACACAGACACACAACACTTAACATCTATGCCCGCGGCCGGATTCGAACCGGCGACTTTAGCCCCTACGCTACCGAGGCCGACCTGTAATAGCAGTTTTGAATGCAGTCAAATCTGCTAAGAGTTGCCAGTATGAAGATAATGTCAACATCCTGCTGACAAGTACATATTAACTCGTCAGTCGATCATGCGAAAGTTTAATTAGTTTCATCTATTTACAGGATGTCACCATATTGTAGTGTGACATATAACCACATTAATCATAATTATGAGTTATCAGAGCAAGGCAACAAGACATGCATTACGCAGGTTTAGTGAAATATTTCGAAAGTGTGGGAAGGACTCTCTGCCGAACAGAGGTCAGTGAACTTTTAGCGTGTTATGGCGAACTCTCCATTCAGACGGGAACGAAATACGATCTTTCACTACTCACGGGAGGGGGTTGGGGTGGGGGGTCGACCGCAGATTGATATAGCACTAAGGGGATGTGCACAAACTACGTGGCTCCGTCCAGGGGGTGGAGGGGCTACGCTGGGCTACGTGGGGGGGGGGGGGGGGTTCTGAGTCAAGCTACGTAGCTTTCCTTACATAACATTTTTCACAGTTAAAATGAGGAACAGAACACACAACAGCATGTGAATATTTATTTCCCTCAGTTAATTATCTCTGTATGTAATTTAGAATAGCCTGACTGAAGAAAACTTTACAAATGTCTTCTGGAATCAAAAGGGGAAAAAGCTACGAGCTATGTGGGGGGAGGGTAGAGGCAAAAGCGACGTAGGGCTACGTAGGTTGAGGGGGGTTCACAGGAGGCCAAAATGGAGCTACGTAGTTTATGGACGCTCCCTAAGCTGGCTTAACCAATTGCAGATACGTGATAACGTCAAGACATGCCAAACTAAAGCTCCTCAGGGTGAGAAAGATGTCCAAACGGATGAAAACGAGAAAGTCCGAAAGTTTCCGAAAAAATCATCCAATCTTCCGTCAAAGGAAAGATGTGCTGATTTTGAAAGTGTTTGGAGGGGCGAATTGGTTTGCCAATAGCGTTTTAGTTTAGAAAATTGTTACTATTTTATGTGTAATATTGTATCATGCCCGTCTGTTGGGAGAGTCAGGAACTTCTACAACGATGATTCGACCACGAAAAGCCACCAAGGAGGAGGGACAGCGACCAGAGGATTTAAAAGGTGGTGACAGAAGCTCCTCGAGATCTTTTTGGTCTCGCTGGTTCTTGTCTACACTTATGCTTCGACACAATATCGATCAAAAATCCGACAGTATATCATGCGATCGGTTGTGTGTGATTCATTTTGAGTCACAAGGTGACATATAAATTCAGTGTGGGGTCGGAGGTTACTGACTACGTCTCTGCCGACTGGACGGTAAAAGGCAAATTTTGCACTTAAGACCTCGATGGTTGCCCAGTTTACCGCTCTGGGTGGAGAAGTCCACACTGTAAGAACTCTCAGTTTCCGAGATGGAAACTGAAAAATTAGCATTGGTATTTGTACAAGTTTTATTTAATATCTTCAGTGAATGAAACAGAGGAAATTAACTTTAAACAAGTAATTTTATTAAGTACCCTGCTAAAACTGTATACTATTATTTTGTAAAAGAAAATTAGAATGGTTTTTTGTCTTGTATTATTTATTTATTTAATTATAGTGGCCATTAATGTAGGACAAAGGTGTTGTTTCTGTATAATTTTTGATTGTTTATTATTAATAAATTAAAATACACCTTATGTCTGAAAGTCATCTGCCAAAGAATATATTGTCAGATTATGACTTTTTATTCCTACTAATGATTAATAAATCATTTCGAGCACATTTTAATCTACAATTTAAATAATCATATCCATTTTGGTAAATTTAAATAATAATTAATTACCTTTTATTACGACGGTATCCTGTACCGTTTCAATATGTGCTAAATAAATGTTTGATGGTAATTATTATTTTATTAACATTTTAATTTCTTTAGTAATTGTAACATAGTTAATTAATAAGGGGAATAATAGTAACAGTATTTTTGCAATTTTTAATTATAATTAACCGAAATGAAAAGTTACTCTAACTTTCCTCAGTGCGGTTGCTGTGCTTTTATTTGTTTAGATATTACTGCCATCGTTTATTCAAGCTTTGTTCTCTTCATTGAGCTCTTGATTAAGATGTACGAGTCTGCTTCACTTATTTTAATACTTTATGCAATGTCGAAAAATCTTTTGCAGTTTCACCATCACTTTAAAATAATGGAATAAGAGTAATTGGTTGTTTCTTTTTTTATATATACAAAATCTGTTTTCTAGGTATTTTTGATGGCAACATTGGTTATGTGCGTCATAAGAGGTGTAGTTTCGAGACGTACATAAGGGCGAGATATAATTGCTATAACAACAGCGGTACGTATTAACATTTTTCGTAATAATCTAAAAGCATGCAAAATAAGTTTTGTGATTTTAAATGAAAAATTAATATATATTGACACTGTAATAATGATCCGTGATTTATAGCGTAATTGATTGATAATAAACATCTTATAGTAACTGAACATTGTATGATCGGGGAAGAATTAAATCTGTAGTGAAACAACAAAATTACTAAGCCTGATGATGGTATCGCGAACTAACTTAAGTCCTGTCTAATTCCGCGACTTAATCAGTGGCGGCAAAAAAGTGAATCAGTGGAGCTGAGGTACCCATGTTAAAAGACTTGCAACCCCTCCCCCCTCTGCAAATTAACTTTCCAGTTTTATAGCAGCTTAAGACGGTCCTTAATTCAAGCTAAATGCAACAACGAGAGGAATTAAAGAGAATTATGAGCCTCTTGTCTAAGAGACAGCATTACTGCTCCGTCCGGTTTTTAGACCGACTGTACGGTAATGAACGACACAAATAAAAAACAGCTATGCCTTATCGGACAACTCTGTGGGGTGCCTCCAAACATCACTTCGTATTTTGCACTTCGCAATAACTCCCCACTGTGGGTCTGGCTATGATGTTCGTTCGAGAACAAAAACGCTGTCTTAAAGTGAATTGTCTGTGGCGGATCACTTTATATTCACAGGCAAGGTATTCAATATTACCGTATACCCATCATGCAACTGACTCCATGAGGGGGTCAATCAGATGTTAGTTTTCTCCATGCTGTTTGTAAGGTCCCACTCACAAGTCATCGCTATCACGAGATTGTAAATAAATTTGTAAATACTAGGTTTTCATAGCAAAGTAGCGTGTGTACGTATTGGGGGTAATTTTAAGTATCTTTGTAGTAATATAATTATTTGTAAGTTGGCAGTACTGTGCCTACTATGAAAGAGGACTTGTTAAGAATATGGCGGCAGAGTGAGAGAGAGAGAGAGAGACTGCGAGTAATTGTAATTGTATTGGTTACATGAGTTTTAAAGTGTTAAATAAATTGTGCAAATAGAAAATATTGGTGGATTTAATTCGATATTGACTCCCGTCGCGCCAGATAGAGAGTATGGTTTAGAACAATTTTTTTCTTCGAATAATAATAATAATGCGAGGAGGTAGCGCTACCGCAAAAATAACACTTTGGGTCATGCGTTGATGTTAGCGGGCTATCTGCCATGTGCTAGTTATTAAATATTAGTAAGGAAGACCTCGCATGTTATAAGCTATCTGATGTGGCACAGTGGCAATATTCTACAAACACGATGACTTTTACCGAGAGTGGTGGGTGAGCGGTAATGCTCTGTCTTCGCATTCGGGAGGAAGTGGCTTCGAATCCCCGACCGATAATCTATGGTTTCCACAAATAACTCCAGGCGAATGACAGGGCTGTTCCTTCAAAAGGCCAAGGCCAAATTCCTTCCAAGTCATTGCCCGCAGTCCTTTCCTGCCTTTAATGACCTTAACGTCGAAGAGGCTTAAAGCCAGAAAAAAAACTCCTTTTGAACTACATAAACTTTTTCAGTCCCAGACTTCCGTACAGACAACTTTCCAGAAATTATGTTCGCCTCTTCTCGCACACATACTATCCCTAAAAGGCCTACATTTTCTTGTATCATTCACGAAGTCTTCGCATTGTATGTCTCACACGCAGTCAGCACACTCTTTATGAACCTTCTGTCTTCCACTTCTTTACAATCCACCTTCTTTATGATATAAGTTACCGACAATATTTTACTATAATTTTTGCAAACGAATGAAGCTGGCTTGTCTTCCCCCCTCCCCCTTTTTTCCTCTTTCAACTCCTGTATATGATGTCCATTCTCTGCGTATATACCACCCGACAAAATTCAATCAAGAATTTTTTTGACTTTGGGCTTTACACCTCGTCGACATCATTAGAGGTGTAAGGGAGGAATTTAATCATGGAATTTTCAAGGAACGATCCCGGCATTCATCTGGACTGATTTCGGGAAACTCAGGAAAGTGTATGGCTAAGGTTTTGTCATCCTCTCCAGTAAGATGAAGGGCTTTCAAATCTTTCCCCGCCACATCCTTAATGTGTTATGTACAAGTTAAGTTTATCATAAAACGATACGGTCAAATACTTGCACTTCATGCTTTCTTCATTTAATTTTTCCTCCTCGTTACTATCATCTTTTCTTTTTTGTTTGCCTAATAAACTGATTTCTTTGACACTTATACTCATTCTAGGACAAACTACCCAACTAAATATCGTATGAATATCACTCTGTAGCTGTTCACAATCCCCTCTCGATCTGATCCTGTTAAACAACGTTATGTCATCCGAAAACTATTAATCTTTTGGCTGTAAACCAACACAGGAACCATTCTCCAATGCAGTCGATATAATCACTATATTAATGATACAGTGATTTCAACTTTCTATGCAAAAAGTTTGTTTAGGTGCTAGTGGAAATCAGTAACATGCATTGTGTAGGAGACGGAATCCGTTACATTACCAACGTCTATCACCTACTGAGATAGAATAAGAACTAGCGTGACATACTTCAACACCTTGATGATATCCCATCGTATTAGTATTTCATTCCAACAAAATCTTTGATGATCTCGTTTTTCGCCATAACAACTCACATACGTTATAATTAGGGGCTGCCAATTTCATCTTCAATCCAAATACCACAACATCATAATTTTAGAGAAGAAGTGATAGAGAAAGCCTGCTTATCGTTCTACGTCTATTCGACGTAGAGGCGGAAAACAACGAAAGATGAGAAACCGGACGGAATATTGACCCTGGCCTTTTGAGGGAACGATCCAGGCATTGGCTTGGAGTGATTTTGGGAAACGATGGAAAACTGAAATCTGGCTAGCCGGACGAGGATTCGAACTCGTGTCCACCCGAATGCGAGACTAGATTGTTACCACTCATCAATTACGCTCGGTTTTACAGAAAGCGATTAACTCTGGATGTTATGGCATTTTCCTCAAATTTTGCCGACGTGAAGATATACTGAAATATTTCTTTCCCAAGCCGCTAACCACATGTTGGAGCTTCTTGACGTGTCCTGCAGCAAAACTAATAACTGTCGTCTGTAAAACAATGTCTTGTTCGAGATAACTGCAGTTCGATCGAGTGCTTAAAACTGTTGGATTGTTTGGAGTATTTCAGCTGTGAGACGCCCGTGAGAGGTTCCGTGGTACCGCTGCAGACCGCCCGTGGCCGCACACGCTCCATTAAGCACTGTGCCTCGGCTGACCAAGGACAAGGCGGGGTTCCATTGTGCCTGTATATCGTATCAGAACACGGTCGCTACGGTGCGGCGGCCACGAGTCGCCGCGCATGCGACAGCATTGCTTTTAATGTTCTGAGATCGTACAGACAATTATGGCGTTACTTTGCAAGGGACGAATCTTAATAAAGGATGGATTACAGGTATAACACATTACTCACAAGTCACCATGTCTTCTCTTTTTTTTTTTACTTATGGCTTTACGCCTCGTCAACGTCAAGAACATTAGAGGCGGGATGGCACTGGGGACAAGGAACGGGATGGAATTTGGCCATAGCCTTTTGAAGAAAGCATCCCGGAATTCTCCTGGAGTTATTTGGGGAAACCATGGAAAACCAAAATCTGGATGTCCGGACAGGGATTTCAACCACCGTCCTCCCGAATGCGAGACCAGAGCGCTAACCGCTCACCCACCACACTCGGTTCCATGTCTTCTCCTTTTCGTTATCATTTAGTATTTATTTTGCTATGTGTACTATTAATAACAGCGTACTGTATTCCAGCATTTACGAGTATTTTGGAAACTAACCCAACACTTCTCTAGCTCCTATACTAAATTTGTTCCGACTCAACATTCTCGTTGAAGAAAATGATTGAAGATTGTTGTCAATCATTCGTAAGCATGTAATCAACGTCTCACGAAAAATTAGCAGACTGTATGGATGGCACAACCCTTGTGCTGAAATTTAATTCTACTCTAAGAAAATAATGGATCAGTTAGAAAAAGTCACATAACTTCGTCCATATCAGCATGGAAAACATGTAAGACTGTCTATAAACCGATGGAAACACAAAGTAGAAACAATTTCTCTCCGTTCTTTTTTGCATATATTCATGTGCAAAGAACATTATAAAAAAACATGAACAGCAACGATAATAACTTAATGGCTCCCGTAAATATTAAAATAACTGATTTTTAGAAACCCGGAACGAAATATTTGGGATATAATTTTGCTTATTTCAATACTTCTGCTATATTATAGTATAAGGAGAAAGTAAAAAATGTAAGAGTGACAGGATAGTCACAGGATTTTAGAACTTGCGTAGAAGCATCTCACTGGTGTAATCAACTTAAAATAAATATGGCAAGTAGTATGTATGAAATATTCGAATAGTGTAAAATTTCCAATCCTTGTATTTTGTGGTACTTAGAACTCGTTTTAAGAGCACATTGCAGTTTAACAAATATAATGAAAGTTTAAGAAGTAATATATATCTTATGAGATACATTACGTTAATCAACACGGCAAAATTTAGACTCCAGTAAAAGTATTAAATTAGTGTAACTGTTGTTGGATTTTGTTTCTTCACTGATGCGTTTCGCCTCTCGTCGAAATATTGGCAGCGTTCAATTTTTTATTTACATCTTCGTATTGAGGTGTGGTTGTTGGTCCCATGTGCCTTCAAACACCATACTGCATGCAATGTGGAATATAATTGTAGTAAATTTGGTTAATAATTGAATACAGCGACCAGTCACAGTTTATGGTGTTGCTTTATTTTATTTTACCATTACCGGTTTCAAGCATACATTGCTCATCATCAGATGATTTTTACAATACAGATGCAAATTGCAGGAGTGTTTTTGTGTCATTAGGTGTCTGCTTATATCCGAGAACAATGATGATGAGCAATGTATGCTTGAAACCGGTAATGGTAAAATAAAATAAAGCAGCACCATAAACTGTGACTGGTCGCTGTATTCAATTATCAACCAAATTTGATATCACAGTCGCTGATTCCACAAGTCCACCATGGAAAAAATATTAATAATTGTAGTAATTCGAGGAAAACCTTATAACTTCTCCGGTATGTCAATTTTGGTACACTGTTTTGTTTTGACTTTCTCCCTGGTCAGAATCAAGTTTACCTATAAAAGAGGTGTCAAAGAACTCAAAAACTGAAAGGTTTATTGAAATCTTAAAATCTAAAATTGTATAATTATAGTATTTTGTTTGTGTAGGGAATATGTATAGTGCTCCAATGAATATTTGTGGAAATGATAGGTAAAGAAATGATTGAATGAAAGGATCTTACAAACTAAACAGAGAAAGTTATGATGGCAGATCACACAGCTTGAACAAGTGATTGTGTTTCTGATAAGACAGAAGGTGGTCGTTGGTATTAATAGGTGTAAAAAGCGGCTGTGAGAGAAGTGTACTACCTGCAACCTGCCATTCCAGAAGCGACAGGGAACCGAGTAAATTTGAATATTTTCAGAGGTTAAAAATACGGCTGTATTATTATTTAGCACTGAATTAATTAGATAGTACTTCACAGAGAAGAACCAGTCCCATTTACGTTTTTCACTTTACAGTCGGCCACTGTCGTGCAATCAACGATGCAGCCCGTAGGAAACATTAGTAACTGCTCCGATAATTCTGCTGTCGGCTTTCGGGTGTTTAACGACGTGCAATCAGACACGAAAGCTGTCTGCCGGCAATCCAGCAGGTAGGTTTACGACTCCGCGAACAGGACTACTCCACCTGCACCCGAGAAGTGGGATTGCCTCCTGCAGGTGTCTGCTGCCACAAAATTGTGGAGCAAAATACAATATTCTGTGCTAGTTACAGGTTTAGAGTATGAGGATGAATGTGTATTGAACTAATGACAGGTTATACCGCTTGAAGAAGTGAATTCAAGACACTTTATCTTATGTATCTAATAACATTTAATTCTAGAGTCTAACCTTTTATGTAATAGGGTAGACGGAATTAAAGAGTTGATTAACACATTCAAGGGCGAAGCAAGTCTAATGGTCGCGGTTACCTGGAAGAGAACAATAAATAGGAGAAGAAAACATTGTAGCGTGTTTAGAAATCACTGAGCAACTATGCTTTTCCAATTTTGTGGAGAATGTACATTACACCAAGAAAAGACGCTGCCTAAAAATCATACAAAAATAATATGGAATTGGAAATACAAAGGGAGTACATGAAGATACCAAATACGTTAAACAACACTTAGTATTCAAACAAAGACCCAGTAACCACATTTTGGATGTAAAATCGTAGTTGGAAGTGCATAGTGAATGCGACCACAATTTGATTGTTACTGATTGCTGACTGAAATGCTATAAGACTAGGAATCAAGAGACCAAAGGGACTGTAAGTGAATTTACCAGAAGGACCTCAATTGAAAAAAAAAGGGTAAATTGTAATTGCAGGAATAAAGATTTTGTAAGGAAAATTCAAATGATAAATATCGAACGTAGAGATAACTGAAACAAGTCAAGAAGGTAAGAAGGAAGAAGCAACCTCTGGATCATGCACAATGCTGAGATTGATAAAACACGGCAAAAAGCACAAAAATGTTTAAAATCAAGAGGTGGCGCCTCTTGGAAAACCGCAACATCATCTACAGCAGTCATGGGAGCATGTATAACCATTTGCAGCACTTCAAATCGGCATTGGGCCACACCGTCGGCTCAGCTGGTTGCTGCACTGTGATGGCTTCCGGGACCTGACACGGGATTAGCTGCTTCGAGGCCTCATTGTGAAAGAAATGTCGCAATTAGGACTTGGATGGTAGGGTAGGAGAGGTGGTGGTGTACAATTCCTAACCACCAGATGACAATAAGTTTGGTGGCTGACTTGGTAAGCGTCAGCCTTTGTGGGCCGGTGCCGGGTTTCAAAATCTTTCATCACTGGAGAACCAAGAGAAACTACTTCATTAAATTTCCAAAGAAAGCTACCATGGAGGAATAACTCCCTACGGAGTAGCCACTAATCCTGGATCACCTGGTAATGGACCAAATTATCGTCATGCTGACAAGAAAACTACTTTTAGTATCATTAGTTTTCATTTAATTTATATGCTTTCGCTCAAAAATATTTTTTTTTTCAATAACTTAACTTAACTTAGTCCACAACCCGAAGGTTGGTTGGATTCTCCCGAAGGATGCATACTAAACCATTGTGTAAGAGGTAGGACGGGTTGCTGCACCGTGATGGCTTCCGGCTCCTGATACGGGATTAGCTGCTTTGAGGCCTCATTGTGAAAGAAATGTTCGCAATTAGGGCTTGGATGGTAGGTTCCTCTGGGTCCTACAGTTTAACGTGGAATCCGAACCACGGAGCGTCCTGGCATAGCTTATGAAATGAACACAACTCTCAAAATTCCTGCACCTTCTGGGATTCGAACCCGGGACCGGAGCAGCGAATGTTTTAAAAGCTAGCGCCTTAACCACTGGGCTACCATAATAAAACTTTTTTTTTTCAATAGCAAACAGTAAAAAAATTAATACTTTTATGTCAAATTTATGCCTCTCTAAGGCAGCGGTTCCCAATTTCCTTCTGGCCACGGAACCATAATTTATCATACATTTTTTGTCGGATCCCCATTTTTATAAGCGTAAGCTGAAAAACCAGTCTCGCATCGGTAATTTGTCACAAACGGAAGCAGAACCACGATACCCTTCTCACTGCGCGGTTATAACTCCTTTCAACGAACATTTTATTTAATTCTTGGACGGAACACGGGACCCTTGTGACCCTTCCACGGAACCTCAGGGTTCCGCGGACCACCATTTGGGAACCACTGCTCCTAGGTATACTATAATTTCTAGATTATTTCTAGTATTAATATTTATTTCAGCTTATACCTACGTAGTAAACCTGCGTTCGTCAGAGGAGTGTATTACATTGATATCAGTGGGGTAGCGAGGAATTGTAGCTGACATTTTGAGCTTTGTATCAACAGCTTTACCGTCTCAGACTATGAAAGAATGGAAATACTAAGGAAAAGAAATTCATAGTTTAAAATTATAGTTTTGTTTTATTCAGTTAAGCGACAAATAAGAGTTCCACTAATCATTCCAGGCTGTCACTCGGAACACATGTGACCGAGCGTGGTGTGAGAGCGGTAGCGCTATGGCCTCGCATTCGGGAGGACGCGGGTTCGAATCTCCGTCCGGGCATACATATTAGTGTTTTCCATGGTCTTCCCAAATCACCCCAACCGAATGCTGGATGATTCATTGAAAAGGCCATGGTCGAATTCCTTTACGTTCCTTGCCTCCAGTTCCTTCCAACTTCTAATGACCACAACGTCGACGAGGCATAAAAAAAAAAAATGAAATAAAAAAGTATGTAACATATGTGTGCAGTGAAAACTGTTTTGTAAGATGTTTGTATGCACTTCATATTGATATTGCGGATCAAAATCTGGTTAAATTGTAGATGTTGAGCAGAAATGTTGAACGCAGTTTTGGGTGAAAGAAAGAGTGTTGTCAGCTAAGTTTTAGAAAATGGCTGATATTGATCAGTTGGAAGAGAATGTTTCCATTTCTCGAGTAATAGACATTCAGAATTATACTTTTTCTACACTTGGTCAACAAATTTATCTATTGAAAAACTCAGCTATAAAAGTTTAAACATGCTTCAGTTACTGTGTAAAGTTCACTTAAGAGCGAGTTCTGTTTTCACGTGGCCCAAAGATGACTGAAGCTTAGGTCTATCCTCTGTGAGGCAACAACTCGGGTTTGAGGAAACGAATGAGATTCATTCTTACTGATATCTCGTAAGAGGTTTTCCCTTTTCTCCTTACCTTTCACATCTGCATTGACACCCATCCAAGAACTTTCATGAAAGAGGAACTTATTTGAGAGATAAACAGCAACTCATGTGCCAATACATGAATTAACACAAAAACAATCAATTGGAATTTATAGTTAAATATATTGCATTAAACAGAAGAAGCTTCCAGATAATACCTATCTGTATCGGGCTGTTTATTTCAAAATACATACGAAACAAAAATGAAGAAGAATTATAGTATATATCATGTACAAATACTTTGCTATCGCGTGTTACAGTCGTTGTTTAGCACTGAAATTCCACGAAAGTTGAAATATGGAAAGAATAAAACTCCACATGGCAGAAAATGAAATAAGTCAAAACTGGCATTAAAGAATCAATAGCAATAATAGTGAGGTGGCAGACACAATACAAACTTACGTTCCTTAGTGTTAAATCATCTTTCCTTCATTCTCACTTTGATAAAATCTTCAAGTTATTCCACAAATTATATATATATTGTATTTTCTCCATTATTATGCTTTTAATTCTGTAGTAATTTAAGTCTGCAAAAAAGTAAGCCTTTACTACTATCAACAGGTGATCAATAAATGTCATTCAACCACTGATATTCTTCTTGTCTTAAATACTGATGACATTTCCACAAATATCAGGGGTCTACCTTTGCTCGAAAATCAGAAATATAAACCTTACTAAAAAAAGTAGCTAGCTTTAAAAATTGTAAACAGCCCCAGGAACTAAGAAAATGAAAATTTATCACAACATTTCATTAATTGATTCTCATTTAAATATATTTGATGGATTTAAATAAAAAAAATGCAGTTGGTAAAAACACTCTAAAAATGTTAAACACTTCCAGAATTAAACGTTTGCACAGTATAACAGCATAAATTAAGGGATTATCATCATTTTAAGAATTTTGTACACGTAAACGTGGAACGTCTTAGAACGTAACATTCATATGTGCGTATTTTCCTTAATAATCCTTGCGCCAGTTTTGCTACCATTTCCATTGACTGTAATTACCATACTAGGTTACGAATTTCCTAGTCCAGTTTTTGTGCCCTGAAGGAAAAAAAAAAATACTGAATAGACGTATCAGACATACACAGATGGATGAAGAAATATCTGTTTATAAGATAATAAACCTTTTGCATCAAACAGTGCTGCCTGTGGTGGTAACAGCAACTAACGCAAACAGTGACATTCAGTCTTCAATGTACAATTCTCACCAAGCTGTAAAGAAACTACTTGCTCGAGTGAGGGTCGAGCACAGTGCATTGCGCTGCGGCCGCCGCTACTGACCTGGAACGAGCTATCGCACTGGACCTCCGCGAGCGCCGGGTTGCCGTACAGCTTGAGCTCCTGCAGCGCCCCCTGCACAGTCAGCCACACCAGCAGGTGAGTCAACATCAGCGACGAGGAGTCCATGGCCAGCTCAGCACCCCGCCGCCATGCCACGCCTCGTACCTGAGGGTCACTTTCCGAGTCTGCGCCAACAACTACACCCCCAACTGATATCAAGACCTTCTACATCAAAGGGCCATAGCTGTTATAATTTACTGAGATACGACAAACATCGTATTTGTCCTGAACTTCAGAAGTCAACTATTGTGTGTTTATCTGTTACTGCCTACACTGTCAGCGTAAATAAGTAAGAGTCCTAGTGTGCTAGTTATCAGCCAGAGTCACGAGTTCCAAACAGGTGTTAACTACGCTGCCTCCAGTTGGCTGAAGACTGGAGAGCGCGTGTGTGTCGTGGGGTGAGCCTGTGAGCCTGCCCGGCGAGTCCTCCGGAGACGCCTGTCTGACTGACAGTACAGTCAACGGTCGCCGACGCTTATAGCCGGCACAGTACCGGCGTCCCACGCAGGGCGGCGCCACGGTCGGCCTCTGACACTGCGGAGCTGTCAGAGGCATTCCACCACTGTCACCCGCACCCAACCATCGACTGTAACGCTTGCTGATTAGAATGAAACTCTACAATTCGGACAACTTTGTGGGAAAGACGAAGCCGTTCATCAAATCACTATCCATACTGTCTCTTCGCAGCCAAATAAATTCATCTATCTTCTTCTTCTTGTTACCGTTTTCACTGTGTTCTGTAGAATCAACTTTTACTAGGTAATTGCAAAAACTCTGTGTACCAACTTGTAGTCTATGAATTACAGACGGAATATATGTTTTGTTCTGAGTGTGATTGTTAAACCACGCGTAGCGGGTGGGTGGTAACGATCTCCTCGCATTTGGGAGGATGCTCGTTCGAATCGAAGTCCGGGCATCCTGATTTGGGTTTTCGATGGTTTTCTCAAATCCGTCCAGGTGAATGCCGGGATGGTTTCTTTAAAAAACCCATGGCCGAATTCCTTCCTGATTCTTGTTCCCAGTCTTTTTCCATCATTAATGATCTAGACCTCAACGAGACATAAAGACAGAAACAAAGAAAAAATTTATGTGTTAGCCATTTATTTATAAGGGAAAATATTTTTTTATATATATGAAAAATACCGAAAATTAGAGACAGTTCTGGAATTTGCCTAACCATTTTTGCAAAACTGCCTGGAAACGGTAATGACGAAGCCGGTACAGGGTTTTAACGAACACTTCGAAACTGGTACATGAAACCAAATAAATGAGAGTCATTTCTCCCATAAATTATTTTTTTATCACCAACTTAGATAAGTTGGTTTTGGTTTACCATACTGTTCTGTGCCAACCGTCCTATTAAACAGTACACTCTTACACGAGATGCTGGGTTCGACCCTCTTTTACGCATCCACATTGTGATTTTTCTTTGTTTCCATCAACAACCTCAGGAAAATGTCAAATGATTCCTTTAAGAGGTCGAGTTAACTCCTTCCCCTTTCTTGTCTCCAATCCGCTCCAATTAAAATGCCATCAATGCCGACAAACAGTAAAGTCGTATTAAAAAATCTGATGCTGCAACACTTCTCTGAAATTTTGCAGTATTATAAGTGAGATAGTTACATGAAACAATGTACTGCAGTGTATCCGCGCTACGGTCTCTTAGAGCTTTTGAGTAGAAAACGCTAATTTACAGAGTAATTAACGTCTGTGAAGCAATATAGCTGGACGCCGTTTCCTCAGAATGTGAAGCCTAGCAACTTTAATTGAACATAAAGAAGAGGGATTCGTGTAATTACCGGCAAAATGCACTTGTTTTTAAGGGAATGTATAAATGCTGCTCGAGCCCTAAGGATGGGAAATAATAGGTTTGCTACAGTGAAAAATTCTGGAACAAAAAATCTTCAAAACACTGTAGCCGTTGTTGAAATACATATCTGCTAGCGTTTTACTCTTAGCAGTACGATTTCTAAGCAGCTTAAACTGAACAGGTTTTGATGGCGGTTACGCAGTTTGAAACTATATGGTCTGATTTCAGATCTCAGCTGTGTCTTGTGACGCTGTGCCATGTGAAAATGAGCAGAAAATTAAAATCTGTTCTGTTTAAAATACTTCTTTTGCCTTTAATCTGACATAACTTACTCGTAAAAACAAGTGAAGTGATTTTGACGCAGTTTCCATTATTTACTAAAACCTTCAATTGTGAGTTAAAAATTTTACGTATGTACAATAATGCTATGTTATTCTGAACATCAAATTATTTTACATATAACCTGGCATAGCCTTAAAACTTTTCAACAGATTTTGACGGAATTTTCGTTGTTTGAAAGCTTTGCGCCTGGCCTTAAGTTTGAGCCGTATATCATAAAGTTGCCTTGACTCGGAACGGAACTGAATATTAGTATCTGAACAAAACAATATCAAAGAAACGTGATGCTATCCGAATGTCATCTGTCGTTTAGTTCTATAAGTAAGATTTGAAGGTCTTACATCTTGGTTAAATAACGTCTTTTGATCTTTAAAAGTTACGTCAAATATAATTGTTTGCAGGTTCTGTTGGATACAGTTTTAGTTTTAATACTGCTGTTCCAAATAAAGTCTGATGTAGCTAGATTATTCCGTTTAAATAGAATCGTACAGTGGAGTTTTCCACGGGCTTGATTAGTTAACTACATTGCCGTGGTCTAGATCAGTTAAACAGATCATAATAGTCATTCTTGTGAAAATATGAATGTCGATTTTCAACGATTGATAATAGATATCTACAATACAAACACCCATACTATTCCACAGACTGGAGAACTTAAAAAAGTGATTGATAAGTACGACAACGGAGAAGATCTGGCTTGTGCTATTCTTAGTTTTCGTGATGAAGGTACTATAAATTGCTCACATTTCGACGCTATTTTTTTTACTACAATTTTATTCATTTTTTTAAAGACTAAATAATTGATTTTATAAAAAATATCTGAGCTTAATTAAATTATAAGACTTTTTTTGGCCTTAGCCATTGGTTAATTTAATCAGTTACACAGAGGTAATATTGTCTGTCTTTTATTTAAATATATGTGTTTTATATATGACCTTTAGTTCTAGTAGTTAATATTAATTTTGAGGACTTTTTATTCGGATAGACGAGAACCTGCATAAAGGATTGTATATCAGTTATATGTAAACCTTCGGCTAACAATTTATGTCTTTCGGCTTGGTATTTACTGCACCTCAATATGAAATGGTATATGTCCTCCATCTCTGCACAGGACTCACACATTGGGGAGTCGATTTGTTTCATAAGGAATTTTCTGTCGTTTAGTAAGGCGTGGCCGGCTCTCAATCTCATCATGCAGCTAGTATTCTTTCTGATCAGGTCCACACGATTGTACCATGTTTTATCCTTGATTATATTCATTATTGCCCGGTACCATCTTCCCACCTCCTGTCTCTACTCCCACCACATTTTTCCCCATTCTATCTTAATCCAGTCAACAATTATGCCCTTATAATCAGTAAATGGAACCATTGCGTGTTTCTTGTGATGGGCATTGATTTGATATCTGGCCGTTGTTCCGCCATTTCATTGCCCATTATGCCCACGTGGTTAGGCACCCATTGCAGATTTATCTTTATCCCAATGGCTTCGCAATTCCTCAATTCCTTCCCAACTTGCATTTCCCTTTTTGGTATCCCTAAAACCGCTTGAAGAACCGGTTTAGATTCTGTAAATATTACTGCATTATTTTGTCCAGGTTGTTTTATGTATTCTAGTGCCATTAGGATCGCAAATGTCTCAGTGGAGAATGTTGAAAATTGCTCAGGTACCTTAAAGGCCTGGTAGATTTTACATTCCATATCTATATACGCTGCAGAGCTGGAAAAGCCTCTTGTCCTTGATACGTCCGTATAAATTTTTCGCCAACCATGCCACCTTTTATTCGGAGTTATTAAGGTATTCTTCTTGAGTTCCTGGGGACAATGATTTTTCTTTTCCTTGAGGTTATTCGTGAGGATAATATGTATGTATTTGGAGAAATTTGTCCTTTACCATAAACACGTTGTTGATACATATTATTGATCTCTAGATTCTGTATGTTCCAAGCTCCAGTCATTTGCATGAATTTTACTAAGCTAGGTGTTTGCTTCTATCGTTTTGTGCCAAACTCGTGGGCCAGGCTCTGTGCTTTCTTTATCAGTGGATGTTGTTTAATGGAGCGCACTTTGGTCCAATAATGGATTCCTATCTTGTAAGTTGAAGTGGTGGTGTTGCCGTCTTCACATCCCTTCTATAAACCTTAACTAAAGTTCCTCTATTCTGCTGGGTTCTTGTCTTGCCAGCCAGATGGAGCGCGCGTCTGCCGTATGCGTCCTACAGTATTTGGCGCCATTCTGCCCTGACATAGTCACAATTTTCATTGTGATTTCTAGTTTATTGAATTATTGTCTCTGGAATTTGGGTAATTCGTTAACTGAAGTTTTCAAAATATATTCACCAGCAAACATCTTACAGGATTAATGACACCAGCCATTCGCCCAAGGGCTTATCCAAGATCAGAACTAGAGGGGGCCAAGATTTGAACTGGGGAGGGGGGGGAGGGGAGGCAACTCATGTTGATTTCGAGAAAGTGGGGTGGGTGAGTGAAACATGGCGATTTATTACAAAATGAAACTCAACTCTATTGACAAAACTATTTTTATTATTGATTAATATAGTAATCAAACCACTTAATCTAAGAACCTAATATGTAGTAAATTAAGATTGTAACTCAGTTATAGTTTTTTTATGTAAACATTAATCGCCTCCGATTCTCAGAAAATTTTTCAATAACTTTGTCAATATCTCACTGGGTTCTTTCACGAAATTTCGATGCACACTCATCAGGCAGAATCCAGTCAATCTTTCTTCTCCAAAAATGCTCCTGAACCAGTTCTTCACTCATTGAAGCGTACTGAAGGCAACTTAATTTTTCTTCTAGAGGGAGGGGGGGGGGGCGGGAGCAGCTGCTCTCTGCCCCTCTGTGGATACGGCCATGACAGATAAGTTTATTTAAAGAAGGTTTTCCGTCATTATGGTGTTTTCAATTCTCTCATATTTTCTAGTGTTAAAGGTGTGTAGTTTCACAATAGGCTATGTTCATGAAGCCAACGTAGTCTTCGAAATATTGCTTTTCAGCAGGCACTTTGGCAAAGGCCAGGTCAGGTGGGTATCATTAATCGCCGGTCGTGTTGCAGGGGGAGATATGACGGTTTGCTCGGCGCGGCCTCTCGCAAGGAGCTGGGCGGGTGACACCTGTCTCGAGGTGTCGATAAGGCCGTGATGTAGAGCGGGGCAGGAAGCCGCTTCTCCCATTGTGCCGCGGAGTCAATGGCGGGCGGAGTGCTGGCGGCTGCGTCTGATCGCGGTGCCACACAGTTCTCTCTCTACACGTCCCGGCTGCCTATTGCAGTCTCAGGCAGCGGGAGCCACTGGTTTCCGAACCAAGACTACCAACAATTTTCGCCGTCTGGGTAACATATTTTCAGAAGTACTTCCTGAAAATTGATACACACGGCCTTGGTGCTTACCTGCTCAAAGAATACTGTTACTCGCCCATTCAAATTACTCTGTCCTCTGCATAAAAACCACCATTTTCTATCGGTTGAGTACAATTTGATGAGAGGATTTTACGATAGGCAGATGAAAACGTAAAAGATTAGACAGAAAACTCGGAACGAAATGGAATATTGATATGCTTATATTCTGCATTTAGAGCATTATTATTCAGTATAACATACTTGTAGAGTCTGGAGCAGTATCTTCAGGATCATATACGCAGCATAACGTCTGAAGCTATTATGTTAACAGATTATATGCTCTATCTACATACTGAGTACATGAACATAAGTATATTGTACAATCAACAATACCTAAAACAAGACAATATTGTTTTTAGTAGAACGGATTGAGAAGAATAGACAAGTTTCATTATTTTGTTTTATTTTTTTTGTACCTGTTCGTTCGGGCCAACTAGGACCACATTAAGCCTTCGTTTAGCTCGATTTTTTTTGAATTTGTACACATCCGTGTTACATCTAGATTTGTGAGCCCTACAAAGGACCTACAGTTTAACATGAAATCCGAACCACGGTAGCGTTCTGGCGTACTTCACATTACAGAGCAAGCTGTATAGGAGGACCGATAGTCATGGATGAACCGCTAGCGCTCTGGCCTCGCATTCGGGACGACGTAAGTTAGAATCCCCGTCCGGGCATCCAGATTTGGGTTTTCCATGGTTTCCCCAAATCACTCCAAACAAATGCCCGGATGGTTCCTTCAAAACGCCATGGAAGAATTCCTTCCCGTTCCTTACCACCAGTCCTTTCCCGCCTCTAATGACCTCGATGTCAACGAGGCGTAAAGCCGTAATCAAAATATATATATATATATAGGAGAGTGTTTGGATGAGGGCTTATGAAAATCCCCGACGAGACTGGGATTCCAGCCGAGAACCTTCCGATTTCCAGTCAGAGCCTTAACCACTGAGCCACAACGCCGCTCATTGTTTTTTTTTAAATTTATTTTGCTTTACTCTTTAAGGTTCGTGCCGGACCGAGCGTGGTGGTTGAACGGTTAACGTTATGGTCACGCATTCCGGAGGACGCGTGTTCGAATCCCAGTCCGGGCATCCAGATTTGGATTTCCCATGGTTTCCCCAAATCACTCCAGGCGAATGCCGGGATGCTTCCTTCAAAAAGGCCATGGCCCAATTCCTTTCTGTTCCTTGTTCCCAATTTCATCCTGCCTCTAATGACCTTAGCCGTCGACGAGGCGTAAAGCCATAAAAAAACGTTTTGCCGGGAAGGAATAGGCTTCAAGTAATCGGACGGAATTCGGCCATGGTCTTCTTGAAGTAACCATCCCGGCACTCACCTGGAAAAATCTTGGAAAACTATGGAATACCGAAAGCTAAATGGAAAGACGGGGATTTGAACCCGCGTCCTCCCTAATGCCAGGCAAAGCTATCCCACCAAGCTCGGTGAAGAATAGATAAAATAAGGTAGGAAATAAGAATGTGGAATTAGGAGCCTCGTGGGGAAAAGAAAGTGGATCCTGGAAATCAAACAGACAAGGAGCCCAAGATGTTATGGTGACAGAACAACTGCCATAAAATATCTGTAACCAGTAAGAAAACTGGAAACTGACGAATTAAAAACAAATCTGCTTTCTGTTTGCTTAGGTCTTGGTTCGTCAAAGTCGGTGTCATTAGAACCGGAATAGGATTCGGAGTAACGGAGAGGAAAGAAGTATCCAGCGGGGATGGGTGAGCGGTTAACGCACTGACCTCGCATTCGGGAGGATGCCGGTTTGCATTCCCGTCCGGGCATCCAGATTAGGGTTCTCCATGGTTTTCCCAAATCACTCCAGGAGAATGCCGGGATGCTTCATTCAAAAGGCCATGGTCGAATTCATGCCAGTTCCTTGTTCCCAGTAGCATCCAGCCTCTAATGATCTTTATATGGACGGGGCGTAAAGGCATAAGTAAACAAAAGAAGGATAGAATTTGAAAATGACTTTTTGAACGAATCGTCACAACTTGGTCTGCAGGGATTTCGGGAAAACATGGAAAATCGAAACCTGATAGGCCAGACAGTGGTTCGAACAGGTGTCCTCCCGATTGCAACGGATACTAAAAAATATTGACAAGTTTGGGTCTGCCAAAGTTCGTTATATGATCCAGGACGAATGCGAAACATATTCCTATCATCTGTCAGTGCAAAGTACTGGCGGCATTCACTGGTCGGCGCACCGTATTTCCTGGAAACAGTTGAACTGTTCCCGGAGGAACCAAGCTCAGCCCCCGCAGGCTGCTTGATCATTCTCGTTTATAGCTTAGCAGCTCATCACATAATTCAGCAGCTTATCTGATTCATCGGCAGTCTGCTGGAACCGTTCTCTACACACAGCGGGGACTGGAGGCGCAATTAATGAGGCGAACAATATTTATTTACCATACGGTTAACATTAGTGCGATAGGAGCGGCTGAAAGGCAGCCTGAAGCGAACGCCAGGCCGAAATAACTTAATTATGTGAGCAGGTTTCCGCTATCGGATACGTGTACTCCTCCCACTCCGGGGCACACAGCTTACTTTTTCTCATGCCGTAATCACTGATCAGTTTCCACAAACAATATACCGCACTAGTGGAGAAACGGTAAAGTCAGAGTATCTAGTCGGAACCCTGCAATTCAGATATATCTATGGTTGCGAATACGCCAATCTTAAGACAGCTTCGACCACAGAAAATCTCGATACAAAAAGGTAAAGTCAATAAATAATCCGTTCTTCAGAGGGGAAGAGAGTTTTTTCTTTCCCACTACAAATCATCATACTGAGATGATTTAACTGAACTTTCGCAAATTTTTTCAATGATTTTACGTTTTTCGTGAGTGTTGTTCGTTCTTAAGTTTTTAAAAACAATCTTGGAGGCAACGTTAATAGGTATTTGAGACTGTTCGCTCATTATGTTATCTCTAGGAAAGTAAAGAAGTCGGTTGATTGCTTAAAATTGAGTGATATCTGGACATTATTTCGGCCTGGTGTGATCGGTTACAACTAACGGTAAATTGCAAGGCAATGTGCATAACTAACAAAAATAATCCCGTTTGTTTAGTAGTAAAAATTAAACAGTTCAGTTACTGACATCGTTGATTCGTTGAAGTATTTCGGCATAATAGTACAAAGTAACATGAAATTGGACCTGAACATAACTTCAGTTGTAGGCAGAACTAATCCTAGGCTGCGATTCATAAGTCGAATTTTGAAGAATTTTAATTAGCATACAAAAGAAATAGCATACATAATTCTCGTGCATCCACATTTGGACTACCATCGTGTCGTTTGGAGTATCCATCGCAAGGGTTTGACTGACAGTATAAAGATAGTACAGAGAAGAGCATCTCAATTTTGACTGCTTAAAAGGCGTCACAGAATAGTTATTGACTAGGACGACGTAGGTATCGTTTTAATTCATTACGAAAAATGCGAACAACTCCTTTCGTTTATGAGTGCAACCTATATAGTCGCAATAACAGGAGAGATAAGATTAGAGAAATCAGGTGCCGTATTAATGCTTATATGAATTCTTTCTTCCCTCTTGCTATTGGGGATTGAAATGCACAGAGTTAGTTTTGTTATAACCCACAACCTACCACCTACAACTTTGTGAATTGTATAGATGTAAAACTTATGAAGCCATTTTTATTTTACTAAAAGGTTTATTTTGCCTCCGTCGTGAACAGAAATAATGCTTCGTATTTCACTAGGGTCTGCAATGAGACTACCGCTGGACAGCTTCTTGTTTCATTTAATCAAATATAGACATGCGAGTATAAAGTGAATGCATGGAGAGCGCCTGTGTAATTAATGACTGTAATTAATTACCTTAATGAGGGGATGAATGAAACCGCGTGCCGACATCCGTAGCCAACAGTTATTGAATTATACCAACCTTAAGGGACGTATTATCACTTAAATGTAAGATTGAATACCCTCTATCTTCGCACACCGAGCGTGGTGGTGTAACGGTTAGCGTTCTGGCCTCGCATTCGGAGGACGGCGGTTCGAATCCCCGTGGGGCATCCAGATTTGGGTTTTCCATGGTTTCCCAAATCACTCCAGGCAAATGCCAAGATGCTTCCTTCTAAAGGCCATGGCCGAATTCGTTACCATTCCTTGCCCCCCATCCTTTCCCGTCTCTAAAGACCTCGCTGTTAAGAGACGTTAAGCAGTTACAAAAAAAAAAAAAAAAAAAATCTCTTCGCATTGGAAGCTTTATGACTTAACGAAGCGTATTTTGTTTCACAATGTGGTGATGAGGAGCTGTTCTTCTTTACTTGTGTCAGCCTGCATATCAGCTACGGGATTAGGATGTTTTAAATTTCTGACTGTTAGAGAGACATATCCCGTCCAGTAAATATTGAATGCTGGGTAATAAATTCGTTTATGCGAGTAATCTGCTTGCTGGCGAAACAATTTTCGTCCTAAGACAATGCTGTAAGCGCTGATTATTACAGAGAAAATGTTTATCAATGACATAAACGTTGGAATACATTGCTGTGACCACTATAATCACTGTCATAGTTAAAAAGTTGAAAATGGCAGACCATGACGCAATTAAGGTACTGTACAAACGCGTAGGAAGGAAACCTAAAGCAGGAAGCTATAAATAACAGAAAGTGATAAACAAATGTACAGTAGTAATAAAACAAACATTACCCTTTTGTTCAGCTTTGAGTGATGATTAAAGTAGGTCTATATTTCATTAATGATTTTCTGATTGTGACGCATGATCTGTCTGTCATGACGTCAGATGGCGATTGAGCCTTTGTGACAGTGAAAACATTCAAGCATCTTTAAATATCTGAGCAAAAAATATGGAACATACTACTATTAGTTATGACTAGCTGTTGCCCGCAACTTCGTTCACGTTAAGTGATAAAGCATAAAGCTCTCTCTTAAACCGATTATGTCACATTGATCACAGTAACAGCGAAAAAAAAAAAAAAAAAAAAAAAAAAAAAAAAAAGAAATGCGATACCTTTCGAAAGCTGATAAACATTTCGACTGCTGGAAATTACTATCCAATAGTTTTTGCGTGAATCGCGTTCAACGAAAAATACATCTAATTTTTTAGAACTTTCATCTTATATTTCTCAGTTTTCTTACTTCACAATGAAAAATACTTTTTACTATAAACACTACGGACTGTTCATTATTTGAAATCCCATGAAAACGCGACCAGTAGTATTTATGTGAATCAAGTTAGGCGAAAAATTGATTTTAATTTTATGGATGTATTTATCTTAAATTATTCAGCTTTCCAACTTCAAATAAAAATGACAGGTACCCCATTTTTACCTGGGACTAAGTGCTGTACGTTCTTCGAAAGCGTGTTAAAATACGAACAGTAGTTTTTGCATGAATCGCGTTCTACGAAAAAAAGATGCTAATCTGTGAAGACTTCTGTTTTAAATTTCTTAGCTTTTCAACTTGAAATCAAAATGACAGAAGCCCTATTTCACCCACGTGCCATGTCACCATGTGCTATGCATTACTCGAACTTCATCAAATCCGAGCGGTAGCTTTACGTGAGTCCCTTTCAGCAAAACATCAGATGCATTCGCAATCGAGAAATTTACGGTGTAGGATAAAACAAGAATGAAAATAGAAAAAATGACTGATGTATTATAAGTATAATTATGTTATAAGTATAATTATATTATAAGTATAATTATCCAACGCGATAAGCTATTAGGATTAGCTGACGATAGCATAATTGAGTTCAGTCGTACTTGTCCTAACGTTAGATATTTATTATTTGCTTTTTCTCTGGATGTGGACACAGTAAAAAGTTAGAAATTTTTCTTTCAAAAGTATCCATTACATATCTGAACTTTGAAGATCTTGCCATTTGCTTCAGTGGCTCGTTGATAGTGGTTGCTATAACAGCAAATTGTTTTAATTATGCAATTTGGTTGAAATGTCGTAATTCTACATTTAACTGGTAGTTTATATACACATATATATATGGTCTGCTGTAATATATCCTACCTAAGTGTGTTTCCATGTTTACTTCCACCAACGGAATAATAATTGTCATCAACTTTTAGAAGCAAAAGCAGAGGCTTCCAAGATGAATAGGACCTGAATCACATGCAGTTGGTAAGGACGTTCTTCAGACTATATATATCTTAAAAATAATTACAAATATTGTGTTTATCATTGTAGATACTAATCTCCAAAGCATGTAACCTGTAGGTAATGTCTGTCATTCGAGAAGATTCTTTGCCCCAAAACTATGGCCGCGTCTTCTTTTAGCGGATCTGGAGTGATGCGACGATGATGTACGAGGGTGGTTTGATAGGTTCATGGTCTCAACTGTAGACTTTAGCAATATCAAGAAACTATTAAAGATATTACTTCAAGAAAATATTATAACCCTCAATCTCAAACTAACAGAAATAGCAATGATTCTAAGCTGGTTAGCGCTTCTTTAAAGATGAGAATCGTGGAAAGTGACCAAACTGATTACCAAAGAACTTCCAGGACTTCTTGAATAAATGTTTGAGAAATATTTTAGTAGTGTAATGGTGACACGTGGAATCAAAAACAGATATTTGCGAAATGGACATCCAGGGGCTAATAGTCGAGAAAATCTAGAAGAGGAAGTGGAAGTGGATTGGTCATACGCTAAGTCAAGGCGAATCAACCGACTTTGGAACGGTAAACGTCAGGTCGTCGGAACCATGAAGTCAAGGAGATTGTAGGCCGGGAATTGGCTACTATGAATAAGAGGCAAAACACATTCAATTGATGACTCTTCGTGAAAATACTATCGTTTATCTATTTCGTGTCAAAAGCGTTGCTGATATAACAGTTAGGTTATTTATGACACAGAACATTATTAGCAGAAAAATAAAATCAAACAATAATAAATACCAAGCTCTAATTTTTAAAACTACAGAGAACAAAAATTTAGCACCTTGGAGAAGGTTATCAATGGCTTTAAGAAATTCTTCCTGTGCCCAGGTTGCTGGGCACTCCGGGTAGGTTGGGTGGGTCTGTACGGGTCAACATATCGCTGTCAGGTCTTTCAGATAATGCTAGATTATCTTTTGATCTGCGTACTCTTCTCATCCTGCTTAATGCTTTCCACGTTTTCCAGTTAATATTGTCATATTGTTGTAGCCCCTCTGAAGCGAGTATCGATTTTCCCTATGAAAACCAAGTTCGTTCGCTACAGACGGAGCCGGGAAAGTTTCGGCGTACATACGAGGGCACCTTTGTCCTAGGGAAACATTCCCTGCATTTGTCTGGGCAGTAGATGTCCGAATAATGGACGATATAATGATGATGATAGTCTCAACAGATAAGATTCTTACGAAATTATATCTAGCCTTTCGTCGAGAGGTTCGTGGACCAACTTTGATTGTAAGATGAAACAAGCTCTATGATATAATTATTCCGGGCAAACCCTATCTCTGCGTTGTAATGATGTGATGAAGTAATCACGAATTGCAGATAATGTGTATGCATAACGTACCTATCAACTGATGATGGAATGTACGTACTATGAGTATTTCTTGAAGTATAAAATTAATTATCACTAGCTCATTGAAAGAGTTCCTAGTGGAAAACGATTCAGTTCTTCCACCTTTTAAAAAAAAAAAAAATCAAAAGAAGCCGGTTCCGTTGGGTCAGTTGGCTGCGGCACAGTGATGGTGTCCGGCTCTGACACGGGGTTAGCTGGTTGAGTCCAGGTGGTGAACGAAATTTTCATCATCAGTATTTGGCCGGCAGGGTAGGAAAGGTAGAGGTGCACAATTCACAATCACCAGGTTATGCACCAAATTCCTGGGTTAAATCTTATACCCCTCCATAATGTATATTTAGTGAGGGTATACGTCCGTCGGATGGGGACATTAAGTCTGGCGGCCCCTATTGTGTCTTTCGGAAGAGTGGGTCTGAATGGACCATCACCGAGTTTCACACTCTCCAATTTTAATCCAGGACACAAACAACACTCTACACTGGACACATGCATCATTACAGGCGTACACACACTGTACAACTGGGGAAGGCAACGGGAAAGCCACTCAATCTTCCCGGGACATTACCATCCTTCATAGTAATCGTCTACCCTCGGGTATTGCACTTGTAGAAGCATATCAAAAGACGTTTGCGCAGTTAAGTCCGCGGATTGTTTTCTTAACCAATCCCAATAAAAGACACGATATGATTCTTTGTTGATATTTGTGTTTCTTAGTGAGTACTAATCGCTGAGATTAAACATCCCTCACATTACTTCTGAAATGGAAGAATTTGAGTCAGTAAGAAATTTTGGGATTAAATGTCGATCAATTGCAGACTTTGTACCATAAAAATATCTTTCCACTATAATCATTATTAATAGGTCCTACTGGGTCATTAGTAAAATATAATACGTATTATGAGGTCGGTCACAATCTCTTTCGTGAATTAGATAGGTTATATTAACAAATATTTTTAGTAAAAGCACATCTATGTATGAATATTTCTGAACGAAACCAATCGTTTGGTAAGGCGTAATTAACCACGCTGAATCAAACTCTTTATTCCGTTTGGTAATGCTTACTCATGTTCTGTAAGGGAATGTCGATAAAATTTTTGATGCTTTATTGCAAATTTTGGATTCCGTAGCCACGTGTGTTGCTGGAACGTAGCAACCGTGTGATATCACATCTTCCGAAGAAGGAACGGGAAGCTTTTTGCGCGCTTGTTCGGAGATGTTCCCGATACTGCGTTGTTTTTCTGCTGCAGGTAGCTAGTAGCTAGCTGAACCTATCGCTGACGGAGCGCCGTATTTCAGACGGGTTGGCTCTATTTTTTGTTGAGTCGGACGCTATCCGCAAAGACCTACCTTCAGCACACTGCTCTGTAGGCGGCCCGCGGCATGTTTTAATACGCAGCCAGACATTTAGTGCAATATTTAGCTGTAGCTGAATTTTTTGCTTGTTGCGAAACTGTCCGATTGCCAGTGGAACGAGTCGTTGTTCAAATACGCGGTTTTTATTTTGTTCGTGTCTCTAGGGTGCCGTTTATCGTGTTCAGAGTCAGCGAGCTGAATTATAATTGGGAGGAGACTCCACAAGGACGCAAAATAATATGCGCAGCGTATAATATCATGACATTGACACACGTTTGCATATTTTCCTACTACAACAGTGTGGTTAAATTAATACTAAAAAATTCTTGTCCACTCATTTAAATGTAGCTGAGACGTTATTGAGCATGTTGGGTGACAGGCATAGTTCCGACGTAGCATGCGGCAGGAGGCGAGTTCCATACAAGTCGGACCATCTAGATACCGGTTCTCGCTCTAGACAGATGCCGGGATGATTCATTCATAAGGATCATGTATCTCTCCATCCAACAGACGAATCATTATCAGCGCTGTCACTTTACAGGCATAGAAGAGAAGTTTTGAATTTAGCTCACGTCTTTGGTGTACAACTAAGTGACTATGAATTGGACATTAATACCTCTCCTACTATTATCTGTAAGTCCTAAACGGTGAAAATTTCTTCCATCATTCCATCAGTAGGGCTGAGCCAGAGATCTAGCCCACGAGGAGGATTAAAAGTTGATATACCAAATACAATACTTTTTTGGCTTCGTTTTTTTTGTTTTAACAGCTTAACGTCTCTTAACAGCGGGAAAGGATGGGGGGCAAGGAATGGGAAGGAATTCGGCCATGGCCTTTTTGAAGGAAGCATCCCGGCAGTTGCCTGGTGTGATTTGGGAAACCATGGAAAACCCAAATCTGGATGCCCGGATCGAACCGGCGTCCACCCGAATGCGAGGCGAGAACGTTAACCGTTACACCACCACGCTAGATTTGGCTTCGTAATAGTCTATTAAATGCCAAACATTGATTAATTCGTTTTATCACCGCTCAATTAATACAGTGACGAGATTTATTGCAGAATCATACTGGTATTTTACTGAAAAAAGAAATATAACTACGATGGGATGGGATTCGTTACGGGTGGTCAAAGATATGGTCACTAACGTCTGTGGGCAAGTAACGAAAGTGGAATCTGTGGTGGTCTTATTGAAGGATGGTATCGTGCGGAATTAACTCGGGAAATCGTGGAAAACCGAAAATTGGAAGACTGGAAGAGGGACCCCAACATTACAGGTCACTCTTCAAGCTTCAAGTGATGAGATACCGAAAGAATATTAAATTCAAACTGGAATCACACTACTTCATTTTATGATATTCTTCTGCCTGAAGTAATTCACATTTCTGTTACGAGAATGTTTTGTATCCTGTGTTGCTATAAACGGAAATTTGCTGAGACAATTCACAAATCTTTCTCACTCCACAAACAATTAGTTCAGAGGAAGCTTCAGATAATAATCCCTTATACTGAGGCAATATTTATAAACAATGATGATTCTATGTTATCTTAATCATAATCCAGGGTTCCGTCTGTCGTGGCATAACATACGTTGGTAGAGTGATCTTCAAAATAAAATGTAATTCGAATCACCTAGTCTGCTGCATTTTAGCCAAACAAGACTTATTAGGAGTGAACATCAGGTGAGGTTCTCCCTGCAATCCTAGCAACACAATGGTTCAAGTCGACAACTCAAAATTAATTGAGAGACAATTTACCACTAAACCACCACACAGATAAAACTAAAAACGCCACTATAGATGTGACCTTCGTTCTTATTCTGAATGTGGACAACAGGTTTAAGAAATTAATTAAGCTCAGCAAAGATACTGAGATTATGCTGTGCACTGATAAGTTAAAATAGGTGTAAGAATGCACTTTATTCTTTCAGAAGACTAAATTCATAGTTTTCTGAGTTCATCATTGCTGAGATTTATTTTAAGTTTGTCTGTAGCACGAAATATATATATATATATATATATATATGGCCTTCGGTCTTTTCGACCATTTAGCCAGCTCCAATTTGTTTACTTTGCAACTGCTGTATCAGAATTTCACTATGATATTGTGGACACTACAGTGAGGACAACACAAGACGAACACATCACTTATTAAAACCACCCATGCCCGAGGTCGGACTCGAGCCGGCGGCCCTTGCAATGCGAAGCCAGCGCGCTAGCCACTACACTGCCAGGACCGGCAGCACAACAAATATGCCACATGCCTGATGCTGTGTATCGTATGTATTCTTGCAT
The DNA here is from genome assembly GCA_031002005.1 of Vandiemenella viatica. NCBI lineage: Eukaryota > Metazoa > Arthropoda > Insecta > Orthoptera > Morabidae > Vandiemenella > Vandiemenella viatica. The sequence goes on along the minus strand of CM061920.1, from coordinate 245,911,431 downwards.
ATGGAAAATAAGTTGTTGATTGATAACTAAAGTTCAAAGTGTCGTGGTTTCGGATTTCCTGCGATACTCCTCTAAATAGTCATGGTCCAATTACTTCCGGTTTCTTGTCCTTGCAGTTCTAATGATGTTGTCAAACCATAAGCCACTATTAAAAAAATTTAACTAGCGAACTGAATCTCAGCAACATTATGACCACTAAACGCGAGTAACTTTGAGTTTACCTATGTATGCGATCGTTTACAATATTCCACTTGCGATGTACCAAGAACAAGTTGATCTTATTTTATAGAGAAAATTAGGTGATTTATTTTTCAACAAAACAATTACGTATCTGCACTTTTCTTGTATGTGTAACTTTTTGATTATAAGTTAAACTATAGGGTCATGAGGAAATGAACCGGCACTACTACCTCTGACGTATTGATTTTGTACTCCTCCTTCTGGGGATGATCCAACTAAAGGAAACTGAAATAATCTAAACATACTGATTCGCAGATTAAGATCCACACAGATAGATTTTGTGTTGTGAGACAAAGATAGCTACAGTTGTAATATGAATCAGTGTTTTATTCGCTGGGGTAAAAACTTATCTTAACTTCATCTTTCAGCAACAGCTTAGAAATTTTGTTGCGAAATTCAATTATAATTCCAAAATTAAACATAAAATATATACACTGGTAGGCATATGATTTAAATTAAAATAAGTATTATCTGGATTTAGTCAAAAGAAATTTTCACGGGGAGATGATATTTGTAATTATTTTTTGATTACTTGGATCCTAAGCGATGGGTTCTCAAATGTCCGTGATCGATGGAATAAGAACAACATTAATTACGCGGGATCTTGTCAGATGTGTCTGGGCGTGGTACTCAGTTCTGACGAATAGACAGGGGAACAGTAGCGTCGGGAAGACTGCTCCAGTATTCGGGGAATAAGGGCAATAAAAGCAGCGGCGCTTTGAGGCAGTGTTATTGCCATGGCGAGGCGCATTCCGCAAAAGATTTCGAGTGGAGGACTTGGCTTGATAGAGCTGCTCATCATCATGTATAAAAAATAATTTACTACCACAGTGAACGCAACTCTTCTCATGTTGTTCAACTTTGGTATGTATCTAAGACACCTCAGTGAAACAGTAAGAAGAAAACTACAGATGTAACAAAAAAAGAGTATCGATATCTTACACTGCTTCTTAGGTAGATTAAGAAATCATTTAACTTGCTTTCGCACTAATGGAAAATGTAATCGCAACCCGCTGATTATGGAACCTTCCTACTTCTGCATACGGTTGGTACATTGCAGATGTTATCACTAACTTTATAAACCATTTGTTCATGATGTGTGATTTAGAATTACTGGGAGAAAAACCCTTCCATTTAGCATGGATAAAAGAGAAATTTTCAAGGGTCACTAAAAATGTTTACGGTTTTCATTTCTATGTTCGATTGCACTAATTTATAGCTAATTTCTACGATTATTAAGACGTCAGTTAATCTGGCATAGCAAGCGTCTGGAATTGAGGTGACAACCGTTAAAAACGTGTTACATTTACGCAAAATCATTCCAAGAATGTTAAAGAAAAATTAGATGTCTGTAAAGGATACAATTTCGCAGAAGTTTCTCGAACGGTTTGGATCACAAGAGTCTCATTCAAAATGCATAGTATCAAATGTACCGAATCGTGGTGTAACAATAAACACTGATGAGACCAAGCGATCGAGAATGAAAAGACGTCGTGTACATCGATTTTCTGCTTGAACCACGAAGTATCAACGATGCATACGACTGTTAACACCTGTACAAAATTCTACCATACCTAAGCGTGATCCTCAAAATGAAGATTGGTTGGAAGCATGGTGTCAGAGTTAGGTCGGACACTGTGTTACCTCCTTATCTAACCTAACCTAAACTGGTAATCCTACACGCTAAAGGGGACGTACAGTTTGACGTACAATTCGAACCACGGAAGCATTCTGGCGTACTTCACATTAGCAAGCCATACCGGAGGTTGAGGCTGGGTTAACGGCCTGTGAAAGTCCCCGCCGAGACAGGGATACGAACCTGGGACCTTACAGACGCCTTAACCAGTGAGCCAGCAGACCATTCGTTAGACTTCTATTGAGATTCAAATACACAGCTTTCTGTTTCTGCACAATAAGGGTCCCACACAGCTGTTACTACGTTCTGGACATCCTTAGATTATTCCACGTTTTATCCCCCCTATTGTGCAGATATCCGATTTTTATTAGTTTTTACCCAAAGACGGGGAGGTACAAGATCACTGTGCAACTAGCTAAGTACACGTTAAACAAATATTTGTGAATAATTTTTTTAAAAAAAGACTGATGTAATGAAAAAAATCAGTAAACGTTAGTGGGGACTAGGCAGAAAAGTAGTTTTGGATTTTCGTCAAGTATTAATCTGATGAATAATTTGGCGGAGCGTCGTACACGTTGGAAGGAATACGGGAGTGTCTTGGTCTCTCCGAGCGTGTCGGGTGGACACAGTGGCGAGCCGTGTCGTGACTAATGCGGGTGGCCCCAGAGCCATAATTGCCAATTACGAAGCTTCGCCGTTTAATTGAGACCGTGAAATGTGTGGAAACAGTGACCGCGGCGGGCGCTGACCTCATCGCAAGATACGGCGTTCAGTAGAAGGCGTCCCATAAGGGAGCGTCTGGGGCAGATCCCCCCGTCTGCCTACAGCGAAGAAACGGGCCGCGTCACCGCTCTGGTCTGACCACACAGAAGCACCATTATAATCGAAAATTATGGTTCTATGGACTTACTTAGATTGGCATCAGCATGAGAATAACTCAAATACTCGAGTAATCAACATAATTCCTTAAAAAAATATTACACAAAAAATAGAGCAATTACATTAAAGTAGGATATTGAGAAGTTATTGAATGGCATGAACAAAATACTGAAGGAAGATTTTGGACTGAATATAAATCAAAGTAAAACAAAAGTGATGAAATGTAGCAGAAATGACACCAATACTAGCAGATTAAATATAAAAATAGGATCGGATGCAATAGGAGAAGTGAGTGAGTTCTGTTACTTGGGAAGCAAAATTAAAACCGATGGCCGAAGCAGGAATGATGTTAAAAGCAGAATAGCATAGCAAAAAGAGCCTTCATGAAAAAGAGAAACCTTTTAGTTTCAAATATTGATCTAGGAATTAAAAAGAACTTCTTAAAACTCTATGTGTGGGGCACAGCACTTTACGGTAGCGAAACATGGACTTTAGGAATACCGGAAAGAAAGAAACTTGAAGCATTTGAAATGTGGTGCTACAGAAGAATGCGGAAAATTAGGTGGACAGACAAAGTAAGAAATGAACGAGTTTTGGAAATCATGGGCGAGAAAAGAAGTTTATGGAAGAAGCTTACAGGAAGAAGGTCATATTTTGAGACATGCTGGATTGGTTAATTTGTTAGTGGAGGGAACAGTTGAAGGTGAGAACTGTAGAGGTAGACAGAGATTAGAATATATGAAGCAGATAATTGAGGACGTGGATTGTAAGGGGTATGTAGAAATGAAGAGGTTAGCACAGGATAGGAAGGGATAGAGGATTGCATCAAACCAGTCTAAAGACTGATGACAGCAAAAAAAAAAAAAAAAAAAAAAAAAAAAAAAAACAACTAAGCAGCTTAAACAAAGTGCTTTGCATCCATGTTAAGTAATTTCATTTTCTAACAAAAGAGGTTATTAATGTAATCAAGCTAATAATAAATATATACTTCCGAATATGACGCAGCTTTTGGAGCAGTGGTTGCTGGGCGTTGAAGATATCATAGGGGGCGTTTCTGGTTCAAGGCAAATTTAGAGTACCAACTGCCACCCCCTGTTTTTCAATATTATTCCTGACTTTAAGGACAGCATTAGAAATTTTTTAAAATTAATTCATATGCCGCCATAAGTGGCTAAGAAAAGAAATATAATGCCAATAGAGCAATTCAGCGATTAAAGATTGCTGATGACAAATAAGCCACCAAATATAGGAAAATTAGTGACATTACACCGAATTCAGCCCTCCAATTAATATTTTTTCATAAAATGCATTTGTTAATCAAACTGTGAACAATACACAAATATTGTTAAAATGTTTTAATGAAGTAATTTTGGAAACCTGTACTTGTTTGTCTATATTATGGTATTCTAAATTTCACCTATAAAGGGTGCAATCGAATCACTGTTTCAAAAATTGGGGAACTATCGGTTGCATTATTTATTACAAGAAGGGAAGTCGGTGTATTGTTTTTTTCTGCAAGGGGGCGAAGAGTATTTTTATGATCGAAAAGGGGATGGTAGGCCAAAAAAGATCGGAAACATATCGATTGTTTGGTAGCGTCAGAAAGGAAAACATGGGCTGCGACTTACTTATTGATGTTGCTTCTAATTAATAAGATTTCATCAGTGGCAATGAATACATTGTGTTATCTTTGCATTATCTTTATTGTAGTTTGGATTTGTACTTGAAGTAACCGCCATGAAGGTCTAAGCTGACAGGATGCTATGAAAGTTAGTTTTGCTACAACACTTATTTTATTGGTTTTCTCGAAAGAAAACTTATCTTCATACATTCGGAAACATTTTATGGAAGAAACAACTCAGTCACTAAACTAATAATGCGATAATCTTTTGGTTTGCAACGAAAAATCTGACGTGAGCCTCATTATGGAGCTCGCAAGTGACTGCAGCCTGCAACCTAGGCTTCTGCGCTGATAACAGATACATTGAGAAAGCGGATGTGTGCCTTTGATCATGACGAGGTCCAGAATTCGGCTGTAGGCGATAAAGGGGCGAGTCGGTGTCTGGACGCCAGGCATCACCAATTAACTGATGGCGACAGGGAGGAGTATCGAGCACACAAAGAGAAGACCACTACACAGCAGGTAACACGATACGCTAACGTATCACATACTGCCAAATTTAACCACGGAATGGTTCTTTGTATTTTATTAATGTGTATGTTTGCAGAGCGCATTTATAACGACAACATTATCCATGTCCAAAATCATCAGTAGCCCGTCCCTCCAAGGCGATGTTGTAGCACTCTGCGCTTCTCGTATCGCTGCAGAACAACAGATTTGATACTTGTGCACGTGGGGGGCCTGTGCAAATCCACTCTCCTTGTCCGTCTAATTCAGCCTTAGTCTTCTCCACCGCCTGGGATATTTTTCGCTAGTTGTCACGACCGTCAGTGTTATTTTACGATGTACTGGTCAATGTGGAGGTCTCTCTTGCTGAGTTCTGGTTTTCCAGTCGATCTCCTACACTCCAGCGGTTTTCTATATAGGAAATATTTTAAGAGTCGTACACCCGTCACAATACAGCTATCTGAGTCGACTGTAGCTAAGTAACTTAAATTAATGCAAGATTCAGACGATCCTCCAAAGACAATGAGCTCATATCAATCTAATCCACTAATAACCCCGCTGTCGGCACACCCTAAAGCCATATCAGTCTAATCCATGTCTGTGAAATGGAACGACCTTACTATGTATTTTATCTGAGACAGCCGATAACACCATGGAAGGGTCGCTTCCATCCAATATATTAATAGCACTAATAAAATCAAGAAACGCCATGTATAGTAACTAGATCCTTCCACTAATAACATTTGTCTTGCAGTTGTCATAACTAAAATAACCAATTGTAAAGCTTCTCTGATAATTTATAGGTACATCATGCGAAGGCATTTCAATGTTCTTACGAGTGATATGAAACAATGGTTGCAGCCATTGTTTAAACCGCTTTTGTTCTTCTACAGCAGGGTTGTCTCAAGCTCACACCACCTACCCCAATGATATTTCACAAGAAATGGGCGAACCCCCTTGAAAAAAACTGGATTTCTATTTTTTTAAATGTTTTTTTATATAAAGTCACAGTCACAAAGAGCAATATGTCATTAATTAATTTGATGGATGGGCTTGTTTTAGGAGCAATTTTGCATATTTTCAATCTGAATTCGCAATGTTGCGTGTTATATTCTCGAGATACCCAATCAATGCAAATCCTGTCGCGATCGCCTCGCATTCGGGAGGACGGCGGTTCGAATCCCCGTCCGGGCATCCAGATTTGGGTTTTCCATGGTTTCCCAAATCACTCCAGGCAAATGCCGGGATGCTTCCTTCAAAAGACCATGGCCGAATTCCTTGCCATTCCTTGCCCCCACCCTTTCCCGTCTCTAAAGACCTCAATGTTAAAAAAAAGACGTAAAGCAGTTACAAAAAAAAAAAAAAAAAAAAAAAAAAATCCTGTCGCGAACCACCTATGTTCAATTGGCGAACCCCTAGGGTTTCACATACCCCGTTTTGAGAAACCCTGTGTGCCGATTCTTAAGCAGTAAAGACATCCCTTTTTTTTTTTGACAGATTTGGGTGGATATTGATACAACACCATTCGCTGAAACGGGCCACAATTTGCGTAATTAATTTTGATTCGATAACTAATCTCTTTTCGTTCATATAATCAAAAAATTATATAAAAGATAAGTAGATGGTGGGTTACTGTCATTCGTGGTTTGGATATATCGCTTATTGAAAGAAAAAATGAATCTTAATAGTTCTTACTTTTTTGCTAGGCGCTTTTTACACTTCGACGCCTAGGTCATGGGATACAGGAATGGATTGGAGACAAGGAATGGGAAGGAAACTGACCACGGCCTTGTGAAGAAACAATGCTATAAAGATTTTGTAAAACCTTGGAAACTCAAATCTGATTGGCTGTACGGGGATTCGAAGCTGTGTTCTTCCGGGTGCGAAACCAGAGCGTTACCTCTCACCCAGTACGCTCGGTTTTGAAGTGAGGATGATTTCTGAAATGTGCATTAACAAACTTTTAGGTGGCTCGAAAGGAGCCAACTGTGGATAGCGTGGTGTGAGGAGATACGCTGCTGGCGGGCTGTTCTCACCGCGGCAGCTGCGGGAATCAATCAGTGCAGGGCGCTGCCTCCCATTGTGTCGGGGCTAATGAATTCGCGGGCCCACATCCGCTTCCTGCAGACACTCCCCGGGCCCACATGTCACTTGCTTCAATAGCTTCAATTAGCAACTGCACACCAAATGATAAAAGCGAGGTTTTTAAAATTATCCGACGAACAGCTATGGACACACCTTCACGTATTATACAATATGAATTACAGACAAATGTTTTAAGGACGACGTTTTCACTGCAGTTAAACGGTCTTATTCTTGCAACATTATTCAGTAAAATTTGTTTCATTGTTCGAAAAAAAAAACTCTGGTCAAATGTATTCCATCTTTTAAGATTCACATTAAATTAATTCTTCGTTTCTAGATTGCAACATGTGAACTGCCTGTTCTTTTTAGCAACTTCTACAATGTTAGTGCCCACAATTGTGACGCATGGACTCCATTGCCTATCTATAGCATAAAAGTGTTTTGGTATCCCTTGAAAACCCTCCTCCCCACCCTTAGCCTGTCGTTGTTATTGCTTTGACATCCCCCCCCCCTTTTTTATCCTTGAGGCACGTGGCTTTATTCTTATTAATTCCAGAAGACTTTGTACTGTTTTCTCTTGACAGACTATCGTTAAAGATTGCGTATATATTGAACACAACTCATATGTACTTTTGTGTAATTACAAATATTCCGATTGAAATGTTGACACCAGCCCATCCTGCAAATGATAAATTATTGGGAAAACCTCTTTCACAGTTACATTCAGGAATGCTTCTCTTTTTGAGGTGTTACTAAAAAAAATCTGCTTATTTTATTAATCATTGTTCATTAACTGATAAAATAGAACAAACTATAACTGTCGCTTTTTTTTTTTTTTTTTTTTTTTTTTAAAAAAAACAACAACAACAACAACAACAAAGAATTGCTGCATTTTAAATTTATTTTTGCTGCAGTTCTGTTACCTTTCTTTCCACATTACCAGGCAATTATTCTTAGATCTCCTTGAAAGATTTATATAACTCAATGGATAACTAAAACGCTTTGAAAAAACATCTTCGATAAGCCTGGTAAGTTTAATTTACAGAACCACTTCAAGAACTTGAAATTCACTTGATAGAACAGAATTAGAATTATTTTATCAAAGAGTAGTTTGGTCACACGGGTGCGATCCTAATAGAAAACAGCTCTCTTTCACTACCATCAAAACAAAACGAAAAGTCACTGCGTTGGGTATTTTGGTAAGCGGATTCAAGTCTAGGTATGGTATCCTCTTTAATAAAATGCGTTGTCTGGGAATGCGCACCCTGCTTGCCTGCAACAATAGCGCTGCTTGGCTAATCAGCAAAATTTAGTTGAATAACTGTACTGAATTTATACTGTTAAAAGGAAATGTAATTTCTAATACATAATTTAATTTGATTTTTCTTTCACTTGCAGCGTTAAAAGAAAGTGTAATTGCGATGCTAGATGAAAGGTAATAAATAGTCTGTAGTTGAAGTAACTGCACAAATCATACAAAGAGCAGGAATAATAATAATAATAATAATAATAATAATAATAATAATAGAGAGGCAATCATACGTTTCAAAGTAACAGTCGTACGTTAGTTGAAATTTACATGTTGCTTTTTGTTTATTCATGTAAGGAGAAGGGTATTCGATGTTTACGCAATATTGTCTGTATCAGTTATAAGGACTAGTTTAAAAAATAACCTAAGAATTTTTTGGCAGAAGCTAAGGAACAATGAAGTTTATTAAAAACTCAGAGAAAGTTTACTCGAAACGTACGTAAGCGCGAAATGTATCAGTCAAATAAATAACAGTTATCCGTTTTTGAAATTATACTCTCCGTCATTTAAAGTAAAATGCATTTATTGAAAAAAAAAAAAAATTCTAGCCAAATACCCCGATAATCTAACCAGAGTAAAGTACTGATATCACCAAAAATATCATTAAAATTATCGTTATTCGTTTTTCCTTACAAGTTTTTCCAGAATAAATTCCTGCTACTATCATAGGTGATACCCGTCATTTTTGACTGGCGTTAAAGCTAGTGTCTAATGTTTTTCGAATCGTTATGGACCGTCACGTGTCGGTTAGTTCAAATGCGCCGGCCGCGTGCAGCCCAACGATATGACTTCAATTCATACGCATGCGCAAGCATTGTCGTTATAAAGGATATCATAATTACATACAGAGATAATTATATGAAGGAAATAAATATCCACATGCTGTTCTGTGGTGTTATATTCCTCATTTTAACTGTGAAAAATAATAAGAATGGAAAGTTACGTGGAATGGCTCGGAACGGCCCTCACTCTCCCCGGTCACCCTACGAAGCCCAGACCGAGTCAGTTTCTAGACGCTTCTTACAAGAAACAGCAGATTGATCATATCACACTAGTGTTGCAAATTGAAAAAAAAATACCAAAATTTTTTTCAGCTTTCTGAAAAAAAACATGAAAAAAAATCTAGCACCCTTTTTTTTTTCTAAATTTGTTTTTTTTTCAGAAAACAATATATTTGATAAATTATAGTTTTATTTAAGGAACTTACATTTTACATGTGTGTTTTAAATCTTACTGAATCATATAATGTTTTAAATAATGATACATATATGTATCTATACTTTAGATAACATAATTTTATTCATCGTCTATGTCAGTACCACATTCACTAGAATCAGCACTGCCAACTCTAGTTCGGTCTGTGTCGGAATTTTCTGTTTCTTCTTCTGTCTCTATATCCATAACTTAAGAAGTAGTAACATTTTCTTTTTCTGGTTGTTCTTGTATTGTACGCAAAAGATTTTGGGATTGCAATTTTAAATTGTGAGCAAAGTACACACTGTGCATAAAGACTGCGCCAATAGTTCTATATTACGGTCTTTTAAGTTTGAATTTAAATCTATTATCATACGAAATAGGAGCTTTACTTCTTTTCAATCGTTGGTTTACACCAACGTTTGCAAGGAAACGATTCATATTTACTGACAATTTAATGAGTCAGTACCACTATACTCTGAGAGTTTAACAAGTATACGAATATAAGGAAAGCACAATAAGTAATAAAAAGAGGCAAAAAACTGTAGAAAAATTTTAAATTCATATTTAAAATAAAAAAGATCCGTAATTCTACAGATAAATTCGTAGGGCTGGCAACACTAGTTCAAATAGCGAGTATCAATCCAAACAACTGGGAACGGGGATTCCTTCTCGCATAACCTAGCCTCTTCGGGAAATCCCCATTCGCCAATGAAAATTTCAGCCAATGTTGCCAATATGTTCGTAATTTTTTTTCTACTGAACCAGAAAAATAAAGTAGATTTAAAAATTAAGATAAGTACTTAGAATAAACTCTAAAACAGTCATATTGAGATTTAGTAGTTGTGAAAAAAAACGTGTCCCAGAAGAAAAAACATGTTTTTTTCATAGTTTTTATTAATGATTTTTTTTTAAGCCAGAAAAAAACTTGTTTTTTTTGTTTGCAACACTAAGCGAGTATCAATCTAAACAAGGGTAGCGGGGATTCCTGCTCGCGCAACCTAGCCTCTTCGGGAAATCCCCATTCATAAAAGAAAATTTCAGCCAATGTTGCCAATATTTTCGTAATTTTTTTTCTACTGAACAAGAAACATATAGTAGATTTAAAAATTAAGATTAGTACTTAGAATAAACTCTAAAACCGTCATATCAAATGATAACTGCCGTTACAAATTTGAGATTTAGTAGTTGTGAAAAAAAACGCATGTCCCAGAAAAAAAAAACATGTTTTTTTTTTCAAGCCAGAAAAAAACCGTTTTTTTTTACAACACTATATCAGACAGAGTTTCTTTTAAGAAATGCTGATTTTATGTATTGCACTAGCATTGATCCTATGATAGCGAATTCTCTTGAGGCACCAACTCTGTATTATGTTCCATTACGAATACTTCACACCGAGCGTGGTGGTGTAACGGATAGCGTTCTGGCCTCGCATTCTGGAGGACGGCGGTTCGAATCCCCGTCCGGGCATCCAGATTTGGGTTTTCCATGGTTTCCCCAAATCACTCCAGGTGAATGCCGGGATGCTTCCTTCAAAAGGCCATGGCCGAATTCCTTCCCATTCCTTGCCCCCATCCTTTCCCGTCTCTAATGACCACGTTGTTAAAAAGGGACGTTAAACTGTTACAAAAAAAAAAAAAAAAAAAAAACGAATCTTCACAGATGAAGTATTCGTCCTGCGCGAATGAAAGGGGGTTTTGTATAAAACGCCCAGTTCTGTTTTTGAGCTCTGCTACAGACAAAAAGCTGCGTTAACTCTGAAGGCTACTTTATTTGTCCGCGAGCTGCACCTGCTGGGTCCCTTGGGGGTGTTCCAGCGCACAGATTGCCCGCGAGGGAGTCCGCAGGACGGTTTTTGCGCCCTGGAGACCTGCGCTTTACTCCGTGACAAGCTGGAGAACAGACTGTACAGCCAAGTGAGAGTGCGTCAGTCATTTGACAAAGACAGCATTCCTGAATCCATTTTTCTTTGTTTATTTTGTCTGTCAAAGGCCTGTCGTTAGTAAACGAGATAAGTTCCGAATTTCTGATTAGCCCATTTTATATGTTTATTTCATCTAAATCCGAATATCTCATTAAAAAATTTCTAAAATTTTATTTTTTCCCCGCCCCAACGTGTGACGTATTGATATTTATAGTTCTTCAAGTAGAAGAGTACGATATTTTTACAATTTTTAAAGATGTTGGCGGTAGTCAGAATTTTAAATTTGAAACTATTTTTGTTACCAAATTCGTCTTAAAGACCTTATAGTCTTGAAATTTGTCCCCAATAACGACCTTACCCTGTACATAACGAAATATACATCTAATATACTTTGTGAGCAAAAGCAAAAGCTTTTATTTTTGAGGTTTCTATAATTTTTTTGAAAGTATTCTTAATTCAAATAAATTTGAATATAAGTGAACGGTAGCATTGTCGATGCATAGTGGTGCCAAATTAAAAATGTGTCATGCACTGAGTTTTGTTGGAAGTGCCGACGTATCACATGCGAGATCTGTATTAAGGTGATTAGAGAACGAGACACTACATGCGCGAGGCTTTACTCGCACGTGCCCCGTTTATTTATTTGCTTTGTGCCTCTAAGGTTTACTGGCGACAAGGTAATTTAGAGCCAAGAGTGGTAGCCAAGGAACTAGCAAGAAATTGACAATTGCTTTTACTAAAGAACCTGCAGCGATTTAGGGAAATCATTGAAATGAGAAATCAAGATGCCCGGACTTGAAAATGAATCTGCCTCCCCCCCTCCTTCCCGAGTACTACGAGGGGGGTCTGAAAAGTTTCCGACCTCAACGTGAAGATGGCAGCACTCGTAATTAAAACTAATGAATTTCGTTGTTTATCTGTTGACAGTTACTCACCAAAGTTTCAGCCATTTTGGACTCGTAGTTATTACGTAACAGTCGTTTGAGTGAGTTGATGTGAGTGTTTTTGCCAAAATGGACAAAATCGAGTATCGAGCTGTCATTAAATATTTGTTTTTGAAAGGTAATACGCCTACCCAAATGAAAGATGAGGGACTCTGCACCATCACTTACCACAGTGAAATTTTGGGCAGCTGAATTTAAACGTGGCCGTAAGAGCTTGGGAGACGATGAACGTTCGGGACATTAAAAAACTGCAACTACCGACGAAAACATCGCCAAAGTTCACCAATTGGTGCACGACCGCCGAATTAATGTGAGAGAGATAGCAGAGGTTATGAACATTTCAAAAGAACGTGTTTGTTACATATTAAATCAACATTTAGGTATGAGAAAGCTGACCGCGCGTTGGGTGTCGCGTTTGCTCACATTAGAATGAACATTTCCAACACTCGGTCACATTTGCAGAAAAAGAAAATCCTGTTTCACCAAGACAACGCACCGTATCACACCTCAGCGGTTGCCAAGGCGAAAATTCGCGAATTACGGTTTGAACTGCTTGACCATCCACCTTACTCACCAGATCTAGCCCCAAGCGACTTCTTTTTGTTCCCTCATCTTAAATTTGCGCTCGGAGGACAGAGATTTTCGTCAAATGAACAATTATTTTGCAGAGAAAAACGCCGAGTACTATTTGGACGGGTTACAGAGATCGAAGCATCGCTTGGAGAAGTGTTTAGAGTTACAAGGAGACTATGTTGAAAAATAAAAAAAATAAAAAAATTCAGAAAAAATGTATTGTATCTTTGTTTGGTCGGAAACTTTTCAGACCACCCTCGTATATCCGTACATTATCGGTTTCCTATTAGGACTCGGTACAGTATTCCACTAACTTTATTTCACCAGACTGTGTGCGATATAGCAGCCACCTGTTAAGATACTATTTACAAGGATCTCGTTTCCAGAACGTCATCTACTAAAATTCAACATCATTGGTACAAACAAATATTTATTGACTGTGGATGTTATAAGATGGATAGTAGCGGTTGAGAAGTTTCTCAGCTAATGATCGTCATATTCCAGTCACATAAGTCACAGTAATAAGGATCCCATTAACAGGACAATCTAGAAAATAATGAGGTTTAATAAGAACACTGTCCATATTTGATTATAGTGCATAGTATCTACCTATCTAGTCACATAGTAAACTATTTCTACTACGGGAAAACTAGTAACGGTTTTCATTTTATAATTTCACACGAACGACCAGGACACACTGTATTAATTCTTGTGGTTTGTGTACAAAGAGAGACAAAGAAAAACAAAGGGAATGTTTCTTAAACTCTTCCATCTTCATGAAGCAATTATTTTACTAGAATATAAGTCCTGTTACACGTGCAGTGTGTAACGATGGAGCCGCACCTCTTAGGCTTGTAAATCTGTTTCAGATACACTAAATTTTAATTCCGTCTGATAGTAACTAATTGCAGTAAAATTATTGATGTCAAAATTATTTTTAAATTGAAATAATCAGCATTTACTGTGCACTCATTGGTTGGCATAATGTGTGACTATTGGCAACATTTCCAAATTAAACTACTAATAATGTCCTTTCCATCGTTACTGAATTGAAAACTAATACTTTTGAGATGGTTAAACATATACAGTAAACACACAGGACGCATGGAGCAGTATGAACTCTTACGCATAAACAGTTGTATGTACTACGACAGAACCTTCTCCGCATCTCATCTATGCATTTGATATTGGATCATCTTGTAATGTCCCACTGAGCACGGCGTCTCTGTGGCGCAGAGGTGCGCTGTTCGCTACTGTGTTTTTCGGGGGGCCAGATGGCGATGGAGGGCAGATGCCTGTCCCGAGAGACACGTTTGGCTTGGCGAAGGGGCACGGGACACAGCCTGCCCTCTCTTTTCACGATATTTTTTGGAGGGTTTGTCGGATGTGGTGGCAGTATGTGGGACAGCCAGCGGATGGAGGGAGTTGCATCTACTCCTCCGAGTATTTTTTTTCTCCCGTATGTTCTATGTCGTCGGGATTGGGGTAGAACGTTGCTGGACGCCACAGAGCAAGGTGGTGGGCAGTGCACTGCTGCTACAAGCTGGACTGTAGGGAGGTAGCTGTCTGCTGTCTGCATCAGCCGGTTGCACTGGTAAAACCCTGGCTCGCCGACTCCGTCGCCGAACAACCCATGTCGGGTAATTTGTACCATCTGTTGCTAAACAGACATTCTACAACATCTCAAAACTCCTGGAAACTGCCCTGAGAGACTCATGCCAGAATTATAGAGGTATTAGCCAGGGTGCCTATCGTATGTTTGCTTTACATTTTTGATCTTTAAATGATAACCACTTTGTCTTCATAAATAAATTCAAATTTCTTTTGCTGTGAACCCATTTCTGTGGTGTAATCCCCTGAGAATTGCCATGTGAAGAACCCATTATGAATATTGTTTAATTAGATTAAATAACCTTCGGTACTTCTGCGAGATAGCACCATACAAAGTGTTTCTTTCAAGTCAAAACGAATACCCCGACCATAGGAATTATTATAAACTGATCGTTGAAATAAGGGACAGGGTTGGGTTTTACATGACAGATATTTTAGTTTAAGGATTAGTTGTTCCAGTGCAAAATAAAAGAAATATTTTTTTCACAGGAATTGTAAAATGGATTTATTTACTTATTTCTTGCATTGAGGTCATTAGAGGCGGAATGGGACTTAGGACAAGGAACGGGATGGAGTTCCGCCATGCCTTTTTGAAGGCGGCATTCACCTGGAGTAATTTGGGCAAACCATGGAAAACCCAAATCTGGATGCCTGGACGGGGATTCGAACCGGCGTCCTCCCTAATGCGAGGCCAGAGCGTTAACCGCTCACCTACCACCATCGGTCCGTAAGATGGAACCTACAATAATTATTTTGAGGGGTTTTAATGTTATGTCGATAGACACATTAAAGTGGTAACGCAGTCGTCATCCAAATGTGCAGCACGTAAACTTTGTCACTATATGAATTTATAAAGATGTATTTTCTCACAGTTAGTTGGGGACTGTAAAACCAATAAATCCAATCATTGCATTTAGCTTCATTCACGTAAGCACTTGCTGGAGAATTATGAAATTATATAACCTCTCTACCTCCCGCCCCCCTCCACCCAAGTAGAGATGGGAAGCGGTGTCACACTAATCCAGCTGTTCCGTTCTACGATCACTGAATATTTTAATGCACAGAAAGATGCATCTTGATAGTAACCACTCGGCAATGCTCAATGGTAAGCGATGGTAAATCTAGTGCCCGCATCAACGTACTCACATCATACGCAAAGAGCATTCCTAAATACCGTTGATACATCAATGTACTGCACATCTGTTTCATTTATGAAACACCACCATCTACTAAATGAAGTGTGACTGGCTGTACGTGTAACAACCATGCGCTGAGTATTTTGGTCCAGATAACATCATACGCAAAGAGCATTCCTAAATACCGTTGATACATCAATGTACTGCACATCTGTTTCATTTATGAAACACCACCACCTACTAAATGACGTGTGACTGGCTGTACGTGTAACAACCATGCGCTGAGTATTTTGGTCCAGATAGCGAGTTCACTGTGCGCTGTGTGCCGCAGTTGTGTGTGAGCCGGGTCTGGCGCAAATGAAGAGGCTTGGCCGCCGTCCCTCCGAGATTTCCCATTACGGAGCGTAATTAAAAAGACCCGACGGATCCGACCCTCATTCTTCGTCATTCGTGACGTTTCTGGGGCAAGCGGGGTCCGAGCCGTCCAGTGACGTCAGACTTTGGATGTCTCTGTGTTATTTGTTATTTCTTGGTCCTGCTCTTTATCACTTTTAAAGTGCTTTCTAAATCACTATTTCTTATACAATGTCCACTCGTCGTTTAAAACTGACGTTTGATTCTTTCGATATTTGTTTAACGACCTAACAATATATCAATAATTACGAAATAACATTTGCATTGTGAAAGCACTGAAACTCTTAGGAGACATTTGTTATATTATCAGTGGGGACCATAGATTTTGAAGACTGCAATAAAAGCACCAAACAATGAATTTAACCACGTATAAATCCTTAATTTAAGTATAATCTTTGAGTTAACTCTAGCTTAAAGGAATAAGTGCAGGGGTTTCTAGAAGTTGAAATGTGCAGTAAGGATTTTTTTTTCTTTTGATATCTTTTTATAATTACGTTTGAACAGTAGATACTTTTATCTTATCGTTTCTGGTGGTAAGTGTGGTTTCTTCGTTCTGGAAAGAAACCTATGAACAGATTTTTTTTTTTTTTTAAAGTCTTTGGTATAGTATTATAAAGTAATTAAATTTAACTTACAGTGTGACGGTTGATTGGATTTTCCAGAATTACTGTGTTTGAAGTAGGATGGCCAGTTACTTTACCCCGGGACCGACAGTTTAATGTGTCCTGGGTTACCTCAGATGATCAAAGAAAAGCCCGTAAAAATTCCTGATCACACCGGCAAGTGAAGCTGGGACCTTGAATTTTTTTTTTTTTTTTTTTTTTTTTAAAAAAAACGCCATAATCACTGAGCTACCAGACCGATATTTTATATTCTTGGAATGTTGTATAAGGAACACATGAAGATTTATCTATTTTTTTTCTGTTCAAACAGTAGTGAATAAATGGAGCTCGAACGAGTAACAAAAAAATCAGTGAGGTCGTTATTTCCTGTAAGTTAAATAAATTTATTTCTGATCAAAGTAAGTTTTGTAGTAATACTAAAGCGAATCAGGAATTACTTTCCTGTTGATGTTTTATTCTCTGTATTACGAACATTATATAAGAAACAAATATATATAATTAGGTATAAGGGGAACTGCTTTATTATTATACGAACTAATAAACTTTTGTTATTTATTTACTTGTATTTTTGCATTATTTTACGTCCAAGTGTTTAGATCCATTTCAATATTTAAGCTAACTAATATTTTTCAATCTGCTGCATTCATTTCTACTATTTACCAGACATTATCAGTTGATAATTTATCCAATTCTTCATTTTTTTTTATGTATTTCTGTTACGTGCAAGATTTCAATTTGGCACAGAAAATAATAGTTTAAAGCCTTATTGTAAGTAAATTTATAGTAGACGTTTTAGGTAACTTTGATTAAATAATAATTACTAACACGTTGTTTGTAATTAAGATTAACATACGCAGGTAATAAAAATACATTTTTTATTTAATTTAGCGCAGTTAGAAAAATAGCTTGGTACTTGTGTTGTTTCGCTTCAGTCAATAGTGGCATTTTTTTAGAGTCGATAAAAACAAAAATTATCAGTTCTGATAAAATTTTACATTTTTTCTGAAGTATTCAAATATACTAGGTTATGCATATTGTAACTTTCAGTATCAACAGGTGTCTTACTTAAAGACGCTTATGGAATAACTGTATGATGATAATTTAAGCCATTTATCTTGTAATATTTGAACACGAGCTTTGTGATATAAATATAACTCACTATTACATTTTATATTAAATGTTCAAGTGAAGGGTTAAATCCGTTCGAGTTGAGCATAACTGCCTCGGTGGACGGTCAAGTCAAGAAAAAAGCCGAGTGGTGCAGGAGAACTGTAGGAATTTCATACCGGTACCAGAGAGGCTTTCGACTCATTTGCGGGGCAGCAAACACCCCAGGGACTTATTCGTAATCAATCCAGCGAGAATACAGCTGGAGCATTTCTTAGGACAAACGTGGGTAGAAAGGACATTCATCTAGCTTAAGAAAGGCTTCTGGTTCGAAACTCTGACGGAATTTTGTAAATTCGCTTGCCGACAAGAAATTGAAGCATCCCGAACACAATATTGGATGTCGATTTATCGTCCACATATTTATCTTTGGCGGGTATGTAAATAAGTGGAGTTGCAATTCTCTGTGACAGGTAGAACTTCAACCAGAGTGCGTCAGTGTTGCTCGTGTTTAGTGTTGTTACCAGGCCTGGTAGGGCATATAAGGAGAGTGAACAGCGTCAGATGTTTATCACTGAAGTAGACGGAGACGTCACGGACTCGAATCAACACCTGGCAGAGTTTGATAGGAGCCTCATTGTGGGCTTCCATTTGGCCAGCTAATCGGGTGATATCCAGATTTGTGAGATATTCGGATGTGACATTGGGCCGATGATCATTTGCATGAGAACGTGAGGGCAGGCATACCCGTCGTCAAGGTTCCGCTCGACCACATCTGACGAACGCCGTATTGTGTACCAATCACGTCCTAATCCTGTTACATCTGCCCTGCCACCCGAGAACCAGTAATGGACTCCCTTCAACATTCTATGTCATTGGTATGAAACACGCAGAAGCCTGAAATTGTAGTGTTTCCGTGACCGGGAAGCATGGACTGCTGATGAGTGGAGAAGCATTGTGTTCAGCAATGAAACGTAGTTCTCCACTACTTCGGATGACCACCGTAGGCGAGTATGGCGGTGACCTGGAGAAAGATCCCATTCTTCCAATATTTTGGAATGGCACAGCGGTGCTACTCCTTGCGTCATGGTGTGAGGAGCCATCGGATATGACTCAGGTCAGGGCTGATAGTGACTGACGTAAATCTGTCGACACAACAGTACGTCACGACATCCTGCGTCTTCATGTGTTACCTCTCATACGACAGTATCGTGATACTGTTTTTTAATAGGACAATGCTCGTCTACATAAGGCATGACTCTCTAAAAACTGTCTGCGTGATGTCGAGGTACTCCCGTTGCCAACGAGATCGCCAGATCAGTTCCCGAGAGAACATGTGTGGGATAAGCTAGCACTTCAACTCCGCCCCGGTGCTAATCTCCAAGATTCCATGGACCAGCTACAACAGTTATGGTTCAGCTATCCACAGGAGACGGTCTGTCTGCTCTATGACACTCTTCCAACCTAATCAGTACATGTATCCAGGCCAAAGGGAGTTCAACGTAGTACTGATCGATGCACTTATACTACCAAGAACTTTGCAAATTTGACTTTATTGTAGAATCACTATAATACTATCACATACCCTCTCTACATGTGAAGTTTCATTTTGTTTCCTTCTCCCCTTCAGAGCATTTCAAATGTTTTGGCAGGTTGCGTAAATCACAGCTACGATAAATACCAGAGTGATCAGTTTGACCACGTATGTGCTGCTCTACGAAACGCAGTAATGAGACGAGCCCAGCCAATAAAACGGTGCTTTAAGCGAGAAAATCAGCGAGTGATTGGAACAAACATAAGCTGATAAGTTCTAGTTAAATAAACTAAAATGTTGTATTTCTTCCAACTACTAGAACAATGGCAAGTGACTTTCGGTTGAGACGCCACGATTGGAAACGTAAAACTCTCGCCTTTGAGCAACTCGGCAGGGAGTTGACTTCGGGGACACGGGAACGAAGATGGGGCCATTCACTTTCTGTTTCTCAGACTGATGCATTCTGCTAATGCGCTATTTTGGTTTTGATTCTGAATCTGATACTGGTACTATTTCGGTGATACGAAGTTCTGCTATCAGGTCCGACTTGGTATCTTGTGACATGCAGGTCTACTATCGGACACAATGCGAGCTTTCTACCGTGTGTGATGCAAGTGATGAGTCTGTGCTAGACTCTGCTGTTCACCAGTAGTTCGACAGAAATAATCACTGGGTTGTTCCGAGGCTTTTGGTGCAAATGGTACCATTCGACGCCGATACGTGCTGCCACGACACGTCTGATGGTTGCGACTCCAACTGTTCCAGCAAGCACACTTACGGTAGCAGTCCATCATAACTAGTCAAATTCATCGATACGAATATTCGGATCAGATCATTGTATGGCATTGTTCGGCCGCCAAGTAACAGTGTTTTCGATCGTCACGCAACGCCTCTCTTGTTGTGCCTAACAAACCTAACCCGGTAACCCTACCGGCTGCAGGGGACCTACAGCTTAACGTGGAATCCGAGCTATGGGAGTGTTCTGGTGTACTTCACATTGTACAACAAACTGTGCGAGAAGAGAAGATTAAGAATCTGTGAAAATCCCAGCCAAGACAGGGATTCGTACCAGGGACCTTTCAATCTGCTGCCACCGAGCCAACAGACCGCTCCATGCAAACATATCCTGCTGCAAACGGAGTTTACGACACAATAACAGCCCTACTTTGACGAATCTCAATCAAATTGTCTCATGCTCTTGTTTGAGTAATATCTGCGTTCAACTTGTTTTTTGAACATTTTATTTTGTATTAATTGAAAGTGTAAAGTTTCGCTTGCTTTTGAGAGTCTTAATTTAATGGCAGTATAATCCCGCAATCCTTCTTTGATTGTTATAAAATAACATTTCAAAATAATTGGTATTATGAATAATAATTTGTATGAAAATAATTTGCGTGAAAACATCATAATCTTCTGACGAAACAAGAAAGTTGAATTATATGGTGATCACCAGTTTAATGATACTGCCACGTATGCAATGATTCCAGATGTTATGACCTAAAATGAATTCCGTTACTGCAGAAAACAAAAGATTTAACCGGATTAAACGAATGGTTTGGTTGCAAAGACACCAATGCAAAAATAAATAAATAAACAAAAGAACGATATTTTCAAAGTTCTCTATATTTTCTGGTTTAGTCTAACACCTGACAGATAAATGAAATATGCTCACATGCGAAGAACTATTGAACTGAGTTTGGAAGATCTGGGTTTTCCATGGTTTCCCAAAATCACTCCAGGCGAATGCCGGGATGCTTCCTTCAAAAGGGCATTGTCGAATTCCTTCCCGTTCCTTGTCCGCAGTCCCATCCCACCTCTAATGACATATCGACGAGGCGTAAAGCCATAAGTAAAAAAAGTTTGGAAGTTATTCAGCTGAAGAGTAAATACAGCGAACTGCCAGAATTATTTGGGAAACCTCAGTGACGTCTGAGTTTATTTGTAAAATGAATTACACACTAGACTCAACGTTATGAATGGATTGATATACGTGATTTTGCCAGGCAAACAAGGATTTAATTTAATAATGTTGTTTGTGAATCGAACGGGTGTTATTAAAAAGGATATACATCAAAATAAACGATGCCGTATAGATATAAATGCGCCATTTAATTGTTTGTTCCAGTTGGAAGCCAGTATATATATATATATGGATGGATATACTAGCTGGCTTGACAGTTTAATTAAATTAAAACAAATGTATCCAATGGGATATAAAAAATCAGATCGCCAAACAATGTCAGAATATCGAGTATGACATTTCCCTAGGGTTTTAAAATTTTCCCTGTCTTCAATTAAGTACTTGATTGGTTTTTTGGTTTTAAAACAAATCAAAATACTTTCATTTGCGTGACAAAGCTAAATGGCAGTCTCAAAAGAAGATAGGAGAAATATATGTAGTCTACGTATGAGGGTGAACAAACATTATTTATCAAGTGGAATCGGTTATATCATAAGATACTTTGTTCTGCGATTCAGCGAACTAGTGCATTTTTAATAATCGTTTCATTCAATTGTGTGAACCTGTTCAATACATAAAAGTTTAGTGCAGATACGAAAGAAAGCAAAATGATGTTTTAGAGAAAAATTGAAATTTGTATAATCTGAGGATATGGTGTCTGTATGAAAATATGAAACTACGAAATTTGAGGTACCTAAATTCATTTCAGAGGTAAAGGAATAATTTTGCATGGCATAGTTTCTTTAATTTGATAGTGCAAAAAATCACTTATAACCATATCGAATAATCGTAACTTACAGTATTACTATAAAACTCTTTCAAGAATTCGTGTGCTTCATTATTAATTAGGGTGTTTCAAAAGCGAACTAATGCTCCCGTTTCCAGATAAAAAATCCTTTCATTTGCATATGCGTTCGAGTGAATTAGTTCTATTACTGCAGTTCTCTGGGGTTACGTTTTGAACATATAACTTCTTTAACTAATATAATATATCATCAAGCAAAAATTTACTTGATTTAATCAAAATATAAACAAAAAGTTTCTGAATATAACATTTTTATTTTGTTTACTTATACTTAGTTCAACCGATCACTAATAGATCTGCACGAATCAACGTCAAAACCTGTTGGGTTGTCGAACAGGAAAGTGATCCTGATCAACATTGTATAAGTTATCTGTCATGGGGGAGAGGTAACATTGTGTTAATGTTGTGAAATATGTATTTCTGAAGCAGATGTTTGGAAGGGCATTTCGATTATTTTCTTAGGCCACTATATATGGTTATTAGGACGGCTATGACAATTTGAGTATATGGTGATTGCGCACGACTTTTCTGAAAGCTACTTGAATATTTTTTAATTGGAAAATTTCGTATCAATATTGACTCTGTAAATATTTTTACCATTCTCCAAAAAGTCTAGTGGAATATAAAGTTGAAGTGCGGTGTTTATATACCTTGTTGGGATGTTATCGGTTGTTAACGACAAGATTATTAAAAGCACAATTCATAGGGTTAATGACAACAAAGCAGAAGAAATATGGGGTACAATTTAGTAGTCCCAATATGAGTGGGAGCACTTTGTGCCTGGTATTTTGATCTATTTTCTCTCCTCACTCACATTACGTCATTTTAGTACCGTGAACAAGTATACTGCCTACTCGTGTTTACTCCTGATAGGAGATTATGCAGTGTCTACACATCCACCAGGCGAAAAATATTACAAGTAAGACGCATGAAGCTTGACGAGCGAACGGGCTTTCCCTGATTTTCCATGGGTTCCCAAAATCAATCCAAGCGAACGCTGAGATTATATCTTCAAAAAGCAATGGTAGAATTCCTTCCCTTACGTTTAATCCAATCACAGCTATGATGATCTCGATATTAACGATCCGAAAAGCCTCCTCCCCTCCAAAAAATTATCGGTGAAGTATCACTAAGTTCATCGAGTACAGATGTTGTTGTTACTGTTGGAAAAGCTGGAGAATATAAATACTATCACGTACCGTACTTACTGGCAATAATTTCCTATTACTAATAAATTGCTTAAATATTAAAGAGTCAGTTATATGCTGTAATTCTAAAACAATGCATCTAACTCGCCTTTTTCAAAGATACGCATTCACATTAAAAGCGATTGAGGTTATTGATTTATTGAGAGAAAGTTCTGACTTGTTCAGTGGGTAGGTGGTTGTGTCAATGAATATGCACAATCGGTGAGACTACGCCTATCCCACCCGTGTTCGGAAAAATTCCATCTCAGGTGGGCGGTGTCATTTGACTAAGGGTTCGCAGCAATGATTGAAATTTTAATAGAATCTCAGGCACAAAGGAAGAAGTTAAATTACTGTGGCGCCGTCCGGATATTCTCTGGCGCATGTATGTTTATTTACAGCGTGAGCGCGTGTTGTGTATTTGAGGGCTGGGTGGCTGCAGATATTTTGCAGACGGCAGGATTTTTTTTTTAATAACTATGACTTCCAGTTACCTCAGTAAAAAGCGCGCGCACCTTTAATGATAAGCATACACGTACAATTACTTCAACATTACCTAAGTTGTTTATACCGTATGTAACTTTACATATTTCAGCCTGCGTTTACCGTGAAATGAACCTCTTCAGGGAAAGTGTGTAACTAAAGTACTTCCCAGTGCCCCCTTAAGAGAGGTATTTTTAGTACCCTCTTATGATTCTGGGAGATGTTAAAATGGACTACAATTTAAGATTCAATTTCTTTTTATCAGCACGGTTCATATCTAAGGGCTGAAAAAAAGAATCCTGACGGTTAGGGATGTCAAGGAACATTCCGTTGATTTAAGCAGAAAAAAGTATTAAGTTTCGAAGAAATATATCGCAGAATGTTAATCAGGTTGAGGGGAATAAAAAGTTATTTTGTCAGTCCCGATGCAGAATTTACTGGTAGAAACCATCCACTTGTTTTTTGAAATTACCTCCTAAAAACTGTAAATACCAATATGAAAAATGGAATATTTGTGACACATCGTTGCAATTTACTTTCTTAGAAATTAAAAAAAAAAAATTTTTACAAAATTTCACTAGAATAAAATGATTCACCGTCGATCAAGATATTAATTCAGCTATAGATTTTAGTCTAACATAACAGATAGAAAACAGAATCTGGAGAAGAAACAATCCCGAGGAAACAATTAACAGGAAACAATTACGTCTGTGCTATGTTTGTGATTGACAGATTTGTGGACTGCTTAGCGCCTAATTTATTATTATTAGACTATTACTCAATGAATTTAGAAGAAATGAAATAATCCTTCATATGTATTATCTATATTCCTAACTTTTCATACTGGTGATCATAGATTCTAGGCCATTATTTTCAAAAATATAATGCACACAGCATATCAGCAGCTCTGTGAACTGTGCTGCTGTGCGATTGAAATGTATACACTGTTATTATATAGCAAAACAAAAATATTTCCGCAACAGAAAAAAATATCCGAAAAACTACTTATTGTATAAAAAACAGTTTACTGACATCTCTGTGATACTGTTGCTGCAATCTATGGATTTGGCTTTGAGATGTTTGATACACGTGACCACTTTAAGCATCAAATGATTTCTTAATTTATGATTTTACCTCAATCTCTAAAACGATATGTGATTTATCGATTTCGGTTAGGCATCAAGCGAGGTAAAGAAAAAATATTTGTTTTAGAAATGATGATATTTTTGCTCCTTAAGGGTTGAATTTAAAGGAAGTTCTTTCTTAAAATATGATGTGTCCAAAGCGAATACTTTAATTTTTTAAACAATACCCAGTTTGTCGACTTCGGTTATACATCAATGGAGATAAATGGCTCGTGACAGAAAAATGCGTTGTAGAAATATTAATACTTTTGCCCTTTAAGGGTCGAATTTTGAAAAATTCATTTCTTAAAGTATGGTGTAACCAACCGAAGACCTTACGAAGACCTCAGTCTTTAAAATGATACCTCGTTTATCTATTGTGTTTAACTATCAAGGAAGATAAATGACTCGAGACACAAAAAACACATTTTAGAAATACTGATATTTATGCCCTTTAAAGGTTAAATTCAGAAAATTTCATTCTTAAAACATGATATGACCATAGCGGAGATCTTAATCTTTAGAATGATACCTCATTTATCTATCTCGGTTATATATGAATGGAGATAAATGACACAAAAAACAGCATTTTAGAAATATTGAAATTTTTGCCCTTTAAGGGTCGAATTCTGAAAATAATCCTTTCTTGAAATATGATGTGACCAATATGCTTTAATATGCTTTAATATGACACCTCATTCATTGATTTCGGTTAAGTATGAAGGGAGATAATGGCTTGTGACAGAAAAACACCTTATAGAAATAATATATAGGCCTACTAGACGGCCCGTGTGAAAATTTCGCGAATAAAATGCGATAAACACAGTGAGGTTGAATGTTTGTAATATACTGAAAAGTAGAACCGTACTTTTGTAGCAAATATTTTTTTTTGTCATAAATACGCATCAAAATACTCGCAACATATTAAGAAACAGTTAGGAAAATTTAAAACACTCTGTATTTATGACAAACTGTCACTGACCTTAACAGAATACAACCAACCTGAACAAAATGCAGAAAACATATCAACATCTCTGAAATATTTGTTGCTGTGCGAATAAAATGCTTACGTTGGAATTGTATAGCAAAACGACAGTGTTTCCGTAACAGAAAAATCAAAAAAAATCCGAAAAGCTAGTTACTGAATAAAAAAAAGTTTATTGACATCTCTGTGATATCCGCTACTCCAATCTAGGGACTTGAGGGACTTGGCTCTGAACAATCTCATACGCGCTACCAGTTTAAGCATCAAATTCCGAAAAATTCTTTTTTAATTTATGATTTTATCAAGCTGGAGACCTTAATTTTTAAAACGATATGTCATTTATCGATTTCGGCTAGGTATCGAAGAAGATAAATGACTTGTAATTAAAAAAAAAACACGTTGTATATTGATACTTTTGCCCTTTAAGGAACGAATTCCAAAACATTCCTTTTATAAAAAAATATGGTGTGACCAAGGCAACCACCTTGGTCTTTAAAATGATACCTCATTTATCGATTTTGGTTAGTTATCAAGCGAGGTAAAAAAAAGTTTTGAAAAATGATGATATTTTTGCCCCTTAAGGGTTGAATTTGGAGAAAGTTTTTTCTTAAAATATGATGTGACCATAGCTGAAAATTTAATATTTAAATCGATATCTCAGTTATTGATTTCGGTTAGGTATCGAGGGAAATAAATAGCTGGTGACAGAAAAATGCGTTGTAAAAATATTAATACTTTTGTCCTGTAATGTTAGATTTTTAAAAAAATTTCTTTCTTAAAATGTGGTAACGGAAACGAAGGCATTACGAAGACCTCAATTTTTAAATCATACCTCTTTTATCAATTTTGTTTAATTCTCAAGGGATATAATTGGCTCGAGACACAAAAAAAACATTTAAAAAAATTGACAATTTTGCCCTTTAAGGTTCGAATTACAAAAACTCCTTTATTAAAATATAATGTTACCACGGCGGAGACCTTAGTCTTTAATATGATCTCATTTATTTATATCGGTTAGATGTCAAGGGAGCTAAATAGCTCGTGACACAAAAATGCATTATAGAAAAAATTATACTTTTTCCGTTTAAGGGTTGAATTCCAAAAACATTATTTCTTAAAATATGATGTCACAAAACTGAGATATTACTCCTCATAATCCTACTTCATTTATCAATTTTGGTTAAATATCCAGGGAGATAAATGGCTCCAGGTACAAAAAACGCATTTTAGAAAAATTGACATTTTTGCCCTTTGAGGGTCGAATTACGAAAAATGCCTTTCTTAAAATATAATGTTACCACGGCGGAGACCTTAGTCTTTAATATGATCTCATTTATCTATATCGGTTAGATGTCAAGGGAGCTAAATAGCTCGTGACACAAAAATGCGTTATAGAAAAAATTATACTTTTTCCGTTTAAGGGTTGAATTCCAAAAACATTATTTCTTAAAATATGATGTCACAAAGCTGAGATATAATCCTACTTCATTTATCAATTTTGGTTAAATATCCAGGGAGATAAATGGCTCCAGGTACAAAAAACGCATTTTAGAAAAATTGACATTTTTGCCCTTTGAGGGTCGAATTACGAAAAATGCCTTTCTTAAAATATAATGTTACCACGGCGGAGACCTCAGTATTTAATATGATATCTAATTTATCTATATCGGTTAGATATTAAGGGAGATAAATTGCTCGTGACACAAAAACACATTGCAAAATTATTGATACTTTTGCCCTTTAAGGGTAGAATTCCGAAAACTTCATTTCTTGAAATCTGATGTGACCAAATTGGAGACCATATGCTTGAAAATGACACCTCATTCATTGATTTCGGTTAAGTATGCAGAAAGGTACAGGCTTGTGACAAAAAAATACCGTATAGAAATAATATATATGTTGATTTACAGCTGCCAGTTGAATTTTGATCTATATTACAGATTACGCAATAAAAAGTGAAACTCGTTTAACGCTTACTAAAACAGATAATATTTATATCGCTAAAAATAAAATGCCTATATGAATGTAATAACTGTAATGGGCTGTACTTTCTATATTTATATCTACATTTCCCTTTATGGAACTTCGATAGATCTACTTAATTCTAATACAGTATTATGAATTTATTTCTGTACATATTTTAGAGGACACTCTTAACTTGAATAAGAGCTGTCTATTCGACAACGAGATATGCTTCGTTCTGGAATTTCAAATTAGATGAAAAGAACTGGAAACGATTAAACTGCTACTACTACTGCTATGATTCACAATATTATCGAAATTCAATACAGTGGGCTGAGTACATATTATTCTCTCTATTTTTTTTCTGTTTTCACCAACACATGGTTAGACCTAGAAATTATGAGGCACATAAAAAAAGCTTGCTAAGGAAATTAACACTTAAAATTGTGGTTTAAAATCATGATAGCGATTGAAATGCGATGAATTTTCTTCTAATCCAGCTCAAAATTTACATGCGCCCATTTCGCTCTTCGGATATAATGTTAATAATGCGTAACTTTAATATGAGAGTGACGTTAAAAACTTGTGTTTTAAGTAATCGAATGATAAAGAATAAGAGGTAAACCACGAAGCTACTTGACGTTGACAACCAACACGTAGAGAGAAATCATTCATGAAAGCGAAACGGCTAGTGGAAATGTGGCTAAGAGCACTCATTTTTCTCACTTTTTTTACAGCCCTATTATCAGAGATTAATTAATTAGGTATTGTTTCTTAAGAGCGATAACTGAGTTAACTGATTAATTACTTTCCGCGGCATCGATAGTTTTTCGAGATTACTACACAGATATATTTTTGCAAGAATTTCTTGTTAGAAACTTTGTGGTTAGCCGTTACAAAGGAAGTAACATCCTGAGAGTATACACATTTTTTAGATGAATAAAACAAGTATTTAAAGAATAACTGAATTATTACTTTGACGACTACTGTATAAAATAGCTAGTACAAAATAATAAACTGTCTGCTATGACCTTCACAAAATCCAGATGTTTAAATTTGCGTGTTTGAAGTATATAATCGTTATCGTAATAATTATTAAACGTCATCAATGTGTACGTGTTAACATTAACAGGTTGCACATCCAAGTGCTCTTAGCTGATCAGGGTTCCAAAAAAGACAATAACAGTAATAAAAACATCACGTTCTATCTTCTACTTTTTGGAGTGTTGTAAAAATACATTGGTTTTTACACGACTCTTTCCGTTTATTAGTTTCGTGGTGTGGCGGTATGTTATTGGTTTAAACCGACTTTCCGTGTAATAGAGTAATTTTAAATTGCTGTAACAGCGAAACTTAGTTTGCTATGTTGTTACTCACGATAGGATACGTGAAGGGGTTTAAATAATCCAACGTGTGGTTTTTCGTCTTTTTCACTCTGATCTGCACTTTGCAGTTCATATGCATCCAACGATATGTTTCTAATCATTTGGAAGCTGAACAGCAGGAGATAATAAACTTCATTTCCATATATTTTTCCTTCAATTAAGAAATTAATTGCAAAAGTTATACGGAACAATAGAACGCCAGTACAGAAATCTGTTTTTAACGTAAACAACAACAAAAGAAGATACAAACTCGGATGTTAACATTTCCACAGATTTCATCACCGTACATGTCTTCCTCTATACAGTTCCTCTTTTCATAATGTAATTTTCTCGGTCACTAACCATTTACAATTTCTCGTTAAAAAAACCACCACACTGCGTCTGGAAAGTTGAAAACCTGGTCCCCTCTTACCGGCAGTCCTGATTGCGGTGTTTAGGCAGTGTCCTGCAATCGCTTAGCATAATGTTGGGAAGGTTCTAGTGTGTCATGAACAACACATTTCGTAAAGAAGAAACACAGTTATAATGCAGAACTGAAGTTACACGTTTCCAGGCAGATGGCAACACTTAGCTGCCTCATTGGGAATAGGATCACCAATTCATCACTGAGGCAGGAGTGGCAATTAAAAGCATCAATTCCTTAAGCGACCAAGAGATTTACTCTACAGATCCCACATCATTAGAGATTGAAATTGGCTTAAAAAAAAAAAAAAAAAAAAATAAATCAAACACAATATTAATAAATTTGTTTTGCTGTGGGTAGGCAGCTCCGAAAGTTTTTGATTTTTAAAATTTAATAATAAGCCTTTTTTCAGTTACTAAAAATAAAATATTTTATAAATCAGATAAATCAGATTAATTAAAAGCACAAAAACAATTTTATGAAAATTTACTCTGAAATTGCATTAAAAAGCTGCTGACATAATTTTGTTGTTGGTGTGAGATCTAGATTGGAAAGTTAGAAATCATTAATGTGGGATACATAAAA
The DNA here is from genome assembly GCA_031002005.1 of Vandiemenella viatica. Taxonomy (NCBI): domain Eukaryota; kingdom Metazoa; phylum Arthropoda; class Insecta; order Orthoptera; family Morabidae; genus Vandiemenella; species Vandiemenella viatica. The sequence goes on along the minus strand of CM061920.1, from coordinate 245,881,215 downwards.
ATCGTGAAACTTATAGTAGTGAATCAGGAAGAGCCGTGGTCTCCTTCGGTGACGTGGAAGTTACGTTTCGTTTGGCAGTCACTCGCTCTCTTGTCTACTATCGAGCAGCTGTTTGACAGATCATGTGTGAATATGCGCAGCAGCGCTCGGTCATGGATGTGGTCTGGTCGGTAGCTTCATATGTCTCTGACAAGTCAGTTAGCGAAGATGTACGGCTTAATTGTCTTATGATTGTACATCAAGACATTCAGTTATAGCCAAACCTATAACTGCTCACCTATAAGCTAGCTCTATCTCTCAAACAGTTGAGTGTCACTTTCCTACTTATTGCCGTACAACAAGTATAAGATTCATGAAATGATACGTGAGCTATCTTACATGAAATTCGGCAATAAAGTGTTGGAAGACGTGAATGACTGGTAATAATTTGATAATAATAGATGCAAATGATGATTTTCATTTAATTATAATAGCATATAATTTTTGTATATTGTGAAAGCGATAACCAGATGGTAAATTATCGGACCGTTGTGATATTTCTAATTTCCATTATGCGTTAAGATTTAAGACCAAATTACGTTGTAACATTTATAAAATTTTAGTCCTCTTTTTAATAGCTTTATGAAATTACGAACAATTAAAATATTCAGGCTCAATTTTGTACCCACAACAAACAGATGATCCAGAAATGAATAAAGTATACTTTCAGTGTCTTGTGACCACCAACGTCACATAAAATCTTTGGTTATCCTGATATGCTTCATTAAGGAACATACTAGTTACAATCGATGTAAAGCAGTAAACTTAATAATGTATTTCGTCAATTTATTTGAGTGTGTAAACTAAGTTAAATTTTTCAGTTCTAAAGAGTTATTCCACATATACATTAAAATTTTCCAGATCATGTTCGACTATGAAAAGTCTTTCAAAAATCGCAATCTATTGAAGATAAAAAATGAGCAGAAATTGGTAAATATAGCTAATAATTAGCTGAGTATTCTAGTTGGTTTATTACCTTCCAGGACTAGGCTATTAAATGTTTACTTCGATTTTTATGAAACGCTTTACAGTTACGTTTGTAAATTAATCTTCCTTCCGTTATTCATTTTAAAGATAAAGCATAAGTTTTAATACACGAGGAACACTAAAAAAATTTGGGTGATAGAGACTGATACAGTAGTACATTCACTACCATTCTCTTATGAATGATTAGTTTCAAAGTTTATAATTCTCTCTATTGAAATAAATAATCGATCTATAACAGACAGGAAGCTTCAACACGGAGAGTTTCGTTGGTTGCGACCTCGTGATTGTGTCTGGGATTAGGTGGATCGAGTGCGGCGGTGGAGGAAATTTTCACTATAGTAACTTGGCTGGCAGGTTAGAAGAGGTGGTGGTGCACGATTCCTAATTAGGTTGTGCACCAAAGTCCTGGGTTAGATACACCCACGCCACGCATGTATTGTGAGGGCATAGGCACTGTTGATTCGTCCAACAGAGGTTTGGCGGCCTGCTTCAACGTCTTTCGAAAGAGTAGGCCTTACACTGGGTTTCACTCTCTCTCTTCTTTCATGTCTCATTTAATACAACGATGTCGTACTGGACAAGGCAACGGAAAACATTCTCATTTCACCTCCTCCCTGGTCGAACATGGGCATGGCACTCGAAGAGGAAGATAAACTGCATTTAGTGCGTTCAACATGAGGTAGCACTCTACGTTCTAAATTGTGTTAAGCCGAGTTGTCATTGCCATCTAACCTGAACGAATATTGCATTCGTCAACCGACAATGCACATTATTTATATGTCGGATCGGGAGTATGGGGCTATGCTACTAGATGGCGCCACAGACGCAGCGACTGCAGTGACACCTACGAGGAGCTACTTAACGGCAGCACACAACACACGGAGCTCTCTTCATGCCTGACCTTCGAGGCAACATCACTCCACTGTCCGAGGGATATCCACAGCCTACCTCCGCTAATGAGCCATCTACCTCGAGCTGGAAATTCGACCCACCCGACTCCTGATCTTTCCAGAATGGATTCGATATATGTGTTTCTTTTCGAATGCTGACATTTTGAACTATTTGATTGGTTTTAGTGGGATTTGTTTCGTTCGTCGCCGCCAGAAAATTCAAGATGTCAGTTACGATGCTTTAAATACGCTTCCCTAGCTCTTACCACTAATAACATTACAAAATTACGTCGACTGGTTTACGAAAATCACGACAAGAGAACAGTTGTTCCTAAAGACAATCTAATAAGACAGACAGAGAGACAGACATATGGATAGGTCTGGGCCCATATAGTTTTGAAGTACCAGAGCATTTCGCTCTCCGACTTTTGTCAGAATAGTGGTTTTCTGGTTAGTTATTTATGGAAGTCTTGGTGTTATTTTTTTGATGTGATGTTATTGTCAGACCCTATAGTTCCTGGTTAGTGTTGTAACTGGTTGATTATGTTCGTGTTGATATACATTTTGTCCTAAGTCTTGGATGATTTGGTGGAGCGAAGAATGTGCTTTTTGAAAGAATTTGGTCGATGTGTCCTTTATGTAATCTATGAGCCTTTGTATACCTAAGTTGTAGTGGATTTGTGAGTTCGGCATGTATCGAGGGGCGTTAGTAATGATTCGTAAATATTTATTTTGGAAAATATTATTTTTTGATTTGTGTGTTTGATGTCATCCTGAAGAGTTCGGAGCCATAAAGCAAGGCCGACCTAATTACGGTGGTGTAGATCTTTAATTTTGTCTCAACACTAAGCTTATTTCCCTTGCGGAAGGGGTATTGTTTAAAAAGTTGAGCCGATCCTAGATTACAAGCGTTTTTAATGTGCTTGATCCAAGTTAGTTTGTTGTCAATTTGTAAGCTGACATATTTCACCGAGTCACACCAGGGGAGGTCCATGCCGTCGAGCTTGATTTGGTGGCTGGGTCTCGTCCTTCTGGTGGTGAACATGATGGCCTGACTTTTGCCGGAATTAATTTCGATTTTCCAATGCTTGCACCATTGAGTAATTTTCTCAAGGTGCTGTGTGAGTTTGCGTACGATGTAATTTAGGTTGTGACTCGACCTGTATACTATAGTATCGTCTGCAAATAGCCAGACTTCTCCGCCTTGTTGGTGGGGTAGGTCGTTTCTATATACGCTGTACAGTATTGGATCCATGACCGAACCTTGTTGTACGCCTGCTTCAATTGATTTCATTTGGCTTTCCTGCCCTTCCACTACTATGTAGAATTTTCTATCACGAAGAAAGCTATTTATTATTTTTAGTAGGTGGTTAGGGCATGCAAATATGTGAAGTTTATAAATTAAAACGGAGTCGTTGAATACTTATATAATTGTATACTACTGAATATCGAATACTGATGTTGCTTATAACGCATTCCGCTGATGTACAAAATTATTTGCTGCACCTGTTACCACCAAAAGAAGGAAATTGGAATTTAGGAATAGGCTAGATGGTTTATTAGCACTGTCGGATTTATCAATGTGGCATTGCTGCCAGACGTAAGCATGGCTCATGTTGAAAGGACTGCGCACAACAGTGCAAGAAAAATTGCGATCTATTCATTGGGTTCCTACAGCCAGTAATTTAACATCTCTCTGAGTAATGACATCTCAGTTACTATTTTATAAACGTGAAACGGAGATCGTATTTTCAAGTAGAACCAACGTTTTTCTTAATTTCCCATTTTGTGCTTGGATTCACTACTAACCTTCATGTCAGGCCAATATGACTAATCATCGATATAAATAATAATAAAAAAATGCTCCTAGTTGTTGCTGCAGTATGTGTAAAAAATTGCCAAGGGTTAGCAATAAACTAGAAAGAAGCAAAGTCTACAGTTAACACGTGTGTCAGTGCAATTTTAATACTAACTTTGGACTTAAAAATTTCATAAACAATTCTACACTTACTCCATACAAGACAATAGAGATAACAGGACATTCTCACATTTATAGGTTATGTTAGACCATTTTGACTAGTGTGACTGTATTTATGCATTTTTGTGTTTAAATATGTGTTTGAGAGCATAACTTCTTTTTGTTTTGACGTCTCGTTGACGTCGAGGTCATTAAAGGCAGGAAAGGACTATTAGCAAGGAAAGGGAAGTAATTCAGCAATTGTCTTTTGAAGGACCCTTCCCGAAATTTGCCAGGAGTGATTTGGGGAAACCATGGAAAACTGAAATCTAGATGGCCATAAGGGGATTCTAACTCGTGTTCTCCCGAATGCGAGGCCAGACCATTATCGCTCACCCACTACGGTCGGTGAGAGCAGGACAGTTTTCAGAATATTATTTGCGTTTAATTATATGCGTAGACACCCGTACTGTCCACACTGGTTGATTTCATTTTATCCTGAAGAAGAGGCTATGTGGACAGTGAGCCAGGGGCTGGAGAACACCATCGGTACGTAAAGGAACCAAATACACTAATCCTCCCGAAGATTCCAACGAAAGCTTAGTACCTAGACGCCAACACTAAGAAAGTTCGCCACTACACGTTGCCGACTGAAATTTAATCATTACTATTTCAGCAAGCACCTCTACAAAATAAACGTATTACCATCCGCCATCTGTGAATGCGAGGTGATTCAGAATTTGAATCACTTGTTCTTCCAATGTTCACATAACCAACTTCCCATTGATATGCTACTCTGACAGTAATACTAAAACATCAGCTGTCAGTCAGCAGCACATCTCTCATGTTATCCGCGGAACTTGCACGAAGTCGTAGTCTAAACAGATTAAAGGAATATTTAACTGCTGGCTATATACGTTAGAACAGAATGTAGATTTCACTATAGACTATGCCTCTAGGAGGCAGTATCAGGAACTGGATCAGTTGTGTGTATGTGTGTGTATTTGTATGGGTGTGTGTGTGTTCAAGTAAACTCAGAACCGGGAGGAAAGGACAATTCAAGCTACACCCATCCTCAAAAATCGTCATAGCTGAACATATTGCAAATCTCGAAGCTCTTAAATTTGCCTCTACATTGTCTACAACTAAACGTTATACTTTGAACTACCATTTTCGTTGTCTGGGTTTAGCTTGACGATCATGTGAATAAACTGCTGTAGTAAACTCCAAAGATACTGAGTCTACCAACTGAGCTACACTTCTGTCATTCATTAGTGTTTATAAAATATTAGTATCCTTTGTTAATTTCACAGGGTACGTAAGTGACTATTTTTCAGCCATTTTTGGTAAATTTATATGATGCAACAAAGACAAAAAAATCCGTTACTACCGCAGATTCTAAGTAAATCATTGTTATTTCAGAAGTTTATAACTTAAAAATCTCTACAAATTAGTAGAAGTAATTATATAACATTTCAAGTACTAGGTTTCACAACTATTAAATCTGATGTGCCGCAAATCAGTATTATTTGTTGAATTAACGCGTTATTAAAATTAGTCAGGAACACTGCGAGAAAGGTGACCTTAAAATGTAAAGTCACGGTTACTTTAACAGTCGTCTCTGTAGCTCCATTTAGCCTCTGCTATCAGTTTTAAGATACATTGTGTGCGGCATGTTAGGCGCTGTGAACATGGCCAGAACTACACAACGTCATTAATCTCTAAAGGCAACACGAAGACCAAGGCTGCAACAGCCGCACAAGCCCGATTACGGAAGATTAGAGGAACAGCTGTGAGAGTGGCTTACCAATAGTGTTCGAGCACCCTGGAGTGTGTGTGCATCAGATCGCTCATCTTGGATGTTTTACAACAACATACCCAGAAGACACGAATAATGATTTCAGGGAATCACTAAAGTTAAGTCCTGCTGAAATATAGATTTTTTTAATTGAGGCTTGTGTAACACATTGCCAAAGTAAAATATTGGAAAATAACTTTTACATTTTTTTTGGGTTCCAAGTCTACACTTAGGAGTATTATGAGCATGTTTCTCTTATTTATCGTATTTACATTCTTGTTTCTTTCATCTTTCAGCGCAGATGTTCAAAGAATATTGGCGTCTTACACAATGTTACATCAGATATGTTTGAAGAAGATATTCACTTTATCATCACATTAGTTAACTGAGAAATGATATTCATTATGTTAGGGGCTGCATAATTTTATATTGAAAAGGGATGTTTCTTATGAAGAGAAGAGAACATTGATGATGTCAATGAGAGGAGGATTGTAAATATATCGGTCTCAAGTTCAGATGGTGTATCAGATCCATTTGACAACTTATTATTTAGCACTAAACATTACGCAGATTACTCTACTCAGACCTACGTCATCTCTTTAATCTTCCAGAACTAATAAAAGGCCATCTTGGTCATAGTGTAAAGAATGCTGTGACGTCAATTACCCGGCTTTTTTCTGTTGGGCGATAACCGCCAGAAATGTTTTAGCTCTCCATCCATATATAACACTGTTATAGAAATCTACGAATGAAGGTTATCTTTTCTTCATTTCTGTAATAGTTTAAAACTAATATCGCAAACCAACTACGAAAAAAAATAAAACTTTTGTTTTAAATTTACATGTTAACTTCTTATAGCGCGATCATGTTTGGATAATTTCTATATATTCTCTGTCAACAGATGGGGTTGTTGTAGTAAGTTATTAATGAAGATTAGCTGCTTATGATTTTTAGTGGTTGTATATACGTAGCGCGTCCAGAAAGTAAGTTCCGTTTCAATTTATCTCCGCTGCAGCGCTGCGATTGCAGTTCCGCACATGCGCTGTAGACGATGTGTATCAAGGGGAAGAACGTGCGCCATTTGGAGATCGCTGTCAGTTACGTACGCTTTGTTGTGCTTATTTGAAATGTCGGCGTTGATTGAAAATCCCGCCGCCTGTGAAATCAGGTCTGTGATTCGGTTTCTGAATGCGAGGAAAGTGAAACCAAGTGAAATTTATCGGCAAATCTGCGATGTTTACAGACCAAATGCGATGAGTGATTCGATGGTGAGAAGATGGGTCCGACAGTTCAATGGCGGGCGTAGTGATGTGCACGATGAAGAACGAAGTGGGCGTCCACCTTTGGTTACAGAAGAATTGGTTGACGCGATTGATGACAAGATCCAGGAAAACCGTAGGTTTACAATTAGTGCTATCGCTATGGACTTGCCCCAAATTTCACGATCACTGATGCATGAAATTGTTACCAAACAACTGAAATTCCGTAAACTTTGCTCACGTTGGGTACCAAAGATTCTCACTGAGCAACACAAAACACAACGGATGGGTAGTGCACTTGAGTTTTTGACCCGTTATGCTGAAAGCGGCGAAGAATTTCTGAGACGGATAGTCACAGGAGATGAAACGTGGGTTTCTTACGACACCCCTGAGAGTAAGTGGCAATCAATGGAATGGAGGCACACTTCATCCCCACCAAAGGTTAAGCCGAAGCAAATCATGACACCTCGGAAAATGATGTGCACAGTGTTCTGGGACTGGAAAGGAATCCTACTCATTGACTTCTTATCGCGTGGTCAAACAATCAAAGCAGATGCTTATTGCGAGACACTTCGGAAATTGCGCCGTGCAATTCAGAATAAGCGCCGGGGACTGCTGTCAAAAGGTGTTGTTTTTCTTCACGACAACGCACGACCACACACTGCAAACGTGACGAAAAACCTCGTACAGGCATTTGGCTGGGACGTGTTTCATCATCCTCCGTACAGCCCTGACCTCGCTCCTAGCGACTTTCATCTGTTCTTATATCTCAAGTCTTTCCTTGGCGGTCATCACTTCACCAATGACGACGAGCTGAAAGAAACTGTTTCCAACTGGTTGAAGACACAGGCGGCAGATTTCTATGAAGAAGGTATACAAAACCTGGTGCCACGCCATGACAAATGCCTGCAAAATTTCGGCAGTTATGTGGAAAAGTAGTTTAAGAGTTGTAGAATTTTGTGCAATAAAAATTTCTTCTGTATCTGTGTACAATTTCATTTTATTACCAAAAGGAACTTACTTTCTGGACGCGCCTCATATTTTCCCTTTACATTAAAATTTTAAGCCAATTGTAAGGAAAGGTAGGTATTTCTTTTAAATCTACACGTTAATTAGGAAGATATATAACATTATATGATTACAAAATGGGTTATGAGTGTTAGTGAATAAAAGTTCTGTTTATAGAAACAACTGCGAAAGAATGAATTGCCAAAACAATGCGTTGAACCTGTCATATTGGACGGTCTTAGAAACCAGCAAATTAACAAAACGAGTACCGGTTGTGTACAATAAACTTTGATACGTTTCAAATACGATCTGTTAACAGACATTTTGACACATAAAAAAAATTTAATGTACCATGCATGTCTTTTCCCAACATTTTTTTTTTTTTTTTTTTTTTTTTTTTTTAAAAAAAGCAAGGCTTGTGGTTTTTGAGGCAAACAACAAGTGTTGTTGTATTTTTTACTGTACGTTTTTCCAAACCTAGAATTCACTATTGTTTCCAGCGTTGAGGGTAGTACAAAACGAACATAGAGATTAATTAAAAACTCTATAGTAAGAGGCAACCCTCGGACGTTGAGGGCAGCGTGACAGCAACAGGAGAGAGGTTGGCTGAACAGAGCTATGCTGGTCGTCGAGAGACACTCGCCTCGCAGCAGTGCCAGGGAGTCTCCATTCATACCGTGGCCTCTTTGTCATCTGCACGGCCTGCAGGTTGAGGCGACACTTCGCAAAGTGAGCAACACGGGCGGAGAGCAGCTCTCAACAACAGCGCGTCGCCTCAGGTGCTCCTCACTGTCAACTTCGCAGCGCTAAAATATAGTAGCAGAATTCTAATAAAGAGTGTCAAAACTTATAACACATCAATTCGGGTCTCCAAAGTCGTCATGTAGTAGGGACAACCAGTGATTTTACAGTGAAAATTACACAAAACTTCCAATTAATTGCAAGGTGATGAGGTCTTGGTTATACTGTGAAGTCTGTGTTGAAATTTCCTTTCTAGTAATGCCATAACAAAACGATTATCAAAAAATAGCATTTTTTAATAAATTTTTCTGTCATCTGTATCTAATGACTAAGCCCCGGATTTTTAGGCTCTAAAAATTCAAATTTAGGTTTATTCAATTCACGTTTTAGGCTTTTATAGGTTTTTAAAATTCTGATTTAGGAATTAACACATTTTTAAGTGAAACAAAATTTAAAACACGCAATACATACTGCCATAGTGTTAAAAATGTTGTGACTTTATTGTCAAGTTCTCCTCAGAAACTTCTAACATGACATTGCTCGTTCACATTAAAACATGCGACATAAACAACTATTATGTTGAAATCATTTTGTCTTTATTGTGGATTGTAAACCACTCATTTAAAACTTCTAATATGACACTGAACAATGAAATATTTTGATAGTTTTTCAGGAGTAAACCCTTCTCTCTTCCGCTAAAATTCCCTTGAATGCGGAAAAAATACGCTCCACGTTACATGAGGTAAGAGGTGTGAACTTCATATCAGCGATTTCCTTAGGATTCCAAGCAGTACTTCTTATTTCTTTAGTGCAGAGAGAACACGGCCTATTTGTACCATCTTCTTGAAATTTTGACTGCGGGCTGAAATAGCCTCCAGCCTCGTATCTACAGGCACCCAAGCTTGTCCTGGAGCCACTTTGGCCCTCACTTCTTGGATGATTTGAAGTGCTTCCGTCAACGGTAGAGTGCCTCCTTCCAGCTACTTGATTAAAAATTCTAGATTGTAAAAATTTGCCTTTATATATGTCACTCCTGCACAGCTGGTACTGAGTGCAACACTTTCTTTGCATTTACTATAGCAATAGCTTCGCTTTCATCTAATGCATCGATAACCACCGTGACACTCCCATAGTTTTTAACCGACTTCAAAAAAGGAGGAGGTTCTCAATTCGTCTGAATTTTTTTTTTTTTTTGGATGTATGTTCAGCGATATCTTCGCCAATTTTCAACCGATTTAAATGAAATTTTGATAGTGGATAGAGTATACCTCCAAAGTGGTCCCATATGAATTTCATTGAGAAACCACCCCTTCTACCCATTTACACCCCTTAACTTTTATACAAACCCACACTTTTTATCCGATTTTGATGGAACTTTGGAAATGTATAGTAAAAAATAAACAGAGAAATGCTGTCAACCTTTGGTTTGAAAAAACCGAACCCTTCTCCCCCATTCACCCCTTAATTTTTGCCAATGTTCTTTATACAAAGCTAAAGTCAACACCATTTAACTGAGCTCCATTAAATTTGGCATAAACATGTAATTTTTCATCGAAAAGGTTGCTGACCCAAACAAATATAAAAAAACCCTTTCTCCCTTTACACCCCTTAATTTTTATACAAACCCACATTTTTTATCCAATTTCAATGGAACTTTGGACATGTATAGTCAAAAATAAAGAGAAAAATGCTGTCAACATTTGGTTTGAAAAAAACTGAACCCCTCTCACCCTATCCATCCCTTAATTTTATGTTATTTATACAAAACTGTAGTCGGTATCATTTAACTGATCTCCATTAAAGTTGTCATATACATGTAATATTTCATGGACTGAGTTTCTGACCAAAAAATAAAAAAGCCACCCCATCTCCCCCTTTACACCCCTTAATTTTATAGAAACCTATATTTCATATCTGATTTTGATTGAACTTTGCCAATGTATACTTTCAAACAAACAGAAAAATCTTGTCAACATTTGGTCTGCCAAAGCTCAACCCCTCTCTCTCCTACCAACCCCTTAATTTTTGTCATTTTTTTTTTTTTTTTTTTTTTTTTTATAAAAAGCTACAGTTGTTAAAGTTTGACCTATTACCATGAAAGTTGGCGCTTGTATGTATTTTTTTCACGAGGAAGGTTTCTGACCAAAAAATAAAAAAACCACCCCCACTCCCCACTAAACCGATTAATTTTTATACAAACCCATAGTTTTTATCCAGTTTAGATAGAACTTAACAAACTTTTACTGTAAAACAAAGAAAAAAATAATGTCAGCTTTTGGTTTGCAAAAACTGAACCCTTTTCCCGTTTCCGCCCCTTGACTTTCGTCAGTTTTCTTTTTGAAAAGCTACAGTTGACACCATTTGACCGATCTGTATGAAAGTTGGTACATATATGTATTTTTTTATGGAGACGATTTCTGACCAAAAAATAAAAAAAAAACTACCCTAGCCCCCCTTTTACATTCCTTAATGTTTGTACAAACCCACATTTTAATCCGATTTCGGTGGAACTTCGCATGTGTATACTTTAAAGCAAATAGAAAAAGAAACATACTACTCACATTACTTTGACAAAAACACAAAACCTATTCCCCTTTCTACCCCTTTAATTACTGTCAATGTTCATTATATAAAGTTACCGTTTCTATCTGATTTTTAAGGAAGTATGCACATGTATACTTCAAAACAAACAGATAAATACTGTCTGCTTTTGGTTTAGAGAAGCCAAACCTCTCTCCCCCTTTCCACCCCTTTAATCTACAAAATGCACAGTTTCTTTCTGATTCTGAAGAAAATTTGCACACGTATACTTTAAAAAATACATAACAATTATGTTTAAATTAGGTTGCAGATGCCCAACCCCTCTTCCCTTCTACCCCCACCCCTCCTAATTTCCAATGTTCTTTTTAGATACCTACCGTTTTCATCAGATTTCGATGGAACACTGCAAATGTATACTTAAGAACAAAGAGAAACATTCTGGCTACAAAACCCAACCGCTCACTCCATTACCCCATTTAATTTTTGTAAATGTTCTTTACACAAAGCTACAGTTTTTATCTGGTTTCGATGGAACTTTGCACATGTATCTTTAAAACAAAGAGAAAAATACTGTCCACACTACCTTAACAAAAACCAAACCACTCTTCACCTCCAAACCCCTTAATTATTTATTTATACAAACATAAAATTTCTATATGATTTCAATAGAAATATACAAACGTATACTTTAAATCAATCAGAAAAGACACTCTATATTTGGTATACAAAAGCCCAATCCCTCTTCTCCTTTACCCCCGTCGTTTATAATTTCCAATATTCTTTACAAAATCCACAGTTTTAAGTACCGTCAAAATGAGTTAAGCTATTTTTAAGTAATTGCACAATATATATAAAATGTATGTGTCCTAATGTCTCAACATGTACTTCAGATTTCAAATTGGACCCCGAGCTTTTACGTTATGAAAACCAATTAAATATCTATATTTTCTGTGTGATGCCGGAACGAACAGATACAGGTATATTCCAGAGACAGATTTGTGTATGTGGTATGTATTAATGTCCAGATGTTAGAAGTTTCGGCTATCGAGCAGCAGCTTAAACAGATGTTATGATTAGATCGAAACACAGCCTGGATTAAAATGTAAACTGACATTCCTTAACACAGCATCCAATTCACCCCATTCTGAAAGTTGCTGTAACACCAGATTTTTTTTTAAAAAAAGTATTCGCTTTAACCACTGAGCTACCAGGAAGTTCGCAAAATGAGAACTGCTGCGGCATATTTAAATAATAACTATAATACCACTAAAAATTTAAAAATAAAATATTTGTTTAAAAAACATAAAAACCGCCTTCAAAAAAGGGTACTAAAAATTTTAAAATAACTTTATACCTTGCTTAGAAGAAAGTAAATTTAAATGGACAATATTTTACATTACTGTTATTGAAATATTTACATTAATTAGTTATTTTTGGAGTCGGTGCCAGCCAAAGCAAGAAAAACAAAAAGATAAAAACAATAATAAATAACAATAATACATAAAAAAATCATATTACTACTTACCTACAATTAATTCTAGAAACATTTTTCAACAAAACTGAAACATATAGATGATACACCGATATTATACTAACTATAAAGTATTTAATGCATGATGCAGCCTACCAACGGACACTGTAGCGCCAGAGATATGCCTGGATAACCAACGAAGCCGAGCCACAGATGATATACCGTTAATTTATTTCCCTAAGCTGTCTCTCGCAATAAAACTATCTTCCTCACGACATGCTGTAAAATATTTGGAATTTTTGTTCGTACTCTCGGTTCGCCTCGAACACCAAATAAAGTTCAGTATTTCAATCTGACAGCTGGCACCGACTCCAAAAATAACTAATTAATGTAAATATTTCAATAACAGTAATGTAAAATATTGTCCATTTAAATTTACTTTCTTCTAAGCAAGGTATAAAGTTATTTTAAAATTTTTAGTACCCTTTTTTGAAGGCGGTTTTTATGTTTTTTAAACAAATATTTTATCTGCATAATATACTGCTGCTGAGAGCCAGGTCCCCCATCGTCCGAACTGGCTCGGGAGGGAGGGGTATTGATGGAAGTTTTTCCCTGAAAGTAACTATTCAGGAATATTTTCTTCACTGAAGAAATTATCTTGTTAAGTACAGGGTGCTGTTCCCGAATTTTTTCAGCAACCCGATGGAGCCCGTGAGCTAGGCAGGTAACATGCCCCATTCGAGGATGGAACGCAACCTTAGCCAGTCAATAAGGCACTGTTCCGGCATTTTCCTGGAGGTGAAAAGGAAAACCACTGAATACCATTTCAGAACAGCCGATTGTGGGGTTCGAATCCAAGGCGTTTCCTGAGTCTAAATTAATATCACTGAGCTAATCCGGCCGGTAAGTAACAAAATTACAGATCAGTACATCAAATTAGGTCCTTTTAGGTTCTGTAAACCGAATTAGGTCATTTTAGGTCGTAACATAAAAATTAGGTCATTTTAGGTCCTATTAAATTTACGAATATTATTTGTTTATAGAAAAGACGAATAAGAAAATTAAAATTTTGAGAATATTAGGTTGGGAACAAAATAGGTTTGAACCTAAGAATCCGGGGCTTACTAATGACACTGAGAAATTTTAAATAAAATCACTTAAACTGGCAGTTAAATGGTTCTGCACTTTGTTTCTTTAGATTTCTGGATCTATGTACTTCAATTCCCACAAAATTGTGGATGCGAGAAAGTGTTTTTAGTCGAAACGAATCAATGCACTATTAATCTCCATTTCTGAAGTAAAATTGAATTCAAAGAGGCATCAGTAAGGTATCTTATTTCCCCCTTCTTATGTTTATAGTCATTCAGTTTATGACGGAAACATTTCACTGTATTCGTAACTGAAGGAACCTTTCGCGTCTTGGTTAATAAATTTTTGTGGGCACCACTTCGTACTTGCTTGCTTTACGGCTTTACGCCTCGTCGACGTCGATGTGATTAGAGGCGGAAATGAACTGGGGAAAGGAACGGGAAGGAATTCGGCGATGAACTTTTGAAGGATCCATCCCGACTTTCGCTTGGAGTGATTTGTGGAAACCATGGAAAACCCAAATCTGGATAGCTGGACTAGGGTTCTAATCCAAGTCCTCCCGAATGCGAGGCCCACCACTTCGTCTGTCTCCCTTGACTACTAGCTCTTCCCCTGTATTAAGTCTGTCGAAATTTTTGTAATGTCTGTAGAAAGCGATCACAAATCACGCAGCTCATCTCGGTTTATCCTGGACACTAATGAACAATATTTCATGTGGAGTCGTACAAGTGTTTTATGTTGTATTTACTTAGCAAATTTATACTTATGAATCGAAGATTTGAATTGGCTTTTCCCTTGCCCGAAGTTATGTTCTTATAGAACTTCATGTTGCTTTATATAGTTACACCTAATTATTTAAAGGACTCAGACTGTACAAGGATTGAAAAGGGTGCTTTGATCTGAGGTTGTTTCATTTTGTTCGTTTTGCACTTTTTTTAGTAGGCTATCATGTGAAATAATGTCGTAGTCACGTTTGATAGCTGAAAAGTAGCACAACTACCCTATAGGGTGCCGAATAATCGTCAGACGACTGTCTTAAACGTCATCGCCAAGGCCATTTATATATATATATAAGAACAGGAAAGGAAGTGGTCCTCTTACATTTCCTTGCAAGACATACGATATAACATCTAAATTAATACATGAAGATATATAATGACCATACAGCTTAAATCTGTTTTTCAACCACAGAGTTGAGATCGTAAATACCAGAATAATATACTTACCACGAATAAGTTTAATTGCTGTAATAATTAATCTTTATGACAAAGCTGTTTTTTTTTTTTTTTTTTTAATTTCCGCAATGTTCGGTGCCACAACAGTACACTCTGTGTGTAACAAAACATGAAAGTTAATGACAACCCTCTTCGTGACCACAGTTTGAAGGAAGGATAGATGGCGTCGTTATAATAATTGCTCGCGATAGCGTCAAAACAGAGCAGGCATGCGACAGTACATTGTTAAAGATACGAGCTTGTAACAGACCGCATGTGCTACTATCGTTGTTGTCAGCACGTATCCAGTCATTATTTCTTGACTGAGTGACGGGCAGTTTGTTAGCATTATTCTTGTATTTGATGCAGACGTAACATCACTGCAAATTCGTATATGATTACATTTGTCTGCGAACATGATGACTCATGTATAAGATACAACTTGTTCTTATCTCGAATTTACTGCAACCACTAGTTATGACCACAGATTCGCCGATTTTTATTCGTTATTTAAACAGTTTGTAATCACGATATATAATTCATAACGTTTGACAGACTTTTCTGGACTTCAGGTTTACATTCAAATTAAAGAATAACATTCTTTCCTGTACCAAAACATTTTTGTCTTTTATAAATACAAAAAAAACTATTTCCTTTATCATATTGTTTCTGTTTCGGCAAAAAGCATGCAAAACGTTATATCGGCTGGAACACTGATTTCATAGGACAAAAAAAATGTACGACTTAACGGGAGTTAACTTTGTCTCATGATAATCCGGGGAAAGCTTATAAAAATTGTCATACATCATTTGTTAAGAACCAATGTAATCATTAAGCTAATTCAAAGTCGTAAGTAATAGTAAGATTTTTCTTATTTAGGAATAATATTGTTGTCCCTCCTTTGATTATTTGTGTGTCACAGGCCTGTAGCTCATAAACGAAAAAATTCATACTTCGGATTTGCATAAGTTATTGGTTTGGTCGAGCAAAAACCGAGTATCATCTTTAAAATTTTGTAAAACTGATGGTCAATTTTTTTCTTCTTGAGAATGTGTGATATCTTCATTTTAAACTAGTCAAGTGGGCACTACGATGTATTTTTTTATTTATTTTTTAACTTGAAATTAAAAGTATTAGTGGCTTTAAAATTTGTCTATCAACATTTTTTTATCAGGCTGGCCTAATGAATGCTGTTATCTAGAACCTTGAAATTTATCTAATACAATTTGTAAACTATAACTAAAAAAAAAAAAAAAAAAAAAAAAAAAAAAACCAGAAATGTTTGTTTTACGCTTGCTTTGCCATTTATTTAGTATCATGTTGTTGGAAATGGTGAAAACTGAAGGCGAACTGAATGCTAATGGGTGTGAAAGGTATTGTCTGTAATGAATTTCATTGAAATTTAACGGCTCCACTTTCTCTCACGCAGCTATAGTAACTTCTGAACAGAAAATATCGGGACAAAATGTGAACTATTTAGTAATGAGTGTTTAGACAAATCTTATCCATATTGTTTATAAACATAGTTGTTTACTTTTTTTTAATCGGTACAGACGGCTCCATTTTAATAGCAGAAATAGAAAAAAAATTGAATTAGACGAAACGCACTGTAACTCCATCATAACGGGCGGCGACACAGTTAGTATTTCACACCTCATTACATGCTGTCAGTGGAGGAAGCTATATTACATTCTGAAAAGACACACGATATTATTTTGCGATGTCTCTTACAATATGCGATTTTAGAACTCAAGGAACTTTAGCCAAAATTTGGAAATTATTACGGTTTCCTATGCCGAACATTGAACTTCATACTTTTTTAAACTGAATTAACAAAAATCTGGTAACATACTTTAATCGAAACTAACACTGAATGAAACTGCCCTCTGATGAGATTCAATGAAACCGAAAGCTGAAGCTAACTGTCTAACGGATTAGTACTGTTTTGTTCTATGTACTTAAGATAAAGATTTTGAAGCACACACTTGATAATGTACTAGTTGAAAGTGTGCCGACCTTGCTAGCAGAAGGATTTTCTAATGGAACAACTTTGATGTTTGTTTGGAACAAGGGCGGGTTGAATGATATAAGTGCTGTCGTGATAAATAGTTTTAAAAGGCCCACGTACAAGTTTTTGCAGCTAGTTGAGGCCTTATTAGCATTTTCAGTCTTACGTTAAATGAGTTTAATCTAAGGCAATAAAGGAGAGTACAGTAGTAGTTTGTCGAATAGCACAAAACCGTTATACAAAAGGCACAAAACGTGTTTCTGAAATAACCAGATAAAAGTGATAAATGTTAGAAGAAGGCTCCATGGTACGCTATTTGAACAGTAGTGCAATATATAGCCTCGCCGTGACTTACCACGTAACGTTAATATAACGCGTGTTTTGTCTGCTCTAACACACTTCCTACATCGGCTGGTAAAACTGGAACTGTTGGGTACAAAGAACCACTGTGCATTTCAGCCACAGTTCAGAGATCGTAAACACGATTACGCTTACGATAAGAATGAGCTACATAAATTATACGTAGAGGGACGATATGTAAGTAACATGTAAGTAATTTTAATTCATACACTGTACTGAAAAGAAAATATCATCACTGAAAATAAATCATTCTTCAGTAGAAAGCAAAATGCGTTCAAAAAATAAAACGATCAAAATGGCGTTTTATCTTTTAAATGTGATTAATCTCGATTGAAGAATACGGCCCAGTAGATACGGTTATTAGAGTGTTATTTAAATTTGAAAACAGAGGATATTAGTCACTATTTGACTTTCTCTGAAACCAATTGTTGTCACACAAGAGGAGAGCGCAGAAAAAGTGTTTTTCTGTTCTGGAATACAATTATGAAAACGAAAACAGGAGTCGGAAACTTGTGCGGATGTTTTAACAGTTTAGCACTCAGGCCTCATGGTATATTCATCTCGATGTTATGTATTATACAGATTCGCTTCAACTACGTCTGAATATGGAAATCTGCCACATGACGCATTTACGCATTTCGACTTTCATATGCGCAGCTACAATACTACAGGCACGTATATCGATAAATCAACTTCAGTCAGGCACTCTTAGCTAGATATTAGAATTGGGAATAATACAAGACATATGAATTTCTGAGGTAAAAAAGCGATATCTCGTATGTAGTATTTGACTGAACTCAAATAGACTCTGTAAAGCATGAAGCGCGGAGCATTTGTTATTGTCGGCTCCAATGCCGGGAGAGCTCGAGTAATGAGTCGATGTTCTCCCTTTCATCGCAAATAAGCTACTGTGTAGAGCCCTTGTTTCGACGTATTGGCTCTATTTCTGTTCGTTCGGCTGATGTAAAGTCCTACGCGATTTCCGTGGAAATCTAAAAGAAACCTCTAATGACGTTCTGATTGAGTCACATGGACAATCACATTGTTTCTGTTTTCTCCGATACAAATGAAAACTAGCTCGTCTGTAAAACGGGTAGTAATTTATATTCGATATGTAAGAAAATAAAAGTATGGATTATTTGACATGAGTACACATCCACAAATCTTCCAGTAACATGAATCATATCGATACACCTTAAATATCAACGTTATGATTTTTAACCCAGAGACTGGAGTTATCTTTCTTAAACAGTATCTAATATATGCATTAACCATAAAGAATGGGGCGCGGTATGTGGGAGAAACTGGTGCTTCCAATGACAGGACGTATATGGCTCTGTAAATGTGATCATTACTAAAAATGATTTGACACTGACTTGTAACGATTATACTGAGTCCAACGTTCAGTGGGAAGAAAAAAAATCTGGCTGTAGCACGATCAGCCTGTATATGTAAAGTTGTTAACGCAGTTTCGATAGATATTTATACTTAAACCGGTATCTAGATAACCACAATGGAGCGGGATACAGGATTATCATTCTCTATATTCCTTCCATTTCACTCCGTGTAGAATACAACTTTACTGGAAATTCATGATGCAAATTTTAACAGAAATTATACATAGTTATCATAATTAAAACAGTCCGACTTTTTTCGTTTTCGGAACAAGGCAACGATAATAATGTGAATAACGAACAGTACCCAAAGCAAATCATTTAAAGTCTTTATAATGGTTGAGCGGAGTATTTAATTTTTTTTATCGCTGTAATCATTAAATCTTATTGATTAAAAATTGTTAATTCCTTAAGATGTCGAATAAATAGATATTTCTATCAGCCTCCATGAAAATTATAAGCACTGTAGTAGGAAAAAATCAAGTGCACAAATAAACAAATAGAATAGAAACATATGAGAACGACGATTTACCGAACGTTGTATAAGAAAATGGATACAGGGACGGCATCATCAAAACTTCGTGTTTAATTAGAGTAACTTTAAAAAAGTTTTGGAAATCTGTTATAACCTAAAAAATATTGTCGCTTTCCGTATAACCATCGACGATATTCGAATTAAATGTATTTTAGGGTAAAAATTGCCTGTAAAAATATTCAGTGATTGAGTCGACTGTTGAGCTTAGAATTCATAAAATCTCTGAGACATAAGGATATATTAAAGCTGCGGCCAGCATTGACCGAGGGTCTCGACGCGGGAGAGAACACAGTGGTAGTACCTTGCCAGGTGGTTGTTGCAGGAGTGTGCGGTTGCGGCGCTGGAGGGCGCTATTGGCTGGCATGTAGTCGGTGGGCGAGTCTCCGTCGAACCAGCCGAGCACGGATCCGATGATGAGGACCAGCGCCACCCCGAACAGCGTCACCAACACCCCCGTCACCACCTTGGACCGCGTCGACACCACCATCGCCATCTTGCTGCCGTCGTGTGATCACTCGCAGACTATCTCATTATGTGCCGTTCGGACGACTTACACTGCGCGTCTGATGCCGTCGGCAGCGTCTTTTTAAAGAGGCGCCTCAGCGTCTTGCCTTCCCCCACGCTCGCTGCCACCCCTCCCCCTCCCACCCTCGCGCACAGTAGCCAAAAACAAAGCGCCGGCGAAACTGCTTCCGAGAAGCTGTCCCTGTATCGTGAAGCACTCCACACCTGCCGGGGCAGCTAGTGGGAGGCGCACAGATTTGCGTGTCGCAGGTGCGTGCGCGTGCACGTGGCAGGCTTCTCTGCCTCCAGCAAGGATGAGCCACGAAGGCTGCGTGAAAGAAAAACTGGCACGCTGCTCGGAGACAGTTTTAAGCATCGGTCAGTTCACAATCAAGGACCGTCCCTTTAAATGACCAGTGATACGAAACGAAGTTCTTCGTAAAGTTTAATATGTGTCACCATATACGTCATTCAATAAGAATATAGTTTTACTATTGTGCTATGCCGTTCATTCATCCAGATTAGGAAACTTTTCAACAACAGTAAAAATATATATAGCATCACCTATATATTGACAGTTACCATTAAGAGAAGGCAAAACTCTTGGGATATTTATGCAGTTACGAATTTCTGTTTTTCAGATACCTGAAAACGGGATAAACGGAAGTATTTCGAAGATCAAACATTATAATTTCCATTGAGAAGTTCTAAGAGCACACGTCAACGCTTGTCATTTTTTCTTCATGTGACATTCACCATCATCTAGTTGACGCTGGTAAGAATGAGATAAGTAATGAATCAAGTTCTGGAGTACTAGGCTGTAAACTATTTTTGTAAAGAAACAATCACTAGAAGATGAAGTCGGAGAGCGACTTCGAAACGTCGGATCAGGTTGACGCTCTGCCTTGGCTGGAGCCCCGAGAACATTTTATACAATTGCAACGCAGTCACACTAAACGGCTGCACATTATTGTTGGCAATACTATGCGCAGCGCCTGTCGCGTCGGCAGTCCCGCGTGGCACAGGTAGTTGTGAGTGGTGCAGCGTGGCGCGGTGTGGTGGGCAGGTGGCGGCCGTCGGACGGCGCCGCGTGAACTGGCGTCGCAGGCAGCGTCGCGGCGCCTGCGCACCGCCACGGACAAAGCGAACCTCCACTGGCACTTAGCGCAGCACGGGCGCAGGTGGAGAGTGCCACGGCCAACAAATGGGACGATCTGGGATTTATTTATTGCGAATGATACAGCGACAAAAAGTCGTATTTCAAGCTAACAGTTCGTAGCCATGAGTTTTAAGCCATAATAACGTAGTTTCGTCAGCCTGCCAGTTTGCATGTTTTTCTTGCTAATTATGGCACTGCGTTCCACATCGAGGACATTTATAACAAGGATCGGGAAGACAACCGGCCGTTGTATACATAGAAACACCATCACCCTAATCGCCTTGAGTAATTTCAGAAAGCCGTGGAAAAACTAAACTTGCTTGGCCGTACCCGAAATCGCATACGGCCCTCATCAAAGTGAGGCTAGGTCACCTGCAAGTGACAGTGATCTGTAGGTAAATACTAAATACGATTTTTATCGTATCGTTATTGTTTAAGTTAACTATTTAGAATAGTTCTGCTTGTGTCGTAATTATCTGAAAATGGTAAACAGAAAAAAATTTCATATTTAATTTCTAAGCTTTCCTCGTTGGAGATCTACTGCTCACTATCTACCTTGCAAAAGATCGTCCTGAGGAAAAAGGAAGTCAATACGTTGTGGTATTTACGAAAGTATCCAGTCGTCATTCATGGAATGACTTCTGGAAATCACGAAAATCAGAAATCTTTTGGGCTGGGTCAGAATTCCTTCCGAATGTTATCCTTAAGTACCAATGCTCACGACAAGTCTGAAAATATTGAAATAGTAAAGATTTTAGTTTGATGGAGAGTAAATACAGCCATTAATTTGGTTGCAATTCTTGTAAAATGTTTACGAACATTCGGATAAGAGCCATCTGAAAAACTGAATTAGCAAATTTTTCCTCAAGATTTCTACATGATATATGTCATTTTTTACAAGTAATTTAAGGACATAGATTATTACTAGTGAAATTACAGACCAATAAATATCACTGTGTCAATAAACATTCGTTACAATACACACTAATTTGTGTGAAGTATGTAACGTCCATAGTTGTCGCTTGTTAAAGATGTAGTAGAACTTTGTATGAAAACAGCAAATGTCTTGCAAGGCGTAAGGTTTTACATATATATATATAAAGAAAGTTATTTGATTCTTTAATCCTCTAATCTAAAAAAATACAGTTAGCAGTTAGGTTACCAATCCTTATCGTTCTATCAATGGTTTACAGAATACAGGCCTCCAGTTAACGGTAGTTAGCATCTTTATAATTCTATAAACGGGACTGTCATCAGTTTGAATACAATTAATAATTTTATTATTAACTGTGACCTCTGATTTTGTGGGATTATATCCTAAAGATTTACTGTCTATACAAGAGATACAAACAAATTTCCCCAATATATCATTAATATAATAATTACTACGCATGATTTGATCACTGTAAACGACAGTTTCATTACTTTCGTCTATCTTACTTTTAATTAAACGCATAGTTAACGGCAGTAATCCTCAAAACCATTATCGCTGCTTTCTTATTACAATTATATAATGATAAACAAATTAAATTTAAAAAATTGCTTTCTCTATATAGAAATATATGATTCAGAGAAATAAACTCAAGCGAGATGAAGAAACGTCTTAGAAGAAATAAATGCGAAAATAGATGCGACATTGCATTGGTCGTTATCTGAAAGTGTGGAATCAAAACTGGAAAAGTTTTTATGTAAGCTTAAATTTTTGGAAAAAAACAGAAGTTATAAAAAAATATCCAATACACGATTTTTATGTATAAACGGCGCACATCTTGCTTTCTACGTAAGGTATCGACATTCAAAAGAAGCCAACGCTTGTCGTTCTCATTGTTTAATCAATCCTTTGAAGCCTTCCAAGCATTTATATTACTTCTGTCGCCTCTATACAAACCCTGTTTCATTTCGGCACTGGGAGTTGGAGGAAGGAAACAAGCACAGGTTTCTAATACAAAAATTTTCACAATATTGTGTACCGACAAAGTTTTTTCTTTATAGCAGTGTAGCAAGTATTTGAATCTTCTCTTGAAAACGATTTTCATTGAAAATGAATCCCTGAGGGAATAATATTCTCACCGGTGATATAAATGCCATTATATGGATTCTATTACACTGTTTGACAAAACAGTGAAGAAGCCAGAAACGAAAAAGGAAATGAAATGAGCCTTCACATGTCGAGAGGGTGTGTGATGCTATTTCAGTGATAACAAAGTTCCATCGGGAATAGATCTGGGTACCTTGCTGGCCGCGGGAGTATCTCGGCATCCCGTAGACAGTTCATAGAGCCACGTGCCATTTTTCAACAAGATGATCATCTTCCTGTTGAAAAACAGGATACTGTCGCATGAGAGATTATAACATATGCTACCACACCAATTAGGTAATTATTTATCATTTAAATATTATTTTGTTAAGTTTAATTATTTATTATTTAAATATTGATTGTAATGATGTACATGATATAATTTCTAAGCTCGAGGAATCCACAGATTAACAAACATTGTCAGTGGGTAGTATATATTTGAAAATAATGAGATAGAAAATCTTTGGTCTAATGTGAGAGATTCTTAAAGAAAAAGAAGAAGGAAGGTGTGTGTGTAAAAAGCTGTAGGTTTTAGACTGAGTGTCGCAGAAGAATTATATGAATATATTAGTAGTTCGAGAAGTAATGCACTATAATTGTGTTTTGTTTTGTCTGCGAGCTTTGGATTGATTTTTATTAAAAACAGCTGAGAATATACGCTAACGACTTGGTGTTGTAACTTATGTACAGTTAGCGACCATTTGATGAGCTATTTTATTATCATTGAATATCTTTAAATATTTTTTAAAAAATGTGACCTCTACTCTGTGTACGTGGATCAAAAGACGACTTATTTAGGGCCACGTCGTCAAAAGATCTACAGAGTTTCGAGCGAATAATTAATGAGATTTTCTCGCCTTCAATTGGATGAATTTTAAATGTTTGGAGGTTACAAGGTAACACACGAGGACGCAGGATATCCGTGACGTACTGTTGTGGCGTCACAGTTACGTCAATAACTACCAGCCGTGACAAGAAATCGTAACCGATGGCTCCCAACGCTATGACCGCTGTGCCTCTCCTAAACGCTGGAAGAGTGAGACCACTCCATCAGGTCACCGCCATACTCACCTACGACGGTCATCCCAGGTAGTGCAGAAACGCCATCCAACGCTGGACTCAATGTGACGCCGTTTATTGTGTTCAGCGATTCTGCGCTACTTCGGATGAGAGTTCTTACAAATTTTCATTTAACTTTCCTTTGATTATATGTAAGAAAAAACGCAAATTGGCCAACGGAACATGTGTATTCTTTACTGTGTACCGGAGAAATATGTCCATCCGACAACTCACTTAATTCACTGTGTTATATGTATTTATAATGCTTGATTGATATTAAAAGACTGTTAACCGTTCCTCAGATTCTCGGAGCGAAAAATGTGGTATAGAAGCGGTAATTGTGGTGGTTTCTTGACTACTCTGTCCCACCGGGAGTTAAAAATTCTAAGTGTTTTATAAATTTTGAGGAAAAAAAACAAGTTCTGAGAGTGTATTACAACTACTTTATTGTGCGAAGAGTGTGGATCAGATCTTGTGTACTATAAAATATGATGGCGCGGTTGCCTTGATTTTGGGATTATTTTTGTCCTCGATCTATAAAGTGAGAGCGGCCTGTTGGCTCAGCGTCTCACTGGATATCAAAAAGTCACCGGTTTGAATACCTATCTCGGCGGGGATTTTCAAAAGCCCTTAAGCTGGCCCTCACCTCTGGCATACCTTACTGTGTAATGTGCAGTATTCCAGAAAGCTTTCGAGGTTCTGTTTCCACTTTGAACTGTACGATTCCTTTACCCGGTAGGATTACCAGAATAGATTGGGTAAGGAAGAAATGAACTGCCCGCCCTTCCTACAATGCCAGGCTAAGTGTACCTCCTTCGAGAGGGTTCAACCAACCTTCGGGTGAAATACCAAGCTCAAGCTCTAAACTGGTAATTTGCTTTCTTCCCCTCTCTGTTAACTTATTAAAAACAAAGTTAGAAATCATTTATATGCTTCATATATTCCAAGCATTGAAATCCCCTTGACTGTCTTTCTACTAAATAGGTAATTGTGACGCTCTCTCCTATCGACAACTATTAGAGAGGGTAATGAGAGGCTATACTAAACAAGTAAGGGAACACGGCAACGACGTCTTTGAACCTAGCTTGATAACGGTGTTATGGTAACGGAAACACATTATGGATATGGATTTGGAAAGAGTACAAAGCAGGGCAGCTAGACTTGTCTGCGGTAATTGTCTAGAACACACTCACTAAACGAAAAATAAAGAAACTTGATTGGCAATGATTTGAAGACAGGATACGGTAATTAGAAGGTGTATGTTGGTAATGAAAGTCTGGATAGATAATGGGCGGATAATTATGAGTAACCGTGTGTAGTGGGTGGACGGTAAAGCTCTGACCTCGAATTCGGTAGGAATCTCTTTCAGAACATCCAAAATCAGTACAGGTGAGGTTCCATCAAAATGCCATGGTAGAATACCTTCCGTTTGCTGACGCAGTCCTTTCTCGCCTCTAATGATATTGGTGTCGACGAAGCTTATGACCATAAGAAAAAAGGTGTATTATGTGGAAATAAGGGAGGGTTTTGACCATAAATTAGAAATTGGTTTCGGGTATTAGGGAGAGGAAAACTTTTCATTTGAAGTTAAGGGTTTGTAATAAGTTATCGATGGGTGTGCTAGGTATGATATCCCAAACAGAGAAAGAATTTAAAGTAATAACGCACATACATCTAAGAAGGCTGCATGTGCAATACTGATGAAATTTTCATACTTCATAAATACGTGCGTAATCCAGGTAATAACAAAACAATAATTTCATTTTTCCGGATTTAATTCTCTGTGGGGAAAATAATTTTTAAGATACATATTTAATTATGTGAGCTACTCCAGGACGTACGTGGTTCGGATTCCACGTTACAACTGTAGGTCCCCTCTAGGGCTAACAACCCTAATTGTAACACTATGTGTAAGCATCCAAAGCAAATTCAAGCCAAATTGAAGTTTAGTTGTCCCAAGAAAACATACATACATTAACACCTTTTTTTTTAATACTCTTCAGCTGATCGATTTCAACATCTATTTCTGAAAAAGTGTATTTTTCGAACTTTATCGGTCTACTGAAATTTCAACATTGCTTTGGAGATAACTGTAATTTTTTTCATGACTAATAGCAAGATCTTATTTCTTTACTACCATCCAGTGTTAGCTCCAATTCAATAGTATGAAAATAATTTTGTCTCCTATTTGCAGTTAATTCCTGAACGCAAATTTATATTGATCTAGTGCCAGACTTACTTTTTTTACTGTTGTTCAATATTAGTCCCTGATTTTAATTTTAGGTTGCATAACACAGACATTTCTCATCTCCTAGATTTTAATGGTGGTGTAAACTTTCAGAGAAGTCTGTGAGCTATCTCTTTTTCTTTCTAATTTTCTGGTATCAGTTTCAGTAAGTTTTAAATCTATTTTTCTCAAACAGTTTGTAGAAATGCTTAGGGAATTTCATGTAATTTTGCTACCTGTAACAAACTTTTCAATCTCCGTTATTTCCGTCTTTAAAACAAAACTGTTCCTATCAACATTTTTCTCTCCTTACAGCACAATGAATTATTATCCATAACACAGCTTCTCCATTTATTTATTGGCTGGTTGTTCTGGATTTAAAACATCTTTACTGCAAATACGTTCATCTTCCCATTTCCGCAAATATTTAATTTTCCCATTTATCATCAACGATTTATTCCGCTCTTTTTTTCTTTACTTTATTGTAAAGTTTA
The DNA here is from genome assembly GCA_031002005.1 of Vandiemenella viatica. NCBI lineage: Eukaryota > Metazoa > Arthropoda > Insecta > Orthoptera > Morabidae > Vandiemenella > Vandiemenella viatica. Next base: position 245,854,404 of record CM061920.1, on the reverse strand, counting down.
TCCTCTTTTCGAAGTTCTTGTTTGCTGCAGTAAAATTATATTAGCGGCATCGATTTCCTTTTTTTAGTAGTTTCACTTTTTATTCTTGATCCAACAGTTTCAGTATTTCATCTTCAATCCAAGTTTTTGAACATGTTTATTAAGGGTGTTCTTTCACCAGCTTTATTTATCTCTTTCCGATTTGTTCTAAAGTTCAATTTCAATCACAATTTTTCCTTCGGTCTGCATTTATAGATTTTGTTCCAGTACGGATCATTGTGCTGTCTCATTCATGTTTACAAAATCTCACCACAGTAGTTTTCCGCTCACTGCTGTCTCCTAGAACGAAACACGCTACATTACCTTCCTCATTTAAGCATTCCCTTCGGCCGTTATTATTAGAATTTGTTAGCTCTTCGCTTACTGAAATAACTCGTCAATAGTTTCTATTATTGAACAAGATATTTTTTTGGAGTTTGACATGTTAGCTTGTACTGAAGTGATTAGTGCAGGTTCAGTGTCTATGCTCTTCAGTGTAAATCCATCATTGAACTGTTCATAGCATATCAATAATTCCCTTCATGTACCCTTATTGGTTATAAATACCATTGATATAAATTAACAGATAGCTTCGGTTTTAATTACTCTATACATGCAGCAAAATTCTACGCGAGTTCTTGGATTTAACCTTATGGCTGGGAATAATGCTTAATTAAATAATATCATCTTCGTCTTTAAGTTCAGCAGGCTTCATATATTATTCAGACTTCTTAACACCTCGACTAAAATTTTTGAAGTTTATGTCACTTTCAAAGATTCCTGTGTGAACAGTCTTCACACAAAGATCCTACTGAGATTGTCTAAGTGTTGTTTATTCTCTGGTCCAGTCAATCAAAGTGTAATTTTAGAGGTCGATTTTTTCAGGATGCCCTTTTGGAGACAAAATATCATTGTCCTTTGCTTTCAATTTCCGTTAATTATTTCTGATTAAAATTTATTTTGGGTTAATTTTCAAAACCGTATTAGTAGATGGAAGTAGTGACGCATTCCTACTTTTTTCGGTAGCAGCACAACTTCCAAATTCGCGTCTTCGGAGACGGAGTGGAATATGCGAAGAAAGTTTAAAATTTGTCTGGATTAGCATTATATATGGACACTGCAGTCCTTGGGTATAGGGTATTAGATCTTGGGACTACCATAATTGAGAGTATAAACTATAAAGGATGAGTTTTTCGTAGTGCATATTATTAGACAGAGAACATCTCTTTTTATGTATAGCTCGAACTGACCCTAAAGCTGTAAACTTGTGCATTCAGTTTTTTTTTTCAGGTCCGAACTTGTGGTGAACGACCGCGAGAAAATCTCATCTCAGTGGTTCTTTTAGTACACAGCTCCAGTAACTGGGAGGATTACATGTTATTATAATGTGTCAAGATGCAGCAGTTACCGAAAATAGGTCACATCTGATTCTGAGACGACAGTGATGTTGGTTGGTTCGCTTGCATCTTTTAGAGCCTTGGATTAATGCTAGCCGTGGAAGCTTACAGTTGCTGCTTGTCATAGAAACATTCCTAACAGTCAGATTTACCCAAGAGAAGCTTGCCATCGACATTAGTTATGGCACATCGGTTCGTTTTTATACTGGGCAGTACCAACCCCACACAATTTTAGAATTTTTGTCTGCCTGTGCTCAGACAAGAACTAAAGAACTGGTTTGAACGAAATTTGCACGGAATGTGATTGGTTAACATAGCAGGACGTTTTTACCCAAGGAATCACTGCTTGGTTTAAATGAATTGTAACACCATGGTAGATACTATACCGTACATAGCAATTAGTCCCCACAGTAATCATTATAAAAAATCTATTCAAGTAGGAAAATGTAGTTCTAGTTTTACATTTGCATAGGTACGAATAGTTCTCTTACTCTCATATGAACGTAAATAATTCACTTAGATGCAATCAGATGAAAAAAATTAGTCTTTTAGGAAAATTGACGGTGTGTACAAATTGCTCAACTATAAAAGATTAAATTTGCGTTACAATTAAGGATTTTATACGGTAGTTTGTATATATACTAATATAAAACAATTTGTTCACACACGAGCCATTCAGTGTCACTTCCAATATTATTTAGAAAGAAGCTTTGTTAACAATAATAAAGTGTTTCTGCGTGTTAACCACACCTACAAAATATTTAGTAATGGTAGTTTCAAGAGGTGAGATAAAAAATGACGTGAAAAAACGCATTTAAAACATTCACATTCAACCCAAATTTAGAAGGAAAGTAAGACAAACAAGAAAGAGAGGAAAAAAAATCAGGTATACTTTTTCTCACCTAACCAACATTTTTCTTTATTTTTACTAGCGGCATATATCAGATTTCAAGTGGACAAAGTCGCGGGTGCCGCTAATACAAACATAAATAAAAATAGCTCGCTGACCTTCCTGATACCGTAGCACTTTGAGTCTGTTTATACAGTTTTCGAGTGCCTGAAGATCTCTCGTAGAGATGAGAAACAGAAAATTGACTTGTTGTCTGCAGTCGTGGTCGTGAAGTCAAAAGCTTTATTCTTGCGAAATAAAGTAAGAGGTAACGTTATGAAACACGATCGATTAGTTTGTTTCTTAAATTTTGTTTGACTACTAATTGTGTCGGGCATTAAGTTCTTAAACTCGAACGAAAGTAATTTTAGCGATATAATGAGTAATACCATGGTGTAGGTGAGAGAATGAGATATATATTTTATGGATTTATTATATTATAATGTATTTAATTTGGTAGTTACCAAAGATAAAGAATAGTATGTGACCCATAAGATGTAGTATTTCGACTGTAACGGATTTATGCCTGACGTTAATAGATGCGGCCACCAGGGTTCACAAGTCTCGTTCAATTTATTTCTAACATCAACTGTCCCCATATTACGGATTTTTTATTTTTAAACACGTTCAAACATTAATATCATCCTTTTTTATTTTTTGTTTCATCACCGAACTACGTAGGAGAGGTATGGTATCCAAAGAACGCAAAGTCCTCTCTCTCTTTTTTTATCAGTGACTATTTTTTTCTCGTAGTAACTCATGCACACGTTACCCGCTATATCCACTCTCTGTATGGCAGCATCAACATAAAAACTAAAAATTAATTTTTTTCTTCTTCTAGGAATAATCGATGTTCAACTGTATTCATGCCAAAGAATCCAATTGTAATTATTGTTATTATGATTGTATATTAATTTAACAAACTATTTCTTTTATGTCACAAAGCCTTTCGTAGATTTGCAGAAAACTATCAACGACGAAGAATTGAAAAATTCTTCACTTCGTTCGTAGAAGGAGGTGCTATCGGACAGAAAAAGGGGTTGACGCTACATTCTTCAACAAATAAGCCCAAAAGTAAGTTATTTTCTATAATATATTCTTTAATACTGCTCCCTTGTGTTTTTTTTCGAATTTATGAAACTAAGAATGGTAATAGAATACGCTGTAAATAGAATTTTAGCATCAAAATGCTAAAATACAAATGTCATAAAAATCTTCTTTAAGAATTTTTATATGCCTGGTGCGTAAATATGAAACCTGAATTTTTTCATAAAAAATACACCTTTATTGTCTAATAATGGTACAAAGTACCTTATTTGAAGTATTTCCCATTGTTAGATACACATTTTTCCCATCTCTATGGAAATTTATGAATGCCACGCCAATTTTTTTTTCTCTTTTGACGCAAACCAGTCATTAAACCATTTTCGTACATTTTCTTAAGAAGTGAAGCGCTGCTCAGCGAGTGCGTGTCCCGTCAATGTAAAGAGAGAGTTATCGGATGGAGCTTAGTCAGGTGAGTAAGCCTCATGCATCAGTATCTCATAACTAAGCGCTTAAATCATTTCCTTGACCAGTTTTGCTGAATGTGATGGTAAGTTGTCATGAAGCAAAATCACTTTGTGTTGCCTTTTCTGGTATTCTGGTCATTTTTCCTGCAATGCTTGATTCAAATTGATCATTTGATGTTTATAAAGTTCAGAATTAACAGTTTCACCAGGTTTTAAGTAGCTGGTAATAGATCACATCATTTTGAGCTCATCAAAGACGGAGTATTGTCTTCCTTCCACAGCTATTTGGCCTTGACGTTGATGTTGATGGTTCAGCTGGGGTTACCCATGATCTTTTACGCTTAGGGTTCTCGAAATATATCCAATTTTCATCACCCGTCACAATTCGATGGAGAAATGACTTTCTTTTATACCTGGCGAGCAGCATTTCACATGTGGTTTTTCGTTTTTCTTGCTGCCTGTCAGTCAGTTCATGTGGAACCCATTTTTCCCATCTTCTGGAACTTTCCCATCGCTTTTAAACATGTGGAGACAGCTTCCCTTGTTACATTTAATTGTTCTGCTAGTTGTTTTTGCATTTGGGCATCATCTTCATCCAACAATGCTTGAAACTCGCTGCCCTCAAACTTCTTTGGAGGTCTTCCACTGTCTTCGTTTCTCGTGTCAAAATCACCATTTTTGAATTTTTTAAACCACTCAAAACACTGTGATTTACCGAGAGGACGCTCACCGTGAGCTTCGACAAGCATTTCATGCCATTCTGCAGAATCTTTCTTTAAATGTTAACAGAAAATCAATGATGTCCGCAAATTGTAGTTCGGAGGCTCAAAACTCAAAATGTTCAACATTATTGAAAACTACACTGTCGTATGAAACTTGTATTTTTGTGGGTTGAAAACGGCTGTCAGATGTGTTTCATATTTACATACCTTGTATATGGTTGCTGTATTTAACCGCCTTACATATGACGTCCAAAAAATTCTCTAATAGCTGAAATATTGCTATATTAAAGCCAGGACTTGAAACGGATTATGTTGAATCGTTTTAAATGATTCTTAACTTATAATTTAGTTAATTCATCAAGCGGGAAAGAAGTTACAGCAGCTCCTCGTAAACTGCAAACTCATGTTGAAGCGAGTGTCAGGTCGAAAGCCACCTCATCTCTTGGAGTGTTGGAGGTGATCTGATCAGCATCGGTCATAAAATGTGCTAGAGAGACTGCTGACAGGAACAATTTGCTTATCGTAGCGCTGGCTGGTAACACGGTTGACTGTATGTCGGTCGGAAATTAACCGCCAGGTCCTCAGCCCACTCATTTCCGTGAGCGGCGGTCATAACGCAACCAGCCGAGAAAGCAGGGCTTCAGGGTGAGACGAAAATTATGACTAGTCTAACTCCTGAACAGATGCTTTTGCAACGCTAAATACATGAAAAATGTCTTAGCAGCATAGTGCAATGAAATATACAGGGAAAGTAAAAAAAAATACAAACTCACGTAAAGTGTAAAGTAAAATTCGCACAGTTGTCTATCTGTCTTTCTGTCATATCATCATAACATCTAAACCAAATAGCTTAGAAATTTCAATTGCGCTCTAATCAGTCCTAACCACAACACGAATATAACATAAATCAGAGTAATAATAAACAAATTTTAAAAAGAAACCATTAAAACAGATGACATGGCGAGCACCAAACTCACTCTTAGGCGAGTTCCAAATCGATCATGTAGCCATCTCATATCCAAACCACAGAGAAATTTTGAATGTCCAGGTTAGAAGGGGTGCAAACATAGATTCTGACCATTACTTGACAAGAATTAAATTGAAGTTGAGACCACAAAGGATCATCAAAAAGAAACCACCAATTCCAAAATTTAATACAGGCAAAATTCAACCTTTATTTACAGAAGAACTGGACAGAAAGAAATCAGAAAATTGGCAACAACTCATAACCAAACTGATTGAAACAGCACAAAAACTAATCCCAGAGCAAAAACGCAGAAAACACCCTTGGTGGAACAAGCAATGTGACCAAGCAATCAAAGGACGACATCAAATGTACATCAAATGGAACAACAGAAAAACAGATGACAACTACAAAGTAGGAAGGAAACAGCAAAATAAATCAGACAAACCAAAAGGAAATATGAAAATGGGCAACTGCTCGAAATTGAGAAAGACTTCCTGAAAAACAATACACGCAATTTCTATAGAATTTTCAAAAGAAAACTCACAGGATATCAACCACAAAGCCTCTGCTTTAAAAAAGAGGATGGACAACTGGCATTAAACAATAAAGAAAACTGTACAGTGCTCGCAGAGTATTTTGAAAAACTCTTAAATTGTCCCGAACCAATACAACGATTTGCACCACAAGAACCTAAAGAACAAAATCCAAAATCATCACCACCAGATAAAAATAAAATTGTTAGGCAAATCAAAAGACTCAAAAACAACAAAGCAGCTGGTGAAGATGGAATCACTGCAGAGCTTCTAAAATCAACGGGATCAAAAACTTTAAAAGAGATCACAAAAATTATCCAAGACATTTGGAAGAGAGAAAAAATTCCAGAAGATTGAAAAAAAATGCGTTAATCTACCCTTTACACAAAAAGGGAGACAGAGCAAGTGTTAATAATTATAGAGGAATCTCACTGCAGTCAGTGCCATACAAAATTTTCTCCCAGTGTCTCCTCGATAGGGCTCAACAAAAACTAGAACCAAGGATCGGAGAATATCAAGCAGGATTTAGACCAGGTAGATCTTGCACAGAACAAATACTCAACCTAAAACTTATCCTTAGACATCAAAGAATTTGTAGCAACCGTTTAGTCTGCACATTTGTCGATTTTAAAAAAGCATATGAATCAGTTGATCGAGAGTCATTATTCCAAATATTAAAAGAACAAGGCTTAGACCCCAAAACTCTTGCTTTAATACAACAAACACTAACAAATACAAAGTCCAAAATAAAATTTTTAGGGGAAATATCAGAACCATCATTATTATAACAGGAGTAAGACAATGAGACGGACTTTCTCCGTTACTGTTCAACTGCGTCCTTGAAAAAGTGTTACAGGAATGGTGGAAACAGAAATCAATCCTTGGAATTGACCAGCCAATTATATTAGGCAGAGGAAAATTAAAGATAGATTGCCTAGCATTTGCAGACGACTTACCAATCTTAACCCGTGACATTGCAATAGCCCAAGAACAGATCGAACTCTTGAAAGAAGTAGCGGGTCTACAGATTTCATTCGAGAAAACAGAATTTATGACCTGCAATAAAGAAACACCAAAATATATGGAGACCAAATATGGAAAAATCAAATGAGTCTAATACTTCAAGTATCTCGGCGAAACAATCCAAGAGAATGGAACTGAAGCAAAAGCTAATGAAATTAGATGCCAAAAGATGGAAACAGCTTATCGCCTAACACAAAATGTCTGCAACAAAAAATGCATCTCCAAGCACACTAAACTGAGAAATTACAATACAGTTATTAAACCACAATGTCTTTATGGATCAGAAACACTTATTTTGAACAGAAAAAAGATATAGAAAACATTGAGAAAAAGGAATGCAAAATTAATGAAAATTTTGGGCCGAAGACTCATAGGAGCGCAGTACAGACTCAAAAATAATCAGGAAATTTTACAATATGCAGACATTCACGGTGATATTAGAAAACGCCGACTAAAATTTTATGGACGCATCAAAAGAACGAACCCTAACATAATTACAAGACAAATAGTTGATTTCTGTGAAAACCGAAGTAAATTAATATCGGATACAATGAAATGGGTTGGAGAAATCAAGAAAGCCCTAAAATTAGCAGGAATTGTTCCAGAAGATATCGGAAACAGAGACATATTTAAATCGAAAATTGACAAGTAGCAAGTTGACCGGGAGGAAAGATTTAAGAAAAGACCTGTAATAACATGGTCAGATGAGCGAAAAGAAGCACACAGCAAGCGTATGAAGGAAATATGGGCACAAAGGAAAGCGAACAAACGCTTCTGAGTACTTTGCGTTGTCGTAATTTGCTTATCCGCAAATAATAATAATAATAATCATCATTGGGTGTTAACGGAGCTGAATAATATATTTCCTCCATACAAAATTAATGTGTATCAAATGAACCAGCCATTCTCAGAATTTTTGTATTTTCCTTTTTATTCCGTGTTTTGTGGAAACTTCTCCAAAGAATAATAAAAAATCCACTTCCTTTATATTACCTAAATTACTTTCTGTGCATTCTACCTGAGAAACAGACAAGCCAGAAATAAGTTCAACATCAACTGGAGTTGACAACAACTACTACACTGCGATACTCCAAAATATCTGGGAGTAAAGCTTGATTGCTGTCTTACATTCAAAGCCCATTGTGAGGATCTGAAACTCAAAATATCCGCCCGGAACAACGTCATCGGAAAACTTACAAGTACCTCCTGGGGAGCACAGCCAAATGTGCTTCGTACATCTGCCCTGGCACTCAGTTTCTCCGCAGCAGAATACTCAGCACCAGTTGGGCAAAACTCTGCACATGCTAAGCAGGTTGATACAGCACTGGTCGTTATGCCATTTGAAAGTTACTAAATAGATTAAGAACTGAAGTATCCCGATACAGATCCAACATCAAAAAATAGGGTTACACTACTGAAAATGAACTATATGAATGTGGTGAGCTGCAGGACCCACAACATCTTCTGGTATGCAGGAATCTACCTGAAACCTGCACTATCGACGACCTTTTCAGGGCAAATGAGAAGGTCATCAGGATTGCGGAATTCTGGTCACATTCCATTTAATTGTGTTCTGTAGTCCATAAGCTTGATATTAATTAATTAATTTTATTTGTTTTGTTTCAACTTGTAATGTTATGTCCCGGACACGAGAAATAAATAATAACCTAAATTCTGATTCCCAGATTGATTCAGAATTTATAGTGATATGTAACCTGATAAATTTTGCTGATAATTACATTCATTTTCCTGAAATTTATGGTTTCCACAAAGTAACTAAATAAACTTGACGGATGTGAATCTTTATCAAATAACTTTTTTTTGACAAAAAATCGTATGTCTCATTTGCTGAAGCATTTCTTGAATAAAATACTAAATATATAGTGAAAATAATTATTTTTATCTGAAGTTTTGTTGGTTCTTGATTTATATCTAATACAGTAAATGAAAAGACAATTTCCAGAAAAGATTTTTTTTAGTAAAATCAATTTAATACACAATATGTGTACAGAATCCTCTGTCTGCAAGAATAACTCGCACTTCACAATGTTTCTTTAAAAAATATTTTGGTAGAAACGTGTGTAGTGTAGAGGTGGGCGCCGCTTGCAAAAATCTCGGCGGCGGCGCGCCGAACATTTTCAGCCGGCGGCGGCGTAACGCCGGCGGCGTGACTATTTTATATATAGATTTTATGATATTTGTATACACCATTACTTAGTCTCAAAAAAAATAAAAATAAATAAATAAATAACGTTTCACTTATATATTCAAAATTTTGCAAATTTTTGCACTCTCTATAGTTATCGTGTTTAAAGATAACTTCATTTAGGCGAACTGAGCTTAGCCTAGACCTTCTCGCATACATGACTAACCTAGTCACAGAAAATACTCCTTCGCCCGGTGTGCTTGTGCAGGCACACGAAGAAAACTTGACGAGGGCAGAAAACCGATGAAAGGCTTTTTTTTTTTTTGGCGTTCAAATAACTTATAAGATTTCCATCTTTAGGATCTGATGTATAGGATAAAGCTAAATATCTTCAACATTCTTGATCGATTGGATAATCATTATCAACATATATATGATGTTTCATCGATAGTTTTTGCAGCAACGATGTACCATTGCTGGAGTTTGTAGAAGCAATAGGGTCCCTACCTTCGTTTGTTTCTGGCACATTAAGGGCACTGATTGATATAAAAGGCAAGAAAGGAAGACTGGTCTTTTATATTGACTCCAAATATGTGTCTACTTCTTTGAGACCCATAAAACGATAATCCAAAAGTGATACTGCTACGACTGTTCTTGTGGCAGCGAATTGTTTTTTAATTTCTGCAACCACACTGCGATTAAGCGGAAACATAATCAGTAATTTGTCATCTAAGACAAAATTCAGGATGTCAATTATTTCAGAACGGAACAGAAGAGTCACATTCATTGTACATATCTCTGAGACGACATGACCTCAAATGCTTCGCGAAACCTTTTCGAAAATTTTCCTAACTCCTTATATCTAAAAGATTCGACTCACTTTGATTAATCTTTATCTCATCTTGTTTTGTCTTTTTAGCTCACGGTTGCATATGTGGGTTAAACTTTCCAGAAACTCTGGAAATCTGTGCCAACAAGTTGGTGTCCATCGAGTTGGTCTTGCAGAGTTGATAAAAGGAATGTATATAATGTTTCCTGATCCTGATATGAATAGCGAACTCTTTTCAACCACTTCATCCAATCTTTCTGTGTGTTCTGATTCCGTCTAATCATTTTCTAAAATAAGATCAGTCTCATCATTTCCTAGGTATTAAGGACGTTATCAAAGAAATCCATAAACTCTTCTTCCATCTTTTCGGCATTTACTTCTAGCTCTGGCAAAGGATATTCCTGTCTTGACAATATTCTTGCATTCTTTTAATGAGCGTTTCAATTTCTGGAACTCTATGTCTCCACTGTCACGAGATTATGGATCCCATGAGCAAGACACAGATGATGTTCTTTATCAGCCAACGAAACTGCTATTCACACGTTTTCTCCAGCATCAGTGACAGCTAGAATCTTCTTTTGATTCTGTCCAACTGATATCTCTTATCATGCCTTCTATTTTGTCTCCAGTCTTCATTTTCTCTATACTTTGAGTACTCAGGGTTAAATACTTCACTGTTTTCACTACATTTAAACTAGCTAAGCAGTATACTTGATCGGAATTCACGATTTTCTTCTTATTGGCTTCTTCTATCACTAAACTTCCGAAATATTTTCAACAAAAGCCAGTTTGGCTTAGAGAGTCAGGTAACACTATTAATCAAAGCTTTTTTACGTTAGTTTCAGCTAATTCAAAGTCATTTTAACACCAACTAATTCACTCAATTAACGAAAAACTTTTTTAAAAAAAGTTGTCGTGTTAAGAAATATCGCTCAAGGACACGCCGTGAAGCAAGTGTCGGCGGCCACAGAGCTACGCCGGCGTGGCGCCCACCTCTAGTGTAGTGACATGAAGCATCTTTTTCCGAAGTCAATTTGGGCCTAGAAACAATGGGGAGAAAAAAAATGAAAGGATTGAATGATATTTCTATATTATTAGAAAAGTCTTGCCCTCACTGAACGCAAAAAATCATTAAATAAATACAAATAAATAAATAAAGTAATGCAGTTATCGTGAGTATATTACCAGAGAGTAATAGAGAAAATGTGCAAATTGGTCTAAATGGTGTTCCAAGCTTCAAGTTAAAAAACAGTATTAAAGGACAGGTGAATATTACATTTAATTTAAGCTGCCGTGTTCTTAAGAGCTTCAGTTTAGAAGAAAAAGTACTTTACACGTATTCTACCGAGAAATCAATATTATAATTAATAAGAACGAAGTTTTTCTCGGCGTTGAGAGTTAATATGATGTTATCGGGTGACCTGCCGAGTTAACGAAGTGTTTTCACTGTCGCCAGAAGATGGAGACAGTGAATTTTGATCGCCGGAATATCGTGTGAAAACACTTCGTTAACTCGGCTAGTCACCCGGTAACATTATGTGGTGATTAGGAAGTAGGCAGCACCTCCTCTCCTACCCCGCCAGCCAAGTTCTGATGATGAAAATATCTTCCATCTCCAGGACTCGAAAAAGCTAATCTCGCGCCAGGCGAAGGATACCTGAGTCAACGAGTTGGGCTGCGAGACAGCTAAATTTTGATAAAGTTTTAAGTGCACAGCAGATAAAGTAGAATAATGAACGAATTTTCTTGAATTATTTGATGCTTGGCATACTCTTAATTTAAATGCAATTGCAGTATGAACAAAGAGAAAAGAAAGTACTATGAACGAATGGAAAGAAGTAAAATGCAACGATATCACTAGAATCACACTGAATATCTACTTAAGAGTGGCCTTGGAAGCGGACTTATTTCCGAGAATCGTTATCAAAGGCAAATAAATGATATCAACTGTGATAAAAGCATGAGGGTGGATACTGAAATTTTCAGCTGCTCTACTCAATTTTTTAAATACTGTCTTAAGGACATTTACCGCGTCGTCGGGCTGCATATGATCTAAATGGACTGAAGAAAATGAAATTAGATTTGTGAAAAACTTTTCTTGTATATTGTCAGTAGGATGAAGGTGAACATTGTAATACCCCTTCTGGTTAATTGTATGTTTTCACTCACTGCCAGGAGAAACTGTTCTTGTTATATTCCTGAAACAGGTCTTTGAAATTACATTTAGGAGGGTATGACAATAGATGGTATTCTAAAGAAATGATTTTACCATCATATACATTCATTGAAATGCGGGTATTATGGACTGAGAAGTGGGGTGTTCCATTGGGACCCCCGTCTACTCCAAGGTGGCTAATCTATCCATGGAAGAATTAGATCGATCCTGGTGAATGGCTGATAAAATCATGGTCTGGCATTGTGTGGTTAATGGCCATTGCAATAAGTGGCATTAACTTTTTTTTCGTGTAAATGTTTGTGTTGTTCTTGAGGTTCTCTGGTTCAGTTAATTTTGTTGTATAAATATAATGTGTGTTAATCTAATAAGAACTATGGAAAAAACAAAAAGGAAGCTTGTAATGGCGAAATGATATGTAGTTTACAAAAAAACACGAATAAATGTCGGACATTTGAGTTGTTGTCCACTGAATTTGATTCTTTATTGAGGACAAATAAAGTTTCTTGGGAATGGAAAGTTAAAACGGTATTTTATATAAATGATAGCAGTCTTTATCAGACGTAATAAGATCTATGTAAAGAGCGTTAACAGCAACACAGACGCCATCCTACAAGAAATGTATTTAAACGCGTACTCAGCAAAGATGCTTTGTAACCATTTATTATAGGTATACTTGAACACTAAATAAATTCTGCGTTCCTTGAAGTTTAATTTTGTACTTTTGCAGTAAATGAAAGTATTCCTTTTGTGGTATAACGGAGATGAATAACTATAATAATTACTCTTAGAGAAAATTGGTAGTTAAGGGTAACGTCTGAAAAAAAACAGATGAGAGATAGCTCAGGACCGACGAACTTAGTGAGACCTTGTGTTCGTTTTGAATTTAAAGTTGCTTGCGGAAAAGAACCTGTATAACTTCGGATGATTTAAGATGTTATGACATTATAAATAAAAAGGAATCAAATCATATAAGTTCATTGGTTATTGGCGAAGCTAGAAAACTTCAGAAGAAATTACATTAAATAATTAAACAGATATTTTTACTACGACTACGAAATAAATAAGTAGAAAATACGAGCTAAGACAACATAAATATACGACATGATAAATATACGACACTTTAAGTATGAAATTTCTTCTCTTCTAGGATTTCTTATTGCGCAAGCTTTGGTGGTTGCTAACTTCCCTAACGAGCCAAATGCAAGGCTCATGATGGAAAATGTAAAGTGTAAAAGTTTAAGCAAGAAGACTGACTGAACACCACTGATTAAAACCAAGTGTACAGCATATGTAAAACACAAGCTCGCCAAGATTCGGACATTCAGATTTCAGTTTTCCATGGTTTCCCAAAGTCACTCCATAGAATGTTTGTAATGTTCATCGAAAGGTGATCGAAAGCTAGGTGACAGAAATGCATGGTCCATGGATTCGGGGGAGAAAGTTTCGGCTGCTGAATCTGCTGAATTGGTCGTGGGCTGCCCAGAGATACCACAGTCGATCAGCCGGTGTTGTCTCTTGTGTATGTCTCAATAAAATGTTTAGCATTTAACTACCGAGTACAAGATTCTCTTGTGGACTTAACAAAATGTTACATTATGAACAACATTTGTCGTTTGATAGGCTATTTGGCTAAAGGAAAACGTATTCACGTTCAAACATGTGGCACTAGCTCTGAATACTACATGCTTTCGTTTTTTTTCTTCTTCATATTCTTATTATTTTGAATTCGCGATTCAAAATTATTTTCAAAGACTTGGTGCCATGATGTGGGTAAGGAAACTTCCTTCCCACTAAGCTTTTGTTTGTTATAGGTTTTTGTGTTTTTTTTGAATATACAGTGCTAATATTTTTAGTTCTTTTAATTTTTTTTAAGATGTAGCGCGAATTGTTTTGTATAATAGAGAAAAAGTATTTGATTTATGTTAGTACACCGGGGTTTGCACCAGAGAGTAGTGTAAGTAACTTTGGGAAGTCAGTCAGTCATGGGGTGTGATTATCTTCGTGGGAGTTTGTATGATGTAGAAATGGCGGGTTGAGGCTTGTTTTGGCTTGCCTTACTGGGGTTATAGAGATAGTATAATTTTGAAAGTTGATTAAACATAACATTGAGAGAACTGGATAAGATAGTAGTGAGCGAAAAGTGATTGTATGAACAGTGTAAAAGAAGTACACGGTGAAAATATGGGAATTTAAACACGATTGAAGTATTTTGATTGTTAAGAGTCCGATGAGAGCCATACACGAGCGTGGAGGGTGAGTGGTTAACGCTCTGACCTCGAATTAGAGAGGACACCGGTTCGAATCCCCGTCCGGGCATGCAGATTTAGATTTTCCAGGGTTTTACCCAAATCACTCCACACGAATGCCGGGATGCTTCCCTCAAAAAGGAGATGGCCAAATTCCATCCCGTTCCTTGTTCCCAGTCCCATCCCGCCTCTAATGACCTCGATGTCGAAGAGGCGTAAAGCCATACGAAAAAAAAGAGCCTTACGTTGGGTTTTCACTCCTCAAATCCAATTTTTCGGAATTGCAGACGGAGTGTAACCAAATTTAAATGAAAATCAAAGGAAGTACATGTATCAGGTAAACTTAAATGTGACTTGCGTGAAGAAGAAACATTATTACAAATGTTAGAAGACGTTGTGTGGGTGTCAAAAGTTAATGACACCCCTTTTAACTACACTGAATATACGGTAATCGCAACATAAGTTCGCGCGTGACAGCGGGAGCACCTCGAGGTGGTGGAGGCCCTGTATCGGCTGGATGTGTTCCATTTGCGAGGTACAAGTCTGGGAGGGAACGAAAACGGCTGCGTGTGTGATGGGGGTCGTTTAGCGGGCGCTGAGTGCGGGATTACGTGCCGGGCGGGTAGCGAGCGAGCCGCCGGGCAGTCGGCACGACCAAGTTGCGGCGGGCGAGCCGCTCATCAGGCGTAATAGCGCGGCGGTATCCAGGGCCCCCGAGAGGCGCGTTCTGGCCCAGTTACCACACCAACAACTGCAATAAACCCACCACACGTACCTGCTGCGCGCCGCCTTATCCAACAGCGCAAAGCGCACTCTATCGTTATTAGTTTCCTGTCACACTAAGGCTGCCATACATACACTCGCGCTAAGGATTACTTATCAAGAGATTAACGGCATAATCCCCTTTAAAAAATGGAAAATAATAAACACGTAAGACTGGAGATTTTCTCAGCGTTGTAAATGAATAAAATTTTCTCGGGTAACTAGCCGAGTTAGTCCATCGTTTGACCACGACGTTTCGGCGGTCACAACTCTGCCGCCATTGTCAAGTGTTTATTCAATAATAAACACGTTAAGGTGATTCCCCCAGCATTCAACTTAGTACGTATCTATACTATATCTTCGTAATTTTATATATAAACATTTCTTTGTCATTCCAGCATGTTACAGTACCGCACAATATGTCAGTAACACATAAATATAAAAGAAAGCACTTAAAACGAACTTTAACAGAGGACTTTCCGTGGAGGTATAACTCCGCTTAGTCATTCAGAATCTATTCAGCTGGAAACGAAAGTAAGAATGTAATCGAAAGTTACGATATAGCTTTTAAATGTACTTTGGCCCCAACACTAGCCACTACTATCGAGAAGACGATCTTTAGTCCCTAAGCTGTACAATTACGCGTACTATTTTTTGTGAATATTCTCATAAGCGTCAGGGTATTTAAATCACTCGTTTAATGAGTTATAAATTGGAACCAAAAGATTATAATTTGAGTTTAGTGAACAGAAGAGGCATTGCTTACAAAATACCATTACTCGATACTGGGACAATTATGAGAATACCTGACACAATCACGGGCAGGTGGAATCCTCATTCGGTAGGCAGCGTAGCCCTTCGTTTATTTCTACTAGAAAAAGCTTGCACCGAATGTGGATTTCACGATTTTTACCACCGTTTCTAATACTACTCGTTGATTGTGGTCAGGCGATTTTGTCAAGTGTTTTGCAAATAGCTATAATATACCATTTGTGTTATCCTCACATTCAGGTTATTGAACTCAATTAGGGCTGAGCCAGATGACGTGCTTCAAAATCATGATTTGTTGTTTTCATAAACTCCACACTCCACAAACGGATAGTACCTCTTCAAGAAAATATCTCATCAAACGTCTTCAATGATACATCTCACTGAGATTAGGGGAAACGTTGAATCATGACTGTCTTGTCACACCCTACAGCTTAATGGATTGGGTCTTTGCGTTCAGTCGATGTCGAGATCAGCACGGATAATCTAAATTAATGCAGAGTACCAGCAATGGAGAAGAAAGAAATTCCTTGACGCAATATTAATATGGAAAGAAAGCTAAACCATATCAATCATATACCACAATTGGAGGAGTTAGTTAAGTACCACATTAAACCTAAATTTTCAATCAGAATTAAAGTAAAATTGATCAAAAGTGATAAAATAGCTATACCTGTCCGTAAAATTTGTATTAAAATTTAAAAGAAATAACGTATATCACTTCGTGATTCGAGTTTTTGTATTGAATATGCCATAGTTAAGAAGGGAAAGAATTTAATTAAAAAGGTGAGATGATATGGAATGAAGTAATAATTAAATAAGAATATCTTAAGCAATTAATAGAATGGACAAAATGATTTGTATAAAATTCTTGTGCATAATTTATGTGTTCCTAGTTCATCATATCTGTACGTTGATTAACCGAAATATTTTTTGTAAGTTACCTAAAACTTTTCGGGATGATATGCTGCGTTCATTGTCTGATCCAATTCCCCGAAATTTCGATCCAAGCGCTGGATGTTCTTAATGTGTATGCTCGATATATTTAAACTGACACTGAGTCTACCGAGAAAACTTGCGAACCTGCTTTGAACTAAAAGAAGTCGGTGATCAGTGATGAAAAACTAAGTTCTAGTCACATTAAGCAGGCGTTTACAAACACACGAGTTGAAACGTAGGTAAATAGAAAGGGCTAAAAGAGGGAGCATGTGATGTTGTGAATGTTTATATAATTTATTTTTTATTCTGCTGTAAAACATTTGAGATGTTAAAGTCCGGATTCATTATATTAGGAACCACCATTAGATTTCGTTAACATCCTCTTCCTCTGAACATGTTTCAGCTTAATATAATCACAACGTGCTCATTTTATAAATCTTAACCATCTAAATTATCACCATGTTCCTTAACAGTGTTGAAGTTTCCTTGATCGCGAAGATAGTTTGTTACAAAACAGTCCATTAAGGGTATCGATTGGCTATTTGACACAACGGCTTGTTTCAACGGACCAACTTCATTATTATATTTTATTTATTATTTGTTAATAAATCTTACTGACCAGTTCCTCAATGTTCTCCGAATCTCTGTACGCACGGAATAAACACCGTAATGTGCCTTCAAAATGGCTTGTAATAATGTTAAACGGTAACAGCATACTTAAAGAGAGTACTGGCCTTGCATTCGGGAGGACGGCGGTTTGAATCCCCGTCCGGGCATCCAGATTTGGGTTTTCCATGGTTTCCCAAATCACTCCAGACAAATGCCAGGATGCTTCCTTCAAAAGGCCATGGGCGAATTCCTTCCCATTCCTTGCCCCCCCATCCTTTGCCGTCTCTAAAGACCTCGCTGTTAGAGAGACGTTAAGCAGATAAAAAAAAATAAAAAAAACTTATACAGAATGCATTACATTGCAAATCAAATGGGCTCTACGTTTCTGTGGTGGCTTTTAGCTGTAACAATAAATTAGCCGTCAGAGATATTGTGATCAAAGTATCATCAAAATATCAATAAAAGCATCAGTACTCTATTGTTATAAAATTCATAACAACAGTATGTGAAGTCTAGAATATTTTTAGCGATTTATGGTGATAAATTTTATGAACACAGAGAAGACTATTTTTGGTTATGGCTATAGTCCTCATTGATGTCAAGCTCATTAGACGCAGGAAAGTACTGGGGGTAACGAACGGGAAGGAATTCAGCCATGGTCTTTTATTTTTCTATGTTGCATATTCCTCACAACCTTACCTTTACCACTTATTTCTACTTTTAGAAACTTAAATATCCTAATATTACTAATATTTCCAGTGTCAGATCAGCTCAATAGGATTCTTATTTAGTTCTCTATATCCATCACTGGTTTTTTGATACCACCACTGGAATCATATTACTATAAAAATCATATCAAATATACTTTAAGTATCAATAAAATTTCTTCATTACAATTTCAATAAGAAACAAAGTGCTAGCAAATTTACATAGGCCACTAACAGTACAATATCTTCTGAGTAAGCCCAGAAGCTATGAGGTCTTTTGAAGGGTTCAGTTTTTTTTTAAAAAAAGTTCTAAACATTGACTTAACCTAACCAAATGTCAACATCTCCTTTACGTGGTGCACCCTGTTTGCACGGACGAGGCTCTAGCAACTGAAAGATTCGCGGTATAAGGAGTCACCCACTGCTTGCCAACGGCCTCCGAAAGGAGGGCGGAAGAACGGGGAGCGGTTCAGAGCACCCTCTTGCCCTTGGGGGTGGAATAAATATCAATTACCAAATACAACTTTTACGATTCACTAATTTTATTACCATACTGTTCTTCTATGTTAAATACCGCAGGGATTTTATAGATAATTTCTTCATTAAGCTTTTCCAGCCAAGCCTCCTCTCATTTCTTCTTTTTTTTTTTTAACTTTTCTCCTCGCCAGAGGTCTTCTATACTTCTGACTTGAAGTTCTGTGACCTTACAACTTAGAAACCCAAAATTAATATCCAATTACTTAAAAGAAAATAATTTCATATTATTAAAATTCACAAGCGGTGGGATTGTGTACCTCACAGACCTTTGAAGGAGTAATCCTGGCAATAGACTGGAATGGTTTTAGAAAACCATGGAAAAAATCTGGGTCTTCCCGAATGAGAGGTAGAGCGTTACTGCTCATTGACCATCCTTAGCTCAGACTTTAATTTTGAGAACGAAGTACAACTGATTTTTTCGTCGTGAAAAAATCATATCTCAGAAGAATAAAATTCTTACAACCAACTACACTGATGAAATTAATAGCGAAGCATAAAGTAAAAAACCCTAGAATGGGCATTATGTGAAACCGAGGACCAAAAAATGCTTAAAATATTGATTTTATTTTCTTCAAAAATGATTTCAAATGTATAACAGAGAATTCATGATACTAGATGGAAATTAAATATGTGATAAAATATTAGAACAAAACCTTTAACTAATTCTGCAAAAACTGACAAAAAAGTATTACAATTTGTTTTCTGTTAGAACTAAATTTAATAACTTTTTTTACTGTATTTAAATCTTTCCATCTGTTTTCAATCAATTTCTCTTCCCCTACCACAGTGAAACATCCAAAGGAGTAAATTTCCATAGCGATCTGTGAGATAAAAAAAATCTTAACGGAGGCCTTTAGAAACAAGTGGAGGTCGCCTTTGATGCTGTTAATGCCTCTTATTGGGTAATGGCGTTTTAATTATAGCATCAGGGTGTTATATTTCATAAATACAGGTTGTATGCATAAAAATTCAATTAATTGTTCCGGTGATACCAAGCTATTTTCGGAACAGCGTCTCCACCTTAACAATTTATTTTGTATTATTAGCACTAAAAGCTGTAATTATCAGTTGACTGCCAGGTCTACCCCAGGGTCCGTTATTAATTTTCCAAGACGCCCTTTAATGAAGCCGCTGAGGGGGGCAGTAATTAAAGTTGGCTGCCCTGCGCTAGGGACTTGCCAGGGCACACCGTGTTGTCGAGCGCTCCTCTCCACACTTCAGACTAGAGTCTCCTTCCCTGACCGGCGACAACTTTGAATGAGCCGCAACTTCAGCTCCACTTACAACTGATTCGCCACAGCTCAGCTACACGTGACTTGTAATAGCCAATTACCAAACTCCATGAAATTTAGTTTATAACGTTGACTCCAGTACAGGATTTGTTCAATCCTTCTGCTGAAGAATCAGCAGTCATTTTGGATACTATATCAGATTTCTAGCGTTTGTGTTTATATTCGTACAGTATACTTATTTTTTTGTTGTGATGAGACTGTTTATAATATTCTGAACAACACGGTGATACTTATAATAACGTATTGTATGCATAAATTGAAAGAAAGTAAGAAGAAAATTAAAAGTAATAACTGTTGAGGATTGATTAAGTATGAATAAGATTATTCTTACTGAAAAAATCTTCACTGGATTAATATACAACAAAAAATTCAGAACTATTTTCATATGCACGATGTTCCCTAAACAGAGGTAAAAACTTAAAGAGGAGATGGCGAACATCAAAACTATTCTGAAATTCATTTCAAATTCCGATTTACATTCATCATTCATCGCGTAAGTGTAATTCCTATTTATTCATTATTGTCATAGTTACGTAATATCCCAATTCAGTTGCTGCACTAATTTCATGAATAGATATTCGTATGTTTTCATGAAAAAGGTCTTCAGCTTACGAAGGTGCTTGTTGCATGTATCACGTTATGGGACGACTTTCGTGAGTGAAGTGGATCATTGGCTTACCGAGAAGAATTCACATCACATTTGAGACTTATAAATGTGTATCCGTTCCGAGCAGTTTACATATTTTTTTCTTGTTAACCACTTCGAGGAACAAAAACATAATGATGGGCGATGAGTTGGCAGGCGAAGATGAAATAAATATAAACACTGTTTTTCACGGTGGTAAATTCATAAATTGCCATAAGAGGCATGGTCCAAAAAATTTTACAAAGTTCCTTTCTATCAGCTGGTTAAAAATGTTGAGAGTTGTTTATTTATCACGTGACAAATGGATAGTGGGATTAAATAAGTTTCACTTAACTCAGGACCTAAACAGTAGAAAAGGTTGTACTATTGTTTACCACGAAGGTAAAGAAAAAAGATAATTGGTTAATACTGGCACAACGAGGAAGATATAGTTTTGTCTTGAGGTACCTCAGTATATCTGAAGAGATCTTGGTGAAAAAACTAGCTGCATTATGTGGAAAGGCACTTGTCTTTTCGTTTGTCAGATAATGTAAGCAACTAGGAAAACGTTTTAACAGTCCCTGTAAATTGAATATTTGTAAATCAGATTTCACTATTTGCGGTATTGAACTCAAGTGTTACCATATGACATCTACTGCTGAATAAACATAAGATGTGAATGTTGACTGACAGGACGAATGTTAAACATCGGCTGAAGTAGTAACTACTCCAATAGTTATCAGATAATCAATAGTCTGCACAGTCAGGCTCGTAAATTGCATAATGTGGACTTTGAGAAATGATAGCTGCAATCTAAAAGAACGAGGTTTATATCTAACCAATCAAGAGATTGATGACAGCCAGAAAGCCAGAAACTGCTTCGTAAGATTTAGAACAAGTAGCCCTTTCCGTTTAAATACCAATGATTATTCAAAGAATTACTTGCTATAGAAATAATAAAATTAATTTTATGGCAAGAAAACTGAGTGTCTCGTACAACCGGAACAGCCCGATTCGTGACCACAGTTGGCAAGTACCGTGACAGTGTCACGCATTCGACATGGATTTACCTGCTTCGAGCAGTGATAGTGGAAGAAGCTTAAGCGACTTGGCCAGACAGGCAGGCAAGACAGTTACAAAAATTTATAATCACCATAGTCTGTGATTAAATCTCAAAATTATACTCATGAGAATATAGTGCGGGCGTTCGAATAGTTGACGGCAGTTCATTTGTCTGATGGGGTCTTTAAACTTGGAAGCAGCTTCAAAGAATAGGTCTGGATGGGTTGTCAATGTGTTTCCCTGTCTCCGTTCTTTTTTCTTCACATTCACAAAACAACGCACTATAATTAACGACACAGTC
Organism: Vandiemenella viatica; assembly: GCA_031002005.1. NCBI lineage: Eukaryota > Metazoa > Arthropoda > Insecta > Orthoptera > Morabidae > Vandiemenella > Vandiemenella viatica. The sequence goes on along the minus strand of CM061920.1, from coordinate 245,832,345 downwards.
ATCTACACAATAACACTTAGAGACAGAAATTAGCTGTCCTAACACTGTAAACAATATTACATTGACTACATTTAGGAGCATCACGATAACAGAATTGGTTCATTAAGTTCATTTTACAATCTAAAGAATTCAGGGATGTATGAGAATATTCGTATAACAGTGGAGTATTTTCAGTCGTTAATCCCCAGAGTGTATATTAATCTGGTAATAGGCCCAGAGTGTATAGGTTATCAATTTGGGGGCATCTCCGACCCCAGGGGGGGGGGGGCGTGAAGACATGTCAAGGGAGGCGGGGTGCGAGATAGCTTCCCCGCTTGTTGAGACAATACCCTAGCTCTACACCGTCGAAGGACTATGTCTCCTTCACCTCCTACTTGAGTTGAAAACCTTCATTCCAACATCACATACTTGGCGAGTTTCCTGTAACATGCCATTGTTAGTACTGAAAGGTATGCAGTTACCTTATTAATAGTAAAGTTCTGGTGTGGAGGGGGCGGGGGAGGAGCATGGGAAGATTTATTTTGACGGAAGGGTGACGTGGTAAGAAAAACATTGAGAACTCCTACGGCATGGTGTATGACAGTACTGTTTGACAGTATTTTTGCGGCGATCATCTTACGTGATTTCCAAAGGTTAATAAATCACTCCGGTTGTTCTACTTGTATGTTTACAAATGTGCACAAGTAATCATTCATACTGCACTTACTGTAGCAATCTGCGTACTTAACTGGGAGGGAGCCTACACTGATGGGCTGTCTGCCGTCCATTGTATTCCGACGAAATTGCCAGCGACTTTTCATTAGCATTCCAATCGCGACCTGTTTTGCAGGCTGCCTTTGTAATTTCGCAAAGTGCAGCCGCACCCAACATTAAAGAGAGCAGATTGCTTCGTGTGTTGTGTACCATACAACAGCATAAAATTACCGCTCGTATTGCAACAAATTCGTTTATTTTTAAGTATATGGAAACAGAAATAAAACTCAAAGTTTACCTGAGATCAAACACGGTTAATAAGGTACTTTTAAACTGCTTACAGAAATAACAAAGCAAATTCTATCCACGTTACACTTCTTTATATTTTTCTGTACAAGTTCAGTGTTTAGGTATCTTCTAATTAGTGTTGGTATGCAGAATCTCCAGCAACTAAATCAACTAAGAATGTTTCCTAGAATGTTTAAATGGTAATGTTTAGATAGGGAAACTTTAAATAAAATATAACTGTGATATGTCAGTTGTTTTCATAATTCAAAACTCGTTCTGTGAAATCCGAATTAAGAAAAAAATTCTTAGCAAACAATAAAATTTTTGTTGTGATACGTATTCAGCATAAAAAATCTAAGACCACAATGAACTGGAAATAGCTACGACTAGTGTACATTAGTGAGGTTAGACACTTAAATCGCATTACGGCCAGTTGTGACAGCAAGTCTTGTACTGGATTTCCACATAAAACTGTGCTCGTCTATAGGAAGACGCCGTGAAACAAAATAAAAACATTTAAACTACTTATAAAAAAAAATTTGTCGAGAGAGAAATAATTTGTTTACCTACCGAAATCTGATCAGAAACAATGGATGTTTCTAATGAGCTTCCATTCAATATTTTGTATCTATGTGTATTCGTATAGATAAGCCACATCCGAAGCTCTCATCAACACAGAACAACCAAAACTCACGATATTTTTTGTATTATTATCAGCAAACCTTTGAGTAGATTTTTCAAACAATAAAATAAGATACCATATAATAATCTTCACAGAAACATGTGTAAGATATCCATTCCAATGAAGATCATTCATTATTACTGGCTGTATTCATGATTATCATAAAAGCACAATTAAATATAGGCAGGAGGGAAACTATAAAATTTACATTTATTGATCAAAACAAATAGTGCACTCTAATGTATCTGCTATAATGCAGTACTGATTGTAAGAAAAACGGTGATGAAAATACAAAAAAAAAGCGCCACTTAATACCATTGTAACTACTTATTGAAGTTAAATGTAATACAGAGTTGACAGAGCTTTGCTGATGTACAGTATACTGATAATAATATTGCAAACACTGAGATTTTATGATGGGCTGAAGCTGCTATAAGAACTGATTCCACTCAAATTAAATGGACAAATATTGTGAAGGTGGAGAAAGAGGGCATATTGACACTACTTTTGCAGGTTGGTATTTATTATCTCTGCAAAAAATGGCTGTTAAGAGTAACATTATGAAGGAAATCACACTACGCATCACATCCTACGAATTACTACCCGTTGCAGCTAGGAATTATACGCGGTGGATGTGCGTACGCAGAGGGTCTAGTACTAAGCTGAAATAATAAGATTCCAAGTCTTTTTTTCTTCTCACATAATGTGGTTATTATGCCTAGAAACTCCACAATTTCGCTTGCTAGAGACGACAAGCCGTCAGCTTATACAGGATGATTCAAAAAAACCTGGACAAAATGACATGATAGATCTGTCATATAATAAGGATCAAAAATCGCATAGGAACAGAGGGTCGCAAACGCCTGTAGAGGGCGCTAGAGCCACGAGAGGGCGTTGCGATACAAACACGAGCTGAGCAAACCAGACCTGTCTCCCTTGGATTTTATCTTGCGGGTATTTTTAAAAGGACTTGTGTATGAAACACTTGTTGAAACGCTGGAAGACTTGGTAGGAAGAATAGTTGCGGCAGCCGGTTGTGTTCGAGATACACCTGGTATCTTTGAGAAGGTGCGCCGTTCCATGCAACGGAGATGCCGGTCTTGTCTCGAAGCATCTGGCAAAAAACTTTGAGCACCTGCTGTATGCTCAACATTTTGCTTGCATTAGTCGCATGTGACTGAGTAATTTTCAGTAAAATGATCTGTAATGGTTTTGTTTCTTCTCTTTGTGTCAGTATTATTTTAGACGCCCTATAGCGGCTCCGGATCGCAGTTGCGACCCTCTGTTCCTATGCGATTTTTGATTCTTATTGTATGACTGATCTACCATGTCATTTTGTTCACGTTATTTTGAATCAACCTGTATACGCAGTAAACTAAATACAATTCAACCCACCGAGCGGGGCGGTGTAACGGTTAGCGTTCTCGCCTCGCATTCGGGAGGACGGCGGTTCGAATCCCCGTCCGGGCATCCAGATTTGGGTTTTCCATGGTTTCCCCAAATCACTCCAGGCAAATGCCGGGATGCTTCCTTCAAAAGGCCATGGCCGAATTCCTTCCCATTCCTTGCGCCCATCCTTGCCCCCAATCCTTTCCCGTCTCTAAAGACCTCGATGTTAAAAAGAGACTTAAAGCAGTTACAAAAAAAAAAAAAAAAAATTCAACCCATCCCTGTTGAAGATTTAAAGGCAAAGGTAATTCAAAACTTACTTCCTTCCGTGCAAGTTACTTTGGAATTGTATTGATTAACAACCATCTCTAAAGACCTCGCTGTTGAGAGACGTAAAGCAGTTTTTTAAAAAAAAAAAAAAAAAAAAAAAAAAAAAAAAAAAAAAAAAAAAAAAAGATTAACAAAAGGGTCTCTAGAAATGCTACCTCTTAAACGTGGAGACATTATAGCTTATTCATGGCTGCTTGAAAATTTACTGTTTCATAATAAACCTGTATTTCGCGTTTATTTCACGGCAATTGCGAGAAAACTGCTCCATCCAGGAGCATATAGAACAGAAAGAAGAATTTGATAGGTTACGTTCCCAAACAGACCACTCTACCTGAAGCCGTGGGATGAGGTATCTCTTATCATAGATGATAATATAGATATAATATTAGTGCGAAGGATATTGAGAATAACTCTTTAAAACGGACGTCTGTCATCTCACGGATTTTCGTGTTAGTATACTAACTCTTCACAGCAAATAATCACATCTCAAACGAAATTACGGGCACATGGAACTAAACCGGTGCTGTCTGCACACATCCGCCTTCAAGTATTGGTTGTTTATAAACGCATGTACAGGAAAAATCACTTGAGGGGAGCGGTCGGTTCGAGGACATTGTGATCACAGTCTCTGTGTAGTTCACTTTCCGGCGCTGCAAGACGCTTAGCTGAGAGGCGCCGAGCCAAAATGTGCAGCTCTCTGTAATTGGACGCGTGCTTGTGGAGACCCGGGGACGTTTCGAGAGCTGCCGATTTATGTGACCAATTAAATAACGTCGCCGGAGTTTATTGGCGGCTGACTTGGTGACACGTGCAGAGGTCACAGACAGGGTTTCCACTATCAGCGGGACACTGTAATGCACGATACCATCACTGAATCAGTGTCTGTGTCGAGACACCTCGGTGTGTGATAACTTATTCAATTTTTTGAAATGGTAGCGTAATTTGAGCCCGAGAAATCAGAATTGAAACGTAGAAATGTACGAAGTCATAGACTTGTTTCAAATCCGACTACACCGGTTGTAGGAGGATACATTCATTTCGCAGTATCTACTCTCGATTTAGTATTTGATGAGCCAGTAATAACATTAACACCACATTATAGTTAGTCGATAGTAAAGACATTAGATCTGGAATTGGATTGATGTAGGAAGAGGGAAATAGCAATAATATTTGGTTGTTTTCAACCCGACATTCCACTCTGGCAATCAATAAAAAGCTAATCTAGAAGTCTCCCTCTGGATTCGAGCCCACGTTGTACCAATAACAAATCCTGTGTTTCCAGTAACTCACCACGCTTCGTCAAAATTTAATCTTATAGCTTAAGATTATATGCTGAAGTTTAGCGAAAACACAGGTTGGTCCCGAATTCATGGTTCAAACTTTAATGGTAGGTACAGGACATTGTAACAATGTTATTGTATAGGAATGTAAAGTCGCAAGTGACGCTGGTGTGGCGTAGACAGGGGAAGTAACAGCCGAAAGGAAAAACAAAGCTTTTATTGAAAGCGTTGTTGACAAGTGTCATGCTTACATTAAGTGTTCAAAATTGCGTCCACCAGTAGCGATACGTGCTTGACAGCGTCGGTGGAGCGATTGGCGTACACGTTCAAAGATGCCTGGTATTTCACGCACACCTGCAGCAGCTACGGATATGCGAGCAACGAGATCCTCATCTGAGTCAACTGGAGTCTCATAAACAAGATGCTTTAGATGTCTCCATAAAAAGCTCGATAAATGTTGAACGGCGGCTAGATATCTACTGCCCTCTACCGGCAATGCCACCAACCAATCACTCCATTTCTCTTTCCTTTTATTTCCACTGTTTGCGCCTCACCGCGTCACTTGCAACCATAAACTCCTATACAATAACTCATTGTTACAATGTCGTGTACCTACCATTTAAGTTTGTACCATGAATTCGGGACCACCCTGTATACATCATAGGTCCTTCAACATCGTTCGGTGTTATCTATTCAACTTGGCACTAAAGCGATGAGTTGTAGATTTACCGTCCCGGTTTAACTTTTCACCGAGGTATTTTATTATTTTATTCCTTTCTTAACTCCTTCAACCCAGTACCGGGCGTCGGCAACAGCTGTTAGTTGAGTCTTCGAGGTTGCAGGAATTTGGACAGTGTCTGCATGTTTTCAGCTGTTCCACGCTTTTGATTTCACCGTAATCGCAAAACATGTATTTATTTTTACAGAGACAGTTTGGCATCTTATTCGGTTGAAGAAATTTCAAGTATTTCAATAGGAATGTTGTCCTCTAGCATCCCTTTGACAGCATAGGATGGTTGGACCTGTACCATATCAACGAAATATATCAGAGATCATAACGTTCCTTATCTGATGAGTCGCCAATAGAGTGATTGTAACTCATCAAACGTTTGTTTGACCAATTTTGTATACTCCTCGAATAAACCTCTATCTTTTCAATAGCGGCTGGTCAACATGAGAAACATTTTCTCACCAAACCCTCTGAAACCGCTTTGATTTGTTTATTTCTTTTATCATACTCTGACCTTCTTCACAATTTAGTTGGTTGTCTTTTGGGTTAAAGAGTATGGAAAGGACTATCCCAGCCTCTGCCAAACCCTCTTATAACAGCTCTCACATCCAGACCTTAATTGAAATGTTATTGAAGAATTATGTAGAGCAAGCTGGGAGTTGATTCATTTAGGTTTTAAGGTTGTCGAGTAATTAATTGTGAATTTGTGTAAATGAACATTGTTTTATTGAGAGAAACTATGTAAATGCTATTTAATTTGTCAAAGGACAGTATTATGCAAAAAAAAACAGATTAAAAGTTTGTAATTCTAAGTGTTGATGTGAGCCACCATGTTTGAAGGACAATTTTCAACTGTTTGGACTGTCTTATGCTAATGTTTTTTTTGTTTTTTTTGTTTTATTGTTTTTTTTTGTTTTTTTTTTTGTTTTTTTTTGTTGTTGTTGTAAATACCTGTAAGTATCTTTAATTTTTATTTCCGTATGTTCATGACGATTGTGAATGATTTTGTACCAATTCTGATTCTGTAATGCGATTTTAATTATTTAAGTATTATTACAATTCGAGAAATGTCGGTCGCAACTGTTTGAATTATTCTGGAAATTTCTGTAACGTCAATGTAAGCGATCGGCAGAGACTAGTTAGTTTATATTTTGTTGAAAGTTGAGTTTTCAGTCAGTAGTTCAATCGGTGAGTCGACGCTTAGTATCTTTGGATCGACCAATGTCCATTTGTGTTTTATGTAATTGTGAAGTGTAGCTTTCGGATAAATATATACAAAGTAAAAAGACCGAGCGTGGTGGGTGAACGGTTAACGTTCTGGCCTCGCATTCGGGAGGACGCGGGTTCGAATCCCGATCCGGGCATCCAGATTTGGGATTTCCGTGGTTTCCCCAAATCACTCCATGCGAATGCCGGGATGCTTCGTCAAAAAGGCCATGGCCGAATTCCTTCCCGTTCCTTGTCCTCAGTCCCATCTCGCCTCTAATGACCTTAGCCGTCAACGAGGCGCAAAAAAAAAACCAATGTAAAAAGTGATTCTTCGAGTAATTATTTCAAACACTTATCACTCTCTTTCACGTGATGAATCCTGCTGGTGCCTGAACAATTCACAGTATAAAGAGTTATCACTGAATTCTACACTCCTGGAAATTGAAATAAGAACACCGTGAATTCATTGTTCCAGGAATGGGAAACTTTATATACACATTCCTAGGGTCAGATACAACACATGATCACACAGACAGAACCAAAGGCACGTAGACACTGGCAACAGAGCATGCACAATGTCGGCACTAGTACCGTGTATATCCTCCTTTCGCAGCAATGCAGGCTGCAATTCTCCCATGGAGACGATCGTAGAGGTGCTGGATGTAGTCCTGTGGAACGGCATGCCAAGCCATTTCCACCTGGCGCCTCAGCTGGACCAGCGTTCGTGCTGGACGTGCAGACCGCGTGAGACGACGTTTCATCCAGTCCCAAACATGCTCAATGGGGGACAGATCCGGAGATCTCGCTGGCCAAGGTAGTTGACTTACACCTTCTAGAGCACGTTGGGTGGCACGGGATACATGTGGACGTGCATTGTCCTGTTGGAACAACATGTTCCCTTGCCGGTCTAGGAATGGTAGAACGATGGGTTCGATGACGGTTTGAATGTACCGTGCACTGTTCAGTGTCCCCTCGACGATCACCAGAGGTATGCGGCCAGTGTAGGAGATCGCTCCCCACACCATGATGCCGGGTGTTGGCCCTGTGTGCCTCGGTCGTATGCAGTCGTGATTGTGGCGCTCACCTGCACGGCACCAAACACGCATACGACCATCATTGGCACCAAGGCAGAAGCGACTCTCATCACTGAAGACGACACGTATCTAATCGTCCCTCCATACAAGCCTGTCGCGACACCACTGGAGGCGGGCTGCACGATGTTGGGGCGTGAGCGGAAGACGACCTAACGGTGCGCGGGACCGTAGCCCAGCTTCATGGAGACGGTTGCGAATGGTCCTCTCTGATACCCCAGGAGCAACAGTGTCCCTAATTTGCCGGGAAGTGGCGGTGCGGTCCCCTACTGCACTGCGTAGGATGCGACGGTCTTGGCGTGCGTCCGCACGTCGCTACTGTCCAGACCCAGGTCGACGGGCACGTGCACCTTCCGCCGACCACTGGCGACAACATCGATGTACTGTGGAGACCTCGCGCCCCACATGTTGAGCAATTCGGCGGTACGTCCACCCGGCCTCCCGCATGCCCACTATACGCCCTCGCTCAAAGTCCGTCAACTGCACATACGGTTCACGTACACGCTGTCGCGGCATGCTACCAGTGTTAAAGACTGAGATGGAGCTCCGTATGCCACTTCAAACTGGCTGACACTGACTGCGGCGGTGCCCAACCGCTGCGCAGCTAGCGCCCTTCGACGGCCAACACTGCTGTTCCTGATGTGTCCGCTGTGCCGTGCGTTTGATCATTGCTTGTACAGCCCTCTCGTAGTGTCCAGAGCAAGTATGGTGGGTCTTACACACCGGCGTCAATGTGTTCTTATTTCAATTTCCAGGAGTGTAATTGCGTCCTGAAAGAGGATCGAGGAGTGGTCCAGGGCATCCTTTTTTCCTTGGTGTTGCAAAAAGCCAATAAAGGAGAACGAACGAATCAGCAATTATTTACGGCATGGGGATTCAGAAGACTATGGGGACACCACTGCATTGAGGAACCAAAGGGTATCCAGAGGCAATGGAAATGCGGGGTTGGTTAATTTGCAAGTGGATCGAAGGGTTGAAAGGTAGAGTTTGAAAATGATTAGAATATTGGAAGCAGATAATTGAGAAGCTGGGTTGCTGAGGTGAATAGGTTAGCTCAAGATAGGAAGAGATGATGGATTACACAAAACCAGTAGAAACATTGTTGATAGAATTTAAATAGCCGGCACTACGATCAGATTGTACGACTTACTCGAACTTAATTCCTTGTAACCTCACACCCGACACATACGAAGCGTGTTTGACATGGAAATAGCACAATGATGATTATTATCTCCATTACCTGACGATCCAGACCTGATGAAATTTTAAGATTACTGGTTTGCCCTTGTCTTCTCCAGTGACGGAAGGTTGTGCAGGTGTTACGGTTTTGTGTTGATGACTGTGTACTGTGTGCGCTCAGTCTAGTGCTTCGATTGCGCCGTCAGTGAATAAAAGGTGAAAGAAGAGAGAGGGTGAAACTAGATGACAGCCGATCCATACCTACTCTTCCGAAAGATATCTTCAAGCATAGCGTCCCGTGTGACTGTCTAGTTACCATTAACAGTATAGTATCCCCCCACAACACATGTACAACCAGGAGGTTTGAGATTTAACCCAGGAATAAATGTTTTGATTTCTAATGGTGCTGAACACATGACCAAAACATAAGTTACTGCCGCCATTCGAACTGTAGGAAGACACTGATGTTCTTTCAGACCTACCAAATAATGTAAAAAATTACTATAATATAAATCCGATAAAACTTGTATTTCAAACTAACCACATTACTTCTTAGTAATGAAGAAGTTTATCATATGTCAGGAGAATATAACACGTTACTAGTTGTTACCCGTGTCATTGTACACGTTGACTTAAATCGTTATCTTATATATATAATATATATATACATAGACGTGTGTTTTCCTATATTTCACTTTTCAGCCACCACTACCTAGCACAGATCACTGGTCTTTGTGTGTGGAAGTAGCATGGAGTTTCCTGTCGTGCACAACGTTGGCCGAATGTCGATAGCTGTGTGGATGTGGGAGATATGATGGTTAAAAGTGGTCGATGCAGGGCATTTTCGAATTTCGACCAAAGGCATGTGTCTCCGTACATGTCACTCTGCTGCCACAACTACACAGCATAGACCAATGGTGTTAGTGTGTAGTAGTGCTATCGTATCTCCTATCGTGTACTATTGTGGTTAGATGTCGATAGCTATAGGGGTGTGGGAGATATGGTGGTTGAAAGTGGTCGACCTGCGGCACTTTCAAATTTCCACCAAAAACGTATGTGTCATGGTGTATCACTTTTCAGCCAAAACTATCTAGCGCAGATCACTGGTGTTCGTGTGTGGCAGTAGCACAGAGTCGCCTGTCTATCACAACGTTGGCCGAATTTCGGTAACTGTGGTAGTTTGGAAGATATGGTGGTTGAAATTGGTCGATCAAGGATATTATCGTATTTCGACCAAAGAAATGTGTGTCCGTATATTTTACTTTTCTGCCTGAACTACATAGCGCAGATGACTGGAGTTTGTGTATGGTAATAGCACCGAGTCTCCCATCGTGCACTATGGTGGTTAGATGTTGGTAGCTGTCAATCCAAATTCTTTACAAACGCGAACGAAGTCTTGGGTACCAGCTAGTTGGTAGTATAAAAAGGCGGAGGACAGTATTAATTCGATATATTTTAAGATTAGGCTAACGATAAGATACAACTAGCAGATAATGGAAAATGTTGGCTGTAGGAAATATGTTGATATGAATAGGAGAGAATGGAGCCGAATGGTGGGCCATTTGAGACCAATTCTAGGATTGAGTACTTGCTTGTATGTGAAAGGCTTGTCGTAAGGCCAGTTGTTAAGTGTTGCGGGCGTTGACAGAGTGAGCTGACGTGTTGACGGACGCGCGACTGGCTGGCTGTGGAAGTTGCCGAGTGGGGCTGCTGGAACCTTGTTAGCTGGCGGCTGCACGCGAATATTAGATTACGGCTGCCTGCCTCTGCTGCGGCGAGCGCCCAATTAGCGCTAAGATAGTTAAAAGCCATCCCAGTCGGCCGGCAGGTATTTTATTTTCGTCGCGAAACTGAATTAAAAACTATTTACAACCTTACGGTATGCCCTCAGACGTATGTGTATATTCTTTTCCTTTTTTATACGTTTTACTGCAAAGGTATTTTTAAACTACGTCGGCAATTAGCAAGATCGAAATTGGTCTATGTCCATCCGTTGGACCAACAGAAGCAAATCCGAATGAAAGACGTATCCCTCATTAAATCACTCATTTGACAGTTTTCCACACATTCATAAGTTTTTAACCCTTCGTAATTTTTATAGTTTTTACTGATCTTACCACCAATATAGAGGAAAATCATTTCATTATTGAAAATAGCTGATAAAAAAAGTCATTTTTTTTAAAAAAAAGATGGAGATTAAAATAATTTTGGGTTTTAGTGGGCGCTTAAAGGAAAATATTTTTCCGTAGATAATCTTCACAGGCATCGTATGAAATCAGGCAATCCACTGATTCTGAAAATGCTTTTATTTATTTTTATTTGTGCAATTGTACGAAGCTGTAGGCCAAACACCAGAAAGAATGACATTTCTCACCCCATTATTTTTTAATTTACTTATCCGAAAATTATTTCCTTCTGAAGATTACACAGATGTTACAACGATATTTCTGGAGTTTATAGTTTTTTGTATTGGCTAATTTAAGCAAATCTGTTGGTTTAGCACATACAAAATATTTCATTTATTATTAGATAAATAATTTCATGATTCAGATAATACATATGTCCTGAAAACGATTCCTTTTTTGAAAATTATCAAATCTTTTTTTTCTGATCCCATCTAAATTTTTGCAGTTTAATATTTTTGTATTTATTTTATGTATACCTCCTGAAGAACAATTTAGTTAAACAAATAATGAACTCGTTTCATAAGTAACTTCCCATTAGTTTTTCAAAGTTGTAATCAAAAATTATGTAATGAACTCGGTCGAATATTCAATCGGCGTGTGGAATTCTGAGCGAGCAAGAGCTCGTGACCACTTTTTTTAAAATTATTTTATTTTACTTTAAGTGACGTTTTAAAAGTCTAACGGTCGGCACCTCTGAATTTTGTTTTATTAATTCCTTAAAGAAGGTATAATAAGAACAATTTATTTTCTTGATAGGTTTTTAGGTGATTAGATCGTATTCAGTGAATTCATGCGCTCCAAGCTTATCTTGTTAATTATAACAGTTCTGTAGTTTCGATTCCATATAAAAATATGGATTTTACTTTTCCCGAAGAATCTCCGTGATACGATATCCAGCAGTAACGGAGGCGAACTGTGCTGTCATGAAACTCTGTTAGATGACGGCCAACAATTAGCACAGTGGAATATCATCCCGCCACTTACATGAAATTCAGAATCTTATACATTTTGTGGTTACTGTCTTCGTAACATACAAGCACCAAATAGAAAATCTCTGAAGAACAAACGTAATTCGAATAACAAACTATCACTGTAAACGTGCTTAATTATATTTTAGTTTAAACCATCACTACCACGGTGTCAATACCGTAACTGGTTCTCTAAGTTTCAGCATAATACGACCAACGAATTTGGTTAAACTAAAATAAAACTCAGTTTTAACTGAGCATCAGACACTCGTGTTGTGGGACAGCTGGCATCGCGGACTCCAGCTGGGTCGATCTGCAGGAGCCGTCCTACAGCCGGAAGGTCGTTGGCGCTTCCGCTCTCTGCTGTGTCTCAAAGTGCCGACACTCACGAACCGCTCGCTTCCTTTTGGCGTGAATAATTCTTGGGGCTCACCTCAGGCATCGTGTCACAGAAACTGACCCTTATTTACGGTCGGAAAGAATTTTAAAGCTTATTAATCAGTGATTGCCAGCTACAATCGAAAGGCTAACATTTGAATGAATTGCCTCTACCTTCACATTTCCACCACTATAAATATCCCACGGGGTGTAAGGGTTTGGGAGAGACTATACTAGTCTTTTCCAACCAAATGTCCACCTCTCCTTCACGTGGTGCACCCTGTTTGCACGGACGAGGCTCTGGCGACTGAAAGATTCCCGGTATAAGGAATCACTCACTGCTTGCCAACGCCCTCCGAAAGGAGGGCGGAAGAGCGGGGAGCGGTTCAGGGCACCCTCTTGCCCTTGGGGTTGGAAACGGCCCCTAAAGGCGGATGAATCAGAAATGATCAACGGCATGGGGATGCAGAAGGCAACGGGAAACCACTGCATTACAGACCCAAAGGGTATCCCGAGGACATGTAATCCTCTCAAATTACATATATAATGATGGCTTCTTCCTGGGTAAAATATTCCGGAGGTAAAATAGTCCCCCAATCGGATCTCCGGGTGGGGACTGCTCAGGGAGGAGTCATCAGAATGGATAAAAACATTCTACGAGTCGGAGCGTGGAATGTTAGAAGTCTGAATAGGGCAGGTGGTTAGAAAACTTAAAAAGGGAGATGGAACAACTTAAGTTAGATGTTGTTGGGATTAATGAGATTAAATGGAAGGACGCACAGGATTTCTGGTCTGGGGAACACAGGATAATTAGCACACAAGCTGTCAATGGAGTCACTGGTGTAGGGTTTGTAATGAACAAGAAAGTAGGGAAACGGGTGAGTTATAATGAACAGTTTAGTGACAGGATTATTTTGATGAGGTTAGAAACTAAGCCCGTCCCAACCACATTAGTACAAGTGTATATGCCAACATCACAGGAAGATGACGAAGAAATAGAAAAAATATACGCTGAAATTGAAGAATTAATTCACTATGTGAAGGGGGAGGAAAATCTAATAATCATGGGTGATTGGAATGCAATAGTGGGAGAAGGAAAAGAGGGGAATACTGTAGGAAGTTTTGGTCTAGGAGAAAGAAATGAGCGAGGAAGCAGGTTGCTAGAATTTTGTGAAAGATATAAGCTAGTAGTGGCAAACACACTGTTTAAGAACCATGCAAGAAGAATTTACACGTGGAAACGTCCTGGGGACACAGGCAGATATCAGCTAGATTATATCATGGTCAAACAGAGATTCAGGAATCAAGTTCAAGACTGTAAAGCGTACCCAGGAGCAGACATAGACTCTGACCATAATTTGATAATAATGGAGTGCAGGCTGAAATTTAAGCAAATAAGGAAGCAGTATAAGCAGAACAGACTGGAAGTGAATAAACTGAAACAATCTAGCACTAGAGAAAAATTTGCAGAAATAGTAGACTTGGGTCTAAGAAGTAACTCCGAAAGGAGCTCAACCGAGGACGAATGGAATGCATTAAAGACCGAGATAATGAAAGCTGGTAAAGAAACATTAGGCTTTAGGGAACAATCTGCCCGAAAACCTTGGATCACAGAAGAAATTTTGGAGCTGATGGATCAGAGGAGAAGGTACAAAAATGCACAGGATGAAGCAGGAAGAGAGCAGTACAGGCAATTGAGAAATCAAATAAATAGGAAATGCAAAATAGCAAAAGAAAAATGGCTACAACAAAAGTGTGAAGAAGTAGAAAAGGAAATGGTCGTAGGTAAAGTAGATGTTGCCTACAGAAAGATCAAACAGAATTTTGGAGAAATGAAGAAAAGAGGTATGAACATTAAAGCTGCCGATGGGAAACCTCTTTTAAGCTCAGAAGATAGAGCTAACCGATGGAAAGAATACATTGAGAAACTTTATGATGGGGACGACTTGAACAATAGTGTAATGGAAAAGGAAGATGATGTTGACATTGATGACTTAGGAGATCCTGTTTTGAGAACAGAATTTAATAAAGCTCTGAATGACTTGAAAGCAAATAAGTCAGTTGGAATTGATGAGATCCCTGCAGAACTTCTTAAATCCTTAGGAGAGGAAGGAATGGAAAGATTATTCAAGCTGATATCAAAAAGTTATGAAACAGGAGAAATTCCAACTGATTTTAATAAAAATGTCATCTTCACACTTCCAAAGAAAGCACAAGCCGACAAATGTGAGAATTATCGTACCATTAGTCTTACATCACATGCTTCAAAATTACTGACCAGAATAATATACAGAAGGATGGAAAGGATAGTAGAAGAGATAGTAGGTGAAGATCAGTTTGGGTTTAGGATAAATCGTGGTACAAGGGAAGCAATTCTGTCTTTAAGACTAATACTTGAAGGGCGGATCAAGAAAAACAAAGATACTTTTATGGCATTTGTTGATTTAGAAAAAGCTTTTGATAATGTTAGGTGGGACAAAATGTTCAAAATTTTGAAGAAGTCAGGTCTAAAGTATCGAGATAGAAGAATACTCTATAAACTATACAAGAATCAAGTGGCTATAATAAAAGTAGAGAATCCCGAGTGACATGCATCAGTTAAAAAGGGTGTGAGACAAGGTTGTAGTCAATCCCCGTTAATATTCAACTTGTATGTAGAAGAAGCAATGAAGAAAGTCAAACCAAAATTTCCATGTGGCATAAGTTTTCAGGGAGAAAAAATCAGTATGCTACGATTTGCTGATGACATTGTCTTGTTAGCAGAGAGGGCTGAGGAAATTGAGAAGTTACTGAAAGGCATGAACAAAATACTAAAATAAGATTTTGGACTGAATATAAATCAAAGCAAGACAAAAGTGATAAAATGTAGCAGAAATGATAGCAATACTAGTAGGTTAACTATAAAAATAGGATCGGATGCAATAGGAGAAGTAAGCGAATTCTGTTACTTGGGAAGTAAAATTACAACCGATGGCCGAAGCAGGAATGATGTCAAAAGCAGAATAGCACTAGCAAAAAGAGCTTTCATGAAAAAGAGAAACCTTTTAATTTCAAATATTGATCTAGGAATTAGAAAGAACTTTTTAAAACTCTTTGTGTGGAGCACAGCTCTTTATGGTAGCGAAACGTGGACTTTAGAAATACCGGAAAGAAAGAAAATTGAAGCATTTGAAATGTGGTGCTACAGAAGAATGCTGAAAATTAAGTTGACAGACAAAGTAAGAAATGAACGAGTTTTGGAAATGATGGGTGAGAAAAGAAGTTTATGGAAGAAGCTTACGGAAAGAAGAGACAGGCTGGTAGGTCATATTTTGAGACATGCTGGATTGGTTAACTTGTTAGTGGAGGGAACAGTCGAAGGTAAGAACTGTAGAGGAAGACAGAGATTAGAATATATGAGATAATTGAGGAAGTGGGCTGTAAGGGGTATGTAGAAATGAAGAGGTTAGCACAGGATAGGAAAGGATGGAGGATTGCATCAAACCAGTCGAAAGACTGACGACAACAAAAAAAAAATATATATATATATATCCAACCTGGTTTCTTGACTATCTGCATGGAGGGCAGAGCTCACCACTAATTAATTTAATAAATCGCCAATGAGAACTTTTTTTTTTTTAATGACATTTGGCTTCTCTTAGGCCAGACTACCAGCTCAAGTGTGAATTCAGTTCATCCATTGTTTTCGGTTTCTCGATTGTACAAGTAACTCTAGACATCACTGGACGGGTATGACATATACTCACAAATAACACTTACACTAAACACCCACAGATTCGAACCGGTGATCATCGGCACGTGGAGCTAGCAGTCTAGCCCCTACGCCACCGAGGCCGGCACACTCAGAACAGATGTATTACGAAATCTTCAAGAAAAAAAAGCGTCAATAGATAGTCTACATAGTCTCGTTTCTGAAATCGATCGGAGCAACAGATATTTGGTGTTACTTTGTGAATGCTAATTTAATAAATTCTTACGGTTACAGAATTGCGTGACGTACCTCCAAATATTTTAAGTAAAAAATGATGCGATAAAGTAACTCGTGCCAAGTTCAAAGACAATCAACAGATAGTGGAGGAAGTAATGCGAGCAGCATTGAGAAGAAACATATATTCCAATACAAACCTCATAGCCATTTCTATAAAACAGGCCTGGGAACCTTTTCTCTCCTAGGTGTTTAGTAGGCAGAACATTATAAATAAATTATGCACCTAAGAATTTAATTATATTTGATACTATTAACGTACGTTATGAAGCTATAATTTCAGTAGTTAAAGTACATAATCGTACCTATTACTGCTTTAGAAAGTTAATGACTGAAAATTTCACAAATGGCTGAATTCCTTCCGTTTCCTTGACTCCAGACCTTTTATTCTTCTAAGGAACTAGATGTTGAAGAGGTGTAAATCAGTAAGACGCAAAATGTATTTACGGATGACACTGAAATATTTAACACAGATACAACATAAGAATTCGTGTCGAGCGAGGAAGTTGCCACCACGCAATTATGATAAAGATGGTACAGTATGCAATAAATGTACAATTTAGAATTAGAATATCGCCACAAAATTACGCTGTTACCACAGTGAGAACCACACGTATAATTTCACTAGGATAAAGCAAATTACACGGGCAACAAGGGAAGCTACTGAAAATTTTTAAGGTGCATACCGATAACCGCCTCATAAGTGATTTTAAAAAAACGGGGTTTCTGCTATAATCGTGGCGTCACAATTTAATGATGGATTCTGATGTAACTGTACGAGACCAATCGAAAGAAAAGAATAAAAATTTTAGATACCTCACTTAGGTCTCGTGATATGCTGGTTAGGTTGAGATGCAGCCTGGAAAATTTCACCAAAGCCACAAGGAAATGCATGTTGCACATGCACAAGGAGTGTTTTTACACCCTTTATTACTAGTCGCGGTTGGGTTAAAATGCCTCCTGGACCAGAAAAAAAAAGTCGCCGAAGGTAAGAGGAATTATACTTATAACTAATTTTGACAGTCGATATCTCGAAAACTAAGTGAGATAAATTTTTGCTGTTCAGTTATATAAGAATCCATTTTCAAATTGCGGCGTCACGGTTATGGTAGAGCTGCCAAAAATTCCTTTCTGTAATGAAAAAATCACGCTTCGCCGTTCTTCAACAGCAGACAATAGCTGGTAAGCAGAACACACAATGAGTAAAGAAGATTCCCAGAGAGAAAATAATGAAATGAAGAGCGCTTGGCATTATAATGTTTTTTATCTCTGCCCTGCATTTTTGTACTATTTGAAATTATTTCCACTAAGCCCGTCAAAAATGACGGAACTTTTTACTGTTTGGAAATGTTTCTACGAAAATCATAATTTTAAAAATTAATGACGATTATATATTTGTTTGATATAGACTATTTAATGATTTCTCACTTTTAATGTAAACTTTCTCAGAGTGTCTAATAAATTTTTCAGTTTGATACCTTCTGTCAAAAAATTCTTTGGTTATACGTGTGACCTAGTTTTAATAACTACTAAAAAGATAAGTCGTAAACATCATATGCTCTTCTCCTTATATGAATTTATGAATTTAAGTGTCGTAAATAAACAGCAACGTATAAATTTAAAAGAACGTCGCATATACCTCTGCCTTGCATTATAATATTTTATCTCTGTTCTTTGTATTTGTATGCAGTTACTTCCTCAGCAGACAATTCCCTTTTAGTTGGCATCGCAGTTCAACTTTATTTTAATAATATAAGTCCAAATAAAATAAATTCTCCGAAGGTTGCCTTGCCATTGATTACACATTCAGTCCCCAGAAAAATGCCTTATGTTAAAGTGGATTATTATTCTTTCTCGGTAAAGCATGATTATAGCATACTCAGGGTACTTTTTGTTTATTAATATTGTATGGCTTGCAGTTTTTAGTAGCATTCAAGCATCTGGGAAGAAAATGTACAATTTTAAACTGTGTGTACATATTATAATTATGGGTTCTAATTCTTCTTGTCTTTTGTCCTACAATAGCACTTCCTACTTGTAAGAATTTGAGTCAGTAAGAACAACAGTTAGTAATGCGGACGAAGCTACAAATGGAGCTGATTTTACTATATATATTTTGGCTTCATGATTCTTCGATTTCCAGGTAGTTACAGCCTGGAGAGTTGTCGGAACAAGGAATGGGAACCAAGTTGATCATAGTATTTTAAACAAAATGTTTCATCACTCCCCAAGAGTGCTTTCGGAAAACTGTGGAAGTCTAAATCAGATTGGCCGGACCGGACATCCAACCAGCATCTTCCAGAATATAGGCCAGAGGTTTATCTATTCACCACCGAAATCGGTTATTAATCATTAGATGTGTATCTCGAACTACTGGTTTTATTTCTTTGTAAAATTGTATATTCCGGCTTTGTAAAAGGTTAGTTATGTCTACTAGTAACGTAACTGGGCATGGAAAGATATTGGAGTAGGTATGAAAAGTAGTGCATGGAAGGAAAAAGATGACCATGACCACAAGCTGTTACTCGATTTCAGGCACAAGGGTGTGCGAAGATTCTCTTTTTTAGGTAAGGGTGTCAGGGATTGGAATGAGTTACCAACAGAATTGATGAATAATTTAACGAAAACGTTAAAAGAATTTAAAGATAAAATTTGTAGAGGGCAAATGTAGCTGGGTGCAGGATAGGGGGAAGATGGGGGTGTAGGGAAATTGCCACCGGAGCCTGTGCTCTATTGCAATTAAATTAAATTATGCAGAAATTAATGTATTGTCCTTCATTCCGAGAATTCAATAACAAGATATGATCAGATGTGTTCGAATGAACACATTGTAATGTATACAACTCAGATGCTGTTGAAATTGTTCGGTTAACAATCATAGTCAAGTAATATTGCAATTGGTACATTCACTTTAGTAGACTGGACGTGACCTCGATAACTCGACTACTCTTTTTTTTTTCTTTTTTTTTTTTTTTTTGGCTGTTAGCCTTGGGCTAGTTACGCCATAAACATAGGGTTGTTAGGGTTTATGTTTATTTGATTTATATACAAATTTTGGTATTATCTACATATTTGCATATGGTATTGACAACTTTGGTGCAGGGAGTTGCTAAGTTGATCATTAGAGATATTATATCAGTAATTTTTAGCTGTTTTTCAATCAGCTCCTTTCTCATGTCTCCGTAAATTTTGCATCTAAGTAAGACGTGATATATATCTTCCAGTTCACCACATCTATCACAATTTGGCGACTCTACAATGTTCATGATATGCTTCTTATCCTTTAAAAGGGAGTGTCCTGTACGTAACCTGTTGAATAATCATTCCGCGTTCAGCGGCGGTCAGACGCGGACGTGCTGTCAGCAACTTCCGTAAACGCCGCAGCTATTATAACAGTGTTAGTGTGAAGTTTGTGTGTGAGCTATTGAAAACCCATCAACGCAGCCGCATTTAGGCGAATTCTGCAGTAAAAGGTAAGAGATGGCTTCCACCGCCATAACAAGAAAAAACACAGTGAAATTCACATTCGATCGAGCATACGTAAGACCATCGGCCTATGAAATACATGAGTGGTTGTTTGATAAAGTAAAGGTAATTGACGAAGAAATACTGGGAATACAACTAGACTCGTTCCAGAACTGCGTTTTTGTTAAAATGATAAGCGAGGAACATTGTGTTAGTGTAATTGAATCAAATACCGGGAACCTAAAATTCCATCATGCCGATGGAAACGTAAGCAATGTTCAAGTAACGAACGCAGGAATGGGAAAAAGACAGATAAGAGTGTTAAATCTGCCCTTTGAAATATCTAATGAAGCCATTCTACAAGCAATAAAACCGTTCGGCAACGTGGAAGAGATCGTAGAAGACAAATGGGGAGGTAATATCAGGTTTAAGAAAGCAAATGGAGTGCGGCTAGTAAAAATGGAGATAACGAAACACATACCATCATACATCAATGTATGCGGTTTCAGAGCACTGGTTGTATACGACGGCCAGCCCAGAACTTGCGCTCTATGCAATTCAATACAACATATCAGAGCAAACTGCCCCCGCATACAACCTACAGTACTACCGCTAACCTACCTCAGACGAACAGGAACACCGAAACAAGATGAACAAGATGAAGAAATGCCACTGGAAGACCAGCAGCAGTTTCCACCACTGACGATAACGGACAGTGGGAACACGGAGACGAAAGAAGAGAAACGAGGGAACAACAAAATGATGACATAAGGAACACTGAAGAAACAAGGTGCGACGAGGTATCCAAAACCATGAACACAAAAGCGAAAAACTTACCAAGAAAACAAGAAGGAGACTTGATAGAAAAGACAATAACAAACATGGAAGAGACAAAACAGAAGAGAAATGTTGAATCTTTGAAAAATACGGCAGAAACCGACGATAACATGGAGTCGGCCGACGAGAAGGACGAAACGAATTTGACAACTGAAGTCCCGTCGACAGCAGAAGAAACCGAGTGGACGAAACCAGCGAAGCCAAAACCCAGTAAGAAACGTCGTGCAAGAAAACAACCAGAGACGAAAAGTAAACAAACTAGGGAAACATCCACTGAAAGAGAAGATACAGACGATACTAAAGGCACTGGTAAAAAGCTCAAAAAGCAACAAATCGGGAAGAGCCGGCCAACATTTAATGCAGAGTTAAATCCAAACTCAGTCAGACACCGAGAAACAGGTACGGAGACAGAAGGTATGCCCTTTAGTTGGGCAGACAACGATCATAACGAAGACATAGAGGATGTCAGGCAGACTTCCTGAACATAAATCGCAGCGACGAGCTCACAAGGAAACAAACACCTGGAGACCGTAAACAGGAAACTTAACGGTATAGAACAGACTTGACGTATGGAACAGCTGCTGTCGGGCACTAATGGATTGGCGGACAACCAAGGCCAAGCACCATCACAATGAATCAAGTCTTGACACTAACAACGATTAACATCAATCGCATAACAGCTAAAACAAAGTTTTACGCCTTGCAACAATTTCTTATACAAAATCAAATAGACGTCGCACTCATGCAAGAAGTGATAATCAGGGAGTTTGAACTCTTCGGTTACGAAACCATAACCAATTTAGACTCCCACTGCAAAACCGGAACTGCAATAATAATCAAGGAAGGACTGTCCTACACAAACCCGGAAATTTTAACATCCGGAAGGGGTATAGCAGTATACATCAAGGACATATGCATCGTCAATTTATATGCCACCCTCAGGCACTAATAAAAAACAGGAGAGAGCGGAATTCTTCAAAAGTGATATACCTTACTTATTACGCAAGAAACCGACCAGACTAGTAATTGGCGGTGACTTTAACTGCGTAATTGACCGAAGCGACCAAAGACCAAACCCTAACATCTGTCAAGAATTAGCAAAAATGGTCGAAGGATTAGGCCTCAAGGACACGTTTCGGACATTGCACGGAAACCAAACTAGTCACACACACATGACCCCGACATCAAAAAGCAGACTTGATAGAATTTACGTATCTAACACTCTAGACCCAGCAGTTAGTAGCGATGAAATAGTACCCTTAAGCTTCTCCGATCACTGTGCGTACATATGCAGAATTAAGTGCGACCCAACTAATATTCAGAGAGGTAAAGGATATTGGAAGATGAACGTTTCGCTTCTTCGCGATGCTGAATGTAAGGAAAGCGTCATCACCACCTGGTTTTCAAGTGTCAGAAACTGCCACAAGTATAGCTCAAATTTAAGCTGGTGGATAACCCATGCCGAAACCAAGAATAAGAAAAAGCTATTATCGCCTACTCACACGTAAAACATCACTGGACAAACAATACCATGGAATTTTACTACAGATGTCTGAAGGACTGTACAAAAAAGACGTGCACACCCATCCACGACCACGTACTGATTAAAAAGTATAAGCCAAAATTAACAAATACCAAGCATCAAGAATGGAATCCCTTTTAGTCAACACCGATAGCGTGGACTTAGTAGAGAAAGAGAAGGCATCGCTATACCATCTGATTAGGGCGACAAAAAGAAGAAACTCCCAGTACTTATCAAACATAACTGCGGAAGATGGAGTCAGAACAACCAACCAAAAGGAAATTCCCGCAATGATCTGGAACCATTTTTCATCCTTTTACAGAGCCTCCACCACAACCGGAGATAACAGGGACTCCACCCTAAACCACATAAATGAATACATGGACGACAACGAGCGAAGAGAGATTACCAGAGACATCACACTAGAAGAAGCAGAGTTGTCCCTCATGGCTGGGAAAACTAGAAAATCTCCCGGTAAAGACGGTCTTCCCCTGGAATTTTATAGAGCTTTCTGGAACATCATATCCCACAAGATGGTCGATATATTCAATGAAATATGGCAGATTGAACGATTGCCTGAAGCCTTCACGGAAGGCATAATAATTCTCATCCCAAAAACACCACACACGAAGAATATCAGAAAGTTAAGACCCATAACGCTACTGAACTCCGACTTCAAGATTTTGACTCGTATCCTGAAACGAAGAATAACACCATTACTCACCAAAATTCTTGGCCCGTACCAAGCGGGTCCGATCCCTAATCGCGGGATCCAACATGCAATCTTGGAACATAGAGATATCATCTCCTTGGCAGACAACCTGAAGCTAAAAGCGGGAATTCTCTTCCTAGATTTCGACAAAGCATACGATCGTGTCGAACACCAGTTCTTATACAATACCATGAGGAGAATGGGCATGGGAACAAGCTTCGTATCAGTAATCAAGAAACTAACCAACGGTGCTACCACAAGTGTATTAGTAAACGGATTCATCTCAAAAAACTTTCGTATGGGCCGAGGGCTGAGACAAGGCTGCCCCCTCTCAATGGTCTTGTTCGCCATATACACGGAACCCTTACTACGGAGCATCCACTCCTTGACAAAGGGTATAACGTTCCAAGGTAGAAGATACACTACAAGAGCTTATGCAGACGATATTGGGTTCTACGTAACCGACAATGACGACCTAGTAACAATTAATAACCAGATAAAGATTTATGGCCCTGAAAGTGGCGCCACAGTCAACATGGACAAATCAGGCATACTTTACATTGGATCAGGACCTCAAAATCTTGTAAATACTTATGGATTCAAACAAATGAGCAAACACAAGGCCTTAGGTGTGTGGCTAGAAACCAATCCACTCAAAATGAGTGTAATCAATTGGCGAGAAGTGTTAAACAGCACAAGGGCCATTCTGCAACTGCACAAAACCAGACGGATCAACAAAATACAGAAAGCAAATTTAATAAATCTGGCGGTCCTTGGCAAATTAAACTATGTTGCCCAAGTGCTCCCTGCACCGAAAGGGATAATACAAAGCGTTCAGAGGGCAGTAGCCTGGTTCTTGAGCCAAGGTGACATATTCAAAGTCAACTTCCAGACGCTAACCCTGCCAAAAGCAAGAGGAGGTTTAGGTTTAATGGATGCAAGAACCAAAGCAAATGCGATCTTCATACAGGCAATGAGGAAAGTATCTGAAAACAAGGAAACCATAACGGCACAATTATTGGAACATTACAAACCGGTGAGTACAACGGCACCGGTAGGGATTGCCCATATCAATAATTCCCTTTACCATTTCAGGCTGTACTTCATCGAAAGCAGCTATATCATGGAGACAAGAAAGAACAACTTTCCCAAGACAACAAAAGAGATTTACGCATGTATGATGGCCCATAAACGGGGAAATATAATAGAAACTAAATACCCGGAAATCAACTGGAAAAACGTGTGGGCAAACATTTTCAACAAAACAATTCCGTCCGAGACTCAAGCTCTTTGGTACAAAGTAGCCAACGAGACCCTGGCCACCAATGAGAAGCTACATCGTATTCACCTCAAGCCAACAGATAGATGTGACACTTGCGGCAACACAGATACGCTAGTACACCGAATCTCTTGCGGAAGAGCGCAAACAATCTGGACGTGGACAAAACATTTAGTGGCACGCATGATGCAAAAACCGCCCAGGAAAATACTCACCAATATCCTAACAAAGCCGGATTTCAAGATTATACCTATAGAGAAACATAACAGTCTAATATGGATTTTAGGACACGCAATGCAGGATATACTGCAGAAGACATCCCAGAACTTAGAAGAGTATTTATCAACCTTGAAAATTAAAGTTTGGAGTTTAAAGAAAACGACGAAATACAAAACAAAATTTGGAAGCTATCTGGACGAAATAGCAAAAATAAAAAGACCATCAAATTAAAAAGTAAAAAATTTCAGAACTTGAGACTTCTGGCAAAAAAAAAAAAAAAAAATAAAAAAAAAAAAATAAAAAAATAAAAATAAAAAAATAAAAAAAATAAAAAATAAAAAAAAATAAAAAAAAAAATTAACCAATAATGTGACGGCTAAATAAGAACGTTGGATACGTGAAAATTTTAATTTTTGTTTTTTCAGACAATGGCGTGCGAGGAAATGCCAAAGTCCATTGTCTTCTTCTTTGATCACTTAACAACACATCAGGAGAAGATTAAAAAAAAAAAAAAAAAAAAAACGGTAACGGCAAACCCAAAGCCTGGGAAACAGAAAAACATTTAAGTTATAAATTTAAAAAAAAAAAAAAAAAAAAAAAAAAAATAATGTAATCTTCCTTCTGCTCAGTTCTTTGGTCTCGTACCATGACGTTCTTTTGATTCTGTTGCAATGGCCCGATGCCACAATCCCTTGGAATACTTGTTGATTTGCCATTTCATTTCCCATTCTTTCAGTGTTATGGTCCGCGCAGTGTGTCTAAGGTCAGTGAACGGTATTGCGAACGTCCTCCTTTTGTGCTGCAACTAATTGTTCTTGGCTGCCTATCGGCTCTTTCATTTCCCTGTATACCCACGTGGCTTGGTACCCATTGTAATTGTAGTCTATCCCTTTAGCTATTGTCTTCGTTATTTCTCTAGCCACTTGATAGGCTATGTAGTTTTTCCCTTGCCTTAGGGATTGCTAAGATTGCCTGCAAGGCGCTTCTCGAGTCTGAACAGATACTGCTTTCTTTTTCTCTGTACTTTGAACATATTGTATTCCTTTGAGAATGGCGAAAAGTTCTGCAGAAAGGTCGAGAATTTGGTTCGTCATCGAAACGCTTCTACGACGTCGCTTTCTATGTTCCACAATGCAGCTGCACATGCCTCTTCCCCGCCTTGGATCCATCCGTGAAGATTTGACACCAGTCTTTCCACTTGTATGATTGTTCAATCGTCCTTTTTTCGCTTCTTCCTGATTCCAGTATTTTCTTTCGAGCTGCCTCTGATGTGATGTACAGGTACACATGTGAAGCTAAATCCACTTTTTGCCAGGTTGTTTTTCCGAGTAAAGGT
>CM061920.1:245707817-245805587 GCA_031002005.1 Vandiemenella viatica | reverse complement strand
TTACAAGAATCGGGAATAATACAAGATATATGAATTTCTGAGGGATAAAAGCGATACATCGTATGAAGTATATGACTGAACTGAAATAGACTCTGTGAAGCATGAAGCGTGGAGCATTTGTTATTGTCGGCCCCAATGCAGGGAGAGCTCGAGTAATGAGTCGATGTTTTCTCTTTCATCGCAAATAAGCTACTGTGTAGGGCTCTTGTTTCGACATATCGGCTCTATTTCTGTTCGTTCCGCTGATGTAAAGTCCTACGCGATTTCCGTGGAAATCTAAAAAGAAACCTCTAATACGTTCTGATTGAGTCCCATTGACAATCACATTGTTTCTGCATTCTCTTATACAAATGAACACTATATCGGTTCTATTTCTATTCGTTCCGCTCATCTAAAGTCCTACGCGATTTCCGTGCAAATCTAAAAGAAACCTCTAGTGACGTTCTGATTGAGTCACATTGTTTCTGCTATCTCTGATACAAATGAACACTAGCACGTCTGTAAAATGGGTGCTAATTTATATTCGATATGTAAGAAAATAAAAGTATGGATTCTTTGAAATGAGTACACATCCACAAATCTTCCAGTAACATGAATCATATCGATAAATCATACGCCTTAAATATCAACGTTATGTTTTTTAACCCAGAGACTGGAGTTATCTTTCTCAAAGAGTGTCTAATATATGCATTAATAATAAAGAACGGGACGCGGTATGTGGGAGAAACTGGTACTTCCAATGGCAGGTCGTATATGACTCTGTAAATGTGATCATTACTGAAAACGATTTGACACTGACTTGTAACGATTCCCTCGTTCAGTGGGGGAAAAAATCTGTCTGTAGCACGATCAGCCTGTATATGTGAAGCTGTTAAGGCAGTTTCGATAGATACTTATACTTAAACCGGTATCTAGATAACCACAGTGGAGCAGGATGGCGGCTTATTATTCTCTACATTCCTTCCATTTCACGCCGTGTAGAACAGAATACAACTTTACTGGAAAACTCATCAAGTGTTGTCCCAGGTAGTATTAAAAATTCACGATGCAAATTTTAAGAGAAAGTATACATGTTATCCTAATTAAAACCAGTCCGTCTTTTTTTCTTTTTGGAACAAGGCAACGATAATAATATGAATAACGAACAGTACCAAAAGCGGATCATTTAAAGACTTTATAATGGTTGAGTGTAGTATTTTCTTTAATTTTTGTATCGCTATAATCATTAAATCTTATTGATTAAAATTTGTTAATTCCTTATGATATCAAATAAATAGATATTTCTATCAACCTCTGAGAACATTATAAGCACTGTAGCAGGAAAAAATCAAGTGCGCAAATAAACAATTATAATAGAAACATATGAGAACGACGATTTACTGAGCGTTGTACAAGAAAATGGAGACAGTGGCGGGATCATCAAAACATCGTGTTTAAGTAGGGTATCTATAAAGAGGTTTTGGAAATCTGTTATAATCTAAAAAATATTGTCGCTTTCCGTATAACCATCGAAGATATGAAAATTAAATGTATTTTAGGGTAAAAATTGCCTGTAACAATATTCAATGATAGAGTCGACCGTTGAGCTTAGAATTCATAAAAGGTCTGAGACGTAAGGATATATTAAAACTGCGGCCAGGGTCTCGACGTGGGAGAGAACACAGTGGTAGTACCTTGCCAGGTGGTTGTTGCAGGAGTGTGCGGTTGCGGCGCTGGAGGGCGCTATTGGCTGGCATGTAGTCGGTGGGCGAGTCTCCATCGAACCAGCCGAGCACGGATCCGATGATGAGCACCAGTGCCACCCCGAACAGCGTCACCAACACCCCCGTCACCACCTTGGACCGCGTCGACACCACCATCGCCATCTTGCTGCCGTCGTGTGATCACTCGCAGACTATCTCATTATGTGCCGTTCGGACGACTTACACTGCGCGTCTGATGCCGTCGGCAGCGTCTTTTTAAAGAGGCGCCTCAGCGTCTTGCCTTCCCCCACGCTCGCTGCCACCCCTCCCCCTCCCACCCTCGCGCACAGTAGCCAAAAACAAAGCGCCGGCGAAACTGCTTCCGAGAAGCTGTCCCTGTAACGTGAGGCACTCGACACCTGCTGGGGCAGCTAGTGGGAGGCGCACAGATTTGCGTGTCGCAGGTGCGTGCGCGTGCACGTGGCAGGCTTCTCTGCCTCCAGCGAGGATGAGCCACGAAGGCTGCGTGAAAGAAAAACTGGCACGCTGCTCGGAGACAGTTTTAAGCATCGGTCAGTTCACAATCAAGGACCGTCCCTTTAAATGACCAGTGATACGAAACGAAGTTCTTCGTAAAGTTTAATATGTGTCACCATATACGTCATTCAATAAGAATATAGTTTTACTATTGTGCTATGCCGTTCATTCTGGAATCCAGATTAGGAAACTTTTCAACAACAGTAAAAATATATATAGCATCACCTATATATTGACAGTTACCATTAAGAGAAGGCAAAACTCTTGGGATATTTATGCAGTTACGAATTTCTGTTTTTCAGATACCTGAAAACGGGATAAACGGAAGTATTTCGAAGATCAAACATTATAATTTCCATTGAGAAGTTCTAGAGCACACGTCAACGCTTGTCATTTTTTCTTCATGTGACATTCAACCATCATCTAGTTGACGCTGGTAAGAATGAGATAAGTAATGAATCAAGTTCTGGAGTTCTAGGCTGAAACTATTTTTGTAAAGAAACAATCACTAGAAGATGAAGTCGGAGAGCGACTTCGAAACGTCGGATCAGGTTGACGCTCTGCCTTGGCTGGAGCCCCGAGAACATTTTATACAATTGCAACGCAGTCACACTAAACGGCTGCACATTATTGTTGGCAATACTGTGCGCAGCGCCTGTCGCGTCGGCAGTCCCGCGTGGCACAGGTAGTTGTGAGTGGTGCAGGGTGGCGCGGTGTGGTGGGCAGGTGGCGGCCGTCGGACGGCGCCGCGTGAACTGGCGTCGCAGGCAGCGTCGCGGCGCCTGCGCGCCGCCACGGACAAAGCGAACCTCCACTGGCACTTAGCGCAGCACGGGCGCAGGTGGAGAGTGCCACGGCCAACAAATGGGAAGATCTGGGATTTATTTATTGCGAATGATACAGCGACAAAAAGTCGTATTTCAAGCTAACAGTTCGTAGCCATGAGTTTTAAGCCATAATAACGTAGTTTCGTCAGCCAGCATGTTTTTCTTGCTAATTATGGCACTGCGTTCCACATCGAGGACATTTATAACAAGGATCGGGAAGACAACCGGCCGTTGTATACATAGAAACACCATCACCCTACTCGCCTTGAGTAATTTCAGAAAGCCGTGGAAAAACTAAACTTGCTTGGCCGTACCCGAAATCGCATACGGCCCTCATCAAAGTGAGGCTAGCTCACCTGCAAGTGACAGTGATCTGTAGGTAAATACTAAATACGATTTTTATCGTATCGTTATTGTTTAAGTTAACTATTTAGAATAGTTCTGCTTGTGTCGTAATTATCTGAAAATGGTAAACAGAAAAAAATTTCATATTTAATTTCTAAGCTTTCCTCGTTGGAGATCTACTGCTCACTATCTACCTTGCAAAAGATCGTCCTGAGGAAAAAGGAAGTCAATACGTTGTGGTATTTACGAAAGTATCCAGTCGTCATTCATGGAATGACTTCTGGAAATCACGAAAATCAGAAATCTTTTGGGCTGGGTCAGAATTCCTTCCGAATGTTATCCTTAAGTACCAATGCTCACGACAAGTCTTAAAATATTGAAATAGTAACGATTTTAGTTTGATGGAGAGTAAATACAGCCATTAATTTGGTTGCAATTCTTGTAAAATGTTTACGAACATTCGGATAAGAGCCATCTGAAAAACTGAATTAGCAAATTTTTCCTCAAGATTTCTACATGATATATGTCATTTTTTACAAGTAATTTAAGGACATAGATTATTACTAGTGAAATTACAGACCAATAAATATCACTGTGTCAATAAACATTCGTTACAATACACACTAATTTGTGTGAAGTATGTAACGTCCATAGTTGTCGCTTGTTAAAGATGTAGTAGAACTTTGTATGAAAACAGCAAATGTCTTGCAAGGCGTAAGGTTTTACATATATATATATAAAGAAAGTTATTTGATTCTTTAATCCTCTAATCTCAAAAAATACAGTTAGCAGTTAGGTTACCAATCCTTATCGTTCTATCAATGGTTTACAGAATACAGGCCTCCAGTTAACGGTAGTTAGCATCTTTATAATTCTATAAACGGGACTGTCATCAGTTTGAATACAATTAATAATTTTATTATTAACTGTGACCTCTGATTTTGTGGGATTATATCCTAAAGATTTACTGTCTATACAAGAGATACGAGTACAAACAAATTTCCCCAATCTCTCATTAATACAATAATTACTGATTTGATCACTGTTAACGACAGTTTCATTACTTTCGTCCATCTTACTTTTAATTAAAGTCATAGTTAACAGCAGTAATCCTCAAAACCATTATTGCTGCTTTCTTATTACAATTATTATAATGATAAACAAATTAAATTTAAAAAATTGCTTTCTCTGTATGGAAATATATGATTCAGGGAAATAATCTCAAGCGAGATGAAGAATCGCCTTAGAAGAAATAAATGCGAAAATAGATGCGACATTGCGTTGGTCGTTATCTGAAAGTGTGGAATCAAAACTGGAAAAGTTTTTATGTAAGCTTAAATTTTTGAAAAAAAACAGAAGTTATAAAAAAATATCCAATACACGATTTTTATGTATAAACGGCGCACATCTTGCTTTCTACGTAAGGTATCGACATTCAAAAGAAGCCAACGCTTGTCGTTCTCATTGTTTAATCAATCCTTTGAAGCCTTCCAAGCATTTATATTACTTCTGTCGCCTCTATACAAACCCTGTTTCATTTCGGCACTGGGAGTTGGAGGAGGAACAAGCACAGGTTTCTAATACAAAATTTTTTCACAATATTGTGTAGCGACAAAGTTTTTTCTTTATAGCAGTGTAGCAAGTATTTGAATCTTCTCTTGAAAACGATTTTCATTGAAAATGAATCCCTGAGGGAATAATGTTCCCACCGGTGATTTAAAAGCCATTATATGGATTCTATTACACTTTTTGACAAAACAGTGAAGCAGCCAGAAACGAAAAAGCAAATGAAATGAGCCTTCACATGTCGAGAGGGTGTGTGATGCTATTTCAGAGATAACAAAGTTCCATCGGAAATAGATCTGGGTACCTTGCTGGCCGCGGGAGTATCTCAGCATCCCGTAGACAGTTCATAGAGTCAGGTGCCATTTTTCAACAAGACGATCATCTTCCTGTTGAAAAACAGGATACTGTCGCATGAGAGGTTATAAAATATGCTATCACCCCAATTATGTAATTATTTATCATTTAAATATTATTTTGTTAAGTGTATTTATTTATCATTTAAATATTGATTGTAATGATGTACATGATATAATTTCTAAGCTCGAGGAATCCACAGATTAACAAACATTGTCAGTGGGTAGTATATCTTGGAAAATAATGAGATAGAAAATCTTTGGTCTGATGTGAGAGATTCTTAAAGAAAAAGAAGAAGGAAGGTGTGTGTGTAAAAAGCTGTAGGTTTTAGACTGAGTGTCGCAGTAGAATTATATGAATATATTAGTAGTTCGAGAAGTAATGTACTATAATTGTGTTTTGTTTTATCTGCGAGCTTTGGATTGATTTTTATTAAAAACAGCTGAGAATATACGCTAACGACTTGGTGTTGTAACTTATGTAGAATTAGCGACCATTTGATGAGCTATTTTATTATCATTGAATATCTTTAAATATTTTTTAAAAAATGTGACCTCTACTCTGTGTACGTGGATCAAAAGACGACTTATTTAGGGCCACGTCGTCAAAAGATCTACAGAGTTTCGAGCGAATAATTAATGAGATTTGCTCGACTTCAATTGAATGAATTTTAAATGTTTGGAGGTTACAAGGTAACACACGAGGACGCAGGATATCCGTGACGAACTGTTGTGACGCCACAGTTACGTCAATAACTACCAGCCGTGACAAGAAATCGTAACCGATGGCTCCCAACGCTATGACCGCTGTGCCTCTCCTAAACGCTGGAGGAGAGTGAGACCCCTTCTTCAGGTCACCGCCATACTCGCCTACGACGGTCATCCCAGGTAGTGCAGAACCACCATCCAACGCTGGACTCAATGTGACGCAGTCTATTGTGTTCAGCGATTCTGCGCTACTTCGGATGAGGGTTCTTACAGATTTTCATTTAACTTTCCTTTGATTATATGTAAGAAAAAATGCAAATTGGCTTTACTGTGGTATAAGAAGCGTGTACCGGAGAAATATGTCCATCCGACAACTCACTTAATTCACTGTGTTACATGTATTTACAATGCTTGATTAATATTAAAAGACTGTTGACCGTTCCTCATATTCTTGGAGCAAAAAATGTGGTATAGAAGCTGTAATTGTGGTGGTTTCTTGACTACTCTGGCCCACCGGGAGTTGAAAATTCTAAGTGTTTTATCAATTTTGAGAAAAAAAAACAAGTTCTGAGAGTGTATTACAACTACTTTATTGTTCGAAGAGTGTGGATCAGATCTTGTGTACTATAAAATATGATGGCGTGGTAGCCATGATTTTGGGATTATTTTTGTCCTTGATCTATAAAGTGAGAGCGGCCTGTTGGCTTAGCGACTCACTGGATATCAAAAAGTCTCTGGTCTGAATACGTATCTCGGCGGGGATTTTCAAAAGCCCTTAAGCTTACCTTCTCCATATCTCACTGTGTAATGTGCAGTATTCCACAATGCTTTCGTGGTTCTGTTTCCACTTTGAACTGTAGGCTCCTTTACCCGGTAGGATTACTGGGATAGATTAGGCAAGGAGGAATTGAACTGCCCACCCTTCCTACAATGCCAGGCTAAGTGTACCTCCTTCGAGAGGGTTCAACCAACCTTCAGGTGAAATACCAAGCTCAAGCTCTAAACTGGTTATTTGCTCTCTTCCTGTCTCTTAAATTATTAACAACAAAGTTAGCAATCATTTATATGCTTCATGTATTCCAAGCATTGAATTCCCTCTGTCAGTCTTTCTGCTAAAAAAAGGTAATTGTGACGCCCTACCCTATCGATAACTATTAGAGAGGGTAACGACAGGCTATACTAAACAAGTAGTAATGGAAACACATTATGGATATGGATTTGGAAAGAGTACAAAGCAGGGCAGCTAGATTTGTCTGCGGTAATTTCCTAGAACACACTCACTAAACGAATAATAAAAAAACTTGATTGGCAATGATTTGTAGACAGGATACGGTATGTAGAAGGTGTATTTTGGTAATTAAAGTCTGGATAGAAAATGGGCGGCTAATTTGGAGTAACCGTGCGTAATGGATGGACAGTAAAGTTCTGGCCTCGAATTCGGTAGGAATCTCCTTCCGAACATCCAGATTTCGGTTCCAAAAAATCACATGGTAGAATACCTTCCGTTTCTTGACGCAGTCCTTTCTTGCCTCTAATGACATTGGTGTCGACGAGGCTTATGACCATAAGAGAAAAAGGCGTATTTTGTGCAAATAAGAAAGGGTTTTGACCATAAATTAGAAATTGCTTTCTGGTATTAGGGAGTGGAAAACTTTTCATTTGAAGGTAAGGGTTTGTAATAAGTTATCGATGGGTGTGCTAGGTATGCTACCTCAAACAGAGAAAGAATTTAAAGTAATAACGCACATACATCTAAGAAGGCTGCATGTGCAATACTGATAAAATTTTCATACTTCATAAGTACGTGCGTAATCCAGGTAATACAATAATAATAATTCATTTTTCCGGATTTAATTCTCTGTGGGGAAAATAATTTTTAAGATACATATTTAATTATGTGAGCTACTCCAGGACGAACGTGGTTCGGATTCCACGTTATAACTGTAGATCCCCTCACATCCCTAGTTGTAACAAGGATGTGTAAGCATGCAAAGCAAATTCAAGCCAAATTGAAGTTTAACGTGGTTTAGTTGTCCCAAGAAAACATACATACATTAATACCTTTTTTTTTAAATACTCTTCAGCTGATCGATTTCAACATCTATTTCTGAAGTAAAGTGTATTTTTCGAACTTTATCGGTCTACTAAAATTTCAACATTGCTTCGGAGATAATCGTAATTTTTTCATGAATAATAGCAAGATCTTATTTCTTTACTACCATCCAGTGTTAGCTCCAATTCAGTAGTATGGAAATAATTTTGTCTCCTATTTGCAGTTAATTCCTGAACGCAAATTTATATTCACGTAGTGGCAGACATACTTTTTTTTACTGTTGTTC
The DNA here is from genome assembly GCA_031002005.1 of Vandiemenella viatica. Lineage (NCBI taxonomy): Eukaryota > Metazoa > Arthropoda > Insecta > Orthoptera > Morabidae > Vandiemenella > Vandiemenella viatica. Next base: position 245,797,230 of record CM061920.1, on the reverse strand, counting down.
AATATGAGTCCCTGTTTTTAATTTTAGGGTGCATAACACAGACATTTGTCATCTCCTAGATTTTAGTGGTGGTGTACACTTTCAGAGAAGTCTGTGAGCTATCTCTTTTTCTTTCTAATTTTCTGGTTTAAGTTTCAGTAAGTTTTAAATCTATTTTTCTCAAACAGTTTGTAGAAATTCTTAGGGACTTTCATGTAATTTTGCTACCTGTAACAAACTTTTCAATCTCCGTTATTTCCGTCTTTAAAACAAAACTGTTCCTATCAACATTTTACTCTCCTTACAGCACAATGAATTATTATCCATAACACAGCTTCTCCATTTATTTATTGGCTGGTTGTTCTGGATTTAAAACATCTTTACTGCAAATACGTTATCTTCCCATTTCCGCAAATATTTAATTTTCCCATTTATCATCAACAATTTATTCCGCTCTTTTTTTTCTTTTTTTTTTACTTTATTGTAGAGTTTATCCTCTTTTCGAAGTTCTTGTTTGCTGCAGTAAAATTATATTAGCGTCATCGATTTCCTTTTTTTTTATGTAGTTTCACTTTTTATTCTTGATCCAACAGTTTCAGTATTTCATCTTCAATCCAAGTTTTTGAACATGTTTATTAAGGGTGTTCCTTCAAAAGCTTTATTTATCTCTTTCCGATTTGTTCTAAAGTTGAATTTCAATCACAATTTTTCCTTCGGTCTGCATTTATAGATTTTGTTCCAGTCGAGATAATTGTGCTGTCTCATTCATGTTTACAAAATCTCACCACAGTAGTTTTCCGCTCACTGCTGTCTCCTAGAACGAAACACGCTACATTACCTTCCTCATTTAAGCAGTCCCTTCGGCCGTTATTATTAGAATTTGCTAGCTCTTCGCTTACTAAAATAACTCGTCAATAGTTTCTATTATTGAACAAGGTATTTTTTTGGAGTTTGACATGTTAGCTTGTACTGAAGTGGTTAGTGCAGGTTCAGTGTCTATGCTCTTCAGTGAAAATCCATAATTGAACTGTTCATAGCATATCATTAATTCCCTTCATGTACCCTTATTGGTTATAAATATCATTGATATAAATTAACAGATAGCATCGGTTTTAATTACTCTATACATGCAGCAAAATTCTACGCGAGTTCTTGGATTTAACCTTATGGCTGGGAATAACGCTTAATTAAATAATATCATCTTCGTCTTTAAGTTCAGCCGGCTTCATATATTATTCAGACTTTTTTTTTTTTTGTAACTGCTTTACGTCTCTTTTTAACATCGAGGTCTTTAGAGACGGGAAAGGATGGGGGGCAAGGATGGGGGCAAGGAATGGGAAGGAATTCGGCCATGGCCTTTTGAAGGAAGCATCCCGGCATTTGCCTGGAGTGATTTGGGGAAACCATGGAAAACCCAAATCTGGATGCCCGGACGGGGATTCGAACCGCCGTCCTCCCGAATGCGAGGCGAGAACGCTAACCATTACACCGCCCCTTCGACTAAAATTTTTGAAGTTTATGTCACTTTTAAAGATTCCTGTGTGAACAGTCTTCACACAAAGATCCTACTGAGATTGTCTAAGTGTTGTTTATTCTCTGGTACAGTCAATCAAAGTGTAATTTTAAAGTTCGATTTTTTCAGGATGCCCTTTGGAGACAAAATATCATTGTCCTTTGCTTTCAATTTCCGTTAATTATTTCTAATTAAAATTTATTTTGGGTTAATTTTCAAAACCTTATTAGTAGATGGAAGTAGTGCCGCGTTCCTCCTTTTTTCGGTAGCAGCACAGCTTCCAAATTCGCGTCATCGGAGACGGAGAGGAATATGCGAAGAAAGTTTAAAATTTGTATGGAAGAGCATTGTATATGGACACTGCAGTCCTTGGATATTAGATCTTCGTAGTGCATATTATTAGACAGAGAACATCTCTTTTTATGTATAGCTCGAACTGACCCTAAAGCTGTAAACTTGTGCATTCAGTTTTTTTTCTCAGGTCCGAACTTGTGGTGAACGACCGCGAGAAAATCTCATCTCAGTGGTTCTTTTAGTACACAGCTCCAGTAACTGGGAGGATTATGTGTTATTATAATGTGTCAAGATGCAGCAGTTACGGCAAATAGGGCACATGTGATTTGAGGCGACAGTGATGTTGGTTGGTTCGCTTGCATCTTTTAGAGCCTTGGATTAATGCTAGCCGTGGAAGCTTATAGTTGCTGCTTGTCATAGAAACATTTCTGACAGTCAGATTTACCCAAGAGAAGCTTGCCATCGACATTAGTTATGGCACGTCGGATCGTTTTTATACTGGGCAGTACCAACCCCACACAATTTTAGAATTTTTGTCTGCCTGTGGTCAGACAAGAACTAAATAACTGGTTTGAACGAAATTTGCACGGAATGTGATTGGTTAACATAGCAGGACAGTTACCCAAGCAATCACTGCTTGGTTTAAATGCATTGTAACACCATGGTAGATACTATACCGTATATAGCAATTAGTCCGCACAGTAATCATTATAAAAAATCTATTCAAGTAGGAAAATGTAGTTCTAGTTTTACATTTGCATAGGTACGAATAGTTCTCTTACTCTCATATGAACGTAAATAATTCACTTAGATGCAATCAGATGAAAAAAATTAGTCTTTTAGGAAAATTGACGGTGTGTACAAATTGCTCAACTATAAAAGATTAAATTTGCGTTACAATTAGGGATTTTATACAGTAGTTTGTATATATACTAATATAAAACAATTTGTTCACACACGCGCCATTCAGTGTCACTGCCAATATTATTTAGAAAGAAGCTTTGTGAACAATAATGAAGTGTTTCTGCGTTTTAACCACACCTACAAAATATTTAGTAATGGTAGTTTCAAGAGGTGAGATAAAAAAATGACGTGAAAAAACGCGTTTAATACATTCACATTCAACCCAAATTTAGAAGGAAAGTAAGAAAAACAAGAAAGAGAGTAAAAAAAATCATGTATACTTTTTCTCACCTAACCAACATTTTTCTTTATTTTTTTACTAGCAGCATATATCAGATTTCAAGTGGACAAAGTCGCGGGTGCCGCTAATACAAACATAAATAAAAATAGCTCGCTGACCTTCCTGATACCGTAGCACTTTGAGTCTGTTTATACAGTTTTCGAGTGCCTGAAGATCTATCGTAGAGATGAGAAACAGAAAATTGACTTGTTGCCTGCAGTCGTGGTAGTGAAGTCAAAAGCTTTATTCTTGCGAAATAAAGTAAGAGGTAACGTTATGAAACACGTTTGTTTCTTAAATTTTGTTTGACTACTAATTGTGTCGGACTTTAAGTTCTTAAACTCGAACGAAAGTAATTTTAGCGATATAATGAGACAAAGACATCATCATAGTTGGCACTTTAGGTCAATATCTCGATGACTAGCTTACCGTTGTCATATTCTTCTACCTCCTTTGTTTTACATTTTAATAATTGTTCATAAACATCTGTCAAATATGTATCTGCCAACACCATGGTGTAGGTAAGAGAATGAGATATATGTTTTATGAATTTATTATATCATAATGTATTTAATTTGGTAGTTAACAAAGATAATCGATGTTCAACTGTATTCATGCCAAAGAATCCAATTGTAATTATTGTTATTATGATTATATATTAATTTAACAAACTATTTCTTTTATGTCACAAAGCCTTTCGTAGATTTGCAGCAAACTATCAACGAAGAAGAATTGAAAAATTCTTCACTTCGTTCGTAGAAGGAGGTGCTATCGGGGAGGAAAAGGGGTTGACGCTACATTCTTCAGCAAATAAGCCCAAAAGTAAGTTATTTTCTATAATAGAATCTTTATTACTGCTCCCTTGTGTTTTTTTTTTTTTTTTTGAATTTATGAAACTAAGAATGGTAACAGAATAAGTTGTAAATAGAATTTTAGCATCAAAATGCTAAAATACAAATTTCATAAAAATCTTTTTTAAGAATTTTTATAAACCAGGTGCGTAAATATGAACCCGGATTTTTTTTCATAAAAATACACCTTTATTGTGTAATAATGGCACAAAGTACCTTATTTGAAGTATTGCCCATTGTTAGATACACATTTTTCCCATCTCTATGGAAATTTATGAATGCCACGCCAATTTTTTTTTCTCTTTTGACGCAAACCAGTCATTGAGCCATTTTCGTACATTTTCATAAGAAGTGAAGCGCTGCTCAGCGAGTGCGTGTCCCATCAATGTAAAGAGAGAGTTATCGGATGGAGCTTAGTCAGGTGAGTAAGCCTCATGCATCAGTATCTCCCAACTAAGCGCTTCAATCATTTCCTTGACCGGGTTTGCTGTATGTGACGGTAAGTTGTCATGAAGCAAAATCACTTTGTGATGTCTTTTCTGGTATTCTGGTCATTTTTCCTGCAATGCTTGATTCAAATTGATCATTCAGAATTAGTAGCTCGTAATAGATCACACGATTTTGATCTCATCAAAGACAGAGCATTGTCTTCCTTCCACAGCGAGTTGGCCTTGAAGTTGATGTTGATGGTTCAGCTGGAGTTACCCATGATCTTTTACGCTTAGGGTTCTCGAAATATATCCACTTTTCATCACCCGTCACAATTCGATGGAGAAATGACTTTCTTTTATACCTGGCGAGCAGCATTTCACAAGTGGTTTTTCATTCTTCTTGCTGCCTGTCAGTCAGTTCATGTGGAACCCATTTTCCCATCTTCTGGAACTTTCCCATCGCTTTTAAACGTGTGGAGACAGCTTCCCTTGTTACATTTAATTGGTCTGCGAATTGTTTTTGCATTTGGGCATCATCTTCATTCAACAATGCTTGAAACTCGCTGCCCTCAAACTTCTTTGAAGGTCTTCCGCTGTCTTCGTTTCTCGTGTCAAAATCACCATTTTTGAATTTTTTAAACCACTCAAAACACCGTGAGCTTCGACAAGCATTTGATGCCATTCTGCAGCAGCTTTCTTTAAATGTTAACAGAAAATCAATGATGTCCGCAAATTGTAGTTCGGAGGCTAAAAACTCAAAATGTTCAACATTATTGAAAACTACACTGTCGTATGAAGCTTGTATTTTTGCGGGTTGAAAATGGCTGTCAGATGTGTTTCATATTTACATACCTTGTATATGGTTGCTGTATTTAACCGCCTTACATATGACGTCCAAAAAATTCTCTAATAGCTGAAATATTGCTATATTAAAGCCAGGACTTGAAATGGATTATGTTGAATCGTTTTAAATGATTCTTAACTTATAATGTCGTTAATTCATCAAGCGGGCAAGAAGTTACAGCAGCTCCTCGTAAACTGCAAACTCATGTTGAAGTGAGTGTCAGGTCGAAAGCCACCTCATCTCTAGAGTGTTGGAGGTGATCTGATCAGCATCGGTCATAAAATGTGTTAGAGAGACTGCTGACAGGAACAATTTGCTTATCGTATCGCTGGCTGGTAACACGGTTGACGGTATGCCGGTCGGAAATTAACCGCCAGGTCCTCAGCCCACTCATTTCCGTGAGCGGCGGTCATAACGCAACCAGCCGAGAAAGCAGGGCTTCAGGGTGAGACGAAAATTATGACTAGTCTAACTCCTGAACAGATGCTTTTGCAACGCTAAATACATGAAAAATGTCTTAGCAGCATAGTGCAATGAAATATACAGGGAAAGTAAAAAAAATACAAACTCACGTAAAGTGTAAAGTAAAATTCTGTCACATCATCTTAACATCTAAACCAAATAGCTTAGAAATTTCAATTGCGCTCTAATCAGTCCTAACCACATAAATCAGAGTAATAATAAACAAATTTTAAAAAGAAACCATTAAAACAGATGACATGGCGAGCACCAAACTCACTCTTAGGCGAGTTCCAAATCGATCATGTAGCCATCTCATATCCAAACCACAGAGAAATTTTGAATGTCCAGGTTAGAAGGGGTGCAAACATAGATTCTGACCATTACTTGACAAGAATTAAATTGAAGTTGAGACTACAAAGGATCATCAAAAAGAAACCACCAATTCCAAAATTTGATACAGGCAAAATTCAACCTTTATTTACAGAAGAACTGGACAGAAAGAAATCACAAAATTGGCAACAACTCATAACCAAACTGATTGAAACAGCACAAAAACTAATCCCAGAGCAAAAACGCAGAAAACACCCTTGGTGGAACAAACAATGTGACCAAGCAATCAAAGGACGACATCAAATGGAACAACAGAAAAACAGATGACAACTACAAAGTAGGAAGGAAACAGCAAAATAATTCAGACAAACCAAAAGGAAATATGAAAATGGGCAACTGCTCGAAATTGAGAAAAACTTCCTGAAAAACAATGCACGCAATTTCTACAGAACTTTCAAAAGAAAACTCACAGGATATCAACCACAAAGCCTCTGCTTTAAAAAAGAGGATGGACAACTAGCATTAAACAATAAAGAAAACTGTACAGTGCTCGCAGAGTATTTTGAAAAACTCTTAAATTGTCCCGAACCAATACAACGATTTGCACCACAAGAACCTAAAGAACAAAATCCAAAATCATCACCACCAGATGAAAATGAAATTGTTAGGCAAATCAAAAGACTCAAAAACAACAAAGCAGCTGGTGAAGATGGAATCACTGCAGAGCTTCTAAAATCAACGGGATCAAAAACTATAAAAGAGATCAAAAAAATTATCCAAGACATTTGGAAGAGAGAAAACATTCCAACAGATTGAAAAAATGCGTTAATCCACCCTTTACACAAAAAGGGAGACAGAGCAAGTGTTAATAATTATAGAGGAATCTCACTGCAGTCAGTGCCATACAAAATTTTCTCTCAGTGTCTCCTCGATAGGGCATAACAAAAACTAGAACCAAGGATCGGAGAATATCAAGCAGGATTTGGACCAGGTAGATCTTGCGTAGAACAAATACTCAACTTAAAACTTATCCTTAAACATCAAAGAAGTTGTAGCAACCGTTTAGTCTGCACATTTGTCGATTTTAAAAAAAGCATATGACTCAGTTGATCGAGAGTCTTTATTCCAAATATTAAAAGAACAAGGCTTAGACCCCAAAACTCTTGCTTTAATACAACAAACACTAACAAATACAAAGTCCAAAATACAATTTTTATGGGAAATATCAGAACCCTTCATTATTAAAACAGGAGTAAGACAAGGAGACGGACTTTCTCCGTTACTGTTCAATTGCGTCCTTGAAAAGGTGTTACAGGAATGGTGGAAACAGAAATCAATCCTTGGAATTGACCAGCCAATTATAATAGGCAGAGGAAAATTAAAGATAGATTGCCTAGTATTTGCAGATGACTTAGCAATCTTAACCCGTGACATTTCAATAGCCCAAGAACAGATCTAACTCTTGAAAGAAGTAGCGGAGAAAGTGGATCTACAGATTTCATTCGAGAAAACAGTATTTATGACCTGCAATAAAGAAACACCAAAATACATGGAGACCAAATATGGAAAAATCAAATGAGTCTCATACTTCAAGTATCTCGGCGAAACAATCCAAGAGAATGGAACTGAAGCAAAAGCTAATGAAATTAGATGCCAAAAGATGGAAACAGCTTATCGCCTAACACAAAACGTCTACAACAAAAAATGCATCTCCTAGCACACAAAACTGAGACATTACAATACAGTTATTAAACCAGAATGTCTTTATGGATCAGAAACACTTGAGAAAAAAGGATGCAAAATTATAAGGAAAATTTTGGGCCGAAGACTCATAGGAGATCAGTACAGACACAAAAATAATCAGGAAATTTTACAATATGCAGCCATTCACAGTGATATTAGAAAACGCCGACTAAAATGTTACGGACACATCAAAAGAACGAACCCTAAAAGATTGACAAGACAAATAGTTGAATTCTATGAAAACCAAAGTAAATTAATATCGGATACAATGAAATGGGTTGGAGAAATCAAGAAAGATCTCAAATTATCAGGAATTGTTCCAGAAGATATTGAAAACAGAGACATATTTAAATCGAAAATTCACAAGTGGCAAGTTGACCGGGAGCAAAGATTTAAGAAAAGACCAGGAACAACATGGTCAGATGAGCGAAAAGAAGCCCACAGCAAGCGTATGTAGGAAATATGGGCACAAAGGAAAGCGAACAAACGCTTCTGAGTACTTTGCGTAGTCCTAATGGGCTTATCCGCAAATAATAATAATAATAATCATCATCATTGGGTGTTAACGAAGCTGAATAATATATTTCCTCCATACAAAATTAATGTGTATCAAATGAACCAGCCATTCTCAGAATGTTTGCATTTTCCTTTTTATTCCGTGATTTGCGGAAACTTCTCCAAAGAATAATAAAAATTCCACTTCCTTTATATTACCTAAATTACTTTCTGTGCATTCCACCTGAGAAACAGGCAAGCCAGAAAGAAGTTCAACATCAACTGGAGTGGACAACAACTACTACACTGCGATACTCCAAAATATCTGGGAGTAAAGCTTGATCGCTGTCTTACATTCAAAGCCCATTGTGAGGATCTGAAACTCAAAATATCCGCCCGGAACAACGTCATCGGAAAACTTACAAGTGCCTCCTGGGGAGCACAGCCAAATGTGCTTCGTACATCTGCCCTGGCACTCAGTTTCTCCGCAGCAGAATACTCAGCACCAGTTTGGCAAAACTCTGCACATGGTTGATACAGCACTGGTCGTATATGCCATATGCCATATGGAAGTTACTAAATAGATTAAGAACTGAAGTATCCCGATACAGATCCAACATCAAAAAATGGGGTTACACTACTGAAAATGAACTATGTGAATGTGGTGAGCTGCAGGACCCACAACATCTTCTGGTATGCAGGAATCTACCTGAAACCTGCACTATCGACGACCTTTTTAGGGCAGATGAGAAGGCCATCAGGATTGCGTAATTCTGGTCACATTCCATTTAATTGTGTTCTGTAGTCCATAATCTTGATATTAATTAATTAATTTTATTTGTTTTGTTTCAACTTGTAATGTTATGTCCCGGACACGAGAAATAAATAATAACCTAAATTTCTGATTCCCAGATTGATTCAGAATTTATAGTGATATGTAGCCTGATAAATTATGCTGATAATTACATTCATTTTTCTGAAATTTATGGTTTCCACAATGTAACTAAATGAACTTGACGGATGTGAAACTTTATCAAATAACTTTTTTTTTGACAAAAAATCTTATGTCTCATTTGCTGAAGCATTTCTTGAATAAAATACTAAATATATAGTGAAAATAATTATTTTTATCTGAAGTTTTCTTGGTTCTTGATTTATATCTAATACAGTAAATGAAAAGACAATTTCCAGAAAAGATTTTTTTTAGTAAAATCAATTTAATACACAATATGTGTACAGAATCCTCTGTCTGCGAGACTATGTTTACTTAAAAAATTTTTTGGTTAGAAACGTGTGTAGTGGGATGAAGCATCTTTTTCCGAAGTCAATTTGGGCCTAGAAACAATGGGGAGAAAAAAAAATGAAAGGATTGAATGATATTTCTAAATTATTAGAAAAGTCTTGCCCTCACTGAAAGCAAAAATCATTAAATAAATACAAATAAATAAATAAAGTAATGCAGTTATCATGAGTATATCACCAGAGAGTAATAGAGAAAATGTGCAAATTGGTCTAAATGGTGTGCCAAGCTTCAAGTCACAAAACAGTATTAAAGGACAGGTGAATATTACATTGAATTTAAGCTGCCGTGTTCTTAAGAGCTTCAATTTAGAAGAAAAAGTACTTTACACGTATTCTACCGAGAAATCAATATTAGAATTAATAAGAACGAAGTTTTTCTCGGCGTTGAGAGTTAATATGATGTTACCGGGTGACTAGCCGAGTTAACGAAGTGTTTTCACTGTCGCCAGAAGATGGAGACAGTGAATTTGATCGCCGGAATATCGTGTGAAAACACTTCGTTAACTCGGCTAGTCACCCGGTAACATTATGTGTTGATTAGGAAGTAGGCAGCACCTCCTCTCCTACCCCGCCAGCCAAGTTCTGATGATGAAAATATCTTCCATCTCCAGGACTCGAAAAAGCTAATCTCGCGCCAGGCGAAGGATACCTGAGTCAACGAGTTGGGCTGCGAGACAGCTTAATTTTGATAAAGTTTTAAGTGCACAGCAGATAAAGTAGAATAATGAATCAATTTGCTTGAATTGTTTGATTCTTGGCATACTCTTAATTTAAACGCAATTGCAGTATGAACAAAGAGAAAAGAAAGTACTATGAACGAATGGGAAGAAGGAAAATGCAACGATATCACAACAATCCCACTGAATATCTACTTAAGAATTCTGGCCTTGGAAGCAGACTGATTTACGAGAATCGTTAGCAAAGGCAGATAAATGGCATCAACTGTGATAAAAGCATGAGAGTGGATACTGAAATTTTTAGCTACTCTACTCAATTTTTTAAATATTGTCTTACGGAAATTTACTGCATCGGGCTGCACCGGATCTAAATAGGCTGAGAAAATGAAATTAAGTTTGTGTGAAACTTTTCTTGTGTATTGTCAGTAGGATGAAGGTGAACATTGTAACACCCCTCTGGTTAACTGTATGTTTTCACTCACTGCCAGGAGAGACTGTTCTTGATTATATTCCTGAAACATGTCTTTGAAATTACATTTTAGAGGGTATGAAAATTGACAGTATTCTAAAGAAATTGTTTTACCATCACATACATTCATCGAAAAGCGGGTATTATGAACTGAGAAGTGTGGTGTTCGATTGGGACCCCCGTCTATTCCAAGGTGGCTAATCTATCCACGGAAGATTTAGATCGAGCCAGGTGAATGGGTGATAAAATCATGGTCTGGCATTGTGTGGTTAACGGCCATTGCAATAAGTTCCATTAACTTTGTTTTCGTGTAAATGTTTGTGTTGTTCACGAGGTTCTCTGGTTCAGTTAATTTTGTTGTATAAATAGAATCTGTGTTAATCTAATAAGAACTATGGAGAAAACAAAAAGGAAGCTTGTAATGGCGAAATGATGTGTAGTTTACAAAAAAACACGAAGTAATGTCGGACATTTGAGTTGTTGTTCCACTGAATTTGATTGTTTATTTAGGACAAATAAAGTTTATTGCGAATGGAAAGTTAAAATGGTATTTTATATAAATGATATCAGTCTTTATGAGACGTAATAAGATCTATGTAAAGAGCGTTAACAGCAACATAGACGCCATCCTACAAGAAATGTATTTAAACGCGTACTCAGCAAAGATGCTTTGTAACCATTGATAATAGGTATACTTGAACACTAAATAAATTCTGCGTTCTTTGAAGATTAATTTTGTACTTTTGCGGTAACTGAAAGTATTCCTTTAAGTATGAAGTTTCTACTCTTTTAGGATTTCTTATTGCGCTAGCTTTGGTGGTTGCTAACTTCCCTAGCAAGCCAAATGCAAGGCTCATGAGGGAAAATGTAAAGTGTAAAAGTTTAAGCAAGAAGACTGACTGAACACCACTGATTAAAACCAAGTTTACAGCATAGGTAAAACACGAGTTCGCCAAGATTCGGACATTCAGATTTCAGTTTTCCATGGTTTCCCAAAGTCACTCCATAGTATGTTTGCAATGTTCATCGAAAGGTCATAGAAAGTTGAGTGACAGAAATGCATGGTCCATGGATTGGGGGGAGAAAGTTACGGCTGCTGAATCTGCTGAGGTGGTCGTGAAGTGTCGAGAGATACCACAGTCGATCAGCCAGTATTGTCTCTGGTATATGTCTAAATAAAATGTTTAGCATTCAACTACCGAGTACAAGATTCTCTTGTGGACAAAATGTTACGTTATGAACGAAATTTGTCGTTTGATAGGCTGTTTGGCTAAAGAAAGACGTATTCACTTTAAAACATGTGGCACTAGCTATGAATACTACATGCTCCCGTTTTTTTTTCTTCTTATTATTATTATTTTTATTTCGTGATTCAAAATTATTATCAAAGACTTGGTGCCATGATGTGGGTAAGGAAACACAGTTCATTCGCACTAAGCTATTGTTTGTTATTGTTTTTCTTTTTGGTGTATACTGTGTTAATATTTTAGATCATTTAATTTTTATTAAGATGTAGCGCGAATTGTTTTGTATAATAGAGAAAAAGTATTTGGTTTAAGTTAGTACACCGGGGTTTGCACCAGAGATTGGTGTAAGTAACTTTGGGAAGTCAGTCAGTCATGGAGTGTGATTATCTTCGTGGGAGTTCGCATGATGTAGAAATGGCGGGTTGAGGCTTGTTTTGGCTTGCCTTACTGGGGTTATAGAGACAGTATAATTTTGAAAGTTGATTAAAAAAAGCATTGAGAGAACTGGATGAGATAGTAGTGAGCGAAAAGTGATTGTCTGAACAGTGTAAAAGAAGTACACGGTGAAAATATGGGAATTTAAACACGATTGAAGTATTTTGATTGTTGAGAGTCCGATGAGAGCCATACACGAGCGTGGAGGGTGAGTGGTTAACGCTCTGACCTCGAATTAGAGAGGACACCGGTTCGAATCCCCGTCCGGGCATCCATATTTAGATTTTCCAGGGTTTTACCCAAATCACTCCACGCGAATTCCGGGATGCTTCCCTCAAAAAGGAGATGGCCGAATTCCATCCCGTTCCTTGTTCCTCTAATGATCTCGACGTCGACGAGGCGTAAAGCCATAAGAAAAAAAACAGAGCCTTACGTTGGGTTTTCACTCCTCAAATCCAATTTTTCGGAATTGCAGACGGAGTATAACCAAATTTAAATGAAAATCAGAGGAAGCACATGTATCAGGTAAACTTAAATGTGACTTGCGTGAAGAAGAAATATTATTACAAATGTTAGAAGACGTTGTGTGGGTGTCGAAAGTTAATGACACCCCTAGCGACAATAACCCCGCACAGAATACGGTAGCGGCGGAGAATCAACCACAGAACTTTAAAATATGTTCGCTATGTTATAATACAACTTTGTCTTAAACTACACTGAATATGCGCTAATCGCAACAGTAAGTTCGCGCGTGACAGCGGGAGCACCTCGAGGTGTTGGAGGCCCTGTATCGGCTGGATGTGTTCCATTTGCGAGGTACAAGTCTGGGAGGGAACGAAAACGGCTGCGTGTGTGATGGGGGTCGTTTAGCGGGCGCTGAGTGCGGGATTACGTGCCGGGCGGGTAGCGAGCGAGCCGCCGGGCAGTCGGCACGACCAAGTTGCGGCGGGCGAGCCGCTCATCAGGCGTAATAGCGCCAGGGCCCCGAGAGGCGCGTTCTGGCCCAGTTACCACACCAACAACTGCAATAAACCCACCACACGTACCTGCTGCGCGCCGCCTTATCCAACAGCGCAAAGCGCACTCTATCGTTATTAGTTTGCTGTCATACTAAAGCTACCATACATACACTCGCGCTAAGGATTACTTATCAAGATATTACCGACATAATTCCCTTTAAAAAATGGAAAAAAATAAACACTTTAAGGTGATTTCCCCAGCATTCAACTTAGTACGTATCTATACTATATCTTCGTAATTTTATATATAAAAATTTCTTTCTCATTCCAGCAGGTTACAGTACCGCACAATATGTCAGTAACACATCAATACTAAAGAAAGCACTAACAGGACTTTCCGAGGAGGTATAACTCCGCTTAGTCATTCAGAATCTATTTAACCAGAAATGAAAGTAAGTAAGTAATCGAAAGTTACGATATAGCTTCTAAATATACCTTGGCCCCAACGCTAGTCACTACTATCGAGAAGACAGATCTTTAGTCCCTAAGCTGTACAATTACGCGTACTATTTTTGTGAATATTCTCATAACCGTCAGGGTATTTAAATTACTCATTTAATGACTTATAAATTGGAACCAAAAGATTATAATTTGAGTTTGGTGAACAGAAGAGGCATTGCTTACAAAATACCATTACTAGATACAGGGACAATTATGATAATAACTGACACAATCACGGGCAGGTGGAATCCTCATTCGGTAGGCAACGTAGCCCTTCGAATGTGGATTTCACGATTTTTATCACCGACCGTTTCTAATACTACTCGTTGATTGTGGTCACGCGATTTTGTCAAGTTTTTTGCAAATAGCTATCATATACCATTTGTGTTATCATCACATTCAGGTTATTGAACTCAATTGGGGCTGGGCCAGATGAAGTGCTTCAAAATCATGATTTGTTGTTTTCACAAACTCCACACTCCACAAACGGATAGTACCTTTTCAAGAAAATACCTTATCAATCATCTTTAATGCTACAGCTCATCTCATTGAGATTAGGGGAAATGTTGAATCATGACTGTCTTGTAACACTTTACAGCTTAATGGATTGGGTCAGTCGATGTCGAGATGAGCACGGATGATCTAAATTAATGCAGGGTACGAGCAATTTAGAAGAAAGAAATTCCTTGACGCGATATTAATATGGAAAGGAAAGCTAAACCAGACCGATAATTCACCACAGTTGAAGAAGTTATTTAAGTACCACATTAAACCTAAATTTTCAATCAGAATTGAAGTAAAATTGATCGAAAGTGATAAAATAGCTATACCTGTCCGTAAAATTTGAATTAAAATTTAAAAGAAATAACGTATATCAATTAGTGATTCGAGTGCTTTGAACTAAAAGAAGTGGGTGATCAGTTATGCAAAACTAAGTGCTAGTCACATTAAGCAAGCGTTTACAAACACACGAGTTGAAACGTAGGTAAATAGAAAGGGCTAAAAGAGGGAGCATGTGATGCTGTGAATTTTTATATAATTTATTTTTTATTCTGCTGTAAAACATTTGAGATGTTCAAGTCCGGATTCATTATATTAGGAACCACCATTAGATTTCGTTAACATCCTCTTCCTCTGAACATGTTTTAGCTTAATATAATCATAACGTGCTCATTTTACAAATCTGAACCATCTAAATTATCACCATATTCCTTAACAGTGTTGAAGTTTCCTTGATCGCGAAGATAGTTTGTTACAAAACAGTCCATTAAGGGTATCGATTGGCTATTTGACACAACGGCTTGTTTCAACGGACCAACTTCATTATTATATTTTATTTATTATTTGTTAATAAATCTTACTGACCAGTTCCTCAATGTTCTCCGAATCTCTGTACGCACGGAATAAACACCGTAATGTGCCTTCAAAATGGCTTGTAATAATGTTAAACGGTAACAGCATACTTAAAGAGAGTACTGGCCTTGCATTCGGGAGGACGGTGGTTTGAATCCCCGTCCGGGCATCCAGATTTGGGTTTTCCATGGTTTCCCAAATCACTCCAGACAAATGCCAGGATGCTTCCTTCAAAAGGCCATGGGCGAATTCCTTCCCATTCCTTGCCCCCCCATCCTTTGCCGTCTCTAAAGACCTCGCTGTTAGAGAGACGTTAAGCAGATAAAAAAAAAACTTATACAGAATGCATTACATTGCAAATCAAATGGGCTCTACGTTTCTGTGGTGGCTTTTAGCTGTAACAATAAATTAGCCGTCAGAGATATTGTGATCAAAGTATCATCAAAATATCAATAAAAGCATCAGTACTCTATTGTTATAAAATTCATAACAACAGTATGTGAAGTCTAGAATATTTTTAGCGATTTATGGTGATAAATTTTATGAACACAGAGAAGACTATTTTTGGTTATGGCTATAGTCCTCATTGATGTCAAGCTCATTAGAGGCAGGAAAGTACTGGGGGTAACGAACGGGTAGGAATTCAGCCATAGTCTTGTAAAGGTTTTTCTATGTTGCATATTCCTCACAACTTTACCTTTACCACTTATTTCTACTTTTAGAAACTTAAATATCCTAATATTACTAATATTTCCAGTGTCAGATCAGCTCAATAGGATTCTTATTTAGTTCTCTATATCCATCACTGGTTTTTTGATACCACCACTGGAATCATATTACTATAAAAATCATATCAAATATACTTTAAGTATCAATAAAATTTCTTCATTACAATTTCAATAAGAAACAAAGTGCTAGCAAATTTACATAGGCCACTAACAGTACAATATCTTCTGAGTAAGCCCAGAAGCTATGAGGTCTTTTGAAGGGTTCAGTTTTTTTTAAAAAAAGTTCTAAACATTGACTTAACCTAACCAAATGTCAACATCTCCTTTACGTGGTGCACCCTGTTTGCACGGACGAGGCTCTAGCAACTGAAAGATTCCCGGTATAAGGAGTCACCCACTGCTTGCCAACGGCATCCGAAAGGAGGGCGGAAGAACGGGGAGCGGTTCAGAGCACCCTCTTGCCCTTGGGGGTGGAAAAAATATCAATTACCAAATACAACTTTTACGATTCACTAATTTTATTACCATACTGTTCTTCTACGTTAAATACCGCAGGGATTTTATAGATAATTTCTTCATTAAGCTTTTCCAGCCAAGCCTCCTCTCATTTCTTCTTTTTTTTTTTAAACTTTTCTCCTCGCCAGAGGTCTTCTATACTTCTGACTTGAAGTTCTGTGACCTTACAACTTAGAAACCCAAAATTAATATCCAATTACTTAAAAGAAAATAATTTCATATTATTAAAATTCACAAGCGGTGGGATTGTGTACCTCACAGACCTTTGAAGGAGTAATCCTGGCAATAGACTGGAATGGTTTTAGAAAACCATGGAAAAAATCTGGGTCTTCCCGAATGAGAGGTAGAGCGTTACTGCTCATTGACCATCCTTAGCTCAGACTTTAATTTTGAGAACGAAGTACAACTGATTTTTTCTTCGTGAAAAAATCATATCTCAGAAGAATAAAATTCTTACAACCAACTACACTGATGAAATTAATAGCGAAGCATAAAGTAAAAACCCTAGAATGGGCATTATGTGAAACCGAGGACCAAAAAATGCTTAAAATATTTTATTTTCTTCAAAAATGATTTCAAATGTATAACAGAGAATTCATGATACTAGATGGAAATTAAATATGTGATAAAATATTAGAACAAAACCTTTAACTAATTCTGCAAAAACTGACAAAAAAGTATTACAATTTGTTTTCTGTTAGAACTAAATTTAATAACTTTTTTTACTGTATTTAAATCTTTCCATCTGTTTTCAATCAATTTCTCTTCCCCTACCACAGTGAAACATCCAAAGGAGTAAATTTCCATAGCGATCTGTGAGATAAAAAAAATCTTAACGGAGGCCTTTAAAAACAAGTGGAGGTCGCCTTTGATGCTGTTAATGCCTCTTATTGGGTAATGGCGTTTTAATTATAGCATCAGGGTGTTATATTTCATAAATACAGGTTGTATGCATAAAAATTCAATTAATTGTTCCGGTGATACCAAGCTATTTTCGGAACAGCGTCTCCACCTTAACAATTTATTTTGTATTATTAGCACTAAAAGCTGTAATTATCAGTTGACTGCCAGGTCTACCCCAGGGTCCGTTATTAATTTTCCAAGACGCCCTTTAATGAAGCCGCTGAGGGGGCAGTAATTAAAGTTGGCTGCCCTGCGCTAGGGACTTGCCAGGGCACACCGTGTTGTCGAGCGCTCCTCTCCACACTTCAGACTAGAGTCTCCTTCCCTGACCGGCGACAACTTTGAAGAGCCGCAACTTCAGCTCCACTTACAACTGATTCACCACAGCTCAGCTACACGTGACTTGTAATAGCCAATTACCAAACTCCATGGAATTTAGTTTATAACGTTGACTCCAGTACAGGATTTTATCAATCCTCTGCTGAAGAATCAGCAGTCATTTTGGATACTATATCAGATTTCTAGCGTTTGTGTTTATATTCGTACAGTATACTTATTTTTGTTGTTGTGATGAGACTGTTTATAATATTCTGAACAACACGGTGATACTTATAATAACGTATTGTATGCATAAATTGAAAGAAAGTAAGAAGAAAATTAAAAGTAATAACTGTTGAGGATTGATTAAGTATAAGATTATTCTTACTGAAAAAATCTTCACTGGATTAATATACAACAAAAAATTCAGAACTATTTTCATATGCACGATGTTCCCTAAACAGATGTAAAAACTTAAAGAGGAGGTGGCGAACATCAAAACTATTCTGAAATGCATTTCAAATTCCGATTTACATTCATCATTCATCGCGTAAGTGTAATTCCTATTTATTCATTATTGTCATAGTTACGTAATATCCCAATTCAGTTGCTGCACTAATTTCATGAATAGATATTCGTATGTTTTCATGAAAAAGGTCTTCAGCTTACGAAGGTGCTTGTTGCATGTATCACGTTATGGGACGACTTTCGTGAGTGAAGTGGATCATTGGCTTACCGAGAAGAATTCACATCACATTTGAGACTTATAAATGTGTATCCGTTCCGAGCAGTTTACATTTTTTTTTCTTGTTAACCACTTCGAGGAACAAAAACATAATGATGGGCGATGAGTTGGCAGGCGAAGATGAAATAAATATAAACACTGTTTTTCACGGTGGCAAATTCATAAATTGCCATAAGACGCATGGTCCAAAAAATTTTACAAAGTTTTAAAATATATTTCCTTTCTATCAGCTGGTTAAAAATGTTGAGAGTTGTTTATTTATCACGTGACAAATGGATAGTGGGATTAAATAAGTTTCACTTAACTCAGGACCTAAACAGTAGAAAAGGTTGTACTATTGTTTACCACGAAGGTAAAGAAAAAAGATAATTGGTTAATACTGGCACAACGAGGAAGATATAGTTTTGTCTTGAGGTACCTCAGTATATCTGAAGAGATCTTGGTGAAAAAACTAGCTGCATTACGTGTGGAAAGGCACTTGTCTTTTCGTTTGTCAGATAATGTAAGCAACTAGGAAAACGTTTTAACAGTCCCTGTAAATTGAATATTTGTAAATCAGATTTCACTATTTGCGGTTCTGAACTCAAGTGTTACCATATGACATCTACTGCTGAATAAACATAAGATGTGAATGTTGACTGACAGGACGAATGTTAAACATCGGCTGAAGTAGTAACTACTCCAATAGTTATCAGATAATCAATAGTCTGCACAGTCAGGCTCGTAAATTGCATAATGTGGACTGTTCGAGAAATGATAGCTGCAATCTAAAAGAACGAGGTTTATATCTAACCAATCAAGAGATTGATGACAGCCAGAAAGCCAGAAACTGCTTCGTAAGATTTAGAACAAGTAGCCCTTTCCGTTTAAATACCAATGATTATTCAAAGAATTACTTGCTATAGAAATAATAAAAATTAATTTTATGGCAAGAAAACTGAGTGTCTCGTACAACCGGAACAGCCCGATTCGTGACCACAGTTGGCAAGTACCGTGACAGTGTCACGCATTCGACATGGATTTACCTGCTTCGAGCAGTGATAGTGGAAGAAGCTTAAACGACTTGGCCAGACAGGCAGGCAAGACAGTTACAAAAATTTCTTATCACCATAGTCTGTGATTAAATCTCAAAATTATACGCATGAGAATATAGTGCGGGCGTGCGACATAGTTGACGGCAATTCATTTGTCTGATGGGGTCTTTAAACTTGGAAGCAGCTTCAAAGAATAGGTCTGGATGGGTTGTCAATGTGTTTCCCTGTCTCCGTTCTTTTTTCTTCACATTCAGAAAACAACGCACTATAATTAACGACACAGTCATCTACACAATAACACTTAGAGACAGAAATTAGCTGTCCTAACACTGTAAACAATATTACATTGACTACATTTAGGAGCATCACGATAACAGAATTGGTTCATTAAGTTCATTTTACAATCTACAGAATTCAGGGATGTATGAGAATATTCGTATAACAGTGGAGTATTTTCAGTTGTTAATCCCCAGAGTTTATATTAATCTGGTAATAGGCCCAGAGTGTATTTGGGGGCATCCCCACCCCCAGGGGCGTGAAGACATGTCAAGGGAGGCGGGGTGCGAAATAGCTTCGCCGCTTGTTGAGACAATACCCTAGCTCTACACCGTCGAAGGACTATGTCTCCTTCACCTCCTACTTGAGTTGAAAACCTTCATTCCAACATCACATACTTGGCGAGTTTCCTCTAACATGCCATTGTTAGTACTGAAAGGTATGCAGTTACCTTATTAATAGTAAAGTTCTGGTGGGTAGGGGGCGGGAGAGGATCATGGGAAGATTTATTTTGACGGAAGGGTGACGTGGTAAGAAAAACATTGATAACTCCTACGGTGTGGTGTATGACAGTACTGTTTGACAGTATTTTTGCGGTGATCATCTTACGTGATTTCCAAAGGTTAATAAATCACTCCGGTTGTTCTACTTGTATGTTTACAAATGTGCACAAGTAATCATTCATACTGCACTTACTGTAGCAATCTGCGTACTTAACTGGGAGGGAGCCTACACTGATGGGCTGTCTGCCGTCCATTGTATTCCGACGAAATTGCCAGCGACTTTTCATTAGCATTCCAATCGCGACCTGTTTTGCAGGCTGCCTTTGTAATTTCGCAAAGTGCAGCCGCACCCAACATTAAAGAGAGCAGATTGCTTCGTGTGTTGTGTACCATACAACAGCATAAAATTACCGCTCGTATTGCAACAAATTCATTTATTTTTAAGTATATGGAAACAGAAATAAAACTCAAAGTTTACCTGAGATCAAACACGGTTAATAAGGTACTTTTAAACTGCTTACAGAAATAACAAAGCAAATTCTATCCACGTTACACTTCTTTATATTTTTCTGTACAAGTTCAGTGTTTAGGTATCTTCTAATTAGTGTTGGTATGCAGAATCTCCAGCAACTAAATCAACTAAGAATGTTTCCTAGAATGTTTAAATGGTAATGTTTAGATAGGGAAACTTTAAATAAAATATAACTGTGATATGTCAGTTGTTTTCATAATTCAAAACTCGTTCTGTGAAATCCGAATTAAGAAAAAAATTCTTAGCAAACAATAAAATTTTTGTTGTGATACGTATTCAGCATAAAAAAAAATCTAAGACCACAATGAACTGGAAATAGCTACGACTAGTGTACATTAGTGAGGTTAGACACTTAAATCGCATTACGGCCAGTTGTGACAGCAAGTCTTGTACTGGATTTCCACATAAAACTGTGCTCGTCTATAGGAAGACGCCGTGAAACAAAATAAAAACATTTAAACTACTTATAAAAAAGAATTTGTCGAGAGAGAAATAATTTGTTTACCTACCGAAATCTGATCAGAAACAATGGATGTTTCTAATGAGCTTCCATTCAATATTTTGTATCTATGTGTATTCGTATAGATAAGCCACATCCGAAGCTCTCATCAACACAGAACAACCAAAACTCACGATATTTTTTGTATTATTATCAGCAAACCTTTGAGTAGATTTTTCAAACAATAAAATAAGATACCATATAATAATCTTCACAGAAACATGTGTAAGATATCCATTCCAATGAAGATCATTCATTATTACTGGCTGTATTCATGATTATCATAAAAGCACAATTAAATATAGGCAGGAGGGAAACTATAAAATGTACATTTATTGATCAAAACAAATAGTGCACTCTAATGTATCTGCTATAATGCAGTACTGATTGTAAGAAAAACGGTGATGAAAATACAAAAAAAGCGCCACTTAATACCATTGTAACTACTTATTGAAGTTAAATGTAATACAGAGTTGACATTATACTGATAATAATATTGCAAACACTGAGATTTTATGATGGGCTGAAGCTGCTATAAGAACTGATTCCACTCAAATTAAATGGACAAATATTGTGAAGGTGGAGAAAGAGGGCATATTGACACTACTTTTGGCAGGTTGGTATTTATTATCTCTGCAAAAAATGGCTGTTAAGAGTAACACTATGAAGGAAATCACACTACGCATCACATCCTACGAATTACTACCCGTTGCAGCTAGGAATTATACGCGGTGGATGTGCGTACGCAGAGTACTAAGCTGAAATAATAAGATTCCAAGTCTTTTTTTCTTCTCACATAATGTGGTTATTATGCCTAGAAACTCCACAATTTCGCTTGCTAGAGACGACAAGCCGTCAGCTTATACAGGGTGATTAAAAAAAACGTGGACAAAATGACATGATAGATCTGTCATATAATAAGGATCAAAAATCGCATAGGAACAGAGGGTCGCAAACGCCTGTAGAGGGCGCTAGAGCCACGAGAGGGCGTTGCGATACAAACACGAGCTGAGCAAACCAGACCTGTCTCCCTTGGATTTTATCTTGCGGGTATTTTTAAAAGGACTTGTGTATGAAACACTTGTTGAAACGCTGGAAGACTTGGTAGGAAGAATAGTTGCGGCAGCCGGTTGTGTTCGAGATACACCTGGTATCTTTGAGAAGGTGCGCCGTTCCATGCAACGGAGATGCCGGTCTTGTCTCGAAGCATCTGGCAAAAAACTTTGAGCACCTGCTGTATGCTCAACATTTTGCTTGCATTAGTCGCATGTGACTGAGTAATTTTCAGTAAAATGATCTGTAATGGTTTTGTTTCTTCTCTTTGTGTCAGTATTATTTTAGACGCCCTGTAGCGGCTCCGGATCGCAGTTGCGACCCTCTGTTCCTATGCGATTTTTGATTCTTATTGTATGACTGATCTACCATGTCATTTTGTTCACGTTATTTTGAATCAACCTGTATACGCAGTAAACTAAATACAATTCAACCCATCCCTATTGACGATTTAAAGGCAAAGGTAATTCAGAACTTACTTCCTTCCGTGCAAGTTACTTTGGAATTGTATTGATTAACAAAAGAGTATCTAGAAATGCTACTTCTTAAACGTGGAGACATTATAGCTTATTCATGGCTGCTTGAAAATTTACTGTTTGATAATAAACCTGTATTTCGCGTTTATTTCACGGCAATTGCGAGAACAACTGCTCCATACAGGAGCATATACACAGACGGAAAAAAAAATCCCAACACCAAGAAAAAATTATTGTAGAGTAATGAAATTTGGACAATGCATTTGTCAAGTTAACATGTTTAATTGATTAAATTTTCAAGATCACAGGTTAATTTAAGCTCAAGAAAATGCATTTCAAATGTGAAATACTGTTAAATTAATAGCCGGTGTAACCTCCAGAATTTTGAATGCAAGCCTGCAAACGTGAATGCATTGTGTCATACAGGTTTCGAATGTCACTTTGTGGTATGGAGTTCCATGCTTGTTGTACTTGTGCTGTCAATACTGGGACGGTCAGTGCTGGCTGTGGATGATGCTGGAGTTGTCGTCCAATGATATCCCATACGTGTTCAATTGGAGACAGATCTGGTGATCTCGCAGGCCAAGGTAACATGTCGACACTCTGTAGAGCACGTTGCGAGACAACAGCGGTATGAGGGCGAGCGTTATCCTGTTGAAAAACTCCCCCTTGAATGCTGTTCATGAATGGCAGCACTACAGGTTGAATTACCAGACTGACGTACAAATTTGCAGTCAGTGTGTTTGGTATAACCACAAGAGTGCTCCTGCTGTCATAGGAAATTGCTCCCCAGACCATGACTCCAGCCCTGTAGCGTGCATTCCACTGACTACAAGCCATCGCCGTTTGCGACTCCAGTGGTGTCAAGCCAGAGCTCATTGGAGGACGGAGTGGAGATCTGTTGTGTTTTCTGATGAAAGCAGGTTCTGCCTTGGTGCCAGTGATGGCCGAGTGTTGGTCAGAAGGAGGCCAGGGGAACGCCTGCAACCAAACTGTCTGCGGCCTAGACACACTGGACCTACACCTGGAGTCATGGTCTGGGGAGCAATTTCCTATGACAGCAGGAGCACTCTTGTGGTTGTACCAAACACACTGACTGCAAATTTGTACGTCAGTCTGGTAATTCAACCTGTAGTGCTGCCATTCATGAACAGCATTCAAGGGGGAGTTTTTCAACAGGATAACGCTCGCCCTCATACCGCTGTTGTCTCGCAACGTGCTCTACAGAGTGTCGACATGTTACCTTGGCCTGCGAGATCACCAGATCTGTCTCCAATTGAACACGTATGGGATATCATTGGACGACAACTCCAGCATCATCCACAGCCAGCACTGACCGTCCCAGTATTGACAGCACAAGTACAACAAGCATGGAACTCCATACCACAAAGTGACATTCGAAACCTGTATGACACAATGCATTCACGTTTGCAGGCTTGCATTCAAAATTCTGGAGGTTACACCGGCTATTAATTTAACAGTATTTCACATTTGAAATGCATTTTCTTGAGCTTAAATTAACCTGTGATCTTGAAAATTTAATCAATTAAACATGTTAACTTGACAAATGCATTGTCCAAATTTCATTACTCTACAATAATTTTTTCTTGGTGTTGGGATTTTTTTTTCCGTCTGTGTAGAACAGAAAGAAGAATCTGATTGGTTAAGTTCCCAAACAGACCACTCTACCTGAAGCCGTGGGATGAGGTATCTCTTATCATAGGTGATAATATAGATATAATATTAATGCGAAGGATATTGAGAATAACTCTTTAAAACGGACGTCTGTCATCTCACGGATTTTCGTTTTAGTATACTAACTCTTCACAGCAAATAATCACATCTCAAACGATATTAGGGGCACATGTAACTAAACCGGTGCTGTCTGCACACATCCGCCTTCAAGTATTGGTTGTTTATAAACGCATGTACAGGAAAATTCACTTGAGGGGAGCGGTCGGTTCGAGGACAGTGTGATCACAGCCTCTGAGTAGTTCACTTTCCGGCGCTGCAAGACGCTTAGCTGAGAGGCGCCGAGCCAAAATGTGCAGCTCTCTGTAATTGGACGCGTGCTTGTGGAGACCCGGGGACGTTTCGAGAGCTGCCGATTTATGTGACCAATTAAACAACGTCGCCGGAGTTTATTGGCGGCTGACTTGGTGACACGTGCAGAGGTCACAGACAGGGTTTCCCCTATCAGCGGGACACTGTAATGCACGATACCATCACTGAATCAGTGTCTGTGTCGAGACACCTTGGTGTGTGATAGCTTATTCAATTTTTTGAAATGGTAGCGTAATTTGAGCCCGAGAAATCAGAATTGAAACGAAGAAGCAAACATGTGCGAAGTCATAGACTTGTTCCAAATCCCCGGTTTTAGGAGGATACATTCATTTCGCAGTATCTACTCTCGATTCAGTATTTGATGAGCCAGTAATAACATTAACACCACATTATAGTTAGTCTGGAATTGGATTGATGTATGAAGAGAGGTGGAAATAGCAATAATATTTGGTTGTTTTTCAACCCGACATTCCACTCTGGCAATCAAGAAAAAGTCTAAATCTAGAAGTCTCCCTCTGGAGTCGAGCCCACGTAGTACCAATAACAAATCCAGTGTTTCCAGTAACTCACCACGCTTCGTCAAAATTTAATCTTATAGCTGAAGATTATATGCTCACGTTTAGCGAAAACACAGGGTGGTCCCGAATTCATGGTTCAAGCTTTAATGGTAGGTACAGGACATTGTAACAATGTTATTGTATAGTAATGTATGGTCGCAAGTGACGCGGTGTGGCGTAAACAGGGGAAATAACAGCCGAAAGGAAAAACAAAGCTTTTATTGAAAGCTTTATTGACAAGTGTCATGTTTACATTAAGTGTTAAAAATTGCGTCCACCAGTAGCGATACGTGCTTGACAGCGTCGGTGGAACGATTGGCGTACACATTCAAGGATGCCTGGTATTTCACGCACACCTGCAGCAGCTACGGATATGCGAGCAATGAGATCCTCATCTGAGTCAACTGGAGTCTCATAAACAAGATGCTTTACATGTCCCCATAAAAAGTAATCGATGATCGATAAATCGGGGTGGCCAAGGCTCTACCGGCAATGGTACCAACCGATTACTCCATTTCTCTTTCCTTTTATTTCCCCTGTTTGTGCCTCACCGCGTCACTTGCGACCATACATTCCTATACAATAAATCATTGTTACAATGTCCTGTACCTACCATTAAAGTTGTACCATGAATTCGGGACCACCCTGTATACATCATAGGTCCTTCAACATCGTTCGGTGTTATCTATTCAACTTGGCACTAAAGCGATGAGTTGTAGATTTACCGTCCCGGTTTAACTTTTCACCGAGGTATTTTATTATTTTATTCCGTTCTTAACTCCTTCAACTCAGTACCGGGCGTCGGCAACAGCTGTTAGTTGAGTCTTCGAGGTTGTAGGAATTTGGACAATGTCTACATGTTGTCCGCTGTTCCACGCTTTTGATTTCACCGTAATCGCAAAACATGTATTTATTTTTACAGAGACAGTTTCGCATCTTATTCGGTTGAAGAAATTTCAAGTATTTCAGTAGGAATGTTGTCCTCTAGCATTCCTTTGACAGCATGGATAATCATAGCATGGTTGGACCTGTACCATATCAACGAAGTATATCAGAGATCATAACGTTCCTTATCTGATGAGTCGCCAATAGAGTGAGTGTAACTCATCAAACGTTTGTTTGACCAATTTTGTATACTCCTCGAATAAACGTCTATCTTTTCAATAGCGGTTGGTCAACATGAGAAACATTTTCTCACCAATCCCTCTGAAACCGCTTTATTTGTTTATTTCTTTTATCATACTCTGATCTTCTTCACAATTTAGTTGGTTATCTTTTGGGTTAAAGAGTATGGAAAGGACTATCCCAGCCTCTGCCAAACCCTCTTATAACAGCCCTCACATCCAGACCTTCAATGAAATGTTATTTGAAGAATTATGTAGAGCAAGCTGGGAGTTGATTAAGGTTTTATACGGTTGTCGAGTAATTAATTGTGAATTTGTGAAAATGAACATTGTGTTATTGAGAGAAACTATGTAAATGCTATTTAATATGTTCAAGGACAGTATTATGCATGAAACATTGATTCAAAGTTTGTAATTCTAAGTGTTGATGTGAGCCACCATGTTTGAAGGACAATTTTCAATTGTTTGGACTCTCTTATGCTGATATTTTTGTTGTTGTAAATACCTGCAAGTATCTTTAATTTTCATTTCCGTATGTTTCATGACGATTGTGAACGATTTTGTACAAATTCTGATTCTATAATGTGATTTTAATTACTTAAGTATTATTACAATTCGAGAAATGTCGGTCGAAACTGTTTGAATTATTCTGGAAACTTCTGTAACGTCAATGTAAGCGATCGGCAGAGACTAGTTAGTTTATATTTAGTTGAAAGTTGAGTTTTCAGTCAGTAGTTCAATCGGTGAGTCGACGCTTAGTATCTTTGGATCGACCAATGTCCATTTGTGTTTTATGTTATTGTGAAGGGTAGCTTTCAGATAAATATATACAAAAGTAAAAAGACCGAGTGTGGTGGGTGAACGGTTAACGTTCTGGCCTCGCATTCGGGAGGACGCGGGTTCGAATCCCGATCCGGGCATCCAGATTTGGGATTTCCGTGGTTTCCCCAAATCACTCCATGCGAATGCCGGGATGCTTCGTCAAAAAGGCCATGGCCGAATTCCTTCCCGTTCCTTGTCCTCAGTCCCATCTCGCCTCTAATGACCTTAGCCGTCAACGAGGCGCAAAAAAAACCAATGTAAAAAGTGATTCTTCGAGTAATTATTTCAAACACTTATCACTCTCCTTCACGTGATGAATCCTGCTGGTGCCTGAACAATTCACAGTATAAAGAGTCATCACTGAATTCTACACTCCTGGAAATCGAAATAAGAACACCGTGATTTCGTTATTCCAGGAATGGGAAACTTTATATACACATTCCTGGGGTCAGATACAACACATGATCACACAGACAGAACCAAAGGCACATAGACACTGGCAACAGAGCATGCACAATGTCGGCACTAGTACCGTGTATATCCTCCTTTCGCAGCAATGCAGGCTGCAATTCTCCCATGGAGACGATCGTAGAGGTGCTGGATGTAGTCCTGTGGAACGGCATGCCAAGCCATTTCCACCTGGCGCCTCAGCTGGACCAGCGTTCGTGCTGGACGTGCAGACCGCGGGAGACGACGTTTCATCCAGTCCCAAACATGCTCAATGGAGGACAGATCCGGAGATCTCGCTGGCCAGGGTAGTTGACTTACACCTTCTAGAGCACGTTGGGTGGCACGGGATACATGTGGACGTGCATTGTCCTGTTGGAACAGCATGTTCCCTTGCCGGTCTAGGAATGGTAGAACGATGGGTTCGATGACGGTTTGAATGTACCGTGCACTGTTCAGTGTCCCCTCGACGATCACCAGAGGTGTACGGCCAGTGTAGGAGATCGCTCCCCACACCATGATGCCGGGTGTTGGCCCTGTGTGCCTCGGTCGTATGCAGTCGTGATTGTGGCGCTCACCTGCACGGCACCAAACACGCATACGACCATCATTGGCACCAAGGCAGAAGCGACTCTCATCACTGAAGACGACACGTATCTAATCGTCCCTCCATAGAAGCCTGTCGCGACACCACTGGAGGCGGGCTGCACGATGTTGGGGCGTGAGCGGAAGACGACCTAACGGTGCGCGGGACCGTAGCCCAGCTTCATGGAGACGGTTGCGAATGGTCCTCTCTGATACCCCAGGAGCAACAGTGTCCCTAATTTGCCGGGAAGTGGCGGTGCGGTCCCCTACGGCACTGCGTAGGATGCGACGGCCTTGGCGTGCGTCCGCACGTCGCTACTGTCCAGACCCAGGTCGACGGGTACGTGCACCTTCCGCCGACCACTGGCGACAACATCGATGTACTGTGGAGACCTCGCGCCCCACATGTTGAGCAATTCGGCGGTACGTCCACCCGGCCTCCCGCATGCCCACTATACGCCCTCGCTCAAAGTCCGTCAACTGCACATACGGTTCACGTACACGCTGTCGCGGCATGCTACCAGTGTTAAAGACTGAGATGGAGCTCCGTATGCCACGGCAAACTGGCTGACACTGACTGCGGCGGTGCCCAACCGCTGCGCAGCTAGCGCCCTTCGACGGCCAACACTGCTGTTCCTGATGTGTCCGCTGTGCCGTGCGTTTGATCATTGCTTGTACAGCCCTCTCGTAGTGTCCAGAGCAAGTATGGTGGGTCTTACACACCGGCGTCAATGTGTTCTTATTTCAATTTCCAGGAGTGTAATTGCGTCCTGAAAGAGGATCGAGGAGTGGTCCAGGGCATCCTTTTTTCCTTGGTGTTGCAAAAAGCTAATAAAGGAGAACGAATCAGCAATTATTTACGGCATGAGGATTCAGAAGACTATGTGGACACCACTGCATTGAGGAACCAAAGGGTATCCAGAGGCAATGGAAATGTGGGGTTGTTTAATTTGCAAGTGTATCGAAGGGTTGAAAGGTAGAGTTTAAAAATGATTAGAATATAGAAAGCAGATAATTGAGAAGCTGGGTTGCTGAGGTGAATAGGTTAGCTCAAGATAGGAAGAGATGAAGTATTACACAAAACCAGTAGAAACATTGCCGATAGAATTTAAATAGCCGGCACTACGATCCGATTGTACGACTATCTTACTCGAACTTCATTCCTTGTAACCTCACACCCGACACATACGAAGCGTGTTTGACATGGAAATAGCACAATGATGATTATTAACTCCATTACCTGACGATCCAGACCAGATGAAATTTTAAGAGGACTGGTTTGCCCTTGTCTTCTCCAGTGACGGAAGGTTGTGCAGGTTTTACGGTTTTGTGTTGATGACTGTTTACTGTGTGCGCTCAGTCTAGTGCTTCGATTGCGCCGTCAGTGAATAAAAGGTGAAAGAAGAGAGAGGGTGAAACTAGATGACAGTCGATCCATTCCTACTCTTCCGAAAGATATAGCCAAGCATAGCGTCCCGTGTGACTGTCTAGTTACCACTAACAGTATAGTATCCCCTCACAACACATGTACAACCAGGAGGTTTGAGATTTAACCCAGGAATAAATGTTTTGATTTCTAATGGTGCTGAACACATGACCAAAAGATAAGTTACTGCCGCCATACGAACTGTAGGAAGACACCGATGTTCCTTCAGACCTACCAAATAATGTAAAAAATTACTATAATATAAATCCGATAAAACTTGTATTTCAGACTAACCACATTACTTCTTAGTAATGAAGAAGTTTATCATATGTCAGGAGAATATAACACATTACTAGTTGTTACCCGTGTCATTATTGTACACGTTGACTTAGAACGTTATCTTATATATATAAATAGACGTGTGTTTTCCTATATTTCACTTTTCAGCCTCCACTACCTAGCACAGATCACTGGTCTTTGTGTGTGGAAGTAGCATGGAGTTTTCTGTCGTGCACAACCTTGGCCGAATAGCGATAGCTGTGTGGATGTGGGAGATATGATGGTTAAAAGTGGTCGATGCAGGGCATTTTCGAATTTCGACCAAAGGCATGTGTCTCCGTACATGTCACTGTGCTGCCACAACCACATAGCATAGACCAATGGTGTTTATGTGTGGTAGTGCTATCGTATCTCCTATCGTGTACTATTGTGGTTAGATGTCGATAGCTATAGGGGTGTGGGAGATATGGTGGTTGAAAGTGGTCGACCTGCGGCACTTTCATATTTCCACCAAAAACGTATGTGTCATGGTGTATCACTTTTCAGCCAAAACTATCTAGCACAGATCACTGGTGTTTGTGTGTGGTAGTAGCACAGAATCACCCGTCGATCACAACGTTGGCCAAATTTCGGTAACTGTGGTAGTGTGGGAGATATGGTGGTTGAAATTGGTCGATCAAGGATATTATCGTATTACGACCAAAAACATGTGTCTCCGTATATGTCATTCTGCTGCCACAACTACATAGCATATACCATTGGTGTTTGTGTGTGGTAGTGCTATAATATCTCTTATCGTGTACTATGGTGGTTAGATGTCTGTAGCTATGGGGGTGTGGGAGATATGGTGGTTGAAAGTGGTCGACCCGCGGCATTTTCATCTTTCTAGCAAAAACGTATATGTCATGTTGTATAACTTTTCAGCCAAAACTATCTATCGCAGATCACTGGTGTTTGTGTGTGGTAGTAGCACAGAGTCACCTGTCTATCACAACGTTGGCCGAATTTCGGTAACTGTTGTGGTGTGGGAGATATGGTGGTTTAAATTGGTCGATCAAGGATACTTTCGTATTTCGACCAAAGACATGTGTGTCCGTATATTTTACTTTGCTATCTGAACTACATAGCGCAGATGACTGGCGTTTGTGTATGGTAATAGCACCGAGTCTCCCATCGTGCACTATGGTGGTTACATGTCGGTAGCTGTCAATCCAAATTCTTTACAAACACGAACGAAGTCGTTGGTACCAGCTACTTGGTAGTATAAAAAGGCGGAGGACAGTATTAATTGGATGTATCTTAAGATTAGAGGGCTTAGTGAAAATAAGGAATACTAACGATGAAATACAACCAGCAGATAATGGAAAATGTTGGCGGCATGAGATATGTTGATATGAGTAGGATAGAATGGAGGGCCATTTGAGACCAATTCTAGGATTGACAACTTGCTTGTATGTGAAAGGCTTGTCGTAAGGCCAGTTGTTAAGTGTTGCGGGCGTTGACAGAGTGAGCTGTTGGACGGAGTGACGTGTTGACGGACACACCGGCTGGCTGTCTGTGGGAGTTGCCGAGTGGGGCTGCTGGAACCTTGTTAGCTGGCGGCTGCACGCGAATATTAGATTACGGCTGCCTGCCTCTGCTGCGGCGAGCGCCCAATTAGCGCTAAGATAGTTAAAAGCCATCCCAGTCGGCCGGCAGGTATTTTATTTTCATCGCGAAACTGAATTAAAAACTATTTACAAACTTACGGTATGCTCTCAGACGTATGTGTATATTCTTCTCCTTTTTTATACGTTTTACTGCAAAGGTATTTTTAAACTACGTCGGCAATTAGCAAGAGCGAAATTGGTCTATGTCCATCCGCAGGACCAACAGAAGCAAATCTGAATGAAAGACGTATCCCTCATCAAATCACTCATTTGACAGTTTTCCACACATTCATAAGTTTTTAACCCTTCGTAATTTTTATCGTTTTTACTGATCTTACCACCAATATAAAGGAAAATCATTTCATTATAGAAAATAGCTGATAAAAAAGTCATATTTCTAAAAAAAATGATGGAGATTAAAATAATTTTGGGTTTTAGTGGGCGCTTGAAGGAAAATATTTTTCCGTAGATAATCTTCACAGGCATCGTATGAAATCAGGCAATCCACTGATTCTGAAAATGGTTTTATTTATTTTTATTTGTGCAATTGTACGAGGCTGTAGGCCAAACACCAGAAAGAATGACATTTCTCACCCCTTTATGTTTTAATTTACTTATCCGAAAATTATTTCCTTCTGAAGATTACACAGATGCTACAACAATATTTCTGGAGTTTATGGTTTTTGTAAATTTGGCTAATTTAAGCAAATCTGTTGTTTTAGCACATACAAAATATTGCATATATTATTAGATAAATAATTTCATGATTCAGATAATGCATATGACCTGTAAACGTTTCCTTTCTTTGAAAATTATCAAATCTTTTTTTATCATCAAATCTTAATTTTTGCAGTTTAATTTTTTTGTATTTGTATACCTCCTGAAGAGCAATTTAGCTAAGCAAATAATGAACACGATTGAAAAGTAACTTGCCATTAGTTTTTTCAAAGTTTTAACCAAAAATTATGTAATGTATTGGGTTTTTTTTTTTTTTTTTTTTTTTTTTTTTTTTTTTTTTTTTTTTTTTTTTTTACGTTAAGTGACATTTTACAAGTGAAACGATCGGCACTTCTGAATTTTGTTTTATTAATTCCTTAAAGGAGATATAATAAGAACAATTTATTTTCTTGGCTTATTTTGTTAATTACAACGCTTCTGTAGTTGGGATTCCATATTAAAAAATTGATTATATTTTTCGTGACGAATTTCCGTGATAGGATATCCGGCTGAACGGAGGCGAGCTGTGCTGTCTTGAAACTGTCTTAGATGACGGCCAACAATTAGCACAGTGGAATATCATGATCCCGCCACTTTACGACTTACATGAAAATCAGAATCGTATACAGTTTGTGGTTACTGTCTTCGTAACATACAAGCCCCAAATAGAAAATCTCTGAAGAACAAACATAATAATAACAAACTATCACTGTAAAAGTGCTTAGTTACATTTTAATATAAACCATCAGTACCACTGTGTCAATAACGTAACTGGTTCTCTAAGTTTCAGCATAATACGACCAACGAATTTGGCTAAACTAAAATAAAACTCAGTTTTGTTAATATCTGAGCATCAGACACTCGTGTTGTGGGACAGCTGGCATCGCGGACTCCAGCTGGGTCGATCTGCAGGAGCCGTCCTACAGCCGGAAGGTCGTTGGCGCTTCCGCTCTCTGCTGTGTCTCAAAGTGCCGACACTCACGAACAGCTCGCTTCCTTTTGGCGTGAATAATTCTTTGGGCTCACCTCGGGCATCGTGTCACAGAAACCGACCCTTATTTACGGTCGGAAAGAATTTTAAAGCTTATTAATCAGTGATTGCCAGCTACAATCGAAAGGCTAAAATTTGAACGAATTGCCTCTACCTTCACATTTCCACCACTATAAATATCCCACCTGGTTTCTTGACTATCTGCATGGAGGGCAGAGCTCACCACTAATTAATTTATTAAATCGCCAATGAGAACATTTTTTTAATGGCATTTGGCTTCTCTTAGGCCAGACAACCAGCTCAAGTGTGAATTCAGTTCATCCATTGTTTTCGGTTTCTCGATTGTACAAGTAACTCTAGACATCACTGGAAGGGTATGACATATACTCACAAATAACACTTACACTAAACACCCACAGATTCGAACCGGTGACCTTCGACACGTGGAGCTAGCACTCTAGCCCCTACGCCACCGAGGCCGGCACACTCAGAACAGATGTATTACCAAATCTTCAAGAAAAAAAGCGTCAATATATAGTCTACATAATCTCGTTTCTGAAATCGATAGGAGCAACAGACATTTGGTGTTACTTTGTGAATGTTAATTAAAAAAATTCTTACGGTTACAGAATTGCGTGACTTACCTCCAAATATTTTAAGTCAAATATGATGCGATAAAGTAACTCGTGCCAAGTTCAAAGACCATCAACAGATAGTGGGGGAAGTAATGCGAGCTGCATTGAGAACACACATATATTCCAATACAAACCTCATGGCCATTTCTATAAAACAGGCCTGTGAGCCTTTTCTCTCCTAGGTGTATAGTAGACATAACATGATAAATATATTATGCACCTAAGAATTTTAATTATATTTAACACTATTAAGCTACGTTATGAAGCTATAATTTCAGTAGTTAAAGTACATAATTGTAACTACAGGGTGAGTCAAAAGTCGCAGTACACCCTTTTATTTCAAAAACTCTGCAAGAATTGGGAAACATGAATATTCCAGTAAGGTATTGGTGAAGTGGTCTATGTTTTACGGTATGTACCGAACATGGGCGCAATCTTGAAATCGGCCATCTTGAATCTAAGTCAATTTTTTTAAATGGAAAGGGGGTCGTGTGACACATCAAATAACATCAGAATTTTGTCACAAGTTCATTCCTGTAAACAGATTTGAAATAGCAGCTGTGGTTCAAAAGTTACAACATATTTCGGTTAGAATTACAAGCCGGATTGTTCTCCAGAAAGGACAGTCATTTTATGTGTTCAACATGTTGTTCCTCTCGGTCAACGCACATTTGAAGGCGCTGGATCCAATCGTCATGCACTCGCAGAAGGATTTCCGCAGAAATGCTGGCACACGCTCCTACAATGCGTTGCTGGAGATGGTGTTTGTTTCTTATTTTCTCTGCATACACAAGTTGCTTTAAATGGCCTCACAGATAAAAGTCAAGTGGTGTGAGATCAGGTGATCTGGGTGGCCATTCCACAGAACCACGTCGGCCAATCCAGTGACCAGGAAATTGACCATCTAACCAGTGACGAACAACTGCTCCGTAGTGTGGTGGAGCCCTATCCTGTTGAAAGTAGCAGGGAAAGCTGCCATCTTCATTCAGGACTGCGGGAAAAACCACTTCTTGCAGCATTTCCAGATAGCGTTGAGCATTTAGGTTCTCGTCAATGAAAATGGGTCCAATTACACTGGTACCCCATATCCCACACCACACCATAACCTTTACGTCACCAACTACCTTGGAAGGTTCCATCCAGCGTGGATTGTGGTCACTCCAGTACCTGTGGTTGTGACGGTTAACTTCACCACTGACATAAAAGTTTGCCTCATCACGGAACAAGATGCCTTGTGTAAAAGAGGGATGTTGTTGATGTTCCTCTAAGACCCACGTGCAAAACTGCATACGTCTGTCTGGGTCATCCTCTGCTAGGTGCTGGAGTAACTGAATCTTGAATGGATGCCATCGATGGGCATGAAGGATTCGTATGATCGATGACTGGCTGATTCCACATTCTGCTGACAAACGTCGTGTGCTGCGTTGTGGGCTCTTCACGAAGGACGCCAAAACCATTGTTGAGGTTGTCTCGTCAGTAGCACTTTTTGGACGGCCACTCCGTGCCTTGTCAGCCACAGTCCCAGTTTCTCGGAATTTGGAAATTAAGCACCTGGCAGTGTTGTGTGAAATTGGAGGTCTTTCTGCCTGCCGGTTGTTAAAATCTGCAGCTATGACACGGAAACTTCGTTTCCCAGACATCAAAATGATTTCAATTCTCTCCTCCTTGGTCAAAGCCATCTTCAGTTATCTGCAACAAAAAAGCTATGTAACTTTTGAACCGCAACTGCTATTTCAAATCTGTTTACAGGAATGAACTTGTGAGAAAATTCTGATGTTATTTGATGTGTCACACGACCCCCTTTCCATTTAAAAAAAATTGACTTAGATTCAAGATGGCCGATTTCAAGATGGCGCCCATGTTCGGTACATACCGTAAATGAAAGACCACCTCACCAATACCTTACTGGAATATTCAGGTTTCCCAATTCCTGCAGAGTTTTTGAAATAAAAGGTTGTACTGCGACTTTTGACTCATCCTGTATTACTGCTTTAGAAAGTTAATGACTGTGAAATAGCTCTAATCTTCTTGTTGAGCGTATCAAATGACAAATAGACATTTCATCCTACTATCTTCTTTTCTAAAGAATTCTTTCCCAACATCTCTCCAAAAAAGTAAAAAATAAAAAAAAATAATAGTAACTAGAGGAAGAAAATGAATTTTGTGTTAGTGAAACAGTGGTTTGCAAAATAAAGAATGAATTTAAAGGAGGATATGTTTTTTCCTTTATATGGATGAAAACGAAATATCAGTTTGAGCACAGGTCATTCAGTTGCTAATGCAGCAAGTTGATTAGAGTTTCTGAATAGGTCTATAGCTGTAAAAAAGTTTAAATCATTTACATTTCGCCCGTATGGTATGGTGGGTTATTAGTAAATCTAAACTGGTTTCTATTTCATGCTGATCAGGAACAGCATTTGTTAATACAATAACGCCCGGCATTGGCCACAACTGGAAAATTTATTCATCATCTTCTCCAGTCTCAGCATTAAAGCTGGTCGGTTGGGGGTTGTTATCCTGGGACATTTCCTCCCTCAGTCTTCTCTTGAGTTGTCTTCTCTTCACTTCTGGTTGGTCGTCTTGATGGCGTATTATTAATTGTTCCTTAGCGCTCCGTCAGCACCAATGGCCTGCTATGTCTGTCAGCGGAAGTTTCATATTCGCCGAGACAAGAAAATTTATTCAGATTTATTTTAAAATAAATATCAGGTATCGCATTCGAGAGAACGCGGGTTCGAATATCCGCCCGACCATCCCAATTTCACAAAATGATTCCAAGCGATAGACGGGAAGGCTCCTTCAAAAACACATGGCTGAATTCCTTCCCTTTCCTTGACTCCAGACCTTTTACGCTTCTAAGGAACTAGATGTTGAAAAGGTGTAAATCAGTAAGACGCAAAATGTTTTTACGGACGATACTGAAATATTTAACACAGATACAACATAAGAATTCGTGTCTAGCGAAGGAAGTTGCCACCACGCAATTATGATAAAGATGGTACAGTATGCAATAAATGTACAATTTGAGAATTAGAATAACGCCACAAAATTACGCTATTACCACAGTGAGAACCACACGTATAATTTCACTAGGATAAAGCAAATTACACGGGCAACAAGCGTAGCTACTGAAAATTTTTAAGGTGCATACCGATAATCACCTCATAAGTGATTTAAAAAAAAACGGGTTTCTACTATAATCGTGGCGTCACAATTTAATGATGGATTCTGATGTAACTGTACGAGACCAATCGAAAGACAAGAATAAATTTTTTCGATACCTCACTTAGGTCTCGTGATATGCTGGTTAGGTTGAGATGCAGCCTGGAACAAAACATTTCACCAAAGCCACAAGGAAATGCACGTTGCACATGCACAAGGAGTGTTTTTCCCTCCTTTATTACTAGTCGCGGTTGGGTTAAAATGCCTCCTGAAGCAGAAGAAAAAAGTCGCCAAAGGTAAAAGGAATTATACTTATAACTAATTTTGACAGTCGATATCTCGAAAACTAAGTGAGATAAATTTTTGCTGTTCAGTTATATAAGAATCCATTTTCAAATTGCGGCGTCACGGTTATGGTAGAGCTGCCAAAAATTCCTTTCTGTAATGAAAAAATCACGCTTCGCCGTTCTTCAACAGCAGACAATAGCTGGTAAACAGACCACACAATGAGTAAAGAAGATTCCCAGAGAGAAAATAATGAAATGAAGAGCGCTTGGCATTATAATGTTTTTTATCTCTGCCCTGCGTTTTTGTACTATTTGAAATTATTTCCACTAAGCCCGTCAAAAATGACGGAACTTTTTGCTATTTTGAAAATGTTTCTAAGCAAATCATAATTTTAAAAATTAATAACGATTATACCTATATTTGTTTGATATAGACTACTTAATGATTTCTCACTTTAAATATAAACTTTCTCAGAGTGTCTAATAAATTTTTCAGTTTTATACCTTCTGTCAAAAAATTCTTTGGTTATACGTGTGACCTAGTTTTAATAACTACTAAAAAGATAAATCGTAAACATCATATGCTCTTCTCCTTACATGAATTTATGAGTTTAAGTATCGTAAATAAACAGCAACGTATAAATTTAAACGAACGTCGCATTTACCTCTGCCTTGCATTATAATATTTTATCTGTGTTCTTCGTTTTTGTATGCAGTTACTTCCTCAACAACAATCCCCTTTTAGTTGGCATCACAGTTCCACTTTATTTTAATAAGTCCAAATAAAATAAATTCTCCGAAGGTTGCCTTGCCATTGACTACACATTCAGTCCCCAGGAAAAACGCCTTATGTTAAAGTGGATTATTATCGAAGAACCTTTCTCGGTAAAGCATGATTATAGCATACGCAGGGTACTTTTTGTTTATTAATATTGTACGGCTTGCAGTTTTTAGTAGCACACAAGCATCTGGAAAGAAAATGTACAATTTTACATTTCTCTTTTAAACTGTGTGTACATATTATAATTATGGGTTCTAATTCTTCTTGTCTTGGGTCCTACAATAGCACTTCCTACTTGTAAGAATTTGAGTCAGTGATAACAACAGTTAATAATGCGGACGAAGCTTCAAATGGAGCTGATTTTACTATATATATTTTGGCTTCATGATTCTTCGATTTTCAGGTAGTTACAGCATGGAGGGATGTCGGAACAAGAAATGGGAACCAAGTTGATCATAGTATTTTAAACAAAATTTTTCATCACTCCCCAAGAGTGCTTTCGGAAAACTGTGGAAGTCTAAATCTGGTTGGCCGGACCGGACATCCAACCAGCGTCTTCCAGAATATAGGCCAGAGGTTTATCTATTCACCACCGAATCGGTTATTAATCATTAGATTTGTATCTCGAACTACTGGTTTTACTTCTTTGTAAAATTGGATATTCCGGCTTTGTAAAAGGTTAGTTATGTCTACTAGTAATGTACTGGGCATGGAATGTTACTGGAGTAGGTATGAAAAGTAGTGCATGGAAGGAAAAAGATGACCATGACCACAAGCTGGCACTCGATTTCAGGCACATGGGTGTGCGAAGATTCTCTTTTTTAGGTAAGGGTGTCAGGGATTGGAATGAGTTACCAACAGAATTGATGAATAATTTAACGAAAACGTTGAAAGAATTTAAAGATAAAATTTGTAGAGGGCAACTGTAGCTGGGTGCAGGATAGGGGGAAGATGGGGGTGTAGGGAAATTGCCACCGGAGCCTGTGCTCTATTGCAATTAAATTAAATTAAATTATGCAGAAATTAATGTATTGTCCTTCATTCCGAGAATTCAATAACATGATATGATCTGATGTGTTCGAATGAACACATTGTAATGTATACAACTCAGATGCTGTTGAAATTGTTCGGTTAACAATCATAGTCAAGTAATATTGCAATTGGTACATTCACTTTAGTAAAATTCATTACGGCTGGAGACTGGACGTGACCTCGATAACTCGACTACTCCTATGATGCCCGAGTTGTTAGTTATAATGCCCGCCACCACAGCGCTACTTGGCTAACCAGGAAATTTCAAATAAACAACTGCAATGGTTTTATTTGAGCTTATATTGTGAAATGGAAGTGCAAATTTCAAATAAATAATTGCGTTTTATTTTTTATATTTTATTTATTTATTTGTTTTATTATTTATTTATTTTTCAGCTGAGGCCATACAGCCAGCTCAATGTGATTATTATAGCTTCCAGTGAATCAGTCGTCATCCAGTGTTTACATATGGACATCACAGGACGGACAGGACGTTCACACAGACACACAACACTTAACATCCATGCCCGCGGCCGGATTCGAACCGGCGACCTTCGGTCCCTACGCTACCGAGGCCGACGTTTTTAATTTATTTGCACTTAAATTTTTAAAAGGAAGTGTAATCCGATGTCTATTGTGGAAAGAAAGTTAAATTAATTAAAATTCGTTGTTTCTTAGAACCTTTACAAGAACAAGTTACTATTGCAACCATAGGTCAGTTCCTTCTAATCCCTGTGATGTAATCCTACCACGGTAGCCGAGCATGAAAGACTTCCACTACTTAATCCTCTGCTTAGCTAAATAATTAACGACTTAATTATGTGGCATGGTGTTACTTATGTTTGAACGAAGAACAGTTTTAACGTACCATTCCATCAGTCACTTAAGCTTAACGAACGAGAAAAAGCCATAACTGTACTAATTTGATGCAGGTACTAATGGTTCGGAGCCTAATCCGTGAACTACCCTGGGAGGTCATTAAGACAATCCTGCTCTGTTTGCATCGACGTGTGGGGACGAGCTTTTTCACTGGCAGTGCTGCTGCCTCGCCGGTGAGTTCACGCCCCTGGGGTCCCGGTTACAGGATTATCCGTGGCGCGATCTGAACGTGCCGCCGGGACACGGCTCGTTTGCCAGTGTACAAGTACGTGAGTTCCGCGCTTATCGCGTGCCGCTCACCAGGTTTCAGTATTGCCGCCACTGTTCTGGATCATCTAAAACAATCCGTCGATATTACCTCAGTTCCCAGCGAAGGTTGTCAGGACCGGGCAGACATCCACAAACAGTTTTTCTATCAAGTCTAACTACTTACAGTATCCTACTAAACCATTTCAAACCAATAAAAATCACACTGCAATATAATTAAATGTTTATTACCAGTGTTAATTGCAAATAAATCAATATACAATTTATTTATTTTATGCCCCTCTTGGTTTTATTACTTATGTGGGTCGTAGAAAGAACTGTATATTGAAGAATTTATTCAATCTTAGTTTACGAAAACATTGGGATTTTTCCTTTAGCTTTACGGCTCGGTGGCACGGAACGGTGGCCAGCGAACGAGCAGGAATACGGATACGATAGCGAAGGATATCAACCCAGCATTCGCCTGGAATCATTTCGGGAATGCAAGGAAACAGATATGCAGATGACCGGATATGAGATTGAACTGGCGCCCCTCTTTAATGCCAGACGCGAGCGTTAACCCTTCACACACCAAACGAGTAGCACTATCATGCTGTCACACTGTTCCTACCTTTTCTGTTACCTGCTATAGGATTAACCAATAACTGAATATGGCCTGATTCATCGTTAATTTTCGCTAAAGTAGGTGGCCCCAGAAATATAATACAAGCTTAGGAAAATTCGGTTAAAACATTTTTTATGTGGAAAATTGAATAGCCTACATATCACAGCCAGCAAATCGTAAATGATACTTTAAGATTATTCTCTGATTACTCTTTTATCGATGTGAAAATAAAACGATCAGAACCGAGAGAGATTCTCAGGTATCATGAAAGTGATGCGAAGAAATCGTAAGAAGTGCAAGTCAAAACACATCTAAAAGAAAACAAACCGTTGTCCCATACCAGAACAGATCAAAACTTCAAAAAAAATACGTATTCGCCAAATCTGAAAACTATGAATCCGTAAATAGCCTCCATTGTGTTGAGCGCTGCTGGTAGGTAGTAATTAAATAGACTGAATTCAGAAAAAATGCAACGAATATATAAAGGAGGTAGCGTATAATACTCCACTGAATTAATAAGGCGAGTCATTGACTTTGAGTGAGTAGAACATACTGTGGTATGACAGAGTCATCCACAATGAATATTATTAAGTAATTAATTAATATTCAGATTTTCTTGGTAATATTCAGTTATTAAATTGTAAATATTATAAATGATAGGGTTAATTCATAGGTGAATAATCATATATTAAACCCGGGCAGCCAAAGTTATTGTTATATGGTTTAGTTTCTGCAAAACT
Source organism: Vandiemenella viatica (assembly GCA_031002005.1). NCBI lineage: Eukaryota > Metazoa > Arthropoda > Insecta > Orthoptera > Morabidae > Vandiemenella > Vandiemenella viatica. Next base: position 245,755,531 of record CM061920.1, on the reverse strand, counting down.
TGCTCTTCAGAAATATATATTGAATGTAGGAAGTTGGAACGGCAGTTTTGAACGCTCAGAGGACGGGACAATGCCCAGTGTCGCCGACAGGCCGACGCCTATGGCTCACAAAAGGGGTAGCGCGGGGAAACCGTTAGCTCCCGAGTGTACTGACCTCACCCCTTCCCAGTGGCCCGACAAGGTCAAGCGAAATTTGCGGGAAGCGCGTAGCGAATGTTAGCTGCGATACGAAACACGTGATGATGGGCACCAATCGTGAACGGCTACAGGGGTTAACAGTGGTTAATTCACGGCTTCTGTTTCATGAGCGGAGAGGAAGCTGATTTTGCCGGAGAAGAGGACACGACGCCATATTCGACTTCACTTGCTGCCAAGACGAGCTGCTGAGCGGACGTATCTCCCGATACGCTCGTGGCTGTTGATCAGTGACTGTGTCTGATCGCATTTCTGGCTGATGGGCTGGAAGCTGATGTGCTAACGCGGGCATATCCGCTTACTTGGCATTCGTTGCTGCAGTGGTACTGAGCGTGCCACACCTCATCAAGAAGATGCTCTTATGGTAAAGTACCGACGCATCTGTCCACAGTTCCATTGGGTTTTAACGAGGCTTGCTAACCCGTGAACGACTCCTGAGATAAGACTCTGCTCTCATCCCAAAATCACTGAGGTAACCAAACTTTTCATGTTTTAACTTCAAATTCGAAGCATCTTGCTGATTGTTTTAAATTCAAACGATGCTTTTAACTTTAAACGGCGCCCCTGGGATTCTTTGTTTTGTGAATGTTAAATTCAACTTGTTGGCCTGTGATGCCACTTTGATATCATGTTGACTTTGCAAATTATTGAGATATGTAAATCAGTTTCATGTTTGCTTTTATCCGGCGGATTGTAAATGTCGGGTACTGCTTGTTTGTTTGTCTTTGGATTATGTTTAACGTAACGTTAACTATACCCGGCCTTGTATAAGCCAGAAGACTTAATAAATTGAGTATAACATTTGTGTAAAATAATAATGGTTTTAGTTCACCATTTAACCAAATAACCAACTTATTGGATATCATATATATTATTAATAATTACATTTCATCAACGTATTGGCTCCCCCCTCCCGAACCGGAGGGCCAATACAATACGGACCAGGATCCTGCATTTCTTCTTACCGGCTTACGAGAGTCTCGCGTACTTCATACTGCAGCTGGTCGGGTAACTGGACAGAGAAGCTATACAATTTTTGTACTGATATTATGATTCACTACTTAGATTGCTGATTGCAATACCTTTTATTTTACCGTATTGGGATTGCAAAGACAGGTTGGATAAAACAGGGAGATGATACATATAGCTCAAAGCTGGAGACAGTCTTTCTTGTCCTTTACTTTAATGGATTAGCGTGTGTAGTGAAAAAGAAAATTACACCTTCTGTTGTAAACAGTTTATGGACTGAACAATAACAATGTGCATGTATGTCTATATAACTAGATTTTGGCCAACAATTAATGTCAGTAGTATGCAAACGTATTAACAAAATCTCTTAACTACTATTTGTTCTTCTATAAAGGTACTTTTGAAGCTTATGGATGTCAATAAGATGAATCCTCTTCCATTGTTACCACTTTCCAGCTGTTTCTGTCATGTGAAAATTGTTCTAGAATTTTTCTGGATACTTAAATGCATGAATTATCCCAGAGATGGGATTAGTGGATGACTAACTACAGTCCTCCAGTATCCTGAAATCATATTTTGAAAGATTTTAGAGGTCCATTGGCAGATTGTCCGTAAAGCATAATATCTGAAAACAGAATGCTGAACATTTTCAAGCAGCCAAACAAGGTGAAATTACTCTAATACAACTTGAAACTGAAAGTTTAATTTTCGGAACTATGCGATAGTTTGAGATTAATTCTGACTTTAAATTTTTAACTGCTACAAGGCCGGTTTTATACCTACGAGGAAATGTACAAGAGAAACACTGTCTGTAGGTTATCGAACAACTATCTCAGATACAGGCGTCAAACGAATAATGAACCAATAAATAAACCACTCTTCTTTATCCTGACTGTAAATGAACAGAAACTTGTGTTAATCCTAAAAAATTATGTATTTGCACTCAGACTACAGCGAAAATCAGTTAATTAAAACTTGATAAGAAAGTTGTTGTCATAAAGTTTATAAACAATTGTTGTCCCATATATTGCATTGTTTAGCCTGGCTAGTTTCTAGACCTGAGTAAAGAAGTAATTTTGCACCTGCCACCGGAAAACTGACTGAAATACATACTGCTCGAATCAATATAAACCTGATGAAGAGATACAAATGTATGATTTTTGGAAAGAATGTGTGGAGCAGAAGAGGAAAAACTGGAATTTTGTGGATAGTGTAGTCAGGGAAGCAGAATGTCTGCTTTGATAAACGCCATCGCCACTGGGGTTGCAAGGTGTAAGAAACTAATAACAATATTTATAAATTGAGTTGCGATAGTTCATACTGTAAAGTGTGCGTTTTTTAGATTATTTAAAGCGAACAGACTGAAGAAATGAAATGAAAATTAGTATAATGTGTGGTAGAGATATAATTTATTTGTATACTTTTGAGATCAAAAGTAATCTATTAGGGGTTGCAGAATCGATAGAAAATATAATAACTTTCGAAATGGGAAAAAAACTAATGAATTTACGTGAGTAACGTATGAAGTTCAGAAGATTCGTAATAAAGGCACCATCACCATATATTTGTTGCTTCAAGCCGAAAGTTACGACATGTCTTTGCTTAGCGTTCTGAGCTGTAGTTTTCTCTTGAACTATGAATAGTCTTACAGGTCCCACGTTACCCCACTAGGGTGGACAGATATGACACGCCAACAATTAAAATTCTTGATCGCTTGCCAAACAAGGTTGTGCTTCTATTGTTCGCAGAACGTATGATTGATGAGCTAATATATTAAAATCTAAACAAGAGTCCTAGCCAAATGAGCTGCTCTTTTGTACGACCAGATTACCTGTTGATTTTCATCATCAGGTACAAGGTGGCGTTCAGAAATTCATGAAACTGCACTGTGAGTTGATTACCTCAAAGTAACGATATCCTTACGAATTTTAGTAACAAACCCGTCGAAGAAAGTAAGTAATGTCATGTTGTGCTATCTAAATCTTACGTTAACTATCACTTCGGCAAATTTTTTTACATAAGATCAATATTTCAAGACGCAATATGGTGACCAACCTGTTGGGGAAAACCTTTTATTTTACACTGTGATAACGCAATCACTTAAAAGAAATCCATGACTTTTGGATTGCAATAGTCTTCTTCAAAATTAAGATTCAGTCATAGTTTCCACATCTAAGTAAATATATCCTACAATAACGATATACAATAATGATGAAACCCAATAAGAGTCAAATAGAACTTCATTAATTCTGCTATTGCATGTCGACTAATTTGTCGCGTTTGACCCTCACACCAGTTCAGCTACAGGTTTAAAAAAGGGTTTCGCTCCCTGAAAACTGAGCTCCATACACCAGCACCCATGAAGCTACATTATTTTCTTTCATAATCATTTGTAGCAGAAAGGGGAAGGTTGAACAGAACCTAGTTCCGACAGCTTTGCAAGCGCGAAGAAATTCATCCTTTTCCCCTGAACTCATTGGGAGTTTGTTGACGCTGCATATCGCCTCGGATGTTAAGTTAAGAATAAAAATTCTTGGCTTTATACCTATTTGTGTTTGTGTATTCTGTGCTCAGACGTCATAAAAATAAAAGAGATGCAGATTAGTGCTAAGGTGACTGGTAGTGGAGAGAGCGGTTTCCAATTTGAATTGCTGTCATGGACGGGATATTTACACCGCTTATCCTGTGAACGGTCTACGGTTCTGATTCCAGGTTAAACGGTGTGACTAGGTTTATAGCAAATAACGAAGCCATTTTATAGGTTTGCTTATCAAAAGCGAAACAAGCTCTGTTGCCGCCTCTTCACTGTTCGCCCGTCCACCTGTTTCTCTGCAACAAGGCTCTGGGTGAAACTATTGCCTTAAAATTTGCACGAGATGTGTGTTACGTTTCAACAAAATCGAGTATCGAATACAAAACTTTATAGAGTTATACTCTCGCGGGTTACACTGAAGTAAAGGAGGGGTTAATGGAGGCATTAGAGAGGGTCCAGAGAAGGGCCACCCGATTCGTGACAGGTATATATAGTTGCAGGGAAAGCATAAGTGCGATGTTGCAGGAGTTAGGGTGGGAAGACCTGGAACACCGAAGGCGTTGCTCTCGGCGGAAGCTAATTGAAAAATTCACGACTGACACATTTCAGAATGACAGCAAACAAATATTGCTACCAGCAACATTCGTATCTCGGAATGACCGTGAAAATAAGAGAGAAATCAGGCCCAGAACCGGTTCTTTTCTGTATTCATTTTTTCCACGAGCGATTAGGGAATGGAATAGAAAAGATTTACCGGGCGAATAAACTTAAAATCCGACAGGAGTAGCTTTCGATAAAGCTCTCCGGCCATCTTGATCTGGGTTTTCCCAGATCACTCCACGCGAATGCTGGGATGGTTCCTCATAATAGCCCATGGGCGCCTCCTGCCATATCCCATATATCCCATCCAAACAATTACCCTTTCGGATAGGTGCAATGCACTCTCTGCCGCACACTTTTAGTGAATCGCGGAGTACCATTAGGGATTGGAATGCACAGCAAAGAGATTAGCTTTGGTGCTGAGCACCCTCTGCCACCCACAATTTTGTGAATTGCAGAGTATATATGTAGATGTAGATGAATAGTAATAGTAAAGGGGTTCGATATTTTTGAGGGGTATGATATTTTTTCCGATTTTTCCTTTTTTTTAAAAAAAAAACTGGAAAATAATGACGTAAGCACCAGTTAGTGTTTGTTAGCAAGCCTATCGAAAAAACACTGTTACTCCAGGAATTTGAAATTACATCCAAATATCGACCATATCCTTTATTTAATGACAAATTCCAAATACACTTACATCTAATATACTTTATACGATGTGATCAAAACATGCAAAGTTTTAACTATAACTTTACATATGTCAACATTATTTTAATGAAGTGTTATTAATTAAACCGCATTTCATCGTACTGTACCTATATAAATTTGATTGGCATTGAGTTACCGAATTAGCAGCCCGGAGATTCGGTGTCGTGGTGCAGAGTCCGTAACCTAACCTGAACATAGTAACACCATAGCGAGAGTTACGAAATATTTGCAGGGGAAAAGTCTGTACTAATTTTTAAGAAAACATCGATATATTTCGGGATGTACGATGTCGCAGGCGCGATGTATAATATCGCGGGTGTTTTTCAGTAGTTGTACGGTAGCGGGAGTTGATACAAGATGGCAGTTCTTGTGGTCGAGTAGCGGGAGAGTGTGAACAAGTTGGAATGTGAATCGTAATACGAAAACGCCGCGGCATATCTATCGAGATACTTAACAAGGATACAGTGTGGAGAGTGAAGTTATACTGTGTGTGATCGGTAGGAAAACGGGGACAGAATTTGTAAGTGAACTTGGCTGTTGAACTATTACGTTGTTATACCTGCACGAGTGTGGAACAGAATTGTGAATTTATGCTAACATACTGACTCACTGTTAGCACTATCTTACCGAACTTGTATCTTCGGAGAAGAGTCATTAAAGTATATTTTGTCTAGTGGCATATGTCTGGCGGAAGCGTTCATGGGCAATAAAACATCGTAAGCTTTGACGAACTACACGAGTGCAATAACTTTTCTTAGTAGATGGACTGTATAACCTTTCCTTTAGCAACAATCACCTGACTGGCGCCCTGTCTAATTGAATCTATTACATGTATAGTAGCTGGTTCGGCTACAACCATAATAACTGAAGAACTGTACTTTCAAAATAACCACAACTTCTTATTAAGTCGTTACAAAATCTCATGGATTTATTTTTGTGTCAAACGACTGATATGGGAGCGTGCACAAACCCCGTAGCTCCATTTTGGCCTACTGTGAACCCCCCCCCCCCACGTAGCCCTACGTGGTTTTTGCCTCTACCTCCCCCCCCCCACGTAGCTTTTTTCCCTTTTGATTCCAGAAGATATTTTTTACCGTTTTCTCTTCTCAGACGATAGTAAATTATGTAATGAGATAATTAACTGACGGAAATAAATATTCACATGCTGTTGTGTGTTTTGTTCCTCATTTTAACTGTCAAAAATGTTATGAAAGGAAAGCTACGTGTCCTGGCTCGGAACCCCCCCTCCCTCCACGTAGCCCAGCGTAGCCTTCCAGCCAACCCCTCCCCCCCTGGACCGAGACACGTGATTTGTGCACGCTCCCTATTCGACAGCGAGACGTGTGTTTAGATCATCACAGCACGGAACCGTAATAGCGCAAGGCTTGACTCGCACTAGTCCGGTTTTTATCTATAATTAAAATATATCAGCAACTCTCCTGCCAGTTAGGAGACAAAAAAGAACAAGCTACCAGTAAAAAAATTCGAAGCTTACATTTTAAGGCAGAAATTAAGCGCAGTGAAGGTGGAATATTTTGTTATTCCGGTTCATTAGCGCAAGAAATTCACGATTTTTGCGAGAACATTGTTAGATCAGCTAAAGAAACCGGAATAAGTAAATAACAATCATATAATCTCCTCCCCATTGTCCTACACACAGAGGCGGAGATTTTAAATTTAATTTAATTTAATTTAATTGCAATGGAGCACAGGCTCCGGTGGCAATTTCCCTACACACCCATCTTCCCCCTATCCTGCACCCACCTACATTTGCCCTCCACAAATTTTATCTTTAAATTCCTTCAAAGTTTTCGGTAAATTATTCATAATTTCTCTTGGTAACTCATTCCAATCCCTGACACCCCTACCTAAAAAAGAGAATCTTCCCACACCCTTGTGCCTGAAATCGAGTGCCAGCTTGTGGTCATGGTCATCTTTTCCCTTCCATGCACTACTTTTCATACCTATTGCAATATCTTTCCATGCCTCATCGCCAGTATATGCCCCGTACACTCCCATGACCCTTCTCATCCTCCTCCTGTCTTGCAATGAATCCCATTCCAGCTCCTTTATCATATCCGTCACTGATTGCATTCTGCGATAATTTCCAGAAACAAATCTAGCAGCCCTTCTTTGCACCCTCTCCAACTCCTGTATTTGATACGTAAAATGAGGGTCCCATACTACACTACCATATCCGAGCAATGGTCTGACCAAAGTTTTGTAACCCAATTCCTTGACTTCTCTCGTACATCCCCTCATAACTCTCTTCAACAAGTGCAGAACTTTGAAACCTTTTCCTACCACCTGTCCTATGTGTCCTGCCCAGTTAAGTTTGTTATCAAAAGTAATTCCAAGATATTTGCATTTCAAGTCTTCAGCAAGCAATTCTTTCCCCACCTTATATTCATAATTAACCTTTTGTTTTTTATTTGTGTATCTAATAAGCTGACTCTTCTTTACATTTATCTTCATTCCATGTTTACCAACCCAATTAGATATCCTGTCCAGATCACTCTGCAACTGTTTACAATCCTCTATCGTTTTGATTCTTTTATACAACATTATGTCATCTGCAAACAATCTAATTTCAGATAGTAAACAATCAACACAATTATTCATTACAATAATGAATAGCAATGGTCCCAATACGCTACCCTGTGGCACACCCATTTTTACTTCCACTTCTTTTGATACTACATTTCCTACCCTAACTTTCTGTTTTCTACCTTTTAAAAATTCTTCTACCCAGCAAATGACTTTCTTATCCACTCCAATGGTTTTTACCTTATTTACTACCATTTTATGGCTTACTCTGTCAAACGCCTTAGACAGATCTAGTGCTACACTATCAATTTGGCCTCCCTTGTCCATTTCATCTGAAATATCTTGCATATATCCCACCAACTGAGATTCGCATGAATATCCTTGCCTGAAACCATGTTGCCTGCTTGAAAACCACTTACGTTCCTCACATATATTTCTGATGTGGTTGCATATCAATCTTTCCATTAATTTACCTACCACTGATGTCAAACTGATTGGCCTGTAATTCTCAACTCTATTTCTCACCCCTCCCTTATGTACCGGTACTACTATTGCACTTTTAATAGCAGCGATACTGACACGATCCCAAAAAGAAACTGTAATTCCGGGAGCCCATGCCGAATTGCAATGTCAGTTGACCAGGATTATCTGATTCGCATAAATATTCCGAAGGTTTATTTCGGGGTTACTAAGTTTTTCTTCTATTATAAAACAAAAATAAAGGTTCACTTGGACGATTTCGGTCCTAGCGGCAATAGTTACAATGGAGTGAGGAGCAGGCAGGGTGGCTGCCGACCTAGTTGTTACTCGTGGTCGGAAGCAGAGCACTTACCCTCGCTCACAGTCTGTAATTGCCTCGTCTCCTCTGAGTCGGCTCGGGCGGTCTCACAAATCACATTACTCCGTCGACCATTCCCGCCAGACACGTAAACACGATCCATACTAAAACGAATAGTAAGCGCAATGGAGCAGCTACCATCACTAACAAAGATACGCCACAACAAAGATTCGTTATTACACTTGCAGACGTTTTTCAGCTTTTTTCTTATTCTTTTTTTTTTTTTTTTTAGAAAGAATTAGTAAGCTCCACAGGAATTTAAGACAAGGACATTCGTGTTTATTTCATTAATTAAAATCAAATAAAGATATATAATTCACCATATTCGATGTAAGCAGTGTATTTGGATTTCCTTGTGTGAAACACAATGTTAAATGAGAACGTTTTATAACCAGCTTGTTCTCAGAGAATGCCACCATTTTCAAATTCCTCGCAGGATATATATATCATCTTCAGTTTGTACTGAAGATGATATATTTATCCTGCGATAAAGAACAACAGCTGTCTGCAGATTACCGCTGATGGTGAATATGAGCAAAATTTACATAATGATTACATACATCGAAAAAAAATGTTATTAGAAGAATATTGAAAACTTGTAAGTTTATTATTTCAAGCGATTCAATAATTGAAATTAAAGTCTTTCTGAGTGGATATAAGTAAAATCTCTTTGGAATTCTCATACTTGATCAGTTTCCAATCTATTTGTTTGTTGAGACCATTTTTCGGCCTCAAGATTTAGTGAGATTTTTCTGTGCTGTTATCACTAGTGATTTGAAAAAATAAATGTGTTAAAATCACCTAATGATGGGAAGTACCTTTTTATACACTGTTATAATACTTGTCTTTAGATGTTATTTCGTCAACTACAATCTTGTTCGCGAAGTTAAACGAATACTTAAATTTTTCGTTGTTATTACTGCATAAAATAAATTATTAAGAATACGACTCAACCATATTTTACTTTATTTAGGATACTAGCAGATTTACTTTAATTTCTCTTCTCGTTGTTGAGCTCTACGTATATGTCATTTTCTTGGTCTACTCAAACCATATAAAATTTAACTAAGCTATTACAGATTATTCTGTGTGTTTGTTAAGACCACGGAATTTATTTCACGCTATTTGGATGGATCAGCACTTGCAAATTCAGCATTTAGCAGTTTTTGTATAATTTTAAAGTATTTCAAATCAATTTCAATTAATAGTTGACATTAAAAGAATGTTGTTTTAAGAAACTGACAATGTTAGATTGCTTAGTTTGCCGAGTTATTCATTTTTGAGATAGCACGTGAGTTGTCCAATGTTTGAAGTTTTGCCGCGGTCGCCAAGTATACCAACACCATCCAGGGGGTGTTAAATAAACACAGCTTGTCCTGACGTTGTGGAGGTATACAAAAGAGCAGTATAGTGCAGTATAGTACAGCGTCGTAAAATAGGCAATATTTTATTCAGTTTTGTTTAACGCCTGATCGGAACAATTAGGCTTCATCATGTAAGTAATATAGAAATACACAGCTAAAATAACATCAAGCATGGGTATTCTGTGTGAAAGTATCAACGAACATTTTCATAAAAAGAAGAAATAAAATTTAAATTTTGTGAGTCATCATTTGTACTGTAGCAACCTGTGTTTTGATAGAAGAAAACAAGAATTATTTATTGTGAATGTTACTTTTATGGTAGATGGTAAACATCAATTCTTGTTTGGGATACGTGGTGTATGATTAAGAATTCTAATTGGTATTTAATTAATTAATACCGCGATGGTACTTTGCAAGATTAGAGAAGTGATTTGTTTTAATGTATTAAATGTTTTTTTTTTTTTTTAAATTTTGTCGTTTTTCAGTGGAGACTTATAAACTTGTTTCAGCCTATTTTTCATCAGTTGACGAGCTTTCTACCTTTCGAATGGTTAATCACTGGTGTTAGTTGCTTAATATATAAGTTCACGAATAATCACCACGAAACAGTATACTTCAACATTTACACTCCAAAGACGTAAGAGCGTGCTGTGGACGAGTGGCCCAACTTGTCACGAACACATTCAAAATGCTGCTCAGTTCTCTAAAAGGATCTAATTAACTACTACGCAATTTCAAATGAAAGAAATTCGCAAAACAATAGCTGGGTTTAACCACTAAAAATTAATTATTCTTAAACTTCGCAACATGTTGACACGAAGTTCAGCCAATTTAATGTAATCACTGAGAGGTATCCATTAATAGTTACAAATAATGGCTGGCCCATGGATTTAACAATCACTACACACGATTCTCAATACGCAGACATGTCAACCAGCCATCCACGCTACTGCGCGATCTGAATGCAATCCTGTCTGCCACATTCTCTACAACCGAAGATACTGATACTGACTTACAGCTATAGTCTGTTCACCCTCGTCTGGCGGTTCAAGGTCATGTACCCTTGCCCCACTCTTCACATCACCAGCCACTCCCGTGACGCATCCATCCGAGCAGACCGCTGTGTCCAGGTACGTGTGTGGCATTTGTCAGGAGGCACTCTTTTCCCGTCGTATGCAGAGGTAGGAGACGCCGAGTGGGGATACAGCGGAGTGACCTTGAGCCGCCTCTATTAACTGAACGCACTACAACAGAATACACGACCCCAAAGACTATACATCCAAATTAACAGTGGAACATTACGATTTGAAATCCATGTATCACTACAGCAGTCCATATATACACACACAGTTAACTAATGAAAAATAATGGCGGCCGGTGATGTCACAAGTTCGAAATAAATTATATGATTGCTCAAAATATATAAAACTTTTTTTCTTTTGGTTTTTGTCTTGGTTGCAGTACTGTTTCTTACTGTCACAACGTGAAGTGCCGGTGCATTAGCTGGAATATTTCGCGCCATTTAATTGAAGTTTACGTCTGGCAATGTTTTCTTTTCTTCGTCTGATAGGTCTCTCTCTCATGTGCAGAATTTAACTAATACTAATTTTCTTTACCCGGTAGGATTATTGACTTAGATTAACCCACAACAGAGGAGGACTGTGGGGCAATTCGAAACTCTGTCTCTTGGCAGTCAAACTACGATGAGGGATGTAATGCATTTACTACGATAATGAGTGACATGAAACATCGCCCCAGTTCATAGTGCGCACTCGAATGAGATCTCGTTCGATGTTTAATTAATGCTGTTAATACTCGGTGCAGAGCTGAAACCTCTTGCAGCTGTGGTACGAATACCGCAGTAATCACAGTGTCTTCAGCCCTGATAATCGCTGAATGCCAAGAATCTAATCACCTCTGCTCGATTGCAGTTGCAGTGCTCCGGCTAATGGGCAGAAAGCTGTTCTCTTTGGCACTCTCTCAGATGAGTCTTGAAACGCATACCAGGCCTCTTCTGTCTCCTTTCCTCTCTGGAAAATTGCTGCAAAGATATAAAGGATGCACCGACAAGTAAAATAGCTAAACCGCTGCAGAGCTACTGTTAAATTCAAAACCGGAAGAAGTCATTGAAAAAGTTTTTCAGAACTTCGAAATGCTGTTCGTAAATTCTTTGCGACTGTTATAATTCCTTTGAAAGTGTATATAATTAAATTCAACTTTTTGTTAATATGATGCGTTGGACCAGCAGTGGCGTGACCTGAAAATTCATTTTGAAGTGAACGTTCATTTACTTTCAAACTCTGTTCTTGGCAGTCAACGAGAAACCCTGAAATTCTGGAGATGAACTGATTGTGTGTTCCCAAACAGAGATAGATTTACTATTGGTTCTATACAAGCATTCACATTGTGCAATTTTAATAATTTATGTATTTTGCCCCTCTTTGCCCATTTACTCATTTTTCTTGACAATTATCCCTCTATCTTAGGCGGCATTTGTCCTCCACTACCGATAACATAGTACGCTTAACAATGATACATCCAACTTATGTGGTATGCTGCCCCTAACAGGACAAATAGAGCCTTACCGCCAATAGCATCTATTAAACACCAGCCCTTGTTTGATAATTTTTACTAGCGTAAACATTTCTAGGAAAAGTCGTTTCCATTACTTCGCTATCTCGGTTCAAGATGCAGTAATCAATGTTATAATCCAGCATTTTTCAACCTTTTTCTACCGAAGACCCGTAAAATGTCACAGATAATTCTACGGACCAATAACTTATATGGGCCTAATTTTTTTTACCAATGAGTTTTTTATTAATCTCGCTTAAGACATACACCTACAATAAGATCCTCATAAAACGGCAATTAGCACTTGGTGGGTGAGTGGTTAACGCTCTGGCCTCGCATTCGCGAGGACGCCGGCTCGGATCCCCGTCCGGGCATCCAGATTTGGGTTTTCCATGGCTTCCCCAAATTACTCCAGGCGAATGCCGGGATGCTTCCTTCAAAAAGGCCATGGCCGAATTCCTTCCCATTCCTTGTCTCGAAACCTTTCCCGTCTCTAATATCCTCGATTCCACGAGGCGTAAAGATACGGAAAAAGATATATATATCCAGCTGGAAATGTGTTTACTATAGTAACTATGCAGCCATATTCTTATATTATGGAAATATCAGATTTTGCATCGTTGTTGACGTATTCATTGCTTTAAGAAAAATTGGTTTGTAAGCTTATTGTTTATACTCCTATAGCTTTAAACGGTACGAGTACTGTAGCAATTTTATATGGACAATTTTTACTCATTTATTTTTTGTTGTGATATCTTTAATTCAGTTAGAATTGAATATTCTGCCTGCGAATTACGTGTCCCATTTAGCTGACCACAGGCTGAAAATCAGACGTGTCCCATTTAGCTGACCACAGGCTGAAAATCAGTTTTAGTCCACTTGAACACTAATTCGTGACATCATCGTCAGATTATCAATGCGTCAATAAAACGACGACGTTACTTTTACGTTTCCTCAGTTTGAGAATTATTATTGCTAGGAGGTGAATTTTCGTTGTAAACGTAGTTATAATCACATTCTTAATATAAAAATAGTGGATTTCTGTTTGTTCTTATATTGGGGGAAAAAACTGCGCCAAATACGTGCACAGTTACAAACGCTAATCGCCGTATCTTCATCAAGATAAACTGCATCGCTCGAAAACACTACATTAAACACTACTGCTCATAAAAAATTGCTTTAGAATAACGTAGTTATAATTAATTACTACTGAAACTATCAGTATCATACCGACTAATATTTTTGTTTCAGTTGTGCTCTGCATGGCAACCGCGTAGCTCGTGCGGTAGAGCCCCTGAGTACGGCCCAAATGACCGGCGTTCGATCCCCGACGAAGGCGAGGATTTTCCCACAAAGTTGAATGTCCAGAACGGCCCTCAGGACCACCCAGCCTGTTATCAAATGAGTAACGGGGGGAAAAATCCGCGCGAAGCTAAAGAAAAGTGGCAGACCATGTCGCGGACCACGGCACGTCCACTCTAGTGCCTACGGTCAGGAAATACGAATGCGGAACTCTGCCTCCACCCATCCTATTGGAATACAGCTTGATGTTCTGAAAATACTCTACCTTCACCTTTTACGCTTTGCATTCAAATTCTCGAGGTTTGTGTAGTTTTAGAGGTACAATTTTTGCTTTTACTTACTGACTCTCACTTGGTTTTAAATAGAATGAAATATTTCATGTGAACGGGTACTTTCGTTACGTCATATTGAACTATGGTAAACAACGTTTGTGTGTTCACTTGGTTATTGAGATAAATATTAACAGCACCAGCTTATACGATGGCTAATACAACAGGACGTTTCACAAATATCTTAACTGCACATGGAACATAACATTTTTAAAGGATGAGAAAAGATTGCTTGATAGAATACATTTTTAGAGTGTACGCGATCCTGAAATTCCGGAATAATCTGTTCGTTTGTATTCATTTTCAGTGAACAATCGCATAAGAGTAAAAATTATTATCATACTGTCAATGGGATTAAAAACTTACTTCAACTGAAAACAACAACTTTCGTCCACCTATAAATACTAATAATACTGATAGTACACTCTATGCCAGAAAATAATATTGATGCGTCTCATTTCTAAGCCACAGTGACAGATATATTTTATGAGACTTTCTTCCAACAGAATGATTCTCAAGTAGATTATGAACTGAAATTTCGTTATCAGATTTGAAAAAAAAAAAAAAAAATCATTTTCAGACAGTGAAGAGGTTGACGGATATAACTGCTGTTATTGATGAAAACATAGACTGTAAGAAAGTTATTCGAGGAAAAAGTCGTAACGCTTTTAGTGACTCGGAAAGTGACACAGATACAGTATTGCGGTAGGCAGGCTACTCACCAGCGGCGGGATGCTCAGCTCGAGGCCATGGAGGACTCCGTCTACAACAGCTCAACACATTACTGCATAATACACAAAAATTTAACATCGTCACTGGAAAGTGGAAACTATTATTTACGATACAGTATTTAAGAAACTTAAAATATTATGTGATTAATGTGAAAGAATATTTATTTTATGCAAATGAAACTTTTCTACAAATGTTCTAGTGGTTGAAGAAATATGTTACTGTTTTTTCTTCATGAATACTTAAAATGGACAGATCAACAAACATATTCACTTTAAATACCAGTAGTACGTAACATCTCTTGATGTTTTATGCTTTATAAACTTACATTATGTATACCAAAATCTATTACATAAAAAAACAGAAAGGTTGAAAAGAAATATTTATCGTACATAATAATACAGGAAAGGCGCTAGAAATGGCTATAGGTTTAATTATTAGGTGTATAAACCAAAATATTTGGATCATGATCATGATACCTCAACTTTTGTGTTAGCATAGGATCACGCCTCCACGATATTTTCCTATCGTTATTTAAAATCAATAAACAGAAATTGAATATGATTCCATGGTATTTAAATCTCATCAATTCACATAAAGTATTAATGTTTGTGTGAATCAGACACAACATGACCTTCACATAAGAACGAAGTTTCTCTCGGCATTGAGAATTTATAAAATGCTGTCGGGTAACTTTCCAAGTTAAGGAAGTGTCATCACACGATATTTCGGTGATCACATTCACTGTGATAACACTTCGTTAACTCAGAAAGTTACACGAGAGCATTTTATAAATAATCATAACCTTTAACTACCTTAAAATATCAGTCTAATTTTGGAACACATTAATGTCAGTTCAGATAATGACTTTTAGTTACAAACATTGAGGGTCAAAAGTAAGTGGATGAGGGGAAATTGTTTCAAGTTTTAGCAGATTATCGAAGAAAAATTTTCATGGGTCACCAATATGGTGACAGAGTGGTTATAACAATGGAGAATATTAATTTTGTGGTAATACTGGGTACAAAATAGAACCCAGTTTCACCAAATGAGACTAAGAGAAATATATCTAAATCAAACTATCTTCTAATGTTCAGTAGATGAGAAAAGATTTTTGAAGATCGATACACAGAGAAAAGGTTCTTGAAGATATGACCGAATGAAATAGATGTTGGTGAAAATACTTCTTGGTATGATGGTTAACGTAACTTACAGCGAATTCTGAAAAATGGTTGGATGTCTTCCCTCATACCAACTAACAAATTCTGATAAAAATAACAGGGAAAATGTGTCACATTATAAAATGAAAAAAGAACGTTGTAAAAGCCCTCAAACCTAAACTTTAACTGGAATTGTATTTTATGAAGCATTTGTAGCAAGCTAGAGTGTGATTGAAAATGATTTTGCATGTTTGTCTTGTATTTTATTGTAAATCACTGTAAATGGATTTTGATTTGTGAAAAGAAATTATGTAAATACCATTTAATATGTTTAAGGATAGAAATATGCATGAGAATTACTTAAATGTTTGTAATTGTAACTATTAAGGTGAGCTACGATGTTTAAAGGACGATTTACTATAGTTTAAAATTATTTATATGGATAATTTTGTGTTTAAGTATCTTTAATTTTCATTTCTAAGCTTTTTGTAATGATTCTAAATGATTATGTATTAATTCTGATTGTTTTTAATATGTTTTCAATTGATTAAGTATTGTTAATGTTCGAGAAATATATGTCGGAAGGCTTTGTAGTGTTCTATAACTTTCGATAAAACTGATACTCGTATAATGCGACCAGCTGAGACAGTTGTAATTTTTCAACAGAGTTTTTACACGCTCAGTTTACGTCGGCCAAGGACAGTTTTGAACGAACAGTTTTGGTAGTATTGTCTTTGGAAGAAATGTCGACTGTAATCGTTGGAGTGTTGTGTTTATATGTCACTAGCAATAAAACAAGCTAAATTTCAACTGGATCGTGAACTAGTTATTTAATATATGTAAATAAAACCGCGAGGAATCTAATAACGTGTTGGCTCTATGGAATTGTAGCATGGACGCACTGTCACACCCACAATTTCGAGTTTACAAAGAATTTATGTGTAGACCTACTGCAATTCTGGAATACTTTTCCAACCGAAAGACATACTTCTGGCTTTCCAACCATGAGTACAATTACCTGTACCACTATTGCGAAAAGGCTCCTTCATTCAGAATTTGCACATTAATCTATTCTAATATTACGGCTGCCGCAGATGATCAACAGTGTTTTTAATTTCGCAAAGGAAATTTATAAAAACATTCATTGACTCGTCACATAACTGCCTGTAGACTCCAATAAGATATATGAATCTCAAAGTATTCGCTCTAGTGCGGTGAAATGTGATGGCGTTAAACGCCCGCGGTACGGAGCAGCCTGTCGAGTCAGGGAGCGCCTGCAGATGCCGCAGCCCGCCCAGCGGGCGGTGCGCTCGCCAGCCAGTTGCAGGCCCTCCTGACGCCGCTGTCGACGCCGAGTAATTAGGCGGCTGGGCCGGACTGTCAACGCCACGCGGCGCCCACAATGGCCGCCACAAATTACTTCACCGCGACTTGATGCCAGGTGCTGCCTGGCTATTTGCTGCCAGCCACCTGCCTCCCTCGCTCACGGTGAAACTAGCTTAGGTATCTTTACTATCAACAAGTTTCCTTGCCGAGATATAAAATACTGTACACCATTAAACATTTCTGTGGCAAGTGTAGTGTGTTGTTTAAACTGTGTATGTGAAGATGAGGAAAGGGAGAGGGTTAAAACCTGTGCCGCTTATTTCAGGCATACTCCAGTGATAATCACAAAGGGAATTATCAAGTTTAACGTCCAAATCCAAAGGACGAATTGTAATAATAATTCCGTGTGGTCGTAATGATCTGGTGAAAGAGTTTCTATTGGCTACGCATTCCGCCCCTGTCGTAGTCACCTTAACATAACCCAAAAGTCCTACTGTGTACAGGGGACCTACAGTTTAATGTGGAATCCTACCACGGAAGCTTTCAGACGTATTTTACATTACACAGCAAGCTGTGCCGGAAGTAAACGTTGAGTTATGTGTGACAGGGATTCGAACCAAGGACCAGACCACTCCAGGACGAATTATCACTAACAGCGTCGTATATGCCCTGATTCTGTAATCACTGAGTAGAGGAAAGGTGCTTCACCCAGAACTTTGACACAGATATGGTAAAGAGGGATCTTGCGTCATTATTTCTCCTACGCTGCTGGTTATGTCTAGTAGGGTTATGATTTCTTTAGCAACTGGAATTCTAACCAGCAGACACCTTGACAGAGGCCAGCAACCATCACGGCGCAGCAACATTCTATACCAACTGGATATTATACGCATCTCATTATAACCGAGTAGTTTTTCTTACAGTTTAACATTCATTCTGATTCGATTATGGCGATTTTCCCATTACAAAAAGCAAACAGGAGCAAAATGAATCAATTTTTAAGTGTAGTAGAGTCACAGAGATGTTATGTGAAAGTTTAACCATCTACAAACAGTTAAATTTCGTTTCAGCCGAGTTAATTAATTTTCTCAAAGGAAGAGTTATCAGCCAACGATTGCAGGGGTGAAGAGCTTTTCCAAAAACTTGCACTACACTATGTATTGATTATTTTCAAACTTTTTTTTACAGAGTTACACATTTTTGTAAAAAAGATAAAATTAAAGATATGCCATTTACTGCGGCTGTGAAATCCCCTTTTTATCACAAGATAATAAAGGAGACAAATTTCGCCCAGTTTTAGTGTCAGGAGGAACAGGTACACCGATTCAAAAGTTTATTGACACAAGACCTCAGTACATCGCTCTATCGCTATTAACCAAATCTGAAAAAACTTCATTAGTCAAAATCCGTCTAGTTTGAAATTGTGGCTGTTGTTTGAAAGCAGCGTATTAGAAATAATTGCTATCATTAACTGCATTAATTGTTTTCTGAATGTTCCAAAGAGTTAGTTTACAAAGGAACATTTACTCTGTCAGAAATCACAATTTTCAAGTACCTACAGATACATGAAGTCAGTTTCTGTCTGAGAACATGTATCTTTAATTTTAAGTAACAGCTGTTGTATTAATTAAAACGAATTTTATAAAATTATCTGAAATGAAAACAACATTAAATAACATACGCCAAATCCATTAGAAAAAAATTTCAATAGACTTATGATTTTTATTTAAAAAATGTAATATTCTTGAGATGTTCGTAAATTTTATAAACACAAGTTCTCAAGTATCGTGCCATTAATAATAAAAATACGAAGTTTTCACATAAATAATGAATGTAGTTTATTCTAATTTCCCTACACTATTTCTTTCATGGAAAACAGTGAACGAAAGTTGGCGGGATGCTTTTCTTCTACCCCGTGTTGGCAGTGTCCTCGTCTCAGGAGGCTATTCGTGGAAGCGGTGTTGCGCCTCGGGGCTATCTTAAATTCAACACGTATCTGCTCCGGAGGGCTCTCGTGCATGAAATTACCCGACTAAAAAAAAAAAAAAAAAACGCACGGGCCGGAGTCGAGAAGGAGAGACGCGTAATGAAGCTGTTATGTCACTAATGGACAAGTATCGGCACCGGGAGGGGGCAATCACGGCGCCTCATTAGGACACGCACCCAGTACACCGCCCACACACGCCGCTCCGACAACAAACTGTTTGTACTTTACGCGTGTGCCAGAAAAGGAGCGAACTTGAAATACAGATGGCCACGCTTCCAGGGATCGCAACTTCTTGAGGACACCAGAAGGGAGATTTACAATTTTAGTTGTAATGATTATTTATTCACCTGCTCGGTGTGGAATATCATCGCGAACAATGCAACTTAATGAATAAATATTATATTCATTTTTGTTCAGTAGTCTATTGTCAATTTAATAAAAAAACAACTGGATTTACACTTTAAAAAAAAATTAAATTGCAACGGAGCGCATGCTCCGGTGGCAATTTCCCTAAACATCCATCTTCCCCTTTTTCTGCATCCACCTACATTTACCCTTTACAAATTTTAACTTTAAATTATTTCAACGTTTTTGGAAAATTATTCATTATTTCTCTTGGTAACTTATTCCAATCCCTGACACCCTTACCTAAAAAAGAGAATCTTCCTACACCCTTGTGCCTGAAATCGAGTGCGAGCTTGTGGTCATGATCATCTTTTCCCTTCCATGCATTACTTTCAATTCTTACACCAATATCTTTCCATGCCTCATCACGAATATACGCCTTGTGCGATATAATCATTTATTCAGACTCATCGTTCGATGCTTTTATGTTTAATACCTTTCGTCAACAAGGCAAATTTAAGGACGATTGGACAACAACGTAGAAATACACTCAAGTGACACGTATCAACTTTTATTGTAGTTAATCAGTTGTATTTCAATTATTCATTATTTATGTAGAACCATCCGTGAACTAGAATACTTCTGGTATAATTAAACGTGATTTTTTTTTTACAAAAATCCGTATTTAATACATTTACTACAAGGTTTAGTTTAGACAATGTTTTCAGTTTTATATGTCTGTTAAAGAGTTAATACATTGTTGGTAATTTTCATAAAAGCTCCTTTCGCGTATTTAAGACAAAGTGTTATGAAAATGTTGTCATTGCAATACTAGCTTGTTACCACTGAGTTGTACCAAGTACTTCACAACAAGTTTTTCCAATCATGTTCTAAGAGACGCCGGTTCCAGTCTGGGACTTGGGTGAGTTTTTTAAGCGTCTCGTTCATGTTGTCTTATCTTTACAAACACTTTCACATGATTTAAGTATAGACGATGATGTTATTCTGAAACACAGGAGATGGCTCTATAGTTTAAGCGACGTCTTCTGAATTTTGTGATTTAAGAATGCTGACGGCAACTTTTTTTTATATATAGATAATAAAAACGTAGTTTCAGGGATATGTGGAAATTCATGCTGCTGCTACATATTATGTTTTTCTGAGAGCTTAGCAGCTAAAACGAATTGGTTTAATTGTGAACTCTTAGCAGCGCCTAAGAGTTTCGACTCCTTTACCACGTTTTGTGTTGGTGCTAGTTGTGTTTGTGCTGTTTGGCAGTGTCCGGAGGTGTGAGGTGCCCCGTGTGCCGTGAGGTCAGCGCGCTCGTTAATCCACTATTGTGGTCCAGGCGTCGTGTCAGGGACGAGCTACTACAGTGTGTGACCTCCATCCACGTGCCAACTAGCCACTTGCAGGATGAGAATTTCTCTGCTAATTTCCTTTAAGAGTTAATCCGCCGTTACCCTTTCAAGTTCGATCAGGTATGAAAGGATACGCACTTTTCAAGTATAAAAGAAATTCAGGAAATATTGGTAACGGTGCTGTAAATTTTACAGTTTGGCATAAAGGATATTTATTAAAATACAGTTATTCAAAGAAGGAAGTGTATAAAATTATAGCTTCTTTCAATTCAATAGTTCGTTTAAATCAGCAATTGAAAATTATATCTAATTTAACGTTAATTACCAGTACTAAATAAGTATTAGGTAATACTGAGAAGAACGATACAATACATATTTTATTTTTCTTAATACACTTGGCTGATTTCTAAATATTTTATTCTCTGCAGACATCAATCAAAGGAGCTGATTTTTAGTAACATACGTTTAATAATCAGATACTAATCAACTAATCATGTTAGGTCATCTGATATCTATTGTAAGTGATACGAATTGAAGCTCGTAGATGAATCGATATTAGGTCAATAACTATGTGGGCGCAACCTTGCATTCTTCAAGGAATCGTTTCCAATGAGTAACCGGTTTATTGGTGTCCCCAACCACAGTGTAACCAAATAGTAAGAACGCAAACGTGGTTGAGATCTTTAAAGTCATACCAACTTGAATAACTGACCGTTGCGTTTGTACAGGAGGCAATAATACGAGAAATAGTAGAAACATTTACTACAGTCTGACATCAGATAGAGAGTCATACACTACGTAAGATGATCCGTTGTAAATATTCAAAGCATTGTCCTATCGCTATTGTAAGCGGTACGAGCGATAAAGTGCTCATACGGATATAATAGAATCGTAAAAATTGAAGTCGTATTGTGGGACCCCGAGGCAAGTTTACGGTCAGTGAAAGCTGTTGGTACACTGACACAGTATCAGATAGTGTGCCCCTAACTCAGCTCGTGGCTGGCACGTTGTAATAACGCGCGGGCGCCCGTCCTTTGTCCGAGGGACTCGTAATGACCCGAGGCGGCATGTCTCGAGTCGATCCTATCCGTCTATTGTTTCGGACGCTGTAAGTGATGAGGCACCGCCACGGTGCACTAATGTTAGGTGCACGGAAAAAATGAAATTTACTACGGACGTCTGTAAGTTTGTGGCCTGACCAGCAAAAAGTACAGCTTTGCGAAAACTACAGACGACTCTCTAGTACTTTGAAGTTTATTATTACCCTCCAAAATTAGTCTAGCCTGTGAAACATCCTTTATTTAGTGACATCAGATAGAGAGTAATTAAACCCAATGGAGGAAACAGAAATTAGTAAGGTAAATGTTACGGGTTTTTTACGGCTAGTGTACTTTTTCGCGGGGTTGGTGGAGGTAGAGCCCCATGTTCCAATTACAATCTTTTCGGCACTAGAAGCGACGTGACGGGGTAAGAGACACGCTCCGGCCATTCTTCCCGCAGGCTGAATGAGACTGGATAGCCGTTCCGGACGTTCAACTTGGAATAAAAGTTTTCGGCTATCTCTGGGATCGAATACCGGCCGTTCGAGTCGTAGACGGATGCCCCAGTGCCTGAGCTACGCGCACGCCAAAACAGAATTTCGTGCTGTGATTAAATATTTGGGCAATGAACAACTCGGCAATTGAGAAGGCATTCAAGAACGACACTGCGTTGCATTCTAACAGAATACTGTGGGTGGGTATGAGAAAAGTTTCTGCCCGTTGGTGACAAAGCTTTTTACAACAAATCAAAAGCCAGTTAGGAGGGAGGTAAATGTCTCCTGAATATTTTGCCCTTTTTAAAGCCAGTCTTGTAGATTTCCGAGCGTTGGTGAGTGGTAACGCTCTGGCCTCGCATTCTGAAGGACGCGGGTTCGAGTCACCGACCGGCCACATATAGTTAGGTCTCCATGGCATCCCCAAACCATTCCAGGCAACTGCTGGGATGGCTCCTTCACGTTGCTTGCGCGTCAGCCTCTGATCCATCTAATGACCTCGACGTTAACGATGTGTACACCCGAAGCAAAAACAAAAATCTTACTGTTACAGTCGATTATGAACTGCCAGAGGGAAAGGATCATTGATTTTTCCAGGTTATGTGCTACAAGATCAGATAATCAGGTTTGTGTTTTGTAATATAAAGAAGAACACAATGAAGTTTTATAGTCATGGTGAGCTCGATGGGTAACATTATTATGATCACTGTACGGAACATAATCCTAAGTATGCACAGTACAATGGCAACTCAATAACTGCTCTTAAAGAGTCTAAATGTGACCAGACAGTAAATAGGTAGGGATTTGTGTTTGAATTTTGCAGGTTATTCTCTGACCTTAAATTTTTAAATTTTCATAAGGATCACCTTCTTATTCTTAAGTCGCCTTCTCCTATTGGAGGTTGGCGGTCCACATAGCTAGCTCTGAGCGTGAAACTGCAGCATGGAAAGCCTCTTCAGACGTGCAATTGAACCATCTACGAATGTCTTTCAGCCACGAATTCGTTCTCCTCCCAACAGATCTTTTCCCTTGTATTTTCCCTTCAATGATGAGCTGCAGTAGCTGATACCTCTCGCCTCTCATAATGTGTCCTAGATATTGCGTTTTCCTTTGCTTTATAGTGAGCAGCAAATCTTTTTGTTTCCCCATCCGATGAAGTACTTCTTCGTTTGAGACTTTCAGCACCCAAGGATCAGCTACATTTCGTTTTCTCAACATAGAGTATAAAAAGTCTCGGAAGCAGACTAAAATGTTCTCTTCAGCATTATGATAATCGTGACACCTATTGTCGGATATCTAAACCTCAAATAGAATAGCTCGACCTGAACCCCAAAAACGAGATTTTCTTGGAAAGGAGAAGGTTTGGAAAATGATAAAAGTTTCGCGTTGTTGTAGTTAGGTTACCACGAAATTCTATGAAATACTTTGGTTTTAATCTGTAATTAATAATCTAACACTTTCGGTTGTTTCTCTTATTTTATTGATACTCAAATGTTTGTGCAACAGTTCTATTTCTTCCAAAACAAAGATATTAAATGTATGCGTATATGCTTTAAAAACAAATCTTAGATGGTAGGCTAAATTTATACATCATAGCGGAAAGAAATGTATTTAATGATGACAGTAATTTTAGTTTCAGACCCCTGATGTGAAGATCTTTGTGGGTGGCTGTTGTATACTCTAGAGTTATTTAATGGGAAGGGCGTTAACGACTGAACGCATTGTTTTAACGGTTGAAGCAAAAGAAAATCTTGAATGATGCAACAGGCTGACAGAACTTGGAAGGCATACTAATGAACGGGAACTGGCATTTTATGCTGATGCGGAGAGCACTTTTTTTGCCGTTAAACGTCGTATTGGGAGTTGAACTGTGAAGAAAATGTATTTAAGAGAAAAAGTGTGAGAGAGAAAAATCAGTGAAAGTCTCTTAAAATGTTGATATAATTTTTGTAATGTTTTCTTGCTGTTTCAGCTTTTCTCAGTTATAAAAGTCACACAAAATGACAAACAGACAATATTTATCCGATTTGTCATACGGTGATGCCCGCCATCTTGTATAGAAACGAGCATTCAGAGATAATATGTTATTTTTGCAGTGCTGATAACATTCCGCAGTTGCGCATCGTCTCATATTTCGGCATTTCTAATTAAATTTCTAGCGTCTTTTCCGCAAAGCAAGAGCGCAAAACGTGAAGAGGACATGTTAGCGAAGCAATTACACCAAATTTCAACAGGTTAGTACCAATTTCGCGTGAGTTCCGAAAGTGGTGCAGTGTCAACATTTTGTTTAGTTATTTTTATTGACTCATACATAATGCGATTGCTTTTAAAGAAACAGCAATGATGAGTAACGTAAGTTTGGATCGTCTTTCTACTACAGAAACAAAAAACTGATTTCTATTCAGATGCGTTCTTTCGTAGAGTGGTATTGAGTATTGCATTATGAATTCCGGTGGGAGTAGAAAGGCAGTAAAGAATGTGACTGAAATTGTGATAATTACAGTAATATCTGCAACCCGTATCCGAAGAAAATATCTGTAATCCACGAGGTGAAAGAATGGCTCATTGTGAGCGAAGAGTTTAATATAAGAAACGAAACTCATATTTCACATGACACCATGCATAACCGCTGCAACTTGAGGAAACTGCTATCGGTAATCTGTTTTCCTAGAAACTTGATAATAATAAACACTGAACTTATTTTCAGCGTGGTCTGGGACTAAAGCCATTAAAATTCAAATAGTTATAACTAAATATATTCAGTTTCATTAAATATCTATAGATAGTGCGCTTAGGAAACTTTTTATATTTTTTTAATTAAATAGTAATTACGATGGAGCAATGTTTCTACGCACCTAGCTCTACATTAAACGAATGTTCAACTTACATCAATTCACTGTTCGAGATAAATTGTTCAGCACATCCATCGACAATTTATTTCATTCTTTGACATTTTATCTGCAAATGAAAACTCTCCCATTCCCTTATGCCTGAAATTAAGAACTGGTGAGCGTCTGTTCCCTTTCACATACTGCTCGTAATTCTTCTCCTAATACACGTTCAAACCATATCGCCAATGCATTCCTCATAAAAACTGGAAATCTCTTTAGTTGCCTGCTGTTTTCCAATTAGTACCAATCGAGCTTCTTTTTACGTTGTAATGTCCAGAGTAAGTGTAAACTGATATTTTCAGACATAAATTACATTTTAATTGGAATTTTATCCACCAGATTGTCATTTTAGCACTTATAATAACACTGGCTCAGGTGATTATGCGTACTAGTGGACGAAAAGGATCAACAAGTTGACGCAGATCTCATTAGTTGGCTCTTTCATTAAATATTCTCATCATTACGATGCTTTATATCAAATTTTATATTTGTCTGAAGCTCCATTTCAGGCATGGTCAGATAGTTAAACATGTCATATTATCTACAAAAATCTCGTCTATTCGTACGGGAAAATTCTGAAAGTATTGCTTATGATAAATCAACAGATGACTAGTAAAACTGCATAAACGTTCATTGATTTTGTGTAAATGTCTAAGAGCAGATACTCCAGACGGAATAATATTTCAGAAGTGTTCTTTAGTTCACTTCGAGCTACATCTTTCCATATATCATTAACTTCCTGCAAGTCTACTAAATGCAAGCCGTTTTCTCAAGCACAGTGTTGTCGTTACAGATGATCAACAAACACCAAACAACAAACGTCATAGGTTATCACGTCAAAAACAAATGATACAAACTTACGCATTAACCGAATGTAACACGCGTAGTGAATTCATTATCACTGTCTACATTTGCTAACAAAGAATTTATCTGTTCAAAAGAGAGTGGATATGGTGGTGATAAAACCATATCTCCAGTTGTTGAAAGGGGCTTCTGCTGCAGCAAGCGCTTAATGCTGTGCTCGTTGCTTTTGGCTGGGCTTTCAGGCGAGTCAGACTTAGCCAGCACAAGAGCTCGGAGTGGCTGCCTTCCCGGGCAGGACTAAACAAATTAAACCCTCCTTCGCGTCTCAAAAGGCAGTTTCTCTTCTGCCGGCCGGAATTTTTACAGGCCCTTAAACTGACCTTCAACAAAGCATTCTTTTGTTTATGTCAAGTAGGCTGACACACGCCTTTGTTCCGAATTAACGCTAAGCCATCGGCCCTCTTTACCCTGTAGGATTACCTACTAAGACACAACAGAGACGGAATGCGAAAAATTCTAACGTATTCCACCACGTTAAGACCGCAAGAGATTTATTTTAGCGGAGCTGTAGCCCAATCCGATTACTCACACTCTGCCGTTTGCCTTTCCATTTTACGACGACTGCCTTGTGCCAGTGGAATATTTGATCCAAAATTAATCTCTCCTTTGTGGATACCAGTCCTTATCGGTATGAGGAAAGAAAGAAAACGTAGAATCATTAGTTGGATACCTTAATTTTTTTGATTTTATCATTCCTGACTTTGCGATACAAATACTTGGGCGAGAGCGATTAGTATGGATAGTCTGTTTAAATTTTGAAGCCATACTTGGTACAACACCTTGTTCACTCAGAATCGGCGGTTCAAGGTCACGTTCCCCTGCCCCCGCTCCTCACATCATCACTCCATCCCTTCCTCTCTCCAAGCTGAACACTGTGTCCAGATGGGTGATTGGTAAATTTCACCTCGACATATAGGGGTAAAGGCAGTGGAGTGGGGATAGAACAGACTAACCTTGAGCCGCCTGTATTAACTGAACGCTCTATAGCAGTTTAACTTGGTTCGCTTGGACCGTAAGAGTACACACCAACATCTTAAAACAAATATTAAGAAAATTCTAATCACCGGCTCCTGTAGGTCACTTCCTTTACATGAAGGAAGTTTGCAATAAACAATATCTTCATTACTCGGCAATATACAATGCCACTCGTAAGTTGAAATCACGTAAACATTTCGACTGTGAGAAGTAACTTCTCTTTAAATACGAATTAGTGGACACTATTATATTAATCCCTTTGCCTTTCACGTCACGTCAAAATAAAAGTACCCTATTCTTGGGAGCACCGGCTGTCCATTAATCGAAACCTGATCAAAACCTAACCAGTGGTTGTTGAGTGAATTGTATTCAGCATAAATTATCTTAAATTTATCAGCTTTCTAAGCCACATGAAAAGTAACTTTGCTCTATTTGCCAGCGAGATCACTTCCTGTCCCGTTATAGAAACTCCATCAAAATCCTGCCAATAGTTTTAGCGTAAATCACGGCTTACTTAAACTTTAACTAAAATTTATTACTATACAATGCCACATCAAAGTGAAACATCCTTTATTTGGCGCCTGAAACCAAGGGCTGTATCAAAACTGTATCAATACACAACTGATGGTATTTGCGTAAATCGCTTTCAACGAAAAATGATCCTTAATTTCTCGTTTCTTGACGTCACATGAAAATGAAACATGCCATCTTTTGCACGTCAGCGGGCTGTAAATTAACTGACAAACAATGATTTTTGGGCACCACAACGTTTCTTGATCAAGTCTCATTGACAATCCTATTATATAAAACGCTAACGTGGCGTCTGCGTGCGTCATCTATAGCGGCTCCTGCTATTGGCTAGAGAACGGCCAATCATCAACCACCATATTACATTCGTACCATCGTCTTGCTTTTCGTTTATTTACAGCTAGACGCAGAAATTTATATAAGGAGAAGAAGATTCAATATTTACGCTATTTTATCAGTTAGACGCAGAAATTCATGTAAGGAGAAGGGGATTCAATATTGACGCTATTTTATCTGTATCAGTTATCAAAACTAGGTTAAACGATAACCTAAGAATTTTTTTTGCAGACGATAAGACACAATGAAGTTTATTAAAAACTAAGAGAAACGCAAATAAATAACAGTTATCCGTTTTCGAAATTATAAAAATACATTTATTTAAATAAAATATAACCAAATATTCTGATAATCTAACCAGAATAAGGTACTCATATCACGAAAGATATAATTAAAAATGATTTCAATTTATAATTCGCAATTCAACAAAGATATTCTTGCAGCCAAATATCGGCGAGCAGAGATAGAAAATTAATGCGAGGCAATCATACGTTACTAAGCTCTGTTACTAAGTTACAGTTGGTACGTTCGTTTAAATTTACATGTTGCTTTTTGTTTATTTATGACAACTAGATGCAAAAATTAATGCAAGGAAAAGAGTATTCCATGTTTGCGTTATTTTATCTGTACCAGTTATAAGAACGAGGTTAAAACATAACCTAAGAATGTTTCTGGCAGATGATAAACAATGATGTTAATTAAAAACTCGAAAAAAGTTTACACCATATTTACGAATCATGAAATGTATCACCGAGATAAATGACCGTTATCCGTTTTTGATATTATACTTTCCGTCATTAAAGTAAAATGTATTTATTTAAATAAATCATAGTGAAATACTCCGATAATCTAACCACAGTATGGTGCTCATATCACGATGATTTCATTAAAAATGGTCGATAATCGCTTTTTCATGCAATCTTTTCCAGAATAAATTCAGACTACCACCATAGGTGCTGCCTGTCGTTATTCATATGAGGGTAATAAAAGCTATGATTTTCGAATGCAATGTTAATGTAGATTGTGGCTAAGTTGACCAGAATCGCAACTGACACATTTGTTACAGCATAATTCGCTCTGAAATGAGTTTTACAAACCATTTAAACTGTTTTCATAAGCGCCATGTTACTGGAAGTATTATTTATTACGGGGGAAAGAAGTTTCATATTTATCGTGCTAAATTATCCCTGGACCAGGAATAAAACTGATATTACATTGACAGCAAAAGTTTTTGTGGGATTCCTAATTTGTTTTCAATTTTATTGGTTCTATACTTCCATCATCAATAATTCAGTAGAAGTTACTACTGTATCGCTATGTGAACTGCAAATGAAATATATAGAACATTACAAAATCCAGGCCATTAGCATTATGTAATAACAATTCCATATAATTAACCAACTAAAAAAATGAACTGCCAGGATATTGCATTCAAATCGTCATTTTTGACGGGCTCGAAGCTAGTCTGCGTGATAAATATGTAATTATACCTACTTCACTAGCTCCTCATGACCTGTCATCCTCAAAATTACTCGTCGTGCTGAAAACGTGAGTGGCCTGGTCGCTCAGTGGTTAAGCCGTCTGCTTGGACATTGGGAGATCCCTGGTCCGAATGCTCCTACGTTCGGATTTTAAAAGGCTCTTAACCTGACGTTCACCTCTGGCACAGCTTGATGAGTAATGTGAAGTACGCCATAATGCTTCCGTGGTTAGGATTCTACGTGAAACTGTAGGACCGCTTTATCCGGTAGGGTTACCGTGTTTGGTTAGGCAAGGAGGAAATGAACTGGCCGCCCTGTCTCCATTACCAGTCTAAGCACATCTCCTACAGTAGGGTTCATCCAGATTTCGGGTTCAATATCAAGCTTAACTTTTTTTTCTGTTAACGCGTAATATAAGTGTATTATAACGCCGTAGCTTTTGACAGATGCTTGAGACAAGATTTAATTTAACTATGAAGTGGTTTTAAAATAAAATGAGACAACTTTTTCTGTCAAGAGTAGGGAACGTTTAACCCCAGTACAGTTTTATACAAAAAAAAGTGTGTAATGTTAGTGGAGGTAATATTCGAGAAGTAGCGGAAGATTGAATTTTGGTATTGGGACGGTTCAGTTGTGTGTCTTGTTGCGCGATTCTCCCTGTGAGATGAATTAGATCAAACGGCAGTTAATTATTTATTCCGCAACGGTAGATGTAGTGCGTGCTACACCCGATATTGCAACTCTGGAGCAGCTTCACAGGGGAACTGCACTCTCCAGGGAGGTAATTGGCCGCACCGTTGGCTCAATTCGTTTGTGGCACTGCGATAGGGTTAGCTGCTATAATCGTGGTGGTGGTAGATGGTAGGAAAGGTGGTGGAGCCCAGTTCCTAATCGCCATAGTGCACCAAACGTCTCCGCCGTGCACATAGAATGGAGGCATTCGACACTGCTGATGGTTATTCATCCGTTTGATGGGGACTTTAGACCTTGCAGCCTCTAGGTGTGTTTCGGAAGAGTAGACCAGAATTGACCCTCTCCCTTCTTTCATCTCTCACCCACAACACAAACAACACTCTTCACTTACAGCAACATGTAAGAACACAGCCACATTGCGGAAGACTACGGGAAACCACTGTAGTTCACATTTCCAGACATATACATCCCCTACGGTAACCGCCTACACTCGGAATAGTTTATGGCATGATAAAAAGAAGGAGCTTTGTAGATGCTAATTTACTCATCGGAAGGTTGAGACACGAAAACGGGAGTACCGTTATTATTGTTAAATTATGCTGCGTATGCTGTGATGTCCTTGTTAAGCAAAGTGTGTTGTATGCATTATGAATGAATGTTAATCTGGTGTCGAGATCCAACCATGGTTACTGCAGTTCAGCGAAATTAGCTAAGAGGATAGTATTCAGTGCATGCTGTAGCAGTTACGATACAGGCTTTTAATGTTCATAAAGGTAGGAATGCAAGCAATATCTGTAGGTTCCTCCGATTACCAACATGTGACAGTTCGTATTTACTAGTGTAAAACGGCAAACCACATAAACAGTCTAAGAGTCAGTCTTTTAAAGTTAACTTCGACACGATTATTAAGGACGCAGTCAATCTTCGGAGAAGATATCCACACCCCAGCAATTCTATATATAACAGTGTGTAAGTTCAGAATGTCCTTTAATGTTAGAAGTTTAGCGATTTTGTCCTAATGGAGTGAGGAGTAAATATTTCTTTGGTAAAATATTAGGCATGTATCCTCCCAAACTTCCACACAACACGAAGAGTAAATTGTTTTATATAGATGAAGTGGTACAGTGTAAAACGACACGTAATGTGGAACGGAGAAAAATGATGCCAGTGGATAATTATTTTCTTTCGTAGTCGTGGATGGCTGTGCTTCAAGAATGTCATGTCTTCAAACGAAGTGATTGTATTATGGAAAGAAATTGTCTCTAAGCAGGTACAGACCGACGGCGAATATTTATGAAGAAAACTTCACAGATTTCGTGATTTGACTTATTTGGTTGATCTCACCATTCTATGAAACAGAATCGTAGAAAACATAGATCATAAAATTTTCTGGAGCTAAAAAGGCTAACACAGAAGTATTTGTTAACTTGAAAATGTTGTGACGTAAAACTGTTAATTATGCCAGTAAGATGACTATGTTCCGTTCAACCGTTCAATAATTTATGAACATCACTTTGCCGGATCTAATTTGGTAGGAAAAAATGTGTCTTTTTTTTTAATAATAATAATTTTTCGTGTATACTACCGGGAAAGCGCGTCAGTTTTATACAACATTTCGAGTTCGATTTCCGACTTCGTCTTATGGGGATGTGTCGGGCTCCGGGAGATTCTGTCGTTATATAGCTCTCGTCGGGCAGCGGTTGCCGGTGACGTTGGTGGTGGGGTAGGACTAGGTAGCGCCTTCCCTGCAGGTGGTACTCACGTCGAAGGCGCCCTTGATGAGCGGCCCGGCCTGCCCCACGTAGAGCGTGGAGGCGGAGTCGAAGACGAGTTCGTGCGGCACCCTGCGCGCCGCCACGGTGTCGTGCTCGTGGCAGTTGAGGAACAGCGTCACGTTGTCGGTGGAGACGCGCAGCGAGAAGCGCGCCCAGCGGCCCGCCAGCTGCCCCACCACGAACGACGCCAGCGTCTGCGACACGAAGTGCTGCGACGCGTCCGTGTACAGCAGGCTCACGTTAGACTGCCCCGGGCCCGCGCCGGAGATCTGACCACACACAACGTGCCAACGATCAAAGTACAATCATCACATATTTCACTCATTACATAATATTCATACAAGGATAAATTCGAATTGTAATGCAAAACAATATTTTGTGGCTACGGAGATTGTGAAAGGAATATGTTGTGTCTGTTATATAATCACGAAGCAGAGTCGTTTCTTGTGAATTCCCGGGATGGTGAAAGTACGGCCGAGGTAGCAGGACGGGCAGGGTATTGCTAGGCTCTTGTAATAATGTTTTGCTAGCGGGGAATAAGGGGTAGCGATTGAGGCAAGCGTGTATCGGCATAATTTAAAACAATAAGGAGACAATCTGTAGACAGTTATAGCCAATATTTGCTAGCCAAGAAAATATTTTATGAGTCAAGCGGCCATACTCCGAAGCACTAAAGCGATGTGATGGAGTAAACTTTATTTTTTCACCATTGAACTGGTGATTCAGGAAGAGGTAAATATTGAAGGAGGTTGTAGTATGAACAATATTCAGGGAAAAAAGTTCATATAAACATGTGTCCGGTTTCCATTCGTTTTCTAGATACAGATGCTGGAATGGTATGCATAAAATAAACCTCCGAAAGTGTTCAAGAGGACACAGATCACTTATTGAAGTACTTTATTCATGCACAAACACTTGTATATTTTACAAAAGTTTTAAATGTTCGAAAACCCACCATCAACTTTTATACACTTTGCAGCTCTCTTCACAATAGTACGTCATGGTGTACTTTCATGAGCGTAGCAATGTTTAAAATGCGAGAAAGCAATTCGTCTCTTGTGTTTACTTTTTCTTTGTACACTTCGTTTTTCAACCATCCGCACACACAAAACTCTAATGGGGTAAGGTCCGGCATAAAATCTCCGAAACGAACGCAAATAGGACACTTGTTTATATGAACTATTTTACTCAATATTATTCATACTACCATCTCCTTCAATATATACCATTCCTCCTGAATCACCCTGTATATAACTTCAGCAGAAATGATGATCTCTGGTGCAATATCATGACGCATTTTCTACTTCTTGTTCTTGCACTGAGTACCTGTGTCGCAATCATTTTTTGTATATATGAAATCTGATCTTTCCCCACGGGTGCAATACATGAAACTTACTACAAAAACCCAGACTAAAGCCCTAATTACACTCTGTAAAGACTTAGAGGCGCCACAAGTCCAAGAAGATAAAATCTGCCTGGACAGGGAAAGGTGGCGAGCGATCTTATACCGCACCTGGGAAACTGGAGTCGGATGAAGATGAGGATTGACTCTATATAATGTGTAACTTCAAATGAGGTTATGCCATACTTATCAATGGACTTTTCTTCCGATTTTTTCGTTATTGACAAACTCATGCTCATTTAATGCATTACGTTGCGGTTTTATTTTCTCACATTATGTAGCCAACTACCTTGTTACTTAAAGTAAACCCTTAGATTCTAATTTTTTTATTTTCAAACAATTTACTTTTCTATTAGAATTTCAAAATATCCGGATATTTATTCTAAAGGATATAACGATTCTAAGGTATTCTACTAAATTAATCTACCATATACACTAATTTCCCCACACCAGAAACAGTGAATATCTGTGTATTTACATACTGCTAATCAATAAACTGTCTACACGGGAATGTTCTTTTCTGCACCACTGCTGGCCTGTGCTGACAGCCAGATAACCGTTGCAATAACAGGGACTTGTGAACTTTTTTTTTAACTGCTTAATGTCTTTAGAGACGGGAAAGGATGGGGGGCAAGGAATGGGAAGGAATTCGGCCATGGCCTTTTGAAGGAATCATCGCGGCATTTGCCTGGAGTGACTTGTGAACTAAAGCTTTTGGCTATAAAGAGGTGTTTGTACACTTCTGTTTGTGCTGCCTGTAGCAGTGAATCATACAGCATAGTGATAACCTAATGACGCTAGTGAAAGATGTGGGAGGTTCGTGTCTCACCTGCACGCCTAGCTGCACGACAGTGTCGAGTGGGTTGACGACTGCGAACAGGAAGCCGCCCTCCCTGGTGTTGGGCCTGACCGTGGCCACGATGGAGAACTCTGGGTACAGCTTCTCGGGCATGAAGAGTCGGTACGGCGACTTGATCTCGGAGCCGGGCCGCAGCCCAAACGCGGGGAACCCGTCCAGCCCGTTGTCGAAGAACTGCGTCTTCTGGTCCTGGAACGGGATCTTGATCGCCTGCAGGATGTCGTGCTCCTGGAACGCGTCTGTAAAAACACAAACAACACCATGTCTTACTACCGCAACGAACGCCATGAATGTTTTAAGTTGAACACCGTTTCATCCGATGCGTTTCGCTCTTTTGGTGTCGGGCATCGTCAGTGGGCTTTTTTCTGCTTATTGTTTTACACTACTTAGACGTGAGGGTCAATAGAGGCGGGGTTGGACTGGGAATAAGGAATGGGAAGGAATTTGGCCAGGGCCTTTTGAAGGAAGCAACCCGTCATTCGCCTAAAGTGATTTGGGGAAACCATGGAACACCCAAATCTGGATGCCCAGGCGGGGATTCGAATCAGTGTGCTCCCGAATGCGAGGCCAGAGCGTTAACCGCTCACCCTCTACGCTCGTTAAAGTTATTGAAATGGTTGGGTACATTTACAGCCACTGACGACGCCCCACACCAAAAGACGAAACGGTCTAGCGAAAACATTAATAAATAAGTTGTTAAAAGACGGAGTTTAATTTAAAACATTCGTGCAATAACTGTAGGACATGATCGGTAATAATGTTATATCTGCTAAAATTAAATTAGTTGACAAAGTTCCAATTTGCTGCGCTTTCAGCCTCTGCCATGGCTGGATCAACAATTTGACGTAAAACCTGAATCACGGAGCGTCATATATACTTCACATCAACAAAGTAAACCCCGTAAAAAATTATAGTTGTTCTGAGATTGTAATCCGGAACGCAGAATTTTTGAAGATAGTGCCCTAACTACTGAATTCATTTTCAGTATATTTGTTTTTTCATAAGCATAAAAGGAAACTGTACTTTAAAATGGTTGAAATCGATGGTTTGGGTAATACAGTTGTTAAATATATTTTGAGTTTGCCGTTATAGAGATAAAAGTTATTATTACAAATATGTGATGTTATGGTAACAAGTTATCCATACACGCTACAGTACACAATAACACAATAAAATCAGATACTCATTTACTAAGAATACAACTGAGTTTCCAGAAATAACTGTCAAGCAAAAAAATAGAAGAACAATAAAAAATAACTTTTCAAACTAGATTAAACAAGTATTATCAATCGTTATAATCCTTTTGTTCTCATACATGACTGGAGAGGGTAAAACATTAAAAATTAATATTGGTTCCTTCAAAAAATTTGACCACTCATTTAGCAACTGACGATGAGAAATAATTGCACAGCTAATCTCATAGAATCTTTAAGAATTACGATGACCTACCCACATCTCCTTGAAGGCAAAAAAATCGATGGTTCGGTTAAACTTCATTAGCACCATCCCAGCTGCAGAATGATTTGTTGGATACTTTTATTCAGTGAAGATGTTTCCAGAAACATTCATGGTGAAATTTTAGTCTCACTAAATTGCTAATCATTTTTTTTATATAT
This sequence comes from Vandiemenella viatica, assembly GCA_031002005.1. NCBI lineage: Eukaryota > Metazoa > Arthropoda > Insecta > Orthoptera > Morabidae > Vandiemenella > Vandiemenella viatica. The sequence goes on along the minus strand of CM061920.1, from coordinate 245,719,713 downwards.
ATATGACTGTTGTTTGAACTAACTGTGGCGTGGGGATTATAGTGTGAATTAAACCATCCTGCCTCCAATTCCTCTTGCCGCTTTTTTTTAAAATAGTATTCCATGTTTTTTTCGATATCATTCTCAGTTTTGAAAGTAAATTAGTCGCCTTGATGAAAGGGTATATTAAATGTCTGACATTTAGCGAGGACGTGCAACAACCTATGTATAAGTTGAATTAATCTTCCAAACTCGATCTATTACATACACTACATTTGTGCCATTTGTGATTACTGGAAATAAACTGACAGTAGCTGTGTAATTTCCCTTGTGCGACCATGAAACGGTAATGCCTATATGGAACTTCTGTACCTCTACATACGTCCTGTTGTAATAAATGCGTAAACCATTAATGCCAGGAAGATCCAAAGTCCGTTTGGTGTGAAAATTTATGTTTTATATTTCTAGTGCTGACCACCTCAATCGTGGCCAGGTTTCCTAATTTCCAAATCCTAAAGGACAGAAAGGATTTGCAATCCGAACCGCGTTATGACGTACTTCACTAGCAAAAAAGCTAAACTTTAAGAGATATAAATGGTCAGGTCGAAACAAAGTGGACCAGATAAACTTATAAGGATTTTTTATTTCTTGTTGACGTTGAGGTCATTAGAGCTGGGAGTGGACGGGAGTCATAGTATGCGAAGGAATTAGTCCAGGGTCTTTTGAAGGAATCATCCCACCAGCATTCACCTGGAGTGATTTCGAGAAACCATGAAAACCAAAAACGGCATGGCCGAACTGGGATTTGAACTCCTTCCGAACGCCAAACAAAAAATGGTACAAAACTTAATTGTTTTGTGGCCTCTTCCATCTTTATCTTCTAGTGACAAAAATTGAAAAAAAATATACTAGTGCTCTGCCCTACATGCTGGGGTAGTAATTAATTCTCGAACACCTTCAATAGCATAGCAACCTCTAATATAAAGTAATATAAAAACTTAGATTCGATATTTGGTTTTTAGTCAACAAAACAGATAATACGTACAAATTTGAAATATACAACTCAGGGGGCGTCCATAAATTACGTGAGGGGAAATTGGGGAGGGGGGGAGGTCCGGCAAATCTCACCAAGGGGGAGGGGCATCAAAGAAAATCTCACGTGAGGTTTTTCGAAATTTTGTTCATCGAAAAGTGGGGGTGTAACCGGCTTTGGAAGGGTGAGACCTAAAAAAATTTTCAAAAATTTGCGAGAGCTATTTTTGTAGGGGGGGGAGGGGTCTCACGGACTAGAGGGAGGGGGGGGGGGTCGGACAAGATCTCACGAAGTCTCACCAGAGGGAGGGGGGGGGGTCCGGAAAAACACCTCACGTAATTAATGGATGCCCCCTTATGCCGTTTAAGAGTAATGTAACTGTGACAGATAGACGAACAACATGATAACAACAATATGGCTCCGTTTTCTTTTGGGGATGGAACCGTAGAAAAAAATATAGTGATGGTATCATTTTCTGGTTCCGTGATAAGAAATGGAACCATTTTTTTTGTTTACTTTTCGTTACATCAATTTCATCCGATTAAACAAAATCAGAAAATAATGTATATGTCATATTTCCGCAGTATTCGAGATCTTTAAAAGTCTTACAGTGTTTTTCATAATTTATTGAAGTATTAGTTGATGAGGCTGGGGACCGACAGCGTTGGACCACCATCTGTACTAAATGTCTCCTTTACCGAAGTTGTGACTGACTAATGTTTTTTTATTATTATTATTATTATTTCTGTCTTATTTATTTGTAATATATACATCTGTAGTTGTATAATGTGCACTATGTTTCTGTTATATTTATGGCCTGTACCCTTTGTATTCTGCTATAGACCTTAAAGGTCCGTGAAAGCAATAAATGATGATGATTAGTTGATGAACAACGAGTACGATCGACCGCGACTTGTGTCTGCTACTCCGCCGCTGTTGAGCCTGGCGCCGCTGCGCATGCGCACTGCGCCGCGGTCCGCCGCAGTCCCGGCCTGCGCTCACAGATGGCAGCAGGCGTAGCGAGCTCCAGCAAGTCGCGTTACGCGGGCGGACCTCTGACCCCGCATAATTAGGAGGCGTAATTAACTAGATGGGCCGGAACCGAAGGGAGCGCGGGCGGTGCGGCGCGCTCTGTGCTGTGTCGACGCGTGAAGACTCCATTATTGTAATGGGCGCGTAATGGAGCCGGCCGGAGCAGGTATGCATAACAATACGGTCCGTGGGCAGGTTGGCTGCCCTGCTCGGCGGGGCGCCTCCAGGAGAGACTGCTGGAGCCCCGCTGCGGCGCGCTAGCTCTGCGGGGGACGACATCCACGACGCCTGCGGTCAAATATTTGTCTGTCTTCACGGCGCATGGCTCTTCCGGCATTCTGTTTACATTGTGGATGGCGTACTTGTACAGCAATTCAACACATTACAAACAGTATCTCCTTTCTAAGGTGTCATAATCCGTTGCTAATTCGAATTGTTACAACAGGGATTGGCATTAAGAACAACCATACTCGGATAATTAATAAACAGTGTGGATGATAAAAACATCCAGCATGTTGTTTAAAGATGTTGTATCTTAACACAAACAACACGAGAAGCAGCGATGTTCACTAACCCTATAAATTTAGGTGAAAATTGAGTCTTCCGCCGCGTATAGCTTCTGTGTAGTTTCAACGGATAAATTGTATTATCCACTACGTTTCAAGTTCCTCCGCTGTCTTTATCAGGTGAAGTACTAGATTGAGAAATATTCTGCGTTATATTACAATAAAAGGCATTGGTGTCGTAGTAATCACAGAATCCTTTCCGATATACTACTTAAACTGATGATGAGATCGAAGAAAGCTGTTGAAAAGACGCGCATAGCAAAAATTAGACCACTGAACACTCGTGAAAACTACTTAGAACTATGAATTTAAACTGCCAAGAACAAACAAGTGGTTTCATATAATTATTCTAGAATGAACATGTTTTGAGGCACTAATGAAGGACAGTATCAATTTCGATCATTGCTTAAATCTCGTACCACATAAGGCTGTTTTTATAATACCCTTCGTTGGCCAAACTTTATAGAATGTAAGGAAATGAATGGAAATCACCTTATTATTTTTTTCAGAGTAAAACAAAAGTATTATCTTGGATAATAAATCAACCACAGAGAGGAACTTTGGCGCGGGAATAGATTGTCGGGTGTGGTATCAGAAGTATTTGATGAAGAGACGAGAAGCTTCCATAAAGGAAAAACAATCTAAGTAAAGTTTGAAGCTGTAGGTTTGTAGCAAATGTATTAACTGCTGTTTAGCTTAAAGATTTATGAAAATATTTTACCATAATGGTAACTGTGAATTGGAGAGTATCTTTGTAGAGAAGGATAATAAACGGAGCTGATTCAAGAAGAAAGCTACTTACTTATTGATAATAAACAAGGAAAACCACAGAAACTTGACAAAAATAAGTGAGAAATATTTTACGCACTTATTAAACCATTGTAAACGATGAGAATACATGCTTTAGAAGGATTGGAGGTAAGAAACGGGAAGGAATTTGCCCGTGGCCTTGTCAAGGAACCGTCCTAACATTCGCCTGGAATGATTTCAGTAAGCCAAAGGAAACCGACATCTGAGTGACCGGACGGGGAGTTGAACCCACATCCCCCCGAATGCGAGGCCCAAGCGTTATCGCTCATCCATCATGTTCGATAATCCATATTCAACTATTCTACTTACATCGTATCGTTAGCTGTAGCTGTGTAACCCGAAGCTATTTACCTGTGGTTTCTAATTCGCGGAATTCCTTCACATTTTACAGACGTTCCAATTCCCGTCCGGCCAACCAGATATCGCTTTTTCATGGTTACCATAGATCACTTCAGACGAAACCCAGGATAGTTCTTTGAAAATGTCGTGGCCGAGCTTTTCCAGTTCCTTGCCACCGGTGCTTTCCAGCCTCTAATGACCTAGACGGCGGCGATGAGTAAAAAAAAAAATTTTAAAAATGCGGAAACATCTTCAAAAGTAAACGCTCGGTCACCAATCTTTTGTTATGATAGTATATGGTTATTAATAGAGAAACAAATCTGTAATTTTATACTACGAACACTTTTCAATTTGTCCTCACCCAGTTTTGTACAAAGCTATAGGAATTCGTCAGAAATATAGTGTTTATGATAGTCTTAGAACAAAATTCCTTCTCATTCGACGTTTATAAATTTATTTAATCAAATATAAGGTTGAAAACCTAAACATTTGATTCCATGTATATTGCACAGGTCTGTGCGATAACATGTGATTATATATTCTTTTATATCACAAGTTTACCTAGTTTTTAATTGTTCTGAAACATGGCGGAAGACTTGCCACTGGCACGAAACTGTCGCAATAGTGAATTTTGCAATAACATTCAAGAACTTAGCTCTTGTCCGTGGAACCCTAAACGTAGTGATGAGTGTGACAGTCCAATATACGTTCGTAGCTCGTGTTATCACCATCTGTTACTTGACCAGTATAGTACAAGAGGTGATGTTGCATCAACATCTTCGTAACACGCCTGGTTCGAGAGCATGCGAAGGTTTTAATCATTTATCAGTCTATTGAGCCTCTTTGTGTCTGTGGCAAGGAGCGGATATGTGTTCCACCTGTTATATCCTCTCAACCTCACAACACGAGGAACATAAACACTTAACATACTTTCGTCACAACTGTCTGAACTTATAAAACGATAGTTTTCCGAAGGTGTAACAGCTTAATATGACTCCAATCCTAGATTAGATATCAACCTTCGTATTGAGGATAAAAAGAATCATTCAGTATGTTTCTTATAATGAAATATAATTTATCGTAGTGGGAAAGGGCTGAAAGTTATACCAATTTGAGATAGACTACCAAAATCGTTTATCCGAACAGCTACAACTTAAAGGTAATTACGTTTAAAATTGAATTAAATATAAGAAATATTAGTGATTGGTAATAAGATTCTAACTTTATCGTAAAACTCATAAAATGTCAGAGAGATAGATTAAAAAGTTGGATTTACATCCCCTGGTGCACCTCTCTATAAAATATAAATCTTATGGCACTTATTAAAATTGTCTAGTCACAAAGCATTTGCCACAAAAACATACATAAAGAACAATGTTTTAAAAATATACATGTCAGAAATCCGATAGGTAAACAACTGAGAAAACGCGATTGTTTGTAAAGTAATTAAAGTTTAGCTGATGACTTCGTTAATTGCACCCACTCTGGCTGGCTGTGTAACAGCGAGTCACAGACACGGCTTAACTGTGCTGCGGGTTGCCGCCGTATGACAGCGCAGGCGAGAAGCCGAAAGCTGGGAGCGAAGTTAATTAAGACTGGTTGGATGTTCGTCGTAATTGAAATATTGTGTTGCCGGTCCACGCCAGGAGAGGCGAGGTGAGATAGAATAGTTACACAGCACAAGTTAACCCCACTCCCACCTACATTTTATTCTATTATTCACGTTGTTTTCCAATTAGAACACATCGCAGCTATAATGTACGATAATACTGCAATTACTTCACATGGTAAATCAGTGGTTATAAACTCTAGACTAACCTTAATGAGGATTCACGTGTATTTAGTTGTTTGTTGCGTCATTCCTGTAGTCACACTGTTCAGAATCACGCGACATGTTTCCCACCCCTCTCACTCTGGAGGGCTGAGAGGCGAAAAAAAATACGGGAATAATCAAAATGAGGAAGACGCGGTGAAAGAGGTTTGGATAAGCGAGCTGGCGTATGCCTAAAATACACGGCCAGAACCCGAAGGCAAGTATGCACCATAGATGAGACCGCGGGAAAGATAAAGATTTGCGTCTTTGGTGGGAAGCCTCACCTACTTCAGGTGTTGTCCAATGTCTCTGCTAGCAGTTAGCGTTTCGTATTTTCGAATGTTAGTATCATCAGTCAATAGAAACTGCAATTTTCCTATAAGCTGCTGACCTATGATCAGTGGTTTTGGGAACGAATTTGTTAATAAATCTATTCTATCAGAACAGCAGGAGCGTGCTGTCAAAAAATGAACATTTAACATTTCAGTCTATATATGGCTGAGACCGAAGAAGACAGTGGCTACCGTGGTTAACAGGCAGTGCAACAAGAAAATTTTCAAAGGTTCCTCAACGCGGAGGAGATAAAACTATCGAAGGTAGATAAACCACTGACCTAAGACAACAGCAGTTATACACTACATGACAGACCCCCAAACAATCAATGAATATCTGATAAATGGAAAATCAGTGACGTCCTCAAAATATTTTTCGCGTTAGCCAGTAGCAGACAGTTTTAGTTGTACAAAAGTGACTCGAGCGTTCACAGAGCGTTCCAGTCACAGCATACCCTAAAAGCACTGATAAATGTACCGCGAATTTAATGAATGCCTCTGACTCTTTGCCGAATTGCCTACCAATTGTTGCGAACTTTTCAGTATTGTGATATTCGGACTGCAAGAATTGTGTAAACCTTACTAGCATGTATATTAACTGATAATTCACAGAAACAAAAAAAAACATGAACAAACACTGCACTGATTTCTGAGGAAGAAGGAAAATTCACAACAAAATTATAATCTGATGTGCATCTTTGAGAAGAAATCCTGCCACTTTCGGTGAACACCTTCCTGTGGATCCGGCGGAATTGAAAATAAAGTATTTTTACAAACATCAAAATGGGTGCCGTGCTCAGTCCCCCAGGCATCTAAACTTTCCGTGGATGATGTTAACGTTGCGCAGCAAATATTGAAGGAAATTTGAGAGTATCATAAGTGTTATTGTTGGTGCAAATGACTTTGATACCTACTTGTATTGGGCATCTGCTTTAAAGAAGGAACAGGTTGAAATCCGATGCCGACCTTCAGACTCAGACTATTCTGAAAGATAACAAGGGGATATGGCAGTTACATATCCTTAAACGAAGAAGCAATCACCAAAAATAGTTGGTATGTAAAAAGCTGCGGACAGCTCCTTCGGTAAAATTAGGTAGGACAATTCCTAATCACTAGATTGTGCACAAAAGTACTGGGTGAAATACCAAACCTCTCCGCAGTTCATGGAGTAAGTGCATACACCGCTGTTACTGATAATTTGTCTATTGGAGTGGAACGTAAGCCCACCGGCTCCTTGGTGTCTTTGGGAAGAGTAGGCCAGAATGGGCCGGCACCGGGTTTCACTCTCTCCCTTCTTCCATTTCTCATTCAAAACACAACTGAACACACACACTATTAATATTGATCACTTGCAACAAAACATACAAACACCGCCACACTGGGGAAGGCAACAGGTTCGTCTTCCCAGAAGTTGTCATGAAAGGGTAAACATGGCCATATAACCGCCTCCACTCAGGCAGGCAGGGTCAAGACGACCATAAGAAGAAGAAGTGTTACTGGAATAGCCTTCGTTGACTTGACACCAACCTACATCACGATCAGCATAAAGAAGTTCCATTCCAAAATATACAACCCGACACGAGACTTCAGCTCCACAAAAATAATTTACGAACTCCCCAACAATAGGCAATTTTTGTCAGATTTCAGAATACAAAAAGCCGTCCACGTAAACCGAAGAATTGCCTTCCTCAAAGCAGTAAAGATTTAAACCATCCCAGGTGTAACATTACATTTTTGTGTTCCTCATCAGCTAAGAAAGCTTAATCGCATTGTCAGAATGATAACTGCTTTATGGAAAGCGTACATATACATTTATCTTGGAGGGAATTCTTGAATTAGGTTCCACAAGTTGAAGCATAGACAGAGTTACAATCGAATATTTCAGGTTATGTGCAACCCAAATGTCCAGATAATATATCAGTTAAGAGTATCGTTTTATTTGCGTCACAGTTTCTTTTTACTACTTGATGTTAGGTGATTAAAGCTGATTGATTTTAAAAGGCAGTGATATGAAATTAGTATTATTTAGATATTAATTGAGTTAGTTCACTTGTAATTCAGAAGATAATGTTAATTGGAGGTTGTCTTTTTTTTTTTCGTCGAAATGACAGTAATTTCGTATTGCGATACGGAAAGACTAAAGCATTCTCGTGTGAATAAAGACTTTTATCAAGCATGTAACGTAAGCGTTCATTTTAAGAGCAATATTAGCCATTATAATTCAGGTAACAGACATCAAAATTCATATAGGATTTTGTATTAACAATTTCACATACGTAGAAACTCTTTTTAATGAATGAGTAGAAATTTCAATGTGAAGATGTCGATTATAAGTAGGTACACACTGAGATAATATTCACGTGACATTTCGTTACAGCTAATATTATGCACAAGTACATGACAGAGAAATGTTGAGGCAAGAACAAATGAAAATGTGAATCGAAAATGAGAGACGGTAACTTAACGATCATATTTTTAATCTATGTATTTTTTTAGGCTTCCTTAGACTGTTTAATCAAAAAATCAAGCTTCAGAAAGAATCTGAACCTCAGCTGTGAAAATAAAAATAATTTAACAATTAAAAAGGAATGAATGCAGCTTTCCAACCAGAATTGGTAATCGTATTCTACAGAAATGCAGCATGTGTATTTAAGTTCTATTCTACATCAATACTTTCAAACCATCCATGAGTAACTGTTGGTATTTAAATGCACAGTTTTTTCTCCACTGTTTAGATAATTTTCAGGAGTTTGTAATTAGTTCCACCAAAATTATTTCGTATTGTAATATACACTTTCATTTCTTTAGCAGAGTAGTGGGCAACAGAAATGTGTGTATGTGATATTTTCTCGACCTAAGGAGGCTGGACCCAGTGACAAGAATAGAGGGCTAAAGATTGTAATGGACTAAAAGCGGGATGTTGGAAATGGCGGTCGCCTGTGTCTTGTGTAGCGATTGCCACGTCTCCACTCAGGATAATGAGTAGAAAGAAGCCAATACGGACGTGGGCCCATCCTGTGTTACGGACAAAGGCGGCAAGTCTTCAGCTTTCAGCGGAATTGTCACCACGCCTCGTTCCCAAAGGTGCTGCGTACGCCCACGTCAAAGATGCTGTTAGCAGGCTTCAGAGCCCACGTTCGTCACAGTACGTTTGAAGTATTAGTAGCTGTCAAGTGATACCAAAACTCATTTTGCAGAGTAAACGGAGACCGTGGAATTAAAATACATTAAATAGCTACGTGTGATCGATGGGAAATTAAATTCATAATCTATCCTAACAATTTCACAATACTAAGGATGTTTCAAGTTTTCCACCCATTCGAAACATTCAAATTTAAACAGAAACATTACGGAATCGCTTTCATTTACATTTTGCGGTATGATTCAAATAGATCGGTGCAGGAATATTTGTTTACAAGTCGGAGAAAAAATTGGGATACGTAGTTATATTACACAGTAATTTTTGGAACTGATAATGGCAGAGTGTTGCTTATCGGAAACTACATTTATCGTCCTAAATCTATCAGTGATCCCGTATGCTGATATCGTGTTTTTAATTCGGAAAAAACATATTTGCACGTATTTTTTTGTATTCTCTATAAAACATCACGTTTTAACTGTTAATAAAGATTTACAGTTTTATGATTCTCTAGTACTGACTCTCACATTGGTGTAAGCTTTCCAGCAGTGTTTAAGTATACATAAATGTTTTTTCAATCTTGACGTTAGGTACAGAAGTTTTTACTGGGCCAGAAGACAGCCAGGAAAACAGAGCCCAAGGGAAATCACACATTTAAAAAGTGACCTCCGTAGTTCATACCTAGAGTTTTGAGTCAGTCGGCGTGCACAGTGAACAGTGTACTTGTTTACGTATAGTGAAAAGGTAAGTAGATATAAATTGTCTGTGCGCTGCCAAAAAGGGTATTATCTCTGGTTTCAAGTGCCCACTTGACTAGCCACTTGACATGTATCATCTCTGGTTCTATTGTTCTCTCCCACTTGACTAACCACTTGACATGAGGGCCACTTGACTTGAGGGCCACTTGACTAACCCCAGTTTCACCTCTATGTTCTCCCCCCTCCCACCTGTCAATCATGGCCACTTGACTAACCACTTGAAGGCCACTTGAGTGACCCAGGTGTGTCCCCACCTGTCAATCATGACCACTTGACTAACCACTTGACTCGAGGGCCACTTGACTAACCACTTGACATGAGGGCCACTTGACTAACCACTTGACTAACCTCAGTTACACCCCTATTGTCCTTGACCACGCACCCCTCTAGCCGCACCAGGTGTGACGCAGCCGTTGCCAGACCACTTGAGCGAGCAACTGGACTTTCGGACAGATGTCGACATGCCGCTCCTTTTTCGAACGAGGAATTCGCGGAGGTATTTACCAGTGCGTGCCGAGGCAAATAACAGGTACATGCCGAGTGCGTCCATTAACTACGTAAGTACATTTTGGCCGAGTACCGACCAAACCACTTGAGCGAGCCCAACCGCACCAGGTGTGTACTCTGCTGCTTTTGTCGTTCTGTGAGGTATGAGAATTCTGCGGTATGAACAGAGAAGTTCACCGGAATAGCATTGCCATGCTCGAAGCTTGTGGACTATGCGTTTCTACCGAGAGTGGTGGTGTAACGGTTAGCGTTCTCGCCTCGCATTCGGGGGACGCCGGTTCGAACCCCCGTCCGGGCATCCAGATTTGGGTTTTCCATGGTTTCCCAAATCACTCCAGGCAAATGCCAAGTGCTTCCTTCAAAAGACCATGGCCGAATTCCTTCCCATTCCTTGCTCCCATCCTTGCCCCGCATCCTTTCCCGTCTCTAAAGACCTCGCTGTTGAGAGACGTAAAGCAGTTAAAAAAAAATACGCGTTTCTGCCGCTAGGCGTTTATGGCGCAACTCATTTGCAGTACAGTGCCGCGTGTGTTGCCGACCTGGCTTCTGTCAATCTGTTTCTGCCAGCGCTGTTTTGTTATTGTTTCGTTTTTTGGTGATGTAAGTTTAAGTGAGTAACGTGCAGCTGAGAAACTTTGTTTTCTAATGAGATAAAATGCTGCTGAAACTCGGTTCACTAGGCTTAAAAATAGTGACATGTTGGTTGATGACAAACCTCGTTCTGCACGTCCATCAAATGTACGAATCGACGAAATGTTGAAAAAAATTCCAGAGCTTTTGCTCTTTGACCGTCGACAGACAATTTATCAACTGTCAGAAATTAGGATTTAAACCAATGAGGTTTCTTTCTTAAGTTATGAATTAATGTCTTTAAACATACGACGAACGAGAATATGGATACTCAGACGGGATTCGAACCAGCGATCGTTGTTTGACGGCATTCAATGGACGGGAATAAGCAATATACTTTATATTGAGCGCTTAATAAAATGCGATTTAAACCAATGAGGTTTCTTTCTTAAGTTAGGAATTAATGTCTTTAAACATACGACGAAAACACATTTCTGAAAGCTCATTTAACGTAATATTAAGCACGTCATTTCTACCCCAATCACACTAAGTACGATGATAAAATTTATACAGCGTTGATTGTAAAAAACTGAGCTTTCTATTTATCTAAAAATACTTTTTAAAAAACTTCTATTTCTGATAGTTGATTACAAATTTCGTTCGCTGAGCCAGAGGTTGGTGCCCTAAAGAGGGGTCGAGTCTAACACAATGCTTCCTTTTGTGATCGCCACTCGAACGCAACAGCTGCTCAGCCTACAACTCAACTTCACGTAATATTAAGCTTTTAATTTCTACTCTTGATATAACGCGAGAAAAAAATGTTTATATCGTGATAATTCTATGAAAATAACCTTTCCAATTAAACTATAATATTTTTTAAAAAACTTGTACTTCCGATAGCTGATCTTAAATTTGGGCTTCTGAGCCACGCTTTGTATTGCTGTGGGGGGTGAGGTTTCTATAGCGTATGTGGCGTTACTGCTGGACGTTTTAATATTCCAAAAAAAAAAAAAATACG
>CM061920.1:245486488-245706817 GCA_031002005.1 Vandiemenella viatica | reverse complement strand
GCAGGTTGCATTGTGCTCCTCTCCGCATTTAGTGCACCTTTCTTTCCCTCTACAGTTGGAGGAGATGTGACCAAATCTTTGGCATTTAAAGCACTGCGTCACTGGATACACGTATGGAGTACCTTGAATCTGAGATAGTAGATTTCTACTTCTTCCGGAAGAAAGTGGCTTTCAAACGTGAGTAGAACCGTTTGTAATGGTTTTCTTTCTATTTTTCCGTCCAAATGTATACTTTTCATGAATCTTCTTACGCCTACTATGGGAGCGGAAGCTTTAACGTTTCTTATCAGCTCTTCCTCATTCAAGTCTGTAGGGACGTACTTGATTACACCTTTGCACTCTACCCTTCTTGCAGGGGTCTTTAGTCTTAGTGACTGTAAGAAGACATCATTTCCAACGAAGTTGTTTGCCGCCTCAGCTTTAGTAAATTCCAGCATCATCCGATTTTTTCCCTGTTGGTTGATCCGCTGAAGACCATTAATCTTGTTATAGAGTATTTTGCCTAGTTGTATAGGGTGAGGCAGTTGGCTGTTCATCTCTGGTTCGATTGATACTAGATATGGTCCCTGTGAGTGCCGGTTATACAGTCTGAAACGTTTCAGTGGCGCTGTGTTATTTTCCTTTTGTCCTTCTTGACTTGATCGTGTTGGGTTCAGTTGGTCATTTGTTGATCTGCTCGCAGTCTCTGTGACGTGATATGTCAGCTGCTGCGAGGGTGTTGTCTGCTTTATAGTTTGATCCTTGTTCAACTTAGGCATTATTTCTGTTGTATCGAAATCTTCTTTGTTGCTTATAGGTATGCTTCTTTTCCCGGTAGCTCTTCTTTTCTTTCTAAGATTGTATTTAACTTCTTCTTCACTGTCCTCATTGTGTTCTTCTATTTTCTTTTTTGTTGTCTCTGACATGTCTTGTTCTGCTTGATAAATGAATGGTTCATTCGTCTCCTCTGCTGCTTTGGCAGTAGCACCGCCACTCGCTTCCGCCATCCTGCCTCCTTCACGATCTTTAAAGTTTCGGATAGATTGATGTGTATCCGAGGTACACTCGCTTCCTTCGAATTATTTTAGCAGATACTTTATATTCTAATTCTATGTCCACTACGTCTGGTTTTCACTAATATACACACTCGGCGCAAATGCCGCACACTGTTGTAGTCCCGCTTCACTAACAACCGCACACGTAAACAGGAAAGGCTCACTCTCGGCTGTACACTAGTTCCGCATGCGCTCGTAGCTGAAGCTAAACTGAACTCGACTACTCCTATGATGCCCGAGTTGTTAGTTATAATGCCCGCCACCACAGCGCTGCTTGGCTAACCAGGAAATTTCAAATAAACAACTGCAATGGTTTTATTTGAGCTTATATTGTGAAATGGAAGAGCAAATTTCAAATAAATAATTGCGTTTTATTTTATTTATTTATTTATTTATTTATTTTTTTTTGTTTTTTTGTGTTTTTTTTGGGGCAGCTGAGGCCAGACAGCCAGCTCAATGTGATTATTATAGCTTCCAGTGAATTAGTCGTCATCCAGTGTTTACATATGGACACCACAGGACGGACAGGACATTCACACAGACACACAACACTTAACATCCATGCCCGCGGCCGGATTCGAACCGGCGACCTTCGGCTACCGAGGCCGGCGTTTTTATTTTATTTGCACTTACATTGTTAAAAGGAAGTGTAATCCGATGTCTATTGTGGAAAGAAAGTTAAATTTATTAAAATTCGTTGTTTCTTAGAACCTTTACAAGAACAAGTTACTATTGCAACCATAGGTCAGTTTTGACTGGCGTTTAAACTAGTTTGATTATATTTAAGCTTAATGGTTTCCTTGTGTTCAGTCCAAGTTCCAACCCTTCTAATCCTTTGATGGAATTTTGCCACGGTAGCCGGGCATGAAAGACTTACTCCACTTAATGCTCTGCTTAGCTAAATAATTAACGACTTCATTATGTGGCATGGTGTTACTTATGTTTGACGAAGAACAGTTTTAAGGCACCATTCCATCGGTAACTTAGGCTGAAGGAACGAGGAAAAGCCATAACTATACTGATTTGATGCAGGTACTAATGGTTCAAAGCCTACCCTGGGAGGTCATTAAGACAATCCTGCTCTGTTTGCATGGACGTGTGGGGACGAGCTTTTTTCACTGGCAGTGCTGTTGCCTCGCCGGTGAGTTCACGCCCCTGGGGTCCCGGTTACAGGATTATCCGTGGCGCGATCTGAACGTGCCGCCGGGACACGGCTCGTTTGCTAGTGTACAAGTACGTGAGTTCCGCGCTTATCGCGTGCCGCTCACCAGGTTTCAGTATTGCAGCCACTGTTCTGGATCATCTAAAACAATCCGTCGATATTACCTCAGTTCCCAGCGAAGGTTGTCAGGACCGGGCAGACATCCACAAACAGTTTTTTTTTATCAAGTCTAACTACTTACAGTATCCTACTAAACCATTTCAATCCAATAAAAACCACACTGCAATATAATTAAATGTTTATTACCAGTGTTAATTGCAAATATATCAATATTCACTTTATTTATTTTACGCTCCTCTTGGTTTTATTACTTATGTTGGTCGTAGAAAGAACTGTATATTGAAGAACTTATTCAATCTTAGTTTACGGAAACATTTGGATTTTTCCTTTAGCTTTACGGCTTGGTGGCACGGAACGGTGGCCAGCGAACGAGCAGGAATACGGATATGATAGCGAAGGATATCAACCCAGCATTCGCCTGGAATCATTTAGCAAGGAAACAGATATGCAGATGACTGGATATGAGATTGAACTGGCGCCCCTCTTTAATGCCAGACGCGAGCGTTAACCCTTCACACACGAAACGAGTAGCACTATCATGCTGTCACACTGTTCCTACCTTTTCTGTTCCACGCTGCTGGATTAACCAATAACTGAATATGGCCTGATTCATCGTTAATTTTCGCTAAAGTAAGTGGCCAAGAAATATAATACAAGCTTAGGAAAATTCGGTTAAAACATTTTTATATGCAAAATTGAATAGCCTACATATCACAGCCAGCAAATCGTAAATGATACTTTAAGATTATTCTCTGATTACTCTTTTATCGATGTGGAAATAAAACGATCAGATAGTAATCTAGAAACCGAGAGAGATTCTCAGGTTTCATGAACGTGGTGCGAAGAAACGTAAGTTAAGTCGCAAGAAACACATCTAAAAGACAACAAACCGTTGTCCCATACCAGAACAGATCAAAACTTCAAACAAAATACGCATTCGCCAAATATTTGGAAATCAAATCTGAAAACCAGACTATGAACCCGTAAACAGCCTCCATTGTGTTGAGCGCTGCTGGTAGGTAGTAATTAAATAGATTGAATTCAGAAAAAATGCAACGAATATATAAAGGAGGTAGCGTATAATACTCCACTGAATTAATAAGGCGAGTTATTGACTTTGAGTGAGTAGAACATACGGACCAGGAACCTGCATTTCGTCTTACCGGCTTACGAGAGTCTCGCGTACTTCATACTGCGGCTGGTTGGGTAACTGGACAGAGAAGCTATACAATTTTTGTACTGATATTATGATTCACTACTTAGATTGCTGACTGCAATTCCTTTTATTCCACCGTGTTGGGATCGCAAAGACGGGTTGGATAAAACAGGGAGATGATACATATTGCTCAAAGCTGGAGACAGTCTTTCTTGTCCTTTATGTTAATGGATTAGCGTGTATAGTGAAAAAGAAAATTACACCTTCTGTTGTAAACAGTTTATGGACTGAGCAATAACAATGTACATGACTAGATTTTGTACATAACTAGATTTTGTCCAACAATTAATGTCAGTAGTATGCAAACGTATGAACAAAATCTCTTAAATACTATTTGTTCTTCTATAAAGGTACTTTTGAAGCTTATGGATATCAATAAGATAATCCTCTTCCACTGTTACCACTTTCCAGC
This sequence comes from Vandiemenella viatica, assembly GCA_031002005.1. Lineage (NCBI taxonomy): Eukaryota > Metazoa > Arthropoda > Insecta > Orthoptera > Morabidae > Vandiemenella > Vandiemenella viatica. Next base: position 245,702,873 of record CM061920.1, on the reverse strand, counting down.
TGTTTCAGTCATGTGAAAATTGTTCTAGAATTTTTCTGGATACTTAAATGCATGAAAGCTACTGAATTATCCCAGAGATGGGATTAGTGCATGACTAACTACAGTCCTCCAGTATCCTGAAATCATATTTTGAAAGATTTTAGAGGTCCATTGGCAGATTGTCCGTAAAGCATAATATCTGAAAACAGAATACTGAACACTTTCAAGCAGCCAAACAAGGTGAAATTACTCTAATACAACTTGAAACTGAAAGTTTAATTTTCGGAACTATGCGATAGTTTGAGATTAATTCTGACTTTAAATTTTTAACTGCTACAAGGCCGGTTTTATACCTACGAGGAAATGTACAAGAGAAACACTGTCTATAGGTTATCGAACAACTATCTCAGATACAGGCATCAAACGAATAATGAACCAATCAATAGGCCACTATTTTTCATCCTGACTGTAAATGAACAGAAAATTGTGTTAATCCTAAAAAAATATGTATTTGCACTCAGAGTAAACCGAAAATCAGTTGACTAAATTTGATAAGAAAGTTGTCATAAAGTTTATAAACAATTGTTGTCCCTTATATTGCATTGTTTAGCCTGGCTAGTTTCTAGTCCTGAGTAAAGAAGTAATTTTGCACCTGCCACCGGAAAACTGACTGAAATACATACTGCTCGAATCAATATAAACTTGATGAAGAGATACAAATGTATGATTTTTGGAAAGAATGTGTGGAGCAGAAGAGGAAAAACTGGAATTTCGTGAATAGTGTAGTCAGGGAAGCAGAATGTCTGCTTTGATAAACGCCATCGCAACTGGGGTTGCAAGGTGTAAGAAACTAATAACGTTACTTATAAATTGAGTTGCGATAGTTCATACTGTAAAGTGTGCGTTTTTGAGATTATTTAAAGCGAACAGACTCAAGAAATGAAATGAACATAAATATAATGTGTGGTAGAGATATATTTTTTTGTATACTTTTGAGATCAAAAGTAATCTATTAGGGGTTGCAGAATCGACAGAAAATATAATAACTTTCGAAATGGGAAAAAAGTGTAAATTAATGAATTGACGTGAGTAACGTACGAAGTTCAGAAGATTCGTAATAAAGGCACCATCACCATATATTTGTTGATTCAAGGCGAAAGTTACGACATGTCTTTGCTTAGCATTCTGAGCTGTAGTTTTCTCTTGAACTATGAATCGTCTTACAGGTCCCACGTTACCCCACTAGGGTGGACAGATATGACACACCAGCAATTAAATTCTTGATCGCTTGCCAAACAAGGTTGTGCTTCTATTGTTCGCAGAATGTATGATTGATGAGCTAATATATTAAAATCTAAACAAGAGTCCTGGCCAAATGAGCTGCTCTTTTGTACGAGCAGATTACCTGTTGATTTTCATCATCAGGTACAAGGTGGCGTTCAGAAATTCATAAAACTGCACTGTGAGTTGACTACCCTAAAGTATGTTATCCTTACGAATTTTAGTAACAAACCCGTTGAAGAAAGTAAGCAACGTCATGGTTTGGTTTTGCTATCTAACTCTTAGGTTAACTATCATTTCGGCAAAAAATGTACATAAGATCAGCATTTCAAGACACAATATGGTGACCAACCTGTTGGGGAAAACTGCTTATTGTACACTGTGCCAACGCAATTACTTTATAGAAATCCATGATTTTTGGATTGCAATAGTCTTCTTTAAAATTATGATTCAGTCATAGTTCCCGCATCTAAGTAAATATATCCTACGATAACGATATAAATAACGAAACGAAATAATGATACAAAAACTATAAGAGTCAAAATGATATATGTGTCAAATAGAACCTCATTAATTCTGCTATTGCGTGTCGACTCATTTTTCGCTTTTGACCCTCACACCAGTTCAGCTACAGGTGATATCATACTCGGTTTAAAATAGGGTTTCGTTTCTCGTTTGCCGACAGCTGAGCCCCATGCATCGGCACCCATGAAGCTACATCATTTTCTTTCATAATCATCTGCAGCAGAAAGGAGAAGGTTGAGCAGAACCTAGCTCCGATAGCTTTGCAAGCGCGAAGAAATTCTTCCTTTTCCACTGAACTCATTGGGAGTTTGTTGACGCTGAATGGTGTTCGGCCGGGATGTTAAGTTTAGAATAAAAGTCCTTGGTTTTATACCTATTTGTGTTTGTGTATTTTGTGCTCAGACGTCATCAAAATAAAAGAGCTGCAGATTAGTGCTAAGGTGACTGGTAGTGGAGAGAGCGGATTCCAATTTGAATTGCTGTCATGGACGGGATATTTACACCGCTAATCCTGTGAACGATCTACGGTTCTGATTCCAGGTTAAACGGTGTGACTAGGTTTATAGCAAATAACGAAGCCATTTTATAGGTTTGCTTACCAAAAGGGGAACAAGCTCTGTTGCCGCCTCTTCACTGTTCGCCCGTCCACCTGTTTCTCTGCAACAAGGCTCTGGGTAAAACTATTGCCTTAAAATTTGCACGAGATGTGTGTTACGTTTCCACAAAATCGAGTATCGAATACAAAACTTTATAGAGTTATACTCTCGCGGGTTACACTGAAGTAAAGGAGGGGTTAATGGAGGCATTAGAGAGGGTCCAGAGAAGGGCCGCCCGATTCGTGACAGGTATATATACATAGTTGGAGGAAAAGCGTAAGTGCGATGTTGAAGGAGTTATGTTGGGAAGACCTGGAACACCGAAGGCGTTGCTCTCGACGGAAACTAACTGAAAAATTAACGACTGAAATATTTCAGAATGACAGCAAACAAATATTGCTACCAGCAACATTCGTATCTAGGAATGACCCTGAAAATAAGAGAGAAATCAGGCCCAGAACCGGTTATTTTCTGTATTCATTTTTTCCACGAGCGATTAGGGAATGGAATAGAAAAGATGTACCGGGCGAGTAAACTTAAAATCCGACAGGAGTAGCTTTCGATAAAGCTCTCCGGCCATCCTGATCTGGGTTTTCCATGGTTTTCCCAGATCACTCCACGCGAATGCTGGGATGGTTCCTCATAATAGCCGATGGGCGCCTCCTGCCACATCCCATATATCCCATCCAAACAATTACCCTTTCGGATAGGTGCAATGCGCTCTCTGCCACACACTTTTAGTGAATCGCGGAGTACCATTAGGGATTGGAATGCACAGCAAAGAGATTTGCTTTGGTGCTGAGCACCCTCTGCCACCCACAATTTTGTGAATTGCAGAGTATATATGTAGATGTAGATGTAGATGAATAGTAATAGTAAAGGGGTTCGATATTTTTGAGGGGTATGATATTTTTTCCGATTTTTACTTTTTAAAAAAAAACAAAAAAAAAAAAAAAAAAAAAAAAAAAAAAAAAAAAAAAAAAAAAAAAAACTGGAAAATAATGACGTAAGCACCAGTTAGTGTTTGTTAGCAAGCCTATCTAAAAATCACTGTTACTCCAGGAATTTGAAATTACATCCAAATATCGACCATATCCTTTATTTATTGACAAATTCCAAATACATACGATGTGATCAAAACATGCAAAGTTTTAATTATAACTTTACATATGTCAACATTATTTTAATGAAGTGTTATTAATTAAACCGCATTTCATCGTTCTGTACCTATATAAATTTGATTGGCATTGAGTTACCGAATTAGCAGCCCGGAGATTCAGTGTCATGGCGCTGAGTCCGTAACCTAACCTGAACATTGTAACTCCACAGCGAGAATTACAAATATTTGCAGGGGAAAAAATCTGTACTAATTTGTAAGTAAATATCGATATATTTCGGGCTGTACGATGTCGCAGGCGCGATGTATAATATCGCGGGTGTTTTTCAGTAGTTGTACGGTAGCGGGAGTTGACACAAGATGGCAGTTCTTGTGGTAGAGTAGCGGGAGAGTGTGAACAAGTAGGAAAGTAAATCGTAATACGCAAACGCCACTGCATATCTATCGAGATACTTAACAACGATACAGTGTGGAGAGTAAAGTTATACTGTGTGTGAACGGTAGGAAAACGGGGACAGAGTTTGTAAGTGAACTTGGCTGTTGAACTATTACGTTGTTATACCTGCACGAATTGTGAATTTGTGCTAACATAGTGACTCACTGTTAGCACTATCTTACCGAACTTGTATCTTCGGATAAGAGTCAATAAACTATATTTTGTCTGGTTCCTTGCGTCTGGCGGGAAGTGTTCATGGGCACTAAAAGATCGTAAGCTTTGACAAACTACACGAGTGCAATAACTTTTCTTAGTAGATGGCCTGTATAACCTTTCCTTTAGCAACAACCACCTGACTGGCGGCCCTGTCTAATTGAATCTATTACCCGTATAGTAGCTGGTTCGGCTACAACCATAATAACTGAAGAACTGTACTTTCAAAATAACCACAACTTCTTATTAAGTCGTTACAAAATCTCATGGATTTATTTTTTCGTCAAACTACTGATATGCGACAGCGAGATGTATGTTTAGACAATCACAGCACGGAACCGTAGTAGCGCAAGGCTTGACTCGCACTAGTCCGGTTTTTATCTATAATTAAAATATTTCAGCACCTCTCCTGCCAGTTAGGAGACGAAAAAGAAGCTACCAGTAAAAAAATTCAAAGCTTACATTTTAAGGCAGAAATTAAGCGCAGTGAAGGTGGAATATTTTGTTATTCCGGTTCATTAGCGCAAGAAATTCACGATTTTTCGAGAACATTGTTAGATCAGCTAAAGAAACTGGAATAAGTAAATAACAATCATAAAATCTCCTCCCCATTGTCCTACACCATACAGAGGCGGAGATTTGAATGGAGCAACGATACTGACACGATCCAAAAAAGAAACTGTATGATTCCGGGAGCCCATACCGAATTGCAAAGTCAGTTGACCAGGATTAACTGATCCGCATAAATGTTCCGAAGGTTTATTTCGGGGTTACTAAGTTTTTCTTCTATTATAAAACACTTGTACGATTTTGGACCTAGCGGTAATAGTTACAATGGAGTGAGGAGCAGGCAAGGTGGCTGCCGACCTAGTTGTTACTCGTGGTCGGAAGCAGAGCATTTACCCTCGCTCACAGTCTGTAATTGCCTCGTCTCCTCTGAGACGGCTCGGGCGGTCTGACAAATCGCATTACTCTGTCGACCATTCCCGCCAGACACGTAAACACGATCCATACTAAAACGAATAGTAAGCGCAATGGAGCAGCTACCATCACTAACAAAGATACGCTACGACAAAGATTCGTTATTACACTTGCAGACGTTTTTCAGTTTTTTTTTTTTTTTTTTTTTTTTTTTTTTTTTTTTTTTTTTTTTTTTTTTAGAAAAAATCAGTAAGCTTCACAGGAATTTAAGACAAGGACATTCGTGTTTATTTCATTAATTAAAATCAAATAAAGATATATAGTTCACCATATTCGATGTAAGCAGTGTATTTGGACTTTCCTTGTGTGAAACACAATGTTAAATGAGAACGTTTTATAACCAGCTTGTTCTCAGAGAATGCCACCATTTTCAAATTCCTCGCAGGATATATATATATCAACTTCAGTTTGTACTGAAGATGATATATTTATCCTGCGATAAAGAACAACAGCTGTCTGCAGATTACCGCTTATGGTGAATATGAGCAAAATTTACATAATGATTACATATATCGAAAAAAATTGTTATTAGAAGAATATTGAAAACTTGTAAGTTTATTATTTCAAGCGATTCAATAATTGAAATTAAAGTCTTTCTGAGTGGATATAAGTAAAATCTCTTTGGAATCTCATACTTGATCAGTTTCCAATCTTTTTGTTTGTTGAGACCATTTTTCGGCCTCAAGATTTAGTGAGATTTTTCCTGTGCTGTTATCAATACTGATTTGAAAAATAAATGTGTTAAAATCACCTAATTATGGGAAGTACCTTTTCATACACTGTTATAATACCTGTCTTTAGATGTTATTTTGTCTACTACAATCTTATTCGCGAAGTTAAACGAATACTTAAATTTTTCGTTGTTATTACTGCATAAAATAAATGATTAAGAATACGACTGAACCATATTTTACTTTATTTAGGATACTAGCAGATTTACTTTAATTTCTCTTCTCGTTGTTGAGCTCTACGTATATGTCATTTTCTTGGTCTACTCAAACCATATAAAATTTAACTAAGCTATTACAGATTATTCTGTGTGTTTGTTAAGACCACGGAATTTATTTCACGATATTTTGATGGATCAGCATTTGCAAATTCAGAATTTAGCAGTTTTTGTATAATTTTAAAGTATTTCAAATCAATTTCAATTAATATTTGACATTAAAAGAATGTTTGTTTAAGAAACTGACAATGTTAGATTGCTTAGTTTGCCAAGTTATTCATTTTTGAAATAGCACGTGAGTTGTCCAATGTTTGAAGTTTTGCCGCGGTCGCCAAGTATACCAACACCATTCAGGGGGTGTTAAATAAACACAGTTTGTCCTGACGTTGTGGAGGTATACAAAAGAGCAGTATAGTGCAGTATAGTACAGCGTCGTAAAATAGGCAATATTTTATTCAGTTTTGTTTAACGCCTGATCGGAACAATTAGGCTTCATCATGTAAGTAATATAGAAATACACAGCTAAAATAACATCAAGCATAATATTACATAACTTCAAGCATGGGTATTCTGTGTGAAAGTATCAACGAACATTTTCATAAAAAGAAGAAAACAAGGAATTATAATTATTTATTGTGAGTGTTACTTTTATGGTCGATGGTAAACATCAGTTCTTGTTTGGGATACGTGGTGTATAATTAAGAATTCTAAAAGGCAGTATTTAATTAATTAATACCGCGATGGTACTTTGCAAGATTAGAGAAGTGATTTGTTTTGATGTAGTAAATGTTTTTTTTTTTTTTAATTTTGTCGTTGTTCAGTGGAGACTTATAAACTTGTTTCAGCCTATTTTTCATCAGTTGACGAGCTTTTTACCTTTCGAGTGATTAATCACTAGTGTTAGTTGTTTAATATATAAGCTCACGAGGAATCACCACGAAACAGCATACTTCAACATTTGCACTCCAAAGACGTAAGAACGTGCTGTGGACGAGTGGCCCAACTTGTCACGAACACAATCAAGCTGCTGCTCAGTTCTCTAAAAGGATCTAATTAACTACTATGCAATTTCAAATGAAAGAAATTCGCAAAACAATATTTGGGTTTTACCACTAAAACTGAATCATTTTTAAACTTCGCAACATGTTGACACAAAGTTCAGCCAATTTAATATAATCACTGAAAGGTACCCATTAATAGTTACAAATAATGGCTTGCCCACGGATTTAACAATCACTACACACGATTCTCAAAACGCAGTCATGTCAACCAGCCATTCCCACTACCGCGCGATCTGAACGCAATCCTGTCTGCCACATTCTCTACAACCGAAGATACTGATACTGACTTACAGCTATAGTCTGTTCACCCTCGACTGGCGGTTCAAGGTCATACCCTTGCCCCACTCCTCACATCACCAGCCACTCCCATGACGTATCCATCCGAGCAGACCGCTGTGTCCAGGTACGTGATTGTTATTTGCCAGGAGGCACTCTTTTCCGGTCATATGCAGGGGTATGGGACGCCGAGTGGGGATAGAGCGGAGTGACCTTGAGCCGCCTCTGTTAACTGAACGCACTACAACAGACTACACCACCCCAAAGACTATACATCCAAATTAACAGTGGAACATTACGATTTGAAATCCATGCATCACTACAGCACTCAATACACACACACACACACACACACACTTAACAACTGAAAAATAATGGCTGCACATGTTCGAAATAAATTATATGATTCGTCAAAACGTATAAAACTTTTTCTTTTGGTTTTTGTCTTGGTTGCAGTACTGTTTCTTACTGTCACAACGTGAAGTGCCGGTGCATTAGCTGGAATATTTCGCGCCATTTAATTGAAGTTTACGTCTGGCAATGTTTTCTTTTCTTCGTGTGATGGTCTCTCTCTCAGGTGCAGAATTTAACTAATACTAATTTTCTTTACCCGGTAGGATTATTGACTTAGATTAACCCACAACAGAGGAGTACATTGGGGCAATTCGAAACTGTGTCTCTTGGAAGTCAAACTACGATGAGGGATGTAATGCATTTTCTACGATAATGAGTGACATGAAACATCGCCCCAGTTCATAGTGCGCACTCGAATGAGATCTCGTTCGATGTTTAATTAGTGCTGTTAAGAATCGGTGTAGAGCTGTAACCTCTTGCAGCTGTGGTACGAATGCTGCTGTAATCACAGTGTCTTCAGCCCTGATAATCGCTGAATGCCAAGAATCTAATCACCTCTGCTCGAGTGCAGTTGCAGTGCCCCGGCTAATGGGCAGAAAGCTGTTCTCTTTGGTATCCTCTCAGATGAGTCTTAAAACGCATACCAGGCCTCTTCTGTCTCCTTTCATCTCTGGAGAATTGCAGCAAAGATATAAAGGATGCACCGACAAGTGAAATAGCGAAACCTCTGCAGAGCTACTGCTGAATTCAAAACCGGAAGAAGTCATTGAAAAAGTTTTTCAGAACTTCAATGCTGTTCGTAAATTCTTTGCGACTGTTATAATTCCTTTAGATCTAGGAATTAGAAAGAACTTCTTAAAACTCTTTGTTTGGAGCACAGCACTTTACGGTAGCGAAACATGGACTTTAGGAATACCGGAAAGAAAGAAACTTCAAGCATTTGAAATGTGGTGCTACAGAAGAATGCTGAAAATTAGGTGGACAGACAAAGTAAGAAATGAACGAGTTTTAGAAATTATGGGTGAGAAAAGAAGTTTTTGGAAAAAGCTTACAGGAAGAAGAGATAGGCTGGTAGGTCATATTTTGAGACATGCTGGATTGGTTAATTTGTTAGTGGAGGGAACAGTTGAAGGTAAGAACTGTAGAGGAAGACAGAGATTAGAATATATGAAGCAGATAATTGAGGACCTGGATTGTAAGGGGTATGTAGAAATGAAGAGGTTAGCACAGGATAGGAAGGGATGGAGGATTGCATCAAACCAGTCGAAAGACTGACGACAGCAAAAAAAAAAATAATAATTCCTTTGAAAGTGTATATAATTAAATTCAACTTTTTGTTAATATGATGCGTTGGACCAGCAGTGGCGTGACCTGAAAATTCATTTTGAAGTGAACGTTCATTTACTTTCAAACTCTGTTCTTGGCAGTCAACGAGAAACCCTGAAATTCTGGAGATAATTAAATAGTGCTCTATCCGTGATGAACTGATTCCCAAACAGAGATAGATTTACTATTGGTTCTATACAAGCAGTCACATTGTGCAATTTTAATAATTTATGTATTTTGCCCCTCTTTGCCCATTTACTCATTTTTCTTGACAATTATCCCTCTATCTTAGGCGGCATTTGTCCTCCACTACCGATAACATAGTACGCTTAACAATGATACATCCAACTTATGTGCTATGCTGCCCCTAACAGGACAAATAGAGCCTTACCGCCAATAGCATCTATTAAACACCAGCCCTTGTTCTGAATCTCGCTTAAGACATTCACCTACAATAAGATCCTCATAAAACGGCAATTAGCTCTTGGTGGGTGAGTGGTTAACGCTCTGGCCTCGCATCTGCGAGGACGCCGGCTCGGATCCCCGTCCGGGCATCCAGATTTGGGTTTTCCATGGCTTCCCCAAATTACTCCAGGCGAATGCCGGGATGCTTCCTTCAAAAAGGCCATGGCCGAATTCCTTCCCATTCCTTGTCTCGAAACCTTTCCCGTCTCTAATATCCTCGAGTCCACGAGGCGTAAAGATACGGAAAAAGATATATATATCCAGCTGGAAATGTATTTACTATAGTAACTATGCAGCCATATTCTTATATTATGGAAATATCAGATTTTGCATCGTTGTTGACGTATTCATTGCTTTAAGAAAATTTGGTTTGTAAGCGTATTGTTTATACTCCTATAGCTTTTATACGAGTACTGTAGCAATTTTATGTGGACAATTTTTACTCATTTATTTTTTGTTGTGATATCTTTAATTCAGTTAGAATTGAATATTCTGCCTGCGAATTACGTGTCCCATTTAGCTGACCACAGGCTGAAAATCACTGTTTTAGTCCACTTGAACACTAATTCGTGACATCATCGTCAGATTATCAATGCGTCAATAAAAAGACGACGTTACTTTTACGTTTCCTCAGTTTGAGAATTATTATTGCTAGGAGGTGAATTTTCGTTGTAAACGTAGTTATAATCACATTCTTAATATAAAAATAGTGGATTTCTGTTTGTTCTTATATTGGGGAAAAAAACTGAGCCAAATACGTGCACAGTTACAAACGCTAATCGCCGTATCTTCATCAAGATAAACTGCATCGCTCGAAAACACTACATTAAACACTACTGCTAATAAAAAATTGCTTTAGAATAACATAGTTATAATTAATTACTACTGAAACTACCAGTATCATACCGACTAATATTTTTGTTTCAGTTGTGCTCTGCATTGCGGTAGAGCGCCTGAGTATGGCCCAAATGACCGGGGTTAGATCCCCGACGAAGGCGACGATTTTCCCACAAAGTTGAATGTCCCGAACGGCCCTCAGGCCCACCCAGCCTGTTATCAAATGAGTAACGGGGGGAAAAATCCGCGCGAAGCTAAAGAAAAGTGCCAGACCATGTCGCGGACCACGGCACGTCTACTCTAGTGCCTACGGTCAGGAAATACGAATGTGGAACTCTGCCTCCACCCATCCTATTGGAATACAGCTTGATGTTCTGAAAATACTCTACCTTCACCTTTTACGCTTTGCATTCAAATTCTCGAGGTTTTTGTAGTTTTAGAGGTACAATTTTTGCTTTTACTTACTGACTCTCACTTGGTTTTAAAAAGAATGAAATGTTTCATGTGAACGGGTACTTTCGTTACGTCATATTGAACTATGGTAAACAACGTTTGTGTGCTCACTTAGTTATTGAGATAAATATTAACAGCACCAGCTTATACGATGGCTAATACTACAGCACGTTTCACAAATATCTTAACTGCACATGGAACATAACATTTTTAAAGGATGAGAAAAGATTGCTTGATAGAATACATTTTTAGAGTGTACGCGATCCTGAAATTCCGGAATAATCTTTTCGTTTGTATTCATTTTCAGTGAACAATCGCATAAGAGTAAAAATTATTATCATACTGTCAATGGGATTAAAAACTTACTTCAACTGAAAACAACAACTTTCGTCCACCTATAAATACTAATAATACTGATAGTACACTCTATGCCAGAAAATAATATTGATGCGTCTCATTTCTAAGCCACAGTGACAGATATATTTTATGAGACTTTCTTCCAACAGAATGATTCTCAAGTAGATTATGAACTGAAATTTCGTTATCAGATTTGAAAAAAAAAAAAATCATTTTCAGACAGTGAAGAGGTTGACGGATATAACTGCTGTTATTGATGAAAACATAGACTGTAAGAAAGTTATTCGAGGAAAAAGTCGTAACGCTTTTAGTGACTCGGAAAGTGACACAGATACAGTATTGCGGTAGGCAGGTTACTCACCAGTGGCGGGATGCTCAGCTCGAGGCCATGGAGGACTCCGTCTACAACAGCTCAACACATTACTGCATAATACACAAAAATTTAACATCGTCACTGGAAAGTGGAAACTATTATTTACGATACAGTATTTAAGAAACTTAAAATATTATGTGATTAATGTGAAAGAATATTTATTTTATGCAAATGAAACTTTTCTACAAATGTTCTAGTGGTTGAAGAAATATGTTACTGTTTTTTCTTCATGAATACTTAAAATGGACAGATCAACAAACATATTCACTTTAAATACCAGTAGTACGTAACATCTCTTGATGTTTTATGCTTTATAAACTTACATTATGTATACCAAAATCTATTACATAAAAAACAGAAAGGTTAAAAAGAAATATTTATCGTACATAATAATGCAGGAAAGGCGCTAGAAATGGCTATAGGTTTAATTATTAGGTGTATAAACCAAAATATTTGGATCATGATCATGATACCTCAACTTTTGTGTTAGCATAGGATCACGCCTCCACGATATTTTCCTATCGTTATTTAAAATCAATAAACAGAAATTGAATATGATTCCATGGTATTTAAATCTCATCAATTCACATAAAGTATTAATGTTTGTGTGAATCAGACACAACATGACCTTCACATAAGAACGAAGTTTCTCTCGGCATTGAGAATTTATAAAATGCTGTCGGGTAACTTTCCAAGTTAAGGAAGTGTCATCACACGATATTTCGGTGATCACATTCACTGTGATAACACTTCGTTAACTCAGAAAGTTACACGAGAGCATTTTATAAATAATCATAACCTTTAACTACCTTAAAATATCAGTCTAATTTTGGACACATTAATGTCAGTTCAGATAATGACTTTTAGTTACAAACATTGAGGGTCAAAAGTAAGTGGATGAGGGGAAATTGTTTCAAGTTTTAGCAGATTATCGAAGAAAAATTTTCATGGGTCACCAATATGGTGACAGAGTGGTTATAACAATGGAGAATATTAATTTTGTGGTAATACTGGGTACAAAATAGAACCCAGTTTCACCAAATGAGACTAAGAGAAATATATCTAAATCAAACTATCTTCTAATGTTCAGTAGATGAGAAAAGATTTTTGAAGATCGATACACAGAGAAAAGGTTCTTGAAGATATGACCGAATGAAATAGATGTTGGTGAAAATACTTCTTGGTATGATGGTTAACGTAACTTACAGCGAATTCTGAAAAATGGTTGGATGTCTTCCCTCATACCAACTAACAAATTCTGATAAAAATAACAGGGAAAATGTATCACATTATAAAATGAAAAAAAAAAGAACGTTGTAAAAGCCCTCAAACCTAAACTTTAACTGGAATTGTATTTTATGAAGCATTTGTAGCAAGCTAGAGTGTGATTGAAAATGATTTTGCATGTTTGTCTTGTATTTTATTGTAAATCACTGTAAATGGATTTTGATTTGTGAAAAGAAATTATGTAAATACCATTTAATATGTTTAAGGATAGAAATATGCATGAGAATTACTTAAATGTTTGTAATTGTAACTATTAAGGTGAGCTACGATGTTTAAAGGACGATTTACTATAGTTTAAAATTATTTATATGGATAATTTTGTGTTTAAGTATCTTTAATTTTCATTTCTAAGCTTTTTGTAATGATTCTAAATGATTATGTATTAATTCTGATTGTTTTTAATATGTTTTCAATTGATTAAGTATTGTTAATGTTCGAGAAATATATGTCGGAAGGCTTTGTAGTGTTCTATAACTTTCGATAAAACTGATACTCGTATAATGCGACCAGCTGAGACAGTTGTAATTTTTCAACAGAGTTTACGTCGGCCAAGGACAGTTTTGAACGAACAGTTTTGGTAGTATTGTCTTTGGAAGAAATGTCGACTGTAATCGTTGGAGTGTTGTGTTTATATGTCACTAGCAATAAAACAAGCTAAATTTCAACTGGATCGTGGACTAGTTATTTAATATATGTAAATAAAACCGCGAGGAATCTAATAACGTGTTGGCTCTATGGAATTGTAGCATGTACGCATTGTCACACCCTCAATTTCGCGTTTACAAAGAATTTAGAACTACTGCCATTCTGGAATACTTTTCCAATCGAAAGACATACTTCTGGCTTTCCAACCATGAGTACAATTACCTGTACCACTATTACGAAAAGGCTCCTTCATTCAGAATTTGCACATTAATCTATTCTAATATTACGGCTGTCGGAGATGATCAAAAGTGTTTTTTTTTTATTTTGCAAAGGAAAGAACTATTAAAGCATTCATTGACTCGTTACGTAACTGCCAGCACACTCCAATAAGATATGCTACAACAGAAATATGAATCTCATCAAAGTATTCGCTCTAGTGCGGTGAAATGTGATGGCGTTAAACGCCCGCGGTACGGAGCAGCCTGTCGAGTCAGGGAGCGCCTGCAGATGCCGCAGCCCGCCCAGCGGGCGGTCCGGTCGCCAGCCAGTTGCAGGCCCTCGTGACGCCGCTGTCGACGCCGAGTAATTAGGCGGCTGGGCCGGACTGTCAACGCCACGCGGCGCCCACAATGGCCGCCACAAATTACTTCACCGCGACTTGATGCCAGGTGCTGCCTGGCTATTTGCTGCCAGCCACCTGCCTCCCTCGCTCACGGTGAAACTAGCTTGGGTATCTTTACTATCAACAAGTTTCCTTGCAGAGATATAAAATACTGTACACCATTAAACATTTCTGTGGCAAGTGTAGTGTGTTGTTTAAAGTGTGTATGTGAAGATGAGGAAAGGGAGAGGGTTAAAACCTGTGCCGCTTATTTCAGGCATACTCCAGTGATAATCACAAAGGGAATTATCAAGTTTAACGTCCAAATCCAAAGGATGAATTGTAATAATAATTCCGTGTGGTCGTAATGATCTGGTGAAAGAGTTTCTATTGGCTACGCATTCCGCCCCTGTCGTAGTCACCTTAACATAACCCAAAAGTCCTACTGGGTACAGGGGACCTACAGTTTAATGTGGAATCCTTCCACGGAACCTTTCAGACGTATTTTACATTACACAGCAAGCTGTGCCGGAAGTGAACGTTGGGTTAAGGGCCTATGAAAATCCCCGCCGTGACAGGGATTCGAACCAAGGACCAGACCACTCCAGGACGAATTATCACTAACAGCGTCGTATATGCCCTGATTCTGTAATCACTGAGTAGAGGAAAGGTGCTTCACCCAGAACTTTGACACAGATATGGTAAAGAGGGATCTTGCGTCATTATTTCTCCTACGCTGCTGGTTATGTCTAGTAGGGTAATGTTTTGTTTATCAACTGGAATTCTAACCAGCAGACACCATGACAGAGGCCAGCAACCATCACGGCGCAGCAACATTTTATACCAACTGGATATTATACGCATCTCATTATAACCGAGTAGTTTTTCTTACAGTTGCGTGTAACATTCATTCTGATTCGATTATGGCGATTTCCCATTACAAAAACAACAGGAGCAAATGAATCAATTTTTAACTGTAGTAGAGTCACAGAGATGTTATGTGAAAGTTTAACCATCTACAAACAGTTAAATTTCGTTTCAGCCGAGTTAATTAATTTTCTCAAAGGAAGAGTTATCAGCCAACGATTGCAGGGGTGAAGAGCTTTTCCAAAAACTTGCACTACACTATGTATTCATTATTTTCAAACTTTTTTTTAAAGAGTTTCACATTTTTCTAAAAAAGATAAAATTAAAGATATGCCATTTACTGCGGCTGTGAAATCCCCTTTTTTATCACAAGATAATAAAGGAGACAAATTTCGCCCAGTTTTAGTGTCAGGAGGAACAGGTACACCGATTCAAAAGTTTATTGACACAAGACCTCAGTACATCGCTCTATCACTATTAACCAAATCTGAACAAACTTCATTAGTCAAAATCCGTCTAGTTTGAAATTGTGGCTGTTGTTTGAAAGCAGCGTATTAGAAATAATTGCTATCATTAACTGGATTAATTATTTTCTGAGTATTCCAAACAGTTAATTTACAAAGGAACATTTACCCCTTCAGAAATAATTTTCAAGTACCTGCAGATACATGAAGTCAGTTTCTGTCTGAGAACATGTATCTTTAATTACAAGTAACAGCTGTTGTATTAATTAAAACGAATTTTATAAAATTATCTGAAATGAAAACAACATTAAATAACATACGCCAAATCCATTAGAAAAAAAAATTCAATAGACTTATGATTTTTATTTAAAAAATGTAATATTCTTGAGATGTCCGTAAATTTTATAAACACAAGTTCTCAGGTATCGCGCCATTAATAATAAAAATACGAAGTTTTCACATAAATAATGAATGTAGTTTATTCTACTTTCCTTACACTATTTCGTTCATGGAAAACAGTGGACGAAAGTTGGCGGGATGCTTTTTCTTCCACCCCGTGTTGGCAGTGTCCTCGTCTCAGGAGGCTATTCGTGGAAGCGGTGTTGCGCCTCGGGGCCATCTTAAATTCAACACGCATCTGCTCCGGAGGGCTCTCGTGCATGAAATTACCCGACTAAAAAAAAAAAAAAAAGCGCACGGGCCGGAGTCGAGAAGGAGAGACACGTAATGAAGCTGTTATGTCACTAATGGACAAGTATCGGCACCGGGAGGGGGCAATCACGGCGCCTCATTAGGACACGCACCCAGTACACCGCCCACACACGCCGCTCCGACAACAAACTGTTTATTCTTTACGCGTGTGCCAGAAAAGGAGCGAACTTCGAATACAGGTGGTCACACTTCAAGGGATCGTAACTTCTTGAAGACACCAGAAGGAAGATTTGCAGTTTTAGATGTATTGATTATTTATTCACCTGCTTGGCGTGGAATATCATTGCGAACAATGCAACTCAAGGAATAATTATTATATTCATTTTTGTTCACTAGTCTATTGTCAATTTAATAAAAAAAACTGGATTTACACTTGCACGATATAATCATTTATTCAGACTCATCGTTCGATGCTTTTATGTTTAATACCTTTCGTCAACTAGGCGAATTTAAGGTCGAGTGGACAACAACGTAGAAATACACTCAAGTGACACGTATCAACTTTTATTGTAGTTAATCAGTTGTATTTCAATTATTCATTATTTATGTAGAACCATCCGTGAACTAGGATACTTCTGGTATAATTAAACGTGATTATTTTTTTTTAACAAAAATCCGTATTTAATACATTTACTACAAGGTTTAGTTTAGATAATGTTTTCAGTTTTATATGTCTGTTAAAGAGTTAATACATTGTTGGTAATTTTCATAAAAGCTCCTTTTGCGTATTTAAGACAAAGTGTTATGAAAATGTTGTCATTGCTTGTTACCACTGAGTTGTACCAAGTACTTCACAACAAGTTTTTCCATATCATGTTCTAAGAGACGCCGGTTCCAGTCTGGGACTTGGGTGAGTTTTTCAAGCGTCTCGTTCATGTTGTCTTATCTTTACAAACACTTTCACATGATTTAAGTATAGACGATGATGTTATTCTAAAACACTGGAGATGGCTCTATAGTTTAAGCGACATCTTCTGAATTTTGTGATTTAAGAATGCTGACGGCAACTTTTTTTTATATATAGATAATAAAAACGTAGTTTCAGGATATGTGGAAATTCATGCTGCTGCTACATATTATGTTTTTCTGAGAGCTTAGCAGCTAAAACGAATTGGCTTAATTGGGAACTCTTAGCAGCGCCTAAGAGTTTCGACTCCTTTACCACATTTTGTGTTGGTGCTAGTTGTGTTGGTGCTGTTTGGCGGTGTCGGGAGGTGCCCCATGTGCCGTGAGGTCAGCGCGCTCGTTAGTCCACTATTGTGGTCCAGGCGTCGTGTCAGGGACGAGCTATTACAGTGTGTGACCTCCATCCACGTGCCAACTAGCCACTTGCAGGATGAGAATTTCTCTGCTAATTTCCTTTAAGAATTAATCCGCCGTTACACTTTCAAGTTCGATCAGGTATGAAAGGATACGCACTTTTCAAGTATAAAAGAAATTCAGGAAATATTGGTAACGGTGCTGTAAATTTTACAGTTTGGCATAAAGGATATTTATTAAAATATAGTTATTCAAAGAAGGAAGTGTATAAACTTATAGTTTCTTTCAATTCAATAGTTCGGTTAAATCAGCAATTGAAAATTATATCTAATTTAACGTTAATTACCAGTACTAAATAAATATTAGGTAATACTGAGAAGAATGATACAATGCATATTTTATTTTTCTTAATACACTTGGCTGATTTCTAAATATTTTATTCTCTGCAGACATCAATCAAAGGAGCTGATTTTAGTAGCATACGTTTAATAATCAGATACTAATCAACTAATCATGTTAGGTCATCTGATATCTATTGAAAGTGATACGAATTGAAGCTCGTAGATGAATCGACATTAGGTCAATAACTATGCAAAGATTGGGCGCAACCTTGCATTCTTCAAGAAATCGTTTCCAATGAGTAACCGGTTTATTGGTGTCCCCAACCACAATGTAACCAAATAGTAAGAACGCAAACGTGGTTGAGATCTTTAAAGTCATACCAACTTGAATAACTGACCGTTGCGTTTGTACAGGAGGCAATAATAAGAGAAATACTAGAAACATTTACTACAGTCTGACATCAGATAGAGAGTCATACACTACGTAAGATGATCCGTTGTAAATATTCAAAGCATTGTCCTATCCTTATTGTGAGCGGTACGAGCGATAAAGTGCTCATACGGATATAATAGAATCGTAAAAATTGAAGTCGTATTGTGGGACCCCGAGGCAAGTTTACGGTCAGTGAAAGCTGTTGGTACACTGACACAGTATCAGATAGTGTGCCACTAACTCAGCTCGTGGCTGGCACGTTGTAATAACGCGCGGGCGCCCGTCCTTTGTCCGAGGCACTCGTAATGACCCGAGGCGGCATGTCTCGAGTCGATCCTATCCGTCTATTGTTTCGGACGCTGTATGCGGCCGGCTCAAGTGATGAGGCACCGCCACGGTGCACTAATGTTAGGTGCACGGAAAAAATGAAATTTACTACGGACGTCTGTAAGTTTGTGGCCTGACCAGCAAAAAGTACAGCTTTGCGAAAACTACAGACGACTCTCTAGTACTTTGAAGTTTATTATTACCCTCCAAAATTAGTCTAGCCTGTGAAACATCCTTTATTTAGTGACATCAGATAGAGAGTAATTAAACCCAATGGAGGAAACAGAAATTAGTAAGGTAAATGCTACGGGGCTTTTACGGCTAGTGTACTTTTTCGCGGGGTTGGCGGAGGTAGAGCTCCATGTTCCAATTACAATCTTTTCGGCACTAGAAACGACGTGACGGGGTAAGAGACA
Source organism: Vandiemenella viatica (assembly GCA_031002005.1). Classification (NCBI taxonomy): domain Eukaryota; kingdom Metazoa; phylum Arthropoda; class Insecta; order Orthoptera; family Morabidae; genus Vandiemenella; species Vandiemenella viatica. The sequence continues at coordinate 245,683,945 of CM061920.1, read as the reverse complement.
CGCTCCGGCCATTCTTCCCGCAGGCAGAATGAGACTGGACAGCCGTTTCGGACTTTCAACTTCGAATAAAAATTTTCGGCTATCTCTGGGATCGAATACCGGCCGTTCGAGTCGTAGACGGATGCCTCAGTGCCTGAGCTACGCGCACGCCAAAACAGAATTTCGTGCTGTGATTAAATATTTGTGCAATAAACAACTCGGCAATTGAGAAGGCATTCATTCTAACAGAATACTGTAGGTGGGTATGAGAAAAGTTTCTGCCCGTTGGTGACAAAACTTTTTACAACAAATCAAAAGCCAGTTAGGAGGGAGGTAAATGTCTCCTGAATATTTTGCCCTTTTTAAAGCCAGTCTTGTAGATTTCCGAGCGTTGGTGAGTGGTAACGCTCTGGCCTCGCATTCTGAAGGACGCGGGTTCGAATCACCGACCAGCCACATGTAGTTAGGTCTCCATGGCATCCACAAACCATTCCAGGCGACTGCTGGGATGGCTCCTTCACGTTGCTTGCACGTCAGCCTCTGATCCATCTAATGACCTCGCCGTTAACGATGTGTAAACCCGAAGCAAAAACAAAAATCTTACTGTTACAGTCGATTATTAACTGCCAGAGGGAAAGGATCATTGATTTTTCCAGGTTATGTGCTACAAGATCAGATAATCAGGTTTGTGTTTTGTAATATAAGGAAGAACACAATGAAGTTTTATAGTCATTGTGAGCTCGTTGGGTAACATTATTACGATCACAGTACGGTACATAATGCTAAGTATGCACAGTACAATGACAACTCAATAACTGCTCTTAAAAAGTCTAAATGTGACCAGACAGTAAATAGGTAGGGATTTGTGTTTGAATTTTGCAGGTTATTCTCTGAACTTAAATTTTTAAATTTTCATAAGGATCAGCTTCTTCTTCTTAAGTCGCCTTCTCCTATTGGAGGTTGGCGGTCAAAATAGCTAGCTCTGAGCGTGAAACTGCAGCATGGAAAGCCTCTTCAGACGTGCAATCGAACCATCTACGAATGTCTTTCAGCCACGAATTCCTTCTCCTCCCAACAGATATTTTCCCTTGTATTTTCCCTTCAATGATGAGCTGCAGTAGCTGATACCTCTCGCCTCTCATAATGTGTCCTAGATATTGCGTTTTCCTTTGCTTTATAGTGAGCAGCAAATCTTTTTGTTTCCCCATCCGATGAAGTACTTCTTCGTTTGAGACTTTCAGCACCCAAGGATCAGCTACATTTCGTTTTCTCAACATAGAGTATAAAAAGTCTCGGAAGCAGACTGAAATGTTCTCTTCAGCATTATGATAATCGTGACACCTATTGTCGGATATCTAAACCTCAAATAGAATAAATAGCTCGACCTGAACCCCAAAAACGAGATTTTCTTGGAATGGAGAAGGTTTGGAAAATGATAAAAGTTTCGCGTTGTTGTAGTTAGGTTACAACGAAATTCTATAAAATACTTTGGTTTTAATCTGTGATTAATAAGCTAACACTTTCGGTTATTTCGGTTATTTCTCTTATTTTATTGATACTCAAATGTTTATGCAACAGTTCTATTTCTGCAAAAACAAAGATATTAACTGAATGCGGATGTGTTTTAAAAACAAATCTTAGATGGTAGGCTAAATTTATACATCATAGCAGAAAGAAATGTATTTCTACATCTACATTCATACTCTGCAAATCACAAAAATTGTGGGTGGCAGAGGGTGCTAAGCACCAATCCTAAACCCGCCCATTCCAATCCCGAATAGTGCGAGGAAAGAAGGAATACATATAAGTATCAGTACGGCATCTTATTTCTCTAATCTTATCCCTCCGGTCATTGCGACCTAAATAGGTTGGCGGAAGAAGTATTTCATTGCACTCGAAATTTAAATTTTTTCGCATATTCTCCAATAAATTCGAACGTCTTCCAAACTATCCCAGCCCAATCTATGTATCAATTCTGTGACGCTTTCATAAGTGCTGTAACAACAAGTCACGAATCTAGCGGCTCTCCTCTGCACCCTCTCAACTGAGTCAATCAGAACCTTGCGATACGGGTCCCAAACCCCACAACAGTAATCCAGATGCGGACGCACTAGTGTTTTATACGCTATCTCCTTTGTTTGAGCATTAAAATTCCTCAAAATACGACCTATGAATCGTAATTTAGAATTAGTCTTGCCTACGACGGAAGTTAATGATGACAGTAGTTTTAGTTTCACACCCCTGATGTGAAGATCTTTGTGGGTGGCTGTTGTATACTCTAGAGTTATTTAATGGGAAGGGCGTTAACGACTGAACGCATTGTTTTAACGGTTGAAGCAAAAGAAAATCTTGAATGATGCAACAGGCTGACAGAACTTGGAGGGCATACTAATGAACGGGAACTGGCATTTTATGCTGATGCGGAGAGCACTTTTTTTGCCGTTGAACGTCGTATTGGGAGTTGAACTGTGAAGAAAATGTATTTAAGAGAAAAAGTGTGAGAGAGAAAAATCAGTGAAAGTCTCTTAAAATGTCGATATAATCCTGTTTTGTAATGTTTTCTTGCTGTTTCAGCTTTTCTCAGTTATAAAAGTCACACAAAAATGTCAAACAGACAATATTTATCCGAATTGTCATACGGTGATGCCCACCATCTTGTATAGAAACGAGCATTCAGAGGTAATATGTTATTTTTGCAGTGCTGATAGCATTCCGCAGTTGCGCATCGTCTCATATTTCGGCATTTCTAATTAAATTTCTATCGTCTTTTCCGCAAAGCAAGAGCGCAAAACGTGAAGAGGACATGTTAGCGTAGCAATTACACCAAATTTGAACAGGGTACCAATTTCGCGTGAGTTCCGAAAGTGGTGCAGTACCAAAATTTTGTTTAATTATTTTTATTGACTCATACATAATGTGATTGCTTTTAAAGAAACAGCAATGATGAGTAACGTAAGTTTGGATCGTCTTTCTACTACAGAAACGAAAAACTGATTTCTATTCAGATGCGTTCTTTCGTAGAGTGGTATTGAGTATTGCATTATGTATTCCGGTAGGAGTAGAAAGGCAGTAAAGAATGTGACTGAAATTGTGATAATTACAATAATATCTGCGACCTGTATCCGAAGAAAATATCTGTAATCCTCGAGGTGAAAGAATGGCTCATCGTGAGCGAAGAGTTTAATATAAGAAACGAAACTCATATTTCACATGACACCATGCATAACCGCTGCAACTTGAGGAAACTCTTATCGGTAACCTGTTTTCCTAGAAACTTGATAATAATAAACAATGAACTCATTTTCAGCGTGGTCTGGGACTAAAGCCATTAAAATTCAAATAGTTATAACTAAATATGTTCAGTTTTATTAAATATCTATAGATAGTGCGCTCAGGAAACTTTTTTATATTTTTTTAATTAAATAGTAATTACGATGGAGCAATGTTTCTACGCACCTATCTCTACATTAAACGAATGTTCAACTTACATCAATTCACTGTTCGAGATAAATTGTTCAGCACATCCATCGACAATTTATTTCATTCTTTGACATTTTATCTGCAAATGATAACTCTCCCATTCCCTTATGCCTGAAATTAAGAACTGGCTTATAATCATGGTGATCGTCTGTTCCCTTTCACATACTGCTCGTAATTCTTCTCCTAATACACGTTCAAACCATATCGCCAATGCATTCCTCATAAAAACTGGAATCTCTTTAGTTGCCTGCTGTTTTCCAATTAGTACCAATCGAGCTTCTTTTTACGTTATAATGTCCAGAAGTAAGTGTAAACTGATATTTTTAGACATAAATTACATTTTAATTGGAATTTTATCCACCAGATTGTCATTTTAGCACTTATAATAACACTGGCTAAGGTGATTATGCGTACTAGTGGACGAAAAGGGTCAACAAGTTGACGCAGATCCCATTATTTGGCTCTTTCATTAAATATTCTCATCATTACAATGCTTTATATCAAATTTTATATTAATCTGAAGCTCCATTTCAGGCATGGTCAGGTAGTTAAACGTGTCATATTATCTGCAAAAATCTCGTCTATTCGTACGGGAAAATTCTGAAAGTTTTGCTTATGATAAATCAACAGATGACTAGTAAAACTGCATGAGCGTTCATTGATTTTGTGTAAATGTCTAAGAGCAGATACTCCAGACGGAATAATATTTCAGAAGTGTTCTTTAGTTCACTTCGAGCTCCATCTTTCCATATATCATTAACTTCCTGCAAGTCTGCTAAATGCAAGCCGTTTTCTTAAGCACAGTGTTGTCGTTACAGATGATAAACAAACACCAAACAACAAACGTCATAGATGCAAGGTTAACACGTCAAAAACAAATGCTACAAACTTACGCATTAACCGAATGTAACACGCGTAGTGAATTCATTATCACTGTCTACATTTGCTATCAAAGAATATATCTGTTCAAAAGAGAGTGGATATGGTGGTGATAAAACCATATCTCCAGTTGTTGAAAGGGGCTTCTGCTGCAGCAAGCGCTTCATACTTTGCTCGTTGCTTTTGGCTGGGCTTTCAGGCGAGTCAGACTTATCCAGCACAAGAGCACGGAGGCTGCCTTCCCGGGCAGGACTAAACAAATTAAACCCTCCTTCGCGTCTCAAAAGGCAGTTTCTCTTCTGCCGGCCGGAATTTTTACAGGCCCTTAAACTGACCTTCAACAAAGCATTCTTTTGTTTATGTCAAGTAGGCTGACACACGCCTTTGTTCCGAATTAACGCTAAACCATCGGCCCTCTTTACCCTGTAGCATTACCTACTAAGACACAACAGAGACGGAATGCGAAAAATTCTAACGTATTCCACCACGTTAAGGCCGCAAGAGATTTATTTTAGCGGAGCTGTAGCCCAATCCGATTACTCACACTCTGCCGTTTGCCTTTCCATTTTATGTCGACTGCCTTGTGCCAGTGGGATACTTGATCCAAAATTAATCTCTCCTTTGTGAATACCAGTCCTTATCGGTATGAGGAAAGAAAGAAAACGTAGAATCATTAGTTGGATACCTTAATTTTTTTGATTTTATCATTCCTGACTTTGCGATACAAATACTTGGGCGAGAGCGATTAGTTATTTTAGTTGGGATGGTCTGTTTAAATTTTGAATCCATACTTGGTACAACACCCTGTTCACTCAGAATCGGCGGTTCAAGGTCACGTTTCCCTGCCCCCGCGCCTCACATCATCACTCCATCACTTCCTATCTCTCCAAGCTGAACACTGTGTCCGGATCGGTGATTGGTAAATTTCTCCTCGACATATAAGGGTAAAGGCAGTGGAGTGGGGATAGAACAGACTAACCTTGAGCCGCCTGTATTAAGTAACCCGCTATAGAAGTTCAAGTTCGTTCGCGTGGACCGTAAGAGTACACACCAACATCTTAAATCAAATATTCAAGAACATTAGAACCTCCTGTAGGTCACTTCTCTTACATAAAGGAAGTTTACCATAAACAATAACTTCAATCGTCGGCATCATACAATGTCACTCGTAAGATGAAATCACGCAAACATTTAAACTGCGAGAAGTAACTTCTTTAAATACGAATTAGTGGATACTATTATATTATTCCCTTTGCTTTTCACGTCACATCAAAATAAAAGTAGCCTATCCTACTCATGGAAGCACCGGCTGTCCATTAATCAAAACTTGATCAAAACCTAACCAGTGGTTGTTGCGAGAATTGTATTTAGCAAAAATTATCTTAAATTTATCATCTTTCTATGCCATATGAAAAGTAAGTTAGCTCTATTTGCCAGCGGGATCACGTGCTGTCCCATTATAGAAACTCCATCAAAACCCTGCCAATAATTTTAGCGCAAATCACGGCGTAGTTAAACGTTAACTAAAATTTATTACTTTACAATGCCACATCAAAAGTGAAATATCCTTCATTTGGCGCCTGGAACCAAGGGCTCTATCAAAACTCTATCAAAACACAACTGGTGGTATTTACGTAAATCGCTTTCAACGAAAAATTATCCTTAATTTCTCGTTTCTTGACGTCACATCAAAATGAAATATGCCGTCTTTTGCACGTCAGCGGGCTGTAAATTAACTGACATACAATGATTTTTGGGAACCACAACGTTTCTTGAATAAGTCACATTGACAATCTGCGAAATAAATATGTAATTATAGCTACTTCACTAGTTCCTGGTGATCTGTTCTCGTGAAAATTACTCATCCTACTGCAAATGCGAGTAGCCTGGTCGCTCAGTGGTTAAACGTCTGCCTGGACATGGGGAGATCCCTGGTTCGAATGCTCCTAGGTTCGGATTTTAAAAGGCATTTATTTGACCTTCACCTGTGGCACAGCTTTCTGAGTAATGTGAAATACACCAGAACCCTTCCGTGGTGAGGATTCCACGTGAAACTGTTAGGCAAGGAGGAAATGAACTGGCCACCCTGCCTCCAATATCAGTCTAAGCACATCTCCTACGGGAGGGTTCATCCAGACTTCAATATCAAGCTTAACTTTTTTTTCTGATAGCGCGTAATATAAGTGTATTATAAAGCCGTAGCTTTTGACAGATGCTTGAGACAAAATTTTATTTAAGTATAATAATAATAATTCCGTGTGGTCGGAAAGACCTGGAGATAGGGTTTTTATTGGTTGCGCATTCCGCCCCTATCGTAGGCGCCTTAACCTAACCCGACAATCCTGCTGGGTATAGGGGACCTGCAGTTTAACGTGAAATCCGAACCACGGGAGCGTTCTGGTGTACTTCACTTTACACAGCAAGCTGTGCCAGAGTTGAAGGTTGGATTAAGCGGCTTTGAAAATCCCCGTCGAAACAGGGATTCGAACCGGGGACCTATCGATCTCCAGTTAGACGCTTAACCACTGAGCCACCAGACCGCTAAAATTTAGCTATGAAGTGGTATTAAAATAAAATGAGACAACTTTTTTTGTTAAGAGTACGGGACGTTTAACTCCAGTACAGTTTTATACAAAAAAGTGTGTAATGTTAGTGGAGGTAATATTCGAGAAGTAGCGGAAGATTGAATAATGGACCACTGGTATTGGTACCGTCCAGTCGTGTGTCTGGTTATGCGACTCTCCCTGTGAGATGAATTATATCCAACGGCAGTTATTTATTGATTCCACAGCCGTAGGTAAAGTGCGTGCTACACCCGATATTACAATTCTGGAGCAGCTTCACAGGGGAACTGCACTCCCCAGGGCGGTCATTCGCCGCACCGTTGGCTCATTTCGTTTGTGGCACTGCTATGGGGTTAGCTGGATAAAATCGTGGTGGTGGTAAAGCGTACGAAAGGTGGTGGAGCCCAGTTCTTAATCACCATAGTGCACCAAACGTCTCCGCCGTGCACAGGTAGTGGAAGCATACGGCTCTGCTGATGGTTATTGCGTCTGTCTGATGGGAACTTTAGGCCTTGCGGCCTTTAGGTGTGTTTCGGAAGAGTAGACCTGAATGGGCCGGCATCGAGTTTCACCCTCTCCCTTCTCTCATCTCTCACCCAAAACACAAACAACAACACTCTTCACTTACAACACGTAATAACACAGTCACATTGCGGAGAACGTGGAGAAACCACTGTAGTTCACGTTTCCAGACGAACACATCCTCCTGGGTAACCGCCTACACCCGAAATAAGTAATGGCATCATAAAAAGAAGGAGCTTTGGTAGTTGATAATTTACACATCGTACAATAACGGGAAAGGCGATCATGGAAGAAATACGTATATTATTATTAAATTATACTGCGTATGCTGTGTTGTTAAGCATAGTGTGTTGTATGCATTATGAATGAATGTTAATCTGGTGTCAAGTTACAACGATGGTTACTGCATTTCAGTGAGATTAGGTATGAGGATGCTAGAGCAATTACTATACAGGCTTTTAATATTCGAAAAGGTATGAGTCCAAGCAGTATCCGTAGGTTCCTGCTATTACCAAAATGTGTCAGCTGGTGACTAAGAGTGTAAAACGGAAAACCACCAAAACACTCTACGATCTCAGTTTTTTAAAGTTAGCTTCGACATGATTATCAAGGACGCAGTGAATCTTCGGAGAATATGTCCACACCCCAGCAATACTGCAGAAGTGCATAAATACAGAGTGTCCTCTTTATAACAATGTTAGAAGTGTAGCAATTTTGTCATAATTGAGTTAAGAGTAAATATTTCTTTGGTAAAATATTGGACATGTATCCACCCAAACTTCCAAACAACAGGAAGAGTAAATTGTCGCTTTGATATAGATGAAATGATACGGTTTAAAAGGACACGTAATGTGGAACGAAGAAAAATGATGCCGGTGGATGATTATTTTCTTTCCTAAGATATAGTCGTGAATGACAGTGCTTCAAAAATGTCATATATTCAAACGAAGTGATGATATTATGGAAAACAATTTTTTTAAGCAAATACAGACCGACGGTGAATATTCATGAAGAAAACTTCACAGATTCCCTGATGCCTTAAGTCGAAAGGTGCAGTGACTGATTTTGTTGATCTCACCTTTCTAAGAAACTGAACTTTAGAAAACATAGATCATAAAATTTTCTGGGCCATAAAAGGGTATAACAGAAATATTTATTAATGTGAAAATGTTGTGACGTCCGACTGTTCATTATGCCAGTAAGGTGACTATATTCCGTTCAAGAAAGTACGAACGTCTATCAGCACCAAAATCTATTACTTTGCCTCATCTAATTTGGTAGCAGAAAGTGTGTCACATTTTTTTTCTTTAATTAATTTCTCGTGTCTACCGTCGGGAGAGCGCGTCAGTTTTATGAGACATTTCGAGGTCGCTTTCAGACTCCATCTATCGGGGATGTGTCAGACTCCGGGAGATTCTGCCGTTATATAGCTCTCGACGGGCAACGGTTGCCGGTGACGTCTCGGTACGGAGGTGGTGGGGTAGGACTGGGTAAGCGCCTTCCCTGCTGGTGGTACTCACGTCGAAGGCGCCCTTGATGAGCGGCCCGGCCTGCCCCACGTAGAGCGTGGAGGCGGAGTCGAAGACGAGCTCGTGCGGCACCCTGCGCGCCGCCACGGTGTCGTGCTCGTGGCAGTTGAGGAACAGCGTCACGTTGTCGGTGGAGACGCGCAGCGAGAAGCGCTCCCAGCGGCCCGCCAGCTGCCCCACCACGAACGACGCCAGCGTCTGAGACACGAAGTGCTGCGACGCGTCCGTGTACAGCAGGCTCACGTTCGACTGCCCCGGGCCCGCGCCCGAGATCTGACCACACACAACGTGCCCATCATCAAACTTCAAGCATAACATATTCGACTCATTACATAATTTTCGTATAAGAATAATTGCGAACTACAGTGCAAAACAATATTTTGTGGCTACGGAGACTGTGAAAGGAGTATATTGTGCCTGTTACATAATCACGAAGCAGGGGTCGTTTCTTGTGAATTCCTGGGATGGTGAAAGTACGGCCGAGGTAGCTGGACGGGCAGGATATTGCTAGGCTCTTATCAGAATATTTTGCTAGCCGGGAGTAAGGGGTAGCGATTGAGGCAGCCGTGTATCGGCACAATTTAAAACAATAAGGAGACAATTTGTAGACAGTTATAGCCAATATTTAATAGCCAAGAAACATTTTTTTGAGTCAAGCGGCCATACTTTGAAGCACTAAAGCGATGTGTTGGAATAGCCTTTATTTTTTTCTTTATTTTTTCACCATTGAACTGGTGATTCAGGAGGAGTGGTAAATATTGAAGGAGGTGGTAGTATGAATAATATTCTGGAAAAAAAGTTCATATACACATGTGTCCGGTTTCCATTCGTTTTCTAGATACAGATGCTGGAATGTCATGCATAAAATAAACCTCCGAAAGTGATCAAGAGCACACTGATAACTTACTGAAGTACTTTATTCACGCACAAACACATGCATATTTTACAAAAGTTTTAAATGTTCGAAAACCTACCATCAACTTTTATACACTTTGCAGCTCTCTTCACAACAGTACGTCTTGGTGTATTTTCATGAGGTTAGCAGTGTTTAGAATGCGAGAAAGTAATTCGTCTCTTGTGTTTAATTTTTCTTTGTACACTTCGTTTTTCAACCATCCCCACACACAAAAATCTAATGGGATAAGGTCCGGCATAAAATCTCCGAAACGAACGCAAGTAGGACACATGTTTATCTGAACTTTTGTGCTCAATATTGTTCATACTACCATCTCCTTTAATTTTTACCATTCCACCTGAACCACGCTGTTTATAACTTCAGCAGAAATGATGAATACTCGTGCAATATCTACTTGTTCTTACACTGAGAACAACACGCGCAATACATGAAACTTTCTACAAAAACCCAGAATAAAGCCCTAATTACACTATGTAAAGACTTCGAGGCGTCACAAGTCCAAGTAGAGAAAATCTGCCTGGACAGTGTAAGATGGCGAGCGCTCTTATACCGCACCCTGGAAATTCGAGACGGATGAAGATAATGATTGGCTCTATATAATGTGTAACTTCAAATATGGATATGCCATACTTATGAATGGACTTTTTTCCAATTTTTCTTTCTATGACAAACTGTTGCTCATTTAATGCATTACATTGCGATTTTATTTATTTTTATTTTCAGATTTCATGTAGCCTACTACCTTGTTACCTAAAGTAAACCTTTAGATTCTACAATTTTTTATTTTTTAAAAAATTAACTTTTCTGTTGGTATTATATTATATCCGGATATTTATTCTAAAGGATATAGCGATTCCAAAGTATTCTACTATTAATCTACCATATACAATAATTTCCCCACACCAAAAACAGTGAGTATCTGAGTATTTACATACTGCTAATCAATAAACTGTCTACACGGGAATGTTCTTTTCTGCACCAATGCTGGCTTGTGCTAACAGCCAGGTAACCGTTGCGATAACAGGTACTTGTGAACTAAAGCTTTTGGCTTTAAAGAGGAGCTTGTACACTTCTGTATGTGCTGCCTGTAGCAGTGAATCATACAGCATAGTGATAACCTAATGACGCTAGTGAAAGGTGTGGCAGGTTTGCTTCTTACCTGTACGCCTAGCTGCACGACGGTGTCGAGAGGGTTGACGACTGCGAACAGGAAGCCGCCCTCCCTGGTGTTGGGCCTGACCGTGGCCACGATGGAGAACTCTGGGTACAACTTCTCGGGCATGAAGAGTCGGTACGGCGACTTGATCTCGGAGCCGGGCCGCAGCCCAAACGCGGGGAACCCGTCCAGCCCGTTGTCGAAGAACTGCGTCTTCTGGTCCTGGAACGGGATCTTGATAGCCTGCAGGATGTCGTGCTCCTGGAACGCGTCTGTAAGAACACAAACAACACCATGTCTTACTACCGCAACGAACGCCATGAATGTTTTAAGTTAAACACCGTTTCATCCGATGCGTTTCGCTCTTTTGGTGTCGGGCATCGTCAGTGGCCTTTTTTCTGCTTATTGCTTTACACTACTTAGACGTGAGGGTCAATAGAGGCGGGGTTGGACTGGGAACAAGGAACTGGAAGGAATTCGGCCATGGCCTTTTGAAGGAAGCAACTCGTCATTCGCCTAAAGTGATTTGGGGAAACCATGTAACACCCAAATCTGGATGCCCGGACGGGAATTCGAAACGGTGTGCTCCCGAATGCGAGGCCAGAGCGTTAACCGCTCACCCACTACGCTCGTTAACGTTATTGAAATGTTTGGGTACATTTACAGCCACTGACGACGCCCCACACCAAAAGACGAAACGGTGTAGCGAAAACATTAATAAAACTGTTGTTAAAGTGCGGAGTATAATTTAAAACATTCGTGCAATAACTGTGGGACATGATCAATAATAATGTTATATCTGCTAAAATTAAATTAGTTGACAAAGTTTCAATTTGCTGCGCTTTCAGCCTCTGTCATGGCTGGATTAACAGTTTAACGTGAATCCTGAATTATGGAGCGCTATATATACTTCACATCAACAAAGTAAAAAACGTAAAAAATTATAGTCGTTCTGGGATTGGAATCCGGAACGCTGAATTTTTGTAGATAGTGCCCTAACTACAGTACTCATTTTCAGTATATTTGCTGCTTCATATGCATAAAATGGAAAACGTATTTTAAAATGGTTGAAATCGATGGTTTGGAATTACAGCTGTTAAATATATTTTGTCGTTTTCTCTTAGAGAGCTAAATGTTATTATTAAAACTGTGTGATGTTATGGTAACAAGTTATTAATACACGCCATAGTCACATACTTAAATAACACAATAAAATCATACATTAATTTACTAAGAATACGATAGAGTTTCCACATATAACTGTCGAGGAAAAAGATAGGAAAAAGAATAAAAAATAATTGCTCCAACTAGATGAAACATTATAATCCTTCTGTTCTCATATATGTCTGGAGAGGGTAAAACATTAAACGTTAATTTTGATTCCTTTGAAAAATTTCAACATTCATTTAGCAAAGAGATGACCGACGTTGAGAGATAATTGCATGTCGGACTAGCCACATCTCCTTGAAGGCAAGGAAATCGATGGTTCGGTTAAACTCCATTAGCTCCATCACAGTTGCAGAATGATTTGTTCAATACTTTTATTAGGTGAAGATGTTTTCAGAAACAACCATGGTGAAATTTTAGTCTCACGATGTTGGTAATCATTTTTCTTGATATGACTGTTGTTTCGTGTAACTGTGCCGTGGAAATTATAGGAAGAAAACAACTTGCCTCCAGTTTCTGTTGCCGCGTCTTTTAGATGTATTCCATGTTTGTTTCGATATCATTTGCAAATTTGAAAGTAAGTTAGTCGCCTTGATGAATGGCTATATTAAATCTCTGACATCTGGCGAGAATGTGCAACCACCTATGTAGTACAAGCGGAGTGGATCTTACAAACTCGATCTATTGACACTAAATTTGTGCCATTGGGAAATAAACTGACAGTAGCTATCAAATTTCTCTTGTGCGACCATGAAATGTTAATGCCAATATGGGACTTCTGTACATAAACATACGTCATATTGTAATAAATGCGTAAGGCATTAATGCCAGGAAGACTCTAAGTCGTTTTGGTGTGGAAATTTATGTTTTATATTTCTAGTGCTGACAACCTCCGTCGTGGCCAGGTTTCCTAATTTCCAAATCCTACAAGGCAGAAAGGATTTACAACGCACATCACAAGGAAAAAAGTTAAGCTTTAGGAGATATAATGGTCAGGTCGAAACCAAGTGGACTAGATAAAATTATAAGGATTTTTTTTTTAAATTTTGTTTACATTGATTTCATTAGAGCTGGGAGTGGATGGGAGTCATGGTATGGGAAGGAATTAGTCCATGGTCTTTTGAAGGAGTGATTTGGGGAAACCATGAAAATCAAAAAACTGAATGGCCGAACTGGGATTTGAACTCGCATCCTTACAGACGCCTGGAAACAAAAAATAGTATAAAACCTAATTGTTTTGTGGCCGCTTCCGTCTTTATCTTCTAGTGACAAAAATTGAAAAAAAAATTCTAGTGCTCTACCCTACATGCTGGGGTAGCAATTAATTCTCGAACACCTTCAACAGCATAGGAGCCTCTAATATATAGTTATACAAAATCTTAGATATGATATTTGGTTTTGAGTCAACAAAACCTACAAGTATTAGACGTGCAAATTTGAAATATACAACTTATTCCGTTTAAGAGTTATGTAACTGGGACAGATAGACGAACAACATGATAACAACAATATGGCTCTTTTCCTTTGTGGCGGAACCGTAAAAAGAAGTATAGTGGTGGTATCATTTTCTGGTTCCGTTACAAGAATTGGAACCATTTTTTGTTTTGTTTACTTTTCGTAACATCAATTTCATCCGATTAAACAAAATCAGAAAATATTGTATAGGTCATATTTCCACAGTATTCGAGATCTTTCAAAGTTTTACAGTGTTTCTCATAATTTATTGAAGTATTTGTTGATGAACAACGAGTACGATCGACCGCGACTTGTCTGCTACTCCGCTGCTGTTGAGTCAGGCGCCGCTGCGCATGCGCACTGCGCCGCGGTCCGCCGCAGTCCCGGCCTGCGCTCACAGATGGCAGCAGGCGTAGCGAGCGCCAGCAAGTCGCGTTACGCGGGCGGACCTCTGACCCCGCATAATTAGGAGCCGTAATTAACTAGATGGGCCGGAACCGAAGGGAGCGCGGGCGGTGCGGCGCGCTCTGTGCTGTGTCGACGCGTGAAGACTCCATTATTGTAATGGGCGCGTAATGGAGCCGGCCGGAGCAGGTATGCATAACAATACGGTCCGTGGGCAGGTTGGCTGCCCTGCTCGGCGGGGCGCCTCCAGGAGAGACTGCTGGAGCCCCGCTGAGGCGCGCTAGCTCTGCGGGGGACGACATCCACGACGCCTGCGGTCAAATATTTGTCTGTCTTCACGGCGCATGGCTCTTCCGGCATTCTGTTTACATTGTGGATGGCGCACTTGTTCAGCAATTCAACACATTACAAACAGTATCTCCTTTCTAAGGTGTCATAATCCGTTGCTAATTCGAATTGTTACAACAGGGATTGGCATTAAGAACAACCAGACTCGGATAATTAATAAATGGTGTGGATGATAAAAGCATCCAGTATGTTGTTTAAAGATGTTGTATCTTAACACAAACAACACGAGAAGCAGCGATGTTCACTAACCTTATAAATTTAGGTGAAAATTGAGTCTTCCGCCGCGTATAGCTTCTATGTAGTTTTCACGGATAAATTGTATTATCCACGACGTTTCATCAAGTTCCTCCGCTGTCTGTATCAGGCGAAGTAGTAGATTGAGAAATATTCTGCGTTATATTACAATAACAACCATTGGTGTCGTAATAACCACAGAATCCTTTCCGATGTAATACTTAAACTGATGATTAGATCGAAGAAAGCTGTTGAAAAGACGCGCATAGCAAAAATTAGACCGCTGAACACTCGTGAAAACTACTTAGAACTATGAATTTAAACTGCCAAGATCAAACAAGTGGTTTCATATAATTATTCTGGAATGAACATGCTTTGAGGCACTGATGTAGGACAGTATCAATTTCGATCATTGCTTAAATCTCGTACCACATAAGGCTGTTTATATAATACCCTTCGTTGGCCAAACTTTATAGAATGTAATGAAATGAATGGAAATCACCTTATAATTTTTTCAGAGTAAAACAAAAGTATTATCTTTGATAGTAAATCAACCACAGAGAAGATCTTCGGCGCAGGGATAAATTGCCGGTTGTGGTATCAGAAGTATTTGATGAAGAGACGAGAAGTGTCCATAAAGGAAAAACAATCTAAGTAAAGTATGAAACTGTAGGCTTGTAGCAAATGTATTAACTGCTGTTTGGCTTAAAGATTTATGAAAATATTTTATCAGAATGGTAATTATGAATTGGAGAGTATCTATGTAGAGAAGGATAATAAACGGAGCTGATTCAAAAAGTAAGCTACTTACTTATTGATAATAAATAAGGAAGGCCATAGAAACTTGACACAAATAAGTGAGTAAGAAATATTTTACGCACTTATTAAATCATTGTAAACGATGTGAATACATGCTTTAGAAGGATTGGAGGCAAGAAACGGGAAGGAATTTGCCCGTGGCCTTGTCAAGGAACCGTCCTAATATTCGCCAGAAATGATTTCAGTAAGCCAAAGGAAATCTACATCTGCGTGACCGGAGGGGGATTTGAACCCACATCCTCCAGAATGCGAGGCATTATTAGCTGTAGCTGGTAACCCGAAGCTATTTACCTGTGGTTTCTAATTCGCGGAATTCCTTCACATTTTACAGACTTTCCAATTCCCGTCCGGCCAACCAGATATCGGTTTTTCTGGGTTACCCTAGATCACTCCAGACGAAAGTCAGGATGGTTCTTTGAAAAGGTCGTGCTTTTTCTAGTCCCTTGCCCCCCCCCCCCCCGGTGCTTCCCATCCTCTAATGACCTAGATGGCGGAAAGGCGCAAAGCAAATAAAAAATAATAATAAATAAAAATAACAAAATAAATAAAAAATAAAAATTGCGGCATCATCTGCGAAAGTAGACTCTTGGTTAATAATCTTTTATTACGATAGTATATGGTTATTAATAGAGAAACAAACCTGTTATTCTATACTACGAAAACTCCTCAATTTGTCCTCACCCAGTCTTGTACACAGCTATAGGAAGTCTTAGAAAAAAAATCCCTCTCATTCCACGTTTATAAATATATTTCAACAAATATAATGTTGAAAAAAACTAAACATTTGATTCCATATATATTGCACAGGTCAGTGCGATTACATTTGATTATATATTCTTTTATATCACATGTTTACCTATTTTTTAATTGTTCTGAAACATGACAGAAGACTTGCCAGTGGCACGAAACGGTCGTAACACTGAATTGTGCAATAAACTTCAAGAACCTAGTTCTTGTCCGTCATATCCTAAGCGTAGTAATGAGTGTGGCAGTCCAATTTACGTTCGTAGATCGTGTTATCACTATCTCTTTCTTGACCAGTATAGTACAAGAGGAGATCTTACATCAACATCTTCGTAACACGTCTGGTTCGAGAGCATGCGATGGTTTTAATCATTTATCAGTCTATTGAGCCTCTTTGTGTCTGTGGAAAGAGAGGACTTCAAGGAGCGGATATGTGCTTCACCTGTTATACCCTCTTGCACAACACGAGGAACATAAACACTTAACATACTTTCGTCACAGCTGTCTGAACTTATAAAATAATAGTTTTCCGAAGGTGTAACAGCTTAATATGACTCCAATCCTGGATAAGATATCGACCTTCGTATTGAGGATAAAAAGAAATATTCAGTATGTTTCTTATAATGAAATATAATTTCTCGTATTCGAAAGGGCTGAAAGTTATACCAATTTGAGATAGACTACCAAAATCGTTTATCCGAACAGCTACAACTTAAAGGTAATTACGTTTAAAATTGAATTAAATATAAGAAATATTAGTGATTGGTAATAAGATTCTAACTTTATCGTAAAACTCATAAAATTTCAGAGAGATAGATTAAAAAGTTGGATTTACATCCCCTGGTACACCTCTCTATAAAATATAAATCTTATGGCAGTTATTAAAATTGTCTAGTCACAAAGCATTTGCCACAAAAACAAAAACATAAAGAACAATGTTTTAAAAATATAAAAGTTAGAAATCCGATAGGTAAACAACTGAGAAAACGCGATTGTTTGTAAAGTAATTAAAGTTTAGCTGATGACTCCGTTAATTGCACCCACTCTGGCTGGCTGTGTAACAGCGAGTCACAGACACGGCTTAACTGTGCTGCGGGTTGCCGCCGTATGACAGCGCAGGCGAGAAGCCGAAAGCTGGGAGCGAAGTTAATTAAGACTGGTTGGATGTTCGTCGTAATTGAAATATTGTGTTGCCGGTCCACGCCAGGAGAGGCGAGGTGAGATAGAATAGTTACACAGCACAAGTTAATCCCACTCCCACCTACATTTTATTCTATTATTCACGTTGTTTTCCAATTAGAACACATCGTAGCTATAATGTACTGCAATTACTTCACATGGTAAATCAGTGGTTATAAACTCTAGACTAACCTTAATGAGGATTCACGTGTATTTAGTTGTTTGTTGGCGTCATTCCTGTAGTCACAATGTTCAGAATCAGACGACATGTTTCCCACCCCTCTCACTCTGGAGGGCTGAGAGGCGCAAAAAATACGGGAATAATAAAAATGAGGAAGACGCGGTGAAAGAGGTTTCGATAAGCGAGCTGGCGTATGCCTAAAATACACAGCCAGAACCTGAAGGCAAGTATGCACCATAGATGAGACCGCGGGAAAGATAAAGTTTTGCGTCTTTGGTGGGAAGCCTCACCTACTTCAGGTGCTGTCCAATGTCTATGCTAGCAGTTAGCGTTTCGTATTTTCGAATGTTAGTATCATCAGTCAATAGAAACTGCAATTTTCTTATAAGCTGCTGACCTATGATCGGTGGTTAAGGGAACGAATTTGCTAATCAATCCGTTCTATCAGAACAGCAGAAGCGTGGTGTCAAAAATGAACATTGAACATTTTAGCCTAAATTTGGCTGAGACCGAAGAAGACAGAGGCTACTGTTGTTACTATTAGGCAGTGCAACAAGAAAATTTGCAAAGGTTCCTCAACGCGGAGGAGAGATAAACCACTGACCTCAGACAACAGCAATTCTACGATACATGACAGGCCTCCAAACAATCAATGAATACCTGATAAATATTTTTCGCACTAGACAGTAGCAGACAGTTTTAATTGTACAAAAGTGACTCGAGCGTTCACAGAGCGTTCCAGTCACAGCATACCCTAAAAGCACTGATAAATGTACCGCGAATTTAATAAATGCCTCTGACTCTTTGCCGAATTGCGTACCAATTGTTGCGAACTTTTCAGTATTGTGATATTCGGTCTGCAAGAATTGTGTAAACCTTACTAGCATGTATATTAACTGATAATTCACAGAAAAAAAACAAGAACAAACACTGCACTGATTTCTGAGGAAGAAGGAAAATTCACAACGAAATTATAATCTGATGTGCATCTTTGAGAAGAAATCCTGCCACTTTCGGTGAACACCTTCCTGTGGATCCGGCGAAATTGAAAATAAAGTATTTTTACAAACATCAAAATGGGTGCCGTGCTCAGTCCCCCAGGCAATCTAAACTTTCCGTGGATGATGTTAACGTTGCGCAGCAAATATTAAAGGAAATTTGAGAGTATCATAAGTGTTATTGTTGGTGCAAATGACTTTGATAGCTACTTGTATTGGGCATCTGCTTTAAAGAAGGAAGAGGTTGAAATCCGATGCCGACCTTCAGACTCAGATTCAGACTATTCTGAAAGATAACAAGGGGATATGGGCAGTTAAATATCCTTAAACGAAGAAACAATGACCAACAATTGTTCGTATGTTCTCGGTTCGTAACAGATGCGGACAGCTCCTTCGGTAAAATTAGGTAGTACAATTCTAATCACCAGAGAGTGCACAAAAGTACTAGGTGAAATCCCAAACCTCTCCGCACTCCATGGAGTAAGTGCATACGCCGCTGTTATTGGTAATTCGTCTACTGGAGTGGAACGTTAAACCTAGCGGCTTCACGGTGTCTTTGGGAAGAGTAGGCCCAAATGGGCCGGCAGCGGGTTTTACTCTCTCCCTTCTTCCATTTCTCATTCACAGCACAACTGAACACACACACTATTAATCGTAAACACTTACAAACACGGTCACACCGTGGAAGGAAACAGGTTCATCTATCCAGACGTTGTCATGGAAGGGAAAACATCGCCATATAACCGCCTCCGCTCGGGCAGGCAGGGTCAAGACGTCCATAAGAAGAAGAGTTACTGGAATACCCTTCGTTGACTTGACACCAACCTACATCACGATCAGCATAAAGAAGTTCCATTCTAAAATATACAACCCGACACGGGACTTCAGCTCCACAAAAACAATTTACGAACTCCTCAACAATAGGCAATTTTTGTCAGATTTCAGAATACAAATAGCCGTCCACGTAAACCGAAGAAGTGCCTTCCTCAAAGCAGTATTGTTGCCCCAGCACTCTTCAATATTTAAACCAACCCAGGTGTAACATTACATTTTTGTGTTCCTCATCAGCTAAGAAAGCTTAATCGAATTGTCGGAATGATAACTGCTTTATGGAAAGCCTACATATACATTTATCTTGGAGGGAATATTTGAATTAGGTCCCTCGAGTTGAAGAACAGATGGAGTTACAAACGAATATTTCAGATTATGTGCAGCCCAAATGTCCAGATAATATATCAGTTAAGAGTATAGTTTTATTTGCGTCACAATTTCTTTTTACTACTTGACGTTATGTGATTAAAGCTGAATGATTTTAAAAAGGCAGTGACATAAAATTAATTTTATTTAGATATTAAGTGAGTTTGCTCACTTGCGATTCAGACGGTAATGGTAATTGGATTTTTTCCCCCTTTAACTGCTTAACGTCTCTTAACAGCGAAGTCTTTAGAGACGGGAAAGGATGGGGGCTCGGAATGGGTAGGAATTTGGCCATGGCCTTTTAAAGGAAGCATCCCGGCATTTGCCTGGAGTGATTTGGGGAAACCATGGAAAACCCAAATCTGGATGCCCGGACGGGGATTCGAACCGCCGTCCTCCCGAAATGGTAAATTGAAGGTTGTATTTTTTTCTTCGAAATGACAGTAATTTCGTATTGTGATACGGAAAGACTGAAGTATTCTCGTGTGAATAACGACTTTTATGAAGCATGTAACCAAACCGTTATTTTAAGAGGAATATTGTCCAATATGATTCAGGTAACAAAATTTATAGGCCTAAGATATTGTATTAATAATTTCACATACGTAGGAGCAAACTCTTTTTAATGAATGAGTAGAAATTTCAGTATGAAGATGTCGATTATAATGTAAGTACACACTGAGATAATATACACGTAACATTTTGTTACAGCTAGTACAAAAACATTACAGAGAAAAGTTGAGTCAAGAGAAAGGGAAAATGTGAATCGAAAATGAGGGAGGGTAACTTAACGATCATTTTTAATATATGTATTTTATTTAGGTTTGCTAGACTGTTTACTTAAAAAAATCAGCTTCAGAAAGAATCTGAACCTCCGCTGTGAAAAATAAAAATAGTTTTACATTTAAAAAGGAATGAATGCAGCTTTCAACTAGAAATGGTAATCGTATTCTATAGAAATGCGGTCATCTGTATTTAAGCTCTAATTCTACATCAATACTTTCAAACCATCCATGAGTAACTGCACAGTTTTTGTTCTACTGTTTAGGACGATTTTGGAAGAGTTTGTATTAGCTCCGCCAAAATTATTTCGGATTGTAATATACACTTTCATTTCTTTAACAGCGTAGAGGGAAACAGAAATGTGTGTATGTGATATTTTCTCGACCTAAGGATGCTGACCCAGTGACAAGAATAGAGGGCTAAAGATTGTAATGGACTAAAAGCGGGATGTTGGAAATGGCGGTCGCCTGTGTCTTGTGTAAGCGATTGCCACGTCTCCACTCAGGATAATGAGTAGAAGCCAATACGGACGGTGGGCCCATCCTGTGTTACGGACAAAGGCGGCAAGTCTTCAGCTTTCAGCGGAATTGTCACCACGAGTCGTTCCCAAAGGTGCTGCCTACGCCCACGTCAAAGATGCTGTTACCAGGCTTCAGAACCTACGTTCTTCACAGTACGTTTGAAGTATTAGTAGCTGGTCAACTAATACCAAAACTCATTTGCAGAGTACACGGTGACGTCGAATTAAAATACATTAAATAGCTACTTGTGATCGATGGATTACTTGAATAGATTGCAAATTAAATTCATAATCTATCCTCACAATACTAAGATGTTACAAGTTTTCCATCCATTCGAAACATTTAATTTAAGGCAGGAACATTACGGAATCGCTTTCACTTGCATTTTTGCGGTATGATTCAAATAGATCGGTGCAGGAATATTTCTCTACAAGTCAAAGCAAAAATTGGGAAATATAGTTATTTTACTCAGTAACTTTTCAAACTGACGATGGCAGAGTGTTGCTTATCAGAAACTACATTTATCGTCCCAAATCTAACCAGTGATCCCGTATACTGATTTCGCATTTTTAATTCGAAAAAAAAAAACATATTAGCATGTATTTTTTTTTTTGTATTCACGATATGTTTCTCTATAAAACTGGGCTAAGGATTCACATCAAGTTTGAACTGTTAATAAAGATTTACATTTTTATGACTCTCCAGTACTGACTCTCACATTGGTGTAAGCTTTCCAGCAGTGTTTAAGTATACAGAAATATTTTTTCAATCTTGGCGTTAGGTACAGAAGTGTTTGCTGGGCCAGAAGACAACCAGGAAAACAGAGCCCAAGGGAAATCACAGATTTAAAAAGTGACCTCCGTAGCTCACACCTCGAGTTTTGTCAGTCGGCGTATGGACAGTGAGCAGTGCACTTCTTTACGTATAGTGATATATAATGTAGGCATTAGTAAAGACATTGCGAGACTTAGGAGTAACCATTTGCCATTAATGCTTGCCTGTGACGTAGTTCAAGATGGAGTGACAGAGGCAATTCGGCAAGACGACGCAAATACGACAGTGATATTATTGCGGTGTTCAGGGGCCTAGCGATATTTGAACTATATCTGTAGACATCGTGTCGTTTACTGTAAGGTGAAAGGGACTAACATTTCGGACTTTTACTCGTTCTTCTAATATCTTGAATTTCTTCTGGTCTTCAAGAAGGCGTCTTGTCTTAAGGCTTGATGTCTTCTTTTCCGTGGGCTATCTTCGATGTTATTAATTCATGAGTTACACCACTCCGTTAATTACCGTTGGAGAACTGAGGATAGAGAGAGTTAGAATCTGAATAAGAGGCTAGCTGATATAAACTATCCTTTGTAAATGTTATATACGAATAACTGGTAAAGAATCCTTTTTATTTACTACTGAGAACTGAGCAAGTTACAGTCGATAATGAAATTTGCAAGGATATTTTCGATATAGAGTCTATGACTGATAGATTACTGCATCTGATATAACTGATTAATTGATTTTTTTTATCGAATGGCAAGCCGAACTGATGAAAGAAGACACGGCTGGCTCGGGGTAAGCTACCAGAGTCGGTTCTAGTTAGTATTTAGTCTATAATAACTGACTAGAAGCTTCTGGTGAAATGAGACAGAGTAGTGTGTGTGAAAATTAAGTTTTCCCGGCGGTGGCTGACAAAAATTCTTCTCGTGTATTCTGTCGGATAAGTTCTTCTGTCCACAACGTTTCGGCAGCAACCTCCACCACCTTCATCAGGTGAGGTGTCATAGCGAAGCTACAACTGCGACTGTGAACGGAGGATGCTGCCGAAACGTTATGGACAGAAGAACTTATCCGGCAGAATACACGAGAAGAATTCTTATCAGAAAAGTGTTGAAGCCCAATACCACCTAGGGTTTTGCGTCATCGACTGCAAGTTCGATCCAACTGAAATTAAATTATATGTCAGCGTGTGTGTATTCTGTAGAAGAAGCAACCTCGTACCGAGACCCCATCTGCAATTTCTTGTCTCACTTGATGCATAGTTGGCTTCATAAATTCAGCATTAACTTAAAATTCTAATCTTTTCCTAATAAACCTATGTGGTTCAAAACGACAATTACAACAGCTCGTGTGAATCAATGCTATAGTTTCAAGTCAGTACGTAACAGAGCACCGTTACCGGGCGGGACATATTTACAGACGGTCAGTGTACACACTACTGCCTTAACGAAAAGTGTTGGCCGCCAAATAATGAAGAAAGATATCTTTTTCTCCGCGATTTTATATAATTCGATGAGTTCGGTAGCTTAGGTTTTATGGAAGGCGAATAAAAGAAGTAAATGCAAATTCCTCATTTATTCAAATATACTTAGCCGCGGCTATCCATGACAGAACAGTCCACATCAAACCACCTCTTTCTCAAATATATAGGACGGTTGTTCATCCCCATGACCAAAGTCGGTATAAAATGTGCTCTTAACAGAATTTTGTGTGTGTGTTTTTACAATTTTCTGTTTTTTTTGCGCATTTTATTAAGGCCATTTTATAATGTCCTCTTAGCCGGATGAAAATTTTGGCAAGAATCGGTGAAAGAGTCCATACCCCTTTCTTCATGTGATAACAATTCTGGTAATTTTAGAAACTATAGGAAATGTAAATCATGATGACCAAGCCACTATTCGAATCCACATCCTTCCAAATTACATTATTGAAATCCATGTCACACACAACAATTCTGACAGTTTGTGCTTCCTACTCACTGACATATTTAAAGGCTCAGTGGATTTTAAGACTTAGCACAGTAATTTTAATCAAATTTCAATTAATTTCGTAGGATGCTGTGGAATTATTGTTCAATATTTGGAACTTTCTACGGTTATGCTTTTATGATACCATTATTTCAAAATAAATTCCTCGCATTTGAATTTCTTTGTAACAAGTTGGCACCGGTGTTTCCAGAATGTCATGTTTTCCCAGTTGGCTGGCCTGTACGTGGAGTGGGAAACCATCTAGTCTCTTGGCCAGTTCCCGGCTACCGCAAACAAGATGTTGACACAGCGTCGCCGGTGGAAGCTGTCCTTTACAGCGCCGGGTGAGCGAAATGGCTGCTCGATGCTAAGCCAACAGAAGCCCCGTGGTCTCGCAGAAACGAGCGGCAAGTCACACAGAGGTCACCGTCACAAACGAGTCGGAAAGACTGTGTGTCACCGGCCGCATGTTGTCACTCGCCTGAGTCTACGCACACTCTGTTCTATCTTTCGTTTTAACAGACCTCAAAGAGAATAAAACAGTTTTAGCTAAACATGCGTCTACTGCAGTACCCGCCTCTCTAAACGTATTGCATTTACATTTTAATGACGGACTACAAGGATTCGGAGTTAACTGTTGATCCTCGTCGGAAAACTTCGAATGTTGAGAGAGTTTAACAACATCAAACTCAATTAATATAAATGCTTACGGGATTATCACTGCGTTGCCATACTCCTCCTCCTTCTTTTCCCGACGTTTCAACCTAGTCTTAGGTCTTCTTCAGGGGTCGTGTGCCGAATTTGCTACAGATTGTGATATGCTGGATACCGGTTTGGCTAGTTGTTTACTTAATTGACTGACGGAAAAACAAACGTCTGTTATTCAGCATCAAGATTTCAGCCCGCACATATCCAAAGTTTATTACAATGTCACTGTTGTAAATTCTACTAAAGGAAAATTTAATACTGCTTTATCCTAAAAGTCCATCTTTTAATTTACTTCCAATAATTTTGCGGAAAGGTCTTAATTCTGGTAATAACAACAACAAAATTTATAACCACTCACTATTTATCACGTGACATTTTAAATCTAGTAATAAACTATTAACTCTTGCACATTATTTAGAGCCTGTATTTCCATTAGGTTAAGTAGTAATTATGTTTAAAAATTGTATGAAAATATTTGTTAGTCACTGCTACCACGAATTCCTTACCTCCAAACCAGACGCATCTTGTATATAAGTTGATGTGAAGTTAGAGAGTCATTAACTTTTATTTTTTCAATTTTAATGTCTAAAATAAACTTCAGAAAGATTTTATATCGCCAATTTTTAAGAGAACTGTGCAGATTTGCTTTTGTTATGTTAGTGCGTAAAACAGCACAATGAAACTTGTTAAAATACAGAAACATGTACCAAAGTAATGTGTGTCAACTTCGTAACTAAACACCGAAATTCCGTTTAATTGAGATGACTGTCACTTGAAATGAGATCTGAGCAAAATTACCGACCTACACACATCATCACGCACCGACATCTTAATTCGTTAAAGGTATGAAGGTGCTGTTCCGATTAAAACTGGTACTCTACATCATAGGTTCCCACCATTTTTTGGTCTAGCACCCCTGCACGAAAAAACTTAACCATCGTCCCCTTTTCAAAAAATACAGCCCATTTATCTGAAAAAAAAAACACTGACTCGCCTTCTTGTAATAAATAATGTAACCCTTCATCAACAAAAACATATCTTGAAAAAAATATTATTATTATAGGACTAATGTTGATGTAGTGTAATTTTTCGATATTTGGTACCTTATTTATCATGAGCAATTTTAAATCGCTGCATTCCACTACTGATAATCATCTGTTTCATTCCTTAGTTAATTGATGACTACGCCAAATCCTATTTTGGTACATGTAACCATGGGAATGCAATCAGAAAGCTCTTTGATGACAGAACACTGGAAAGATTATCAACGCCCTCCTCCCCAAATTAGCCTTCGACCAGAAACGCTGGCGATGATCTCTTCAACTCCCCACCCACCTGTAAACACTACCAACCCGTTGGGAACACTTTCTCTACACCATTGTTTTACTGTTGGTAGACTTTCGCAAAGTAAAAAAATGAGAACTTAGGTTAAGGAGATAATTTTAATTAAATCCATTGTTCCTCCTGTGATACAGAATGTGTCTGGATCTAGTCTAAATGTCACGAATTCTTCTGATCCGTCCAATCTAGCTTAATGAGTGAGGTTGTTAAAACTCGTTGTGGGTGGTATATATCCGCGTGAAGCACCCTCCCGAGGCAGGTGGTGACAGCTGATCGATACGGCACTTGGCGGGCGCTAGCCGACAACAGGTGTTGAGAGGTGGGGGGGGGGGGGGGGTGAGGCTCGTTAGCCGGAGTGGAGCAGCGGGCGTATCCCCATTGTCGTCTGGGTGCAGTCCACACCTCGGCAGCGCAACCCCAACCAACAAGCAAAAACGCTATTTTAACAACAATTCAGCTACGGAAATTATACAGTGTGTTACAAAAAATATTGCTGAAGTCCTCATAGCGGAGATACACAACACGAAAACAAAAATAAACTATTAATGAAGCAGATAGATGAATTTTTTATCTCCTAATAAACATTCAGTTTCATACCAAACTAGAACATAAATTCATGTGAAAAACGAATAAAACCAGGTTTAATGTATCCAGAGATGACAAAGTTATTTTCTTATCCCGTCCTTTCATAAAGCACAAATATACATTGCCAAATCCTTGTAGTTTTAAAACTGAGAAAATTTCTTCTTTAATTTTTATCTAATTATAAGTAAAAACTGTTCTTCTCTTTGGAAATTAAAGACACATATATTATTTCAAGAAGGTTTTTTTATTCTTTTCATTTTATTTTTTTGTCAGAAGCCACTATCTACCTTGATAACTAATGGAAATGTATGAATGAGGTATCATTTTAAAGCTTAACGTCTTCACTTTTATCACATCTTATTCTAAGAAAGGAATTTTAGCGAATTCAACCCTTAAAGGGCAAAAATGTCGATATTTCTAAAATGTGTTTTTTTTGTACCACGAACCATTAATCTCCTTGCATTCCTAACCTAAATCGATAAATGAAGTATCTTTTTAAATATTACGATCTCCGCTTTTGTGACATCATATATTAAGAAAGGAATTTTCGGAATACGACCCTTAAAAGGCAAAATTATAATTATTTCCATAACGTATCTATTTTTTTTACGAGCTATTTATCTTCCTTAATATCTAACCGAAATCGAGAAATGAGGTATTATTTTGGAGAGTAAGGTCTCCGGTTTGATCAAATCATATTTCATGAAAAGAATTTTTTGAAATTCGACCTTTAACGGACAGTATTACCATTCTATTCGTATTTTTTTTATCATGAACCATTAATCTCTCTATTACAAACCCCTTTCTATTCACTGCATTCGCGAAATTTTCACACTGGTCGTCTAGAAGTAAACAATAAATATTCTTATCAGTTAATTTCTATGGTGCCAACGCCTCGAAGGCATTCCCCCTACACACACTTTTACAATAAGCGAATTTTTACTTCGAATTTTGTAACTGTAAGTTCCACAGCACTACCTAACGTAAAAGTAAAAACTTGTAAATAAAGCAAAGTGCTAATAAAGCAAGTACTAGTTTACGGCTATGATTATATTTCTTTTTTTCTCATGGCTTTACATCTCGTCGCCGTTGAGATCATTAGCAGCGGGAAAGGTTTGGTGGGCATGGAACTAGAGGAATTCAGCCACGGCCTTTTGAAGAAACCATCCCATTATTTACCTAAAGATATTTCCTGAAACCAGTGAAAACCGGAATCTATATGACCTGTTATCTCTTCCTTCGTACATTAGACACAGGAGCAGTTGGCTATTGGTGCTGATCTTCTGTGAGGTTCTTATACTCATAACATAGGAAATTATATTTGTAATAGAATTATGTGTTGGTGGCTCGAGTGTGTAGTTATATTTAATAATGGCATTTACTTCATGTGGTATTTATTCAAGTAGCGTCTTGTTCATCTTGCTCTTTAACACAGTTCTCACTTGATATACCCGTATCATTCCAATAAAGGTAATTACGCAATCCTATCATTTAAAACTGAAATAAAAATATAAATTATTTTTGTAAATAATAATTCAAACAAAATAGTTTTTTCTGTTAAATTATTCAGTTACGTAATCTCCACATAGGAGTTTTCACAATTTTCTAAAACACTGCTTTCATCACGTGATACGCGGATCACCTGCGGCACGTGCTCCCCAGTCGGAATATTAAAAAAAAATTATGTTTGAATTAAAGATAACATAACAAAAAATAAGTAACTAAAAATTGTACATCTAAAATAGATGTAGTACTAGTACTTCAAGAGAATATAAGCCATAAGTCTATAAACCAATTTTTCTAAAAGCCATCAATATTTCAAAGATTAAGCAAATCCTCATGAAATTTATTCATTCATCAGATCCCATGTTGTTAGAAATTTTCTGTGAAATGAGATTATATTTTCAGAACTATTAAAAAACATTTGGTTTACAGTAACAAATAAAATAATATTATATGTATTCCTGAAATAGAATATCAGCATTCATAGTTAACTATTTTAGTTTAATATAGAGATTTTATGGTTTTGGAAAAAATGTTTTAGTATTTCATTCCGCACTTAAGAATTAGCTTCACGTGTGTAGAGAGACTCAATATCCGCTGTCGGGTTTTTAATAAGCCAATTAGTTCCTGAACCTCCATTTAGCCACACAAAAATATAGCCATCGCTATTACCTGGACGGCTTGAGGTGTATATACTTCTTCTTTTAGCGTCCTTATATACTGAGTTGTCTATGTTTCTCGCAGAATTCGTACAGCTTGGTTCCTCACTCACTTATCACCCCCCCCCCCTCCCCCAAACCAGAATTAATAGAAATATTCTCTTCCTTCTTGTAATAACGCCTGATGCGTTTGATAATGCATCTATTTTACTCGTATATGACTTCACCAATTCAGATTTATGGAACGAACAGTGCGTGACTATTTTTAGCGATGGTTGATCAAAGTGTCAAAGACTTGTTTATTGAAATGGGAATCACAGCATGGACAGGTTGACATTAGTTTGGAGGAGGATATAGTGTAATAAATATTCATTGTGATGCTAGGAGTGAATTGCCAGTTTTTTTTTATTTAATCAGGGCTTTACGGTTCGTAGACAGTGATATTTATTATAGGCGGGAGGGGATATCAGGCAAGTGACGGGAAGGAGTTCCATCATGGCCTTTTGAAGACATCATCCTGGTATTAGCCATGCATAACCGAGATGATGATAACCGTACCGGTAATCGAGCATACCTCCTACAGAAAGTAAGGTTCAAACATTAATCGCTCATCAAAAATGTAGCCAAATCTAATCACAAGTAAAATGAACATATTTAAATAGATTCTAGGAAAATGCTACTAGAATTGTGTTTCTGAGGAGGCTTTATCACACTCGAAGAGACACAGAAATTTTGAAAGTAGTTATACAGCACTAGTGTTGCAAACTGAAAAAAAAAAATGTTTTTTTTACAGCTTTGTGAAAAAAAAACCTAGCACCCGTGTTTTTTTTCTAATTTTTTTTTTCAGAAACCAATATATTTGATAAATTATAGTTTTATTTAAGGAACTTCCATTTTACAAGTGTGTTTTAAGTCTTATTGAATCATATAATGTCTCACATAATGATTGATAAGTGTATCTATATAGGTAACATAATTTTATTCATCCTCTATGTCAGTACCACATTCACTAGTATCAGCACTACCAACACTAGTTCGGTAGGTGTCGGAATTTTCTGTCTCTTCTTATGTCTCCTCTAGATCCATAACTTCAGAAATAGTTAAATTTTCTTTTACTGGTTGTTCTTGTATTGTACGCAAAAGATTTTGAGATTGCAATTTTAAATTGTGAGCAAAGTACGCACTGTGCATAAAGACTGCGCCGATAGTTCTGTATTACGGTCTTTTAAGTTTGAATTAAAATCTATTATCTTACAAAATAGGAGCTTTACATCTTTTCAATCGTTTGTTTACACCAACGGTTGCAAGGAAACGATTCATAATTAGGGACCGTGCACAAACTACGTGGCTCGGTCCAGAGGGAGGAGGGGTTAGCTGGAAGGCTACGCTGGACTACGTGGGGAAAGGGGGGGGGGGGTTCCGAGCCAAGCCACATAACTTTCCTTTCGTAACATTTTTCACAGTTAAAATGAGGAACTGAACTCACAACAGCATGTGAGTATTTATTTCCCTCAGTTAATTATATCCGTATGTAATTTACAATAGTCTGACAAGAGAAAACAATACAAAATGTCTTCTGGAATCAAAACGGAAGAAAGCTACGTGCTTCGTGAGCGGAGGGGGGGAGGGGGGGTAGGCAAAAGCCACGTATGGCTACGTGGGGGTTCACAGGAGGCCAAAATGGAGCTATGTGGTTTATGCACGCTCCCTTACTGACAATTTAATGAGTCAGTACCACTATACTCTGAGAGTTAACAAGTATACGAATATAAGGAAAGCCCAATAAGGAAAAAAACCGTGGATAAATTTTAAATTCCTAATTTTTTTAAAAGATCTGTAGGTAATTTCGTAGGGCTGGCAGCACTATTTCAAATAGCAAGTATCAATCCAAACAATGGGGAATGGGAATTCCTTCTCGCGCAACCTAGTCTCTTCGGGAAATCCCCTTTCATAAAGAAAATTTCAGTCAATTTTGCCAATATTTTCGTAATTTTTTTTTCCTACTGAACCAGAAAAATATAGCAGATTTTAAACTAAGATAAGTACTTAGAATAAACTCTAAAACAGTAATTTTAAACGATAACTGCCTTACAAATTTGAGATTTAGTAGTTGTGGAAAAAAACGTGTTCCAGAAAAAAAACATGTTTTTTTCAAAGTTTTTTTCATGTTTTTTTTCAAGCCAGAAAAAAAAAAACAATTTTTTTACAACACTATACAGCACCCAGTAAAATCACAAAATAAATTTTTTACACTTTCACCGCAGCTCTGCTTACTGCCATAAATAAAGATAATAAAGGCAGCGACTTTTACTGGAGGTACAAATGATGGTCACTGCAGTCTGTGTTTGTGTAGGCACACAGACTATAGAAACCAAGCGAGGCAGATGACGTCGGCAAATCTAAAAGAGGGCTGAGCGACGCAGTAGATGAGGCGCTGTTTGCACACTGCGTGGCGGTGTGCGGCCCTTATTTGCAGGGCCTGACGTCCGGCGGATTTCTCTGTCAGACGGGCGGCAGACGTGTCAGGGGCGAGGTAATCAGAGAAGTAACAGTTCAGTTACCGTATGTTGTCTCAGCAAACACACTAATAACGTAACAGTCACTTCTCGCTTCCTTTACTATCCACGTTTACGTGATTTTTTCTCTCTCTCGCACACAGAGGACCATAAAAATGTTAGCAGCAGTACAAAATTCCGATTGTGAGATTTTATCCTAAATTTGCGTTTCGCAATCACCGAAACTGTTTCGACTATTCAGGTCATATGCAAATTGGTATTTGACTTCCAATATTGAAACTGCTTTGTAATATCTCGCATTTATTATTCTATGTGTACTAGTGTCATTTGCTCATCAGTTTTAGGAAATTTTTACTAATATTAGAAATTAATTTGATTTTTTTACGGGATTTAAACACTACAACGAGGAGACGAACGTCGTGAGGTTAGTGACAGCTGAATTGCTGCCGATCGACCTGTAACTTTGGATGTATGCAATCATTTCTTGTACTGCATTAAGGCATTCATGGACTACTTTCCACGTACACTGTACAGTAGTGTTAAAGTAAATGATATTTTCACACGCGTTTCTGCTTTAATTGCTTAGTTATATTCCCGCTTCAAGTCTTTTAAACATTGTGACTTTATACTTGTTTGTGGCATTATGCTGAAATATGGCAAATGACACATGCTTATGTTTTCTATTATAAATTTAATCCCCTTACTTAAATATTGTTCCGTTTCATTTTGTCATTTACTAATTAAAACGTTTTTTTACAATTTAGAAATTAAATCCCAGTGATTTATAAAGCATCCCGAAATTTCTTATTAATAACGAAGATGGAAGATTCGAAAAGGTATTAACTTTCTATATACGGCCGAAATTTTTCATCAATTGTGACAATAATTTGGATTTTAGTTTAGGTTCTTAGGCATCAGTTTACTCATTATGTTTATAGATGTTTAATCCCATAAACATATTTGGCAAGTTTCAGTTAACTAAGGCAGCAAATTTTTACGCCATTACGTCTTTAAGAGGTTAAATAAATACATTTTGAGTCCTATTTGGCCGCGTTTTTCAAACATGAAATACGTATTATTTCGATTAATGTCGGCAATTTAGGATATGCGCAAACGTAGCGCAGTATGACATTCTGTTCTCCTGGTATACGGTCATGTTCAATATGTTTATATCGCCCACCTAGGGCGATACGACAGTTAGTGACCAACACCCAGCACCGCAGTAACGCTCAGTAACGCCTGACATTCGAGAGGAAGGGGGTCCAAATCCTCTTCCGGTCGTTTAGACTTCAATTTTCATTGATTCTAGAAATAGCTTGAAGTGAATGCTACGATGGTCCCTTCGTATACCATAGAAGTTAAGGAATTGGGTTACAAAACTTTGGTCAGACCATTGCTTCAGTATGGTGGTGTAGTTCGGGACCCACATTTTGGCTACCAAATATAGGAATTGGAGTGAATGCTAATGGGATCAGCTAGATTTGTGGAAATTACCGCAGAAACCACTCAGTAACTGAAATGATGAAGTAGCTGGATTGGGAGTCACTGAAAGACAGGAGGAGGGTGAAGAGAGTGCTGGGAGAATACAAGCCGTATGTTCATGGTGGGTCTTGGATGGATATTGATAGAGGAAAAAGGAGTAGCGTTTTGCGAGTAAGGGTATAGGGGATTAGAATAAGTTTCCTGTGTAAGTGATGAATAATTTACCATAAACGCTGAAGGAATTTAAAATCGAAATTCGTAGATGGGGAGGGGGGGGGGAGGAATTTTAACAATGAAAATATATAAGATAATAATAATATATGCCAGTTTAACTGGATGAGTAGGGAAATTACCACTTTTTTTCAGGCTGTGGTATGCAATGAGGAATCTCATCGCTGGCTTTCTGAGCTACCTATTGTTGTTTCCTCAAAAATGATTGAAGTTTCTCATATGACCTGCTGTAGATGAATTTACGGTTTTTTTTTTTTTGGTTGATCTACAAAAATGGAGATCCCCTATTTTTATGTCATACTCGGTTTCGAAAACTACATGCAAAAGTGGCCGCACTGCTCCTTGATTCCTATTAAGCTTAGCTCTTTCGGTGAGACGAGAGAGGCCACTTTCTGGATACGACATGATTCAGGCTACCGATCTTGTCACTTTCTTTATACATAATTGACACATACATGTGAGGTGAGTTAAATTTTCACACGATTTCGAAAAATTTTCGTCGGTTTGACAACAGCTTCGGTTCGATCGTACTATGAACATGCGTAGGCCTACAATGATTGCCGGAATTCGATTTTCATCTCGGTTTGGTCCTTTTTGCTCTGTCGAATGACGCCGGGTCTTAAAGATGTATTGTCATCAGAAGCAGATTAGACAGAAACTTCAGTAAACGTCTGAGTGGTGTAGTATTTTGTTACCGTAATGCAATCTTATCCAATACTGAATATAGCGTTTTCTTTGTCACGGAAATAATAGTAAAACTCCGCCAGTGTATTTCTTCATGGAGTATCGAACGACTTGAAATTGTTATCGACACAGAATTTGATTGCAACAACTACAGGAAATCATCATTAGCCACGTCAAACTAGCTTATAATGTTATGAGTAATCCTCCTCCATCTTGACTCCTGTTCTTTTACAATAGCAATGTTCTAAATCGTCCAATTTCCTGCCGCTCTACTTTGCTTCTAGTGAGATATTACGCGTCTTCCTTTACTTCTGAGTTTCTACTCCCCGTAGGGACACCATTAAACAGAAACTCGGCGAAACGTCGTGGTTTCACGTACCACTTGGAAGATTGGGCTATATATTCCAGCATTCTTTGCTTACCGTATGAAGTTAATTTCGTTTTATAATGTTTGTTACTCTTTCAGTGTAACTGCTTAAATATCCTTTGGAAACATCTTGGTGCTTTAGACATCTCTGTGTGTTTACCGTTTATAAACCATTGTATCAAGTAATTTTGCTTAGAATTTTTCACGAAATTAACAACACCCAGAGCGTGGTGGGTGAGTGGTTAACGCTCTGGTCTCGCATTCGGGAGGACACGGGTTCGAATCCCCATCCGGGCATCCAGATAAGGCCATGACTGAATTCTTTCCTGATCCTTGTCACCAGTCGCATCCTGCCTCTAATGACCTCGACGTCGATGAGGCGTAAAGTCATAAGTAAAAAACAAAAAACAAAAAAACAAAAAAATAAACAAACAATAACAAATAAAACAAACAAAAAACACAGAAGGTCTAAGGGCACGGTCAGTTGAAACCAAAGGTTTTATTCTTTACTTCCAAGTTATTAGAGTTGGCAACCGGCTGGGGACAGAAAACGTAAAGGAATTCGGCCATTTTACAGTAATCATCTGTGGTTTCGCTTAAAGTTATTTCGGGAAATCATGGAAAATGTAAACCTGGATTACCGGACCGTGCATCGAACCGATATCTTCTAAATGACCAGCTCAGGCGTTAGCCGCACTTTCAAAAAACTCTTTTTTTCCCCCATTGCGTTCGGCTACTGAGGCCACGCAGCCAGCTGAATGTGATTCTCATGAGTCTTTCACTGTATTAGTCTCTACAGAGTTCATTGTTGCTATTAAATGTGATCACAAGGACACTACAACATGGTATTCACACACACAACACTTAAACACCCATGCCCTCGGCCGGACTCGAACCGGCGACCTTCGGCACGCGGAACTACCACTCCAGCCCCCCATGCTACCGAGGCAGGTACCAAACTGGTTAAAACGTTCTTTGCTAAAAACGGGACTCGGTATAGTGACACTGGTGTGAAAACTTTTTGCTAACTGCGCCAGTAAGACTTAACTTCGTCGAATCGATGATATAGACTGCTACATAACGGCTTTATTTTTTAAGCACCTATCGAAATACCCCATGGTATCGCGAGCTCTAAGCTATTCAATGTGTAAATTAGTCAGTGTCAAAGCTTCAAAACAAGATATTATCTTTTTAATGCGAGGTGTGGTCGATTTTTCAGCTACACCCTAGGAAGAATTATAGGAATTACCCACCTTTAATTAGCTTGAAGAAGACAAGTAATTATGACTGGTAGCTTCATTTTCTCATTGAGAGTTTTAGATAATTTACAGTGATAGCAACAGGTTTTGGTTGTATTTGATCGGTGGCCATTTACATAATGATCACTTTTTTTTAGAAGTAAGCTATTAAAATCTGAAACAAGGTGTGAGAGGGCCTAATTGGTGCTAATGGTGCAGCTATGAGCAACAAAGTCTCGTTTTAAGTTCTGGGTGATATTTAAAACTCTTGTCACACGCTGCCGCCTTTTCATATAAACTGTCTAGTGGATTTCCAATGGCTACTGATGTAATGTCAAATTAATTACTTGAATTCACTGTCAGTGGTTCGATGCAGGTGTTTTTGAGCTTTGATGCTGGCTATCATGCCCAGAGCTCATATTTTTTAAAGTTAATACTTCCGACGTGTTTTATACGTGTATGTAAGCTTCAAAATTTAACTGTATTTAACCCTAGACAACAACATAAAGAGTGATTTAAAGTCATGGAATGACCTGTCTTTTTATTTTGAAAATTAATAACAATTAGAAGGCAATACTCAAAGCACAGTGACCTTCTGTATATGATGTCTGAAGACTATTTCCATTTAGAACTTCAGTATCACAACAAATTAAGTTAAAGAGGAGAAATCAGGAGAGATGTGGAAATATAATGAAAAAAGCTGTAATTACAGAATAATTTTTTCCTAATAAATTGTTACTGTACATGTTCAAGGTAAGTTGAAATCTATTTACTTACAAAATCACTCTGGCATTACAAGATAACTATACTTCAGCTGTATTAATGCAGCCCGATATTTTAATGTTACCAAGAATATCCAATACTCTCATTCATGAAAATCTCTGAAAAAACAAACCGCTCTGAATATGTAATTTGTAAAATGTTTATAACTCCGATATTTTTTAAGGTTTTTAGGGCTTGTAGACATTGAGGTCATTAGAGTAAGTAGAGGATTGTAGGAAATTAACGTGTCGTGGACATACAACTGTTAGTAAATAAGATATAAAAATATTTATTTTGTACGTAGAGAATATAAAGTGAATGTTAAAAGATATTGCTAAGAAGTTTATGTTGGTGTTTCTTGGCTGCAAAGAGATGTGTATGTATTAGCCATGGAGATTATATAGAAACAAATACTGGATGAAATTATTATGGAGGACATGATAGAAGAAGAATGTTGAGAATGAAAATGTACGGATTTAACGAAAATAATTGAGCAGATCTGGAGGATCTGAAATTAATTTGTATGGCTGGCGTTCAGAGAAAGTATTGATGTATTTGAAAGTTGTGAAAAGTCAAATATTAATATTGTGTTAGGTCGTCTAAAGTGTGTTATAATGTAAAAAGAATTCTAAAAGTATATTATAGTATTATTAATTATTTGAAAAGGAGAATTAAAGATATAATTTCAGGTATTAGTATAAGAGTAATTTCCCGGTGACGAAAAAGATGAATAGGAATTATAACTGGAAAGGCTAACGTGAAAATATATCTTGATATAAAAGAATGTCAAAACACATATTATCTCACTGGCAGTAGGATCACGCTGAGGTAAAGACTATATTGTAGAATTATTAATCGTCATTGATCGACCAAAAATTACGATTTTCATATTGTGTAATTACAACAAGAAAGGTAAAAAGCCTTAGTATAAGTAAATGACTTACATAAACCAGTGGGTAGGATATAAACGGTAGAGAATCCGGCCGTTGTTGTTAGAAGGAAGGATACCTACATTCGTCCGGAGCGATTTCGGGAATACGTGAAAACCGAAATATGGATGGTACCACAGAGAATCGATTGCTGGGCCCAATTATTACTCTTGTAATCAAAAGACTCAATCCGGACATACAGGGTAACCTTACTGTTGGTTTTAATTTATAACCTCCTCCCTTTCTTTACCACCTTTTTTCCCAACATCAGGGCTCGGTTAACTATGATGAGTTTTACTCACCATTGGCATGGACTTTGGTTTCACGGCCGCATTCCCTTGCTGACGACAAGCGTTTTATACCTATTTCAAGATCGTACTACATACTAAGGGAGGAAGTGTTGCCATCTGTCATCGAAATGTGTAACTATGTTATGTGTGTGATAAATGCATTTTTTTGTTTGTTTGTGAAATGTGTAATTTATGAGGCGGAGATTGTGGAGCGTCACATTGTTCACATTGATGATTGCGGCAAAACGCTTAGAAGGCGCAGGCAGGACGACCAGCACGTGAGGGGGAGGGGATCGTTCCATGCCCCGTTGTACCCCCCCCCCCCCCCCCCCCCCTCCGAACCAATGCGCGGCGCCTCAGCGCACAGAGGCACACTGGCTGGTATTGTAATTTATAACGATTTTGTTCAGAATGCCTGGTATGCACGAAAAAAAAATATCTTCTTTGTTTTCTGTTAATTTATTTTCATGTTTTATAAGTCTAAGGCTTGTCTAATATTCTGGTTCTGTCTGTCTATTTCACGGCTTCTGGAAATTTTGTTTCACGTTTTAGACGTGAAACTTTAGAACAGATGATAAAAAGATGGACGAAAGAAACGAATTTTCTGCTGAGCGTGGAGTAGAAATGGGTATTTAAAGAACACCAATCCTTTTCAGACAGTCTTGTATTCACTCTATAGCTTGGGGAGCGTCCATAAACCACGTAGCTCCATTTTGGTCTCCTGTGAACCCCCCTTCCCCCCCATGTAGCCCGACGTGGCTTTTGTCTCTAACCCCCCCCCCCGTAACACGTAGATTTTTTCCATATTGATTGCAGAAGACATTTTGCGCTGTTTCCACTTGCCAGACTGTCGTAAATTACATACTGGGATAATTAAATGATGGAAATAAATATTTACATGCTTCTGTGTGTTCTGTATCTCATTTTAACTGTGACAAATAATATGAAAGAAAAGCTACGAGGCCTGGTTAGGCACCCCCCCCCCCTCCCCACGTAGCCCAGCCTAGCTTTCCAGCCAACCCCTCTCACCCCTAGACCGAGCCACGTAGTTTATGCAGAATCCCTTGCGAGTGTGGACAGCAATGCATTGGGCAGACGGTATGCACCGTGTCATGGTGTTGTACGGAGCACTTGATATGTGTTTGCGCCAAGGGACGAAATCGGTGGTTGCTGTCTATAACGTAGGAAAAAGACATGGTTTCCACTTCCAGGTGACCGGATTATTAGCCCAGAATACTGGGACTGTGATTAATGAGACTGTGGAATTCGTCGGGTGGAATATATTTTTGATAGTGACACGGAGTACCCATTACCGTCAACACGTGACTGGGGTGGCTGTGTTTAAGGGTAGCTACACAACCTACCCAACAATTCGCTGGAACATGAAGTCGACACGCTCCCTTAGTAGAATAACCGAGAGTGTTTTGTACACGAGCCGCGTTTTGTCCATGATTTCGTTCACGTGGATCAAAGTAGGTCTCGGTATTTTTTCTTCCAACTTCTATTAAATTGTCATCTTAAATTTACGACCAGCTGGTAGGAACAATGTTATAAATTATCATCGGGATCAAATATATCAAAACAGAATACAACTGATTTATGTAAGCGCACACGTCGTGAATTTTAATCTTTACTTTTCTAACATTCAAATCTCTTAGGTCTAAATCAGCATTACTTAAAGTTAAAGCCTCGGACGTCTCAAGGATTCTTTTAATCTTAACCTATCGTTCATTGTCTCTGATAATCTTCGTGGGTAGGAATCGGGAATGAGGTCGGCAATAGCCTTTAAAAAGAACCATCCCGGCATTCGCCTGGAAGGACTATAGAAAACAATAAAAATCATAGTCAGGATGGCTAAACGGGGTTTAATTTTTCTTCTTTTCGAATACCAGGGTAGTTGGCTCTAAAACTTTCCATCTGTCTCGGTGACTTAATTGATTCATTGGACTTATTTATATTCAGTCGGGGTAAACATTTCGACTACTAATAGAAAGGTTATAATACGAAATAATAAAATTTGTTGCAAAATATTTTTGCATTCGCAGCTTGCTGACGTCCCATAAAAAGCTATTACTAACGTGACATAAGTTATCCCCACGCGCATTTACTACGAATTGTATTAATTAGTTTCTGCTTGATCTGCGCACACGTATATAAACATTAAGACTGTTTCTGTTTTGGTATCTTTATCATCAGTAGTTTACATGGAATTTACTATTTTTTAAATAAATTCCATGCACAAACACAATTTTTCTACCATTACTATAATTACAGATAAAGCTGGGCTGATACAAATGGATAGCGTCTATTGGAGAAAAGCAGAGATTCCTGGCAGTTATGATAGCGAAGATTCCAATCCCTTATGCTCTCAGTGGCTACTAGACTGTAAATGTTCATGAGTAGGGCTTATCGAACATCACAAGACTGTTTACAAAAGACTATAGTTTACAGTGTAACGTTATGATTACCCACCAACCAATATACTTGCTGTGGTTCTCAGGACGTGCCAGCCTCTGTCGACTGCCGACTCGACAGTGTCAACCAAACCTGTTACCTCGCGGCTCTCGCATTCAACATCTGTTCAAGTTCGCAACATCCGAAAATGATGGAATAATAACAGTATAACTTCTGTTGACTTTCTTTATACTGTGACTACCACAATAAACATTACGCGTCAACAGTCACAAAGAACTACCCACACTATTTCCCCGTCTGTTCCCATATCCGGACAACAGACCACCTACGCAACTCCCCCCTTCCCGGCAAGGTGTTACACGCATTTCTATCACATCGTTTCACCCGAGTCAATTGCAAAAATTTTGTAATTATGTCCACTAGACAACTATAAAGGAGCTAATCATTTATTTAAGACAAGTTGGAATAGTTCGAAGCTATTATCTTGATGTGCTATGGCAGGGAGAAGACGCTCCATCTGTAACTTTGGCGTTGAGCGAGTGGCGTCGCTCCCACGAGCGTCGTGACGCTGGGGACGCCAGATAACCCTGGCCGGACGCTAAACCAGCTCAGCCGATAACCCGCCCCCCGCGTCTGGCAGCCGTCGGCTCCTTCCCGTTCTTATCATCTAGCAGACATTCATTACAAGGTTCAAGTAGATGCGGACTGCTATAAAAGGTCCAACGTTTCTTTCAGTTTCTATAGTACAGTTCACTTATTGTTTTATAACAAAATACCAAATTCGCAAACTGTAAAAAACACGAGCAAAAATTAAATCTTTCAAATTGCTTTTTGGTTATAATTCTGGATATTTTTTTAAAATTATTTATTTATTGGTGAGGGTATAAATTCGCACATCTTTCATTTAATCAGAAATAAGAAAATAGGGATCAATGAATCACATACAGTAGCATTTTACAATTCTTATATACCAGTACACTTTTCATTTTTGAGCATCACATTAATTTAAAATCAACTAAATTTGCAAGTTTAGGTTGGGTCCATTCAATTACTTCAATAAAATGTTATAATATTTATGTAGTTGAGATTAGTTGAAACGGAAGTCATCATTGCGAATGCGGATGCTGATGCGGATGTTCAGTGCTTGACATACGGGGATGGGGAAGTGGAAAAATAAATTTAAAATAATTTTGAATTTAATATTTTATCAAAAATAAACTTAAAATCAAAATAATTATATTTTTATGCCAAATTTTTCAGTTTTTCAGAAGGAACGCCTATTTCCATATAATACTGCCACGTTGATTTATATTTTGCCTCATCTTCGAACAACAAAAAAACATGGGATGGTTTCAAAAGTGAATGAAATTATTTAAATAACTACACATGCGTCTAAAAAAACAATCATTGTCACGTGAACTTTGTGGAGTTCGCGGCTCGACTAATTCAAGCGTCAAGCACAAGGCCACGCCACCGCACATCTCCGTGCCCGCCACCCGCCTTTCCACCGCTCTAGCGGCCCATTCACAGTACAACTGGTAGGACCTACGTTCATCAGATTTTCATTAAATAACTCTTGATGGGCCGTGAAAGGGGTTACATGACTACATGCAGCACGTGTTGGATGTTGCGACTCCCAGACAAACAACACGAGTCCTTGCTGTCCAACAAGTTATGGCGTTGGATCATGATTTGATGAAACATCCTGCGAGTGTGCGATAAGGACACATGGAGTTTCGCTAAAAAGTACGAGTGGAAAGGATTGTTCGGAACATTTTGTTGGAACCCTTTTTACTAGAGTGAATGGGTGAGCGCATCCTATTGTAGTTCTACACGGATGTCCTGTAAATTCGACCGTGAAGAAGCCGCTTTATTTCACATGCAAATTCAAACCAGTAAATTCGTCGCTTAGGTAATAACACAGTTCAGATAATTGCTATTTTTACTGCAATATCGTCAGAAAAAAAAGACAACTAGGTTGTCGTTAGCTAAGTGGCGATTGGAAGAATCTCGTATAAAGAGAAAAGCATAATATATTGCAATGTAAACAAAACATCCGCTATACATCTGGAATAAATATTGCGGATGCGAAAGCGGAAATAGGATTTCACGTGAAAGTTTCGCACTTGCGGATGCGGATATCCGTTTCATTCTTGGTTGGGATGTGGATAATATCCGGGTGATGGTTTCGTTACACATCCACTAACGTGATAGGAGCAGTTTTTTGTTTAAATTCTTTGACTACTCAACTGTATTGTTACCGATGTTGGCGGATGAGCGGTAACGCTGTAGTCTCGCATTCAGGAGGACGGACCACGCTGGCTCGAGTACCCATCTGACCATCCAGATTTGGGTTTTCCATGGTTTCCCGAAATCATTCAAGGTGAAAGCCGGGATGGTTCCTTCAAAAGACCATGGCCCAATTCTTTCCTGTTCCTTGCCTCCAGTCCTTTTTCGGCTGCAATAACCTCGCCGTCGACTAGCCGTAAACATTTATGGAAAAATAGGAACATAAATGACTGGGCAGCCGGCGAAATTTTTGGAACTGCTTGGTTCATTAAAGACTACCGTGTTACAGGAATATCTGGGATACATTGTATATTTCGCGATTGTGAAAAGATAGATCACAATACATATACCACTCATGATTTGTTGTAGTAGCGTAGGGGCTAGAGTGCTAGCTCCGCGTACCGAAGGTCGCCGGTTCGAGTCCAGCCGAGGGCATGGGTGATTAGTGTTGTGTCTGTGAATGTCTTGTCTGTGTTGTAATAATAAAAAAAAAACAGCAAGGAAATCACGGAGTTGGGGTTGACAAAAGGAAACAGTAGACTACTTAGGAAGGGTGTTGTGACTGAACGACAGCGTTATCAATAACTATAAAGGCTTTTATCTCAACAACGTTGAACAGGCCAAGAGAGCACATGCCTTCAAACACACGTAGCGGAAAGGGCACTGAATCTCCTAGTCAGAATTGGGGGAGGGGGGGGGCGCAGATGGAAGCACGGGTGGAGCTTACTGTAGCTCAGTGGCAGCGCCGAAGACAAGAACGTTACGCCTTTACGTAAAATCTCCAACGGTAGCAATACTCTGCAACCCTCTTCTATCCTTTTTCACAACACCAATGGCGACCAATGAGAGCAACAGCGTTAATTTTTCCACACTAAGCCGGTACAATGGTCATCTGGTAAGGATCATATTGTACTCTCGCACCAGTTATGCTCAAGATTGAGGTGTTGTGCATGCTTGATGTATTTTTTTGTCAGAACTGTCTACTCGGCAGCCACGGCAGAGCATCAACGCTGCAGTAACGTTGGGGGAAAGCGTTGCATAACGATGAATTTAGAGATGTACAGATGGAGGACAAAATAATACGAAAACCTATGAAAAAATATGACGTATTTCATACCTGCAGTACAACCGCGCCACCTGCAACAGAAGTCTGCCACCTAGTGAGCGTGAAGAGGAAGGTATCAGACTCTCAACAGCAGTCACCTGCATTGCATGCGTCTATCGAACTGTCTGTGATAAGTTGAAATGTCAGACCTGTCAGAATTCCAAAGAGGAATGATTGTCGGAGCGCGTTTAAGTGGAGCATCGGTTACGGAAACATCAATCCCTTTGGGGTTTGCAAGGAGTACGGTATCAGCCGTTATGACAGCGTACACGAAAGAGGGTAAGTCGGCGTCTTCAAAGCACTACAGTGGCCGAAAGTCAAAGCTTAGTGATAGGGATAGACGGGTCTTGAAGCGCATAGTAGCCCGAAAGTACAAGCAATCGTTATCCGAGATAACATCCGAAATTAACAGTCATCTCCAGAACCCCATTTCTACAAAAACTGTCAAAAGGAAACTTCATGCTGCGAACATTTATGGCAGAGTGGCAATTCGTAAACCCTTAGTGACAGCAACTAATTCTTTCAAGCGACGCCAGTGGTGCAAAGATCACAAAGGCTGGTCCCCACAGCAGTGGCAACAGGTAATATGGTCAGATGAATCGCCATTCATCCTTTTTCACACGACCGGACGCGTTTATGTCTGGAGAACGCCCAGA
The DNA here is from genome assembly GCA_031002005.1 of Vandiemenella viatica. Taxonomy (NCBI): domain Eukaryota; kingdom Metazoa; phylum Arthropoda; class Insecta; order Orthoptera; family Morabidae; genus Vandiemenella; species Vandiemenella viatica. The sequence goes on along the minus strand of CM061920.1, from coordinate 245,640,388 downwards.
GAAGCGTCCATCCAGCCTTTCGGAATTAGAGACCGTTCTGCAGGAGGAATGTCTTAATATATCTACAAATATTGTCCATGACTTTTATGCATCTATCCCACGTCGCATTAAATCTGTTCTTCAGTCAAAGGGTGGTCCAACCCTCTATTAATAAAGATTTTCCATTATTTCACAGGTGTTCGTATTATTTTGTCCTCCCCCTGTATGTTGTCTAGCGGAATACATTTCCTTCAAAGCCATATAGTTTATTATGGAAACCTGAACTCTACCTCTTTGAGCGGTCTGAAAATAATTTTAGCTGTCCAGAAGGTCGGTGTCAACTGGAGACTAACAAGCTGTCTGCTGTTCTGCGTGGGAGGTCGGTTGACGCCGCGTAAGAAGGCGTTCGTTAGTGTGGAAAGAGCAAAGTCGGAGCGACGAGACAGTAATGCGGAGACCGTAGTTGGGCAATGGCTCAAACAGGCTTTCAGGGAGGGACCAGAGACTGTTGCGTCTACTTCGCGTTTGACAATTCAGAAGGATAAGCGATCGATCCCTTGTTCACCGAATCAGAGTTCTATTTTCTGAAATAGCTCCAGCTGAATGGCATAGCCCATCCACTTCCCGTTCCTTCCCCTCAATTACCTCTAATGACGTTATCGTCGACGTCTCATGGAGGCTCCGCGAAAGATAAATAAGTTGCTGGCATCACAAATTGAAGAGATCTGCCATCAGACATGTTATGGAGGAAGGGTTTGCTTCCAGCGTTATGAAACAGGCTGAAGACAAGACATGCTCCAAATTAAAGCTGTACTATCGAGGCGATCTAAGGTTGGAATTGTCCCGGGACAGCATGGGAAAAGACATCTGATGCAAAAGGGGGCACCAAAAAAAATGAAGGAAGCGCTTGAAACACGATGCTGCGCTATGCTGAAAATTAGAGCTACATAATATGATGTGACCGCCTTTTGAAAATGATGAACAAAGTAATTTATAGGAGAAAAAACTTTTGGTTCTTTTTTTTTGTCCCATTCAGTAACCTTTTGTGGGAAAGAGACATTTTCTAACGAGTCTGACGGAAAATGTTAGGTATATATAATCTGTGTCTATTTAGCAACTTTCAGTATTAATTTGCTCATAGATAATGCATGCAAAGGACTAAACTGTAGACAAGACTGACAGAATAGGAAAACAGTAACTAATGATACAGGTTTTAATGGATATGAAGTAGGCTAAGATAAATTGGGAGAATGCAGGAAGTCCCATTTTTTTCCCGTTTACTGTAACGCTTTCATTTACAAATATTTGTGCAATTAATAAACTGGAGAGATTTCTCATCAGCAGAATTCTGAGACTCTGAAGGATGTAACAAGTTATTAAATGGACTTTGTAGGTGAACCATAAAGGTATGACGCCTTACTTTCACAACCCTTACCCTACATTTTAAATCGAGGCGCATAAACTACGCCTGAATAAATTAGTTGATTTGGGAATAAAATACAGGAGTTGGAGGGGGTACAGAGAAGGGCTGTCAGGTTTGTCTTTGAAAATTACCGCAGAACACAATCGGTAAGTAATATAATAAAGGAGCTGGAGTGGGATTCATTGGAGGATAGAAGGAGGGTGAAGAGAGTAATGGGAGTGTACAAAGCTTATACTGGTGATGAAGCAATGGCAAGATATTGGTGATAAAATTAAGAGAGGTGCTTGGAAGTGTAAGGTTGACCAAGACCACAAGCTGGCACTTGATTTCAGGCATAAGGGTGTGGGAAAATTTTCTTTCCTAGGAAAGGGAGTAAGGGACTGGAATTAATTTCCAAGAGAGGTTACTGGAAACACTGAAATAATTTAAAGTAAAAATTAGTAGAGGCCAAAACAAGGTTGGAAGGCGAAAGGGAGGGGGTGTAGGGAGATTGCCACCGGAGCGGGCGCTCCGTCCCAATTTCATTAATTATTATTATTATTACAAAAGAAAAACAATGTAGTATCTTCCGAAAAAAATGAACAAGCGAGGTAGTTAGTAGCGAACTACAACCGTGCCTACTTTCATGAGTTATGATTTTTGGATAATGATGGGATTTTCAAAATCGTTATTTCATCAGTCACATTTGTTACACACTGATTCAAGTTCACAGATTGTACATACGTATATATTACTCCTTTTTTCCAAAATAAATAAATCTAGAATGCTTACAAAGATAAAAATGTTTCTTTTATTTACATCGCTCTTAAATGTCAAGTGTTCGTATCACACTTTACATTGATTCCTGGTCGTCGGCAGTAATCCAACTTTGTTCTTGGCTCATAAATAAATTTTCTCCTGATGAATTTTTGTTGGTCAATTTCTGTCTTAACCTGCAAAGCCGAACCAGCTTTGTAGATGTTAGCGGTTTTTTATTTACACATAATTTTGCATTTGTCTCCTTTTAGCCATCGCATTTTCGCAAACAAGAAAGTTAAAAGTTTACAAATTTAGCTTCACAGTACTCAGTAATGTGTGTAAAATTGTAGCTAGTAGGCCCTATTCTAACTCACAATGTTTAATACTCATAAGCAACTAAAAAAAAAAAAAAAAAAAAAAAAATGCGGTTGAGGTGTACGACGTTCAAACTGACAAGCGGTGCGCCCTGATTGGTTGTCGAAAGCTATCTCTGACAAGATGTCACCGGAATTGTGAGAGGTGAGGGAGCTTCGATTCAAAACACTTATAACAGAGAAGTACATTTATTTGTCAACATTGATTCATTTACCGTCAAAGCATTTCAGTTGTTCTCTTTAGAACCGTATCCTTGTCCATCGTTTCCGTTAAGCGGTTTTCGAACTACAGGTAATTGAGAAAAACCATTTAGTTGCACACTTTTCTCGACGGTACATCTTGTCCAGAAGCTATAAATAAGTTCACCTCAAAAGAGTTACGATTTTGTTGCCAGAAACATTAAAACGACACTCGAATGAAGGGTTAAACAAGTGGCAGTGTCTTCTAAACAGATGTTAACGTTAATATATCATCCACATAAATTCGGTCGCTAACACGAGAGATAGCTTTTACAACCATCATTGCTTCGTACACAGAGAGCGACTAATCCAAGGCGTGCGGGTCAAAGCGACCGCAGAAGTCCAAATATTGAGCATGTCAACAGTCACGCGGCTCACCAAAAGGACTCAAACTTCAAGGCAGTTACCAGTTGACAAGGAAACCCAACAGAGAGCTTATCAATATTTGCGAAAAGACTCTTGTGCTGTTACGGCCTCCTAGACGTCCTGTTCGTATGAATAGACCTGTTGTGTGCGATTCAAGTTATGCAAATAATCGGCAACTCGGAGAAGCTGTGAATACGCCGAATGTGTAGACCCTACTCTCGGCCTTCGGAATTTATTTTCGGATGATGGTACACGACTGAAAAACACTTTGTAGCGACGACGTACAGTTACTTGTCAATATTATCACATTTACCGAACGGTTAACGTTCTGGCCTCGCATTCGGAATCCTCGTCCGGGCATCCAGATTTGGGTTTTCCATGGTTTCCCCAAATCACTCCAGGCAAATGCTGGGATGCTTCCTTCAAAAAGGCCATGGCCGAATTTCTTCCCGTTCCTTGTCCCCAGTCCCATCCCGCCTCTATGACCTTAGCCGTCGACGAGGCGTAAAGCCATAATAAAAAAAATATCTAAATACATACTATTTTTTACTCTCTTACTTTCCTTTTTATAGCACAGTACGAGAAGAATATGGTTTTGCACCAATTAGCTTTAGATATTTACACGTAAACTATTATTTATCCCCTTATGTAGTTTCCTATTTTGTCGGGGTAGCGTTTTTTTTTCGTATGTTGGGTGGTCGGTCTGTATGTGCCTACACTTTATTTAATGCGATAAATCAGTTATTCGGGGCCAGATTTTGGTATATTCCTTTTTTGTTTCTTATTTTGTGCCCTGTCCTTTGAGAAATCTTAGACTTTGCTGGTACAACCAGCTTTTTAAATACCTGTAACTGTTTTATATTAAAAAAAGTCTAAGGGATGTTACGACCTGCTATTATTTTTTGATGGTTATTGAAAAAAGAACATGATATAAGCGTTGTCTGAATTTTTACTGAGAATAATGTAATAAAAATGTGTGCAGTTATGAACGCACTTTAATTAACTAAGAAATTTGGCTGAGTAATCTTTACACCTCTCTACTGTTCCTTCACAGTTTGCGGTTTTTAATAATGCTCCAGTATTGAGTAGCTCCTCTGATTTTTTTCTTTATCAGTGTTAAAATTTCTTTTGTGAAAACACAGTTATATGTAACTATTTCACCCATGTTGTTCCTTTCTAAGCTTTTGTAACCGGTTAGCACGATGCAATAAATAGTTTCCTCTATTCATTTTAACTGAAACTCACTGATTTCATTCGACTTGTTTTCAATAGTCATGAATCCGCAGTATCTAAAATTTTGAAAAAAATGTTTCAATTTTGTTGACTAGTAACCACTATCCAGCAATCTCTTCATTCTGCCAATTCACATTAACGGGTTTTATTAAGTAATTAATTTTATTTATCGATGGCGGTGTATGAATCACAACTTGAGCCATTTAAAATATTCTCCTTATGCCATACTCGCTCACCACGTTAACTCAGGTCACTGCGTTACCACTGTGATGTCCGAAGTCTAGTCTGAAGCGGGTTTATAATTTGGATTTGGCTGGCAGGGTTGAATAGCTGGTGGCGTGCGATTCCTAATAATCAGATTGTGTAACAAAGTCACTGGTTAAACTCACAAACCTCTTCGCAATGAGCATAGAATGTGGACAGCCGACGCTGTTGATTGTGATATGTCTGTCGGATGGGAACAATTATTTGGAAATCTCCTCGGGATCTAATGGGCCAGCGCGGGTTTGCTCACATCTATCATCTTCGTTCCATTCAAAACGCGAACGACATAGTACTGTGAACACTCGTAAAAGTCGCACACATTGAACAGTACTGGGAAAGGCAAGGGAAAATCTTCCCAATAAAGTTGCCCCATCATCTAGACTCGAATCACTGGTATTACGTGTAAATATTACGTTTACTGTTCCATTTTAGATGTGACAGCAAATTTTTGAAAGAACTAGTATAACAATTTACGGGAATATGGTGTTTGAGTGAAAATTTCTTTTTACAGAAGTGTGGATCAGTGGGACAGCAGAAAGCTAACAAGGGTCGGATTGTTTGGAGGCAACCTGATAAGCTCCACTTGACCGAGACGACAAGTTGGAAGGATGTTGTCGAGTCACCTCAACGAATTGTTGGGGTCGACAGTAACAAAAACCACGTGAATGGACGCAGATGTGACAGCGGTCGGAAGCTTCGAGTTTGTGACTAATTGTCGCACAGGTGGAAGAGAAGCAGACACAGTTTGATCCCTAGCGTTCCAAATACAGCCAATCACTGTGTTTCATTTCACTACAAGCAACAGCTTAACTAAACTATCTGGGCTTAGAGGATAGCTTGAAGAGGCCACTGTCTATTCTATAAACAACAAACTCTGAACCACAGTAGATACGATAGAAGGTAGATTTTCTGGATTTGAAAGAAAGTTTCATTGAAAGTTATGGAACATGACGTTATTATAACTAATTTTAACGCTACACCCCATATCTGAAGAATAAAATCGTAAGTAATTTGTTAATACCAACATGAGTAATTTTTTTTTATAATTCTGTCTTACTGTTCATTCACTTGAATTTCCGTTCTGTACTCCAGATTTTCACTTAACGACTCTAGTTATGGTAGCAAATTGTAGCAGAAAATTTCTTCTGGTTGACTTCGATTTTCTTTCATTCTGAAATCATCTCAAACAACATGACCTTCATATTCTTATTTCATTCAGTTCTTAAAATCTGTAAATGACTACATCTATTCTGATAAGCCATAATAACCAAATACCAAATAATAAAAAAAGCAAATAAACGAAAAAAAAACCAATATAAAATCACAAAAAACACAACTTCCACACATTTATGGTAAAAGCAGCATATTCAGTGTTTGTAGTTACTTCAGTACTAGGAACAGAAATGGTCTATTTTCGTGAACTGTTCACAAAAAAACTAATTTAGCTCCTTTGAGAAACTTATTTCATTTTATATAATTAAACGAGCTCTCTGTTAATGTGTACCCTTTTCTTAAAGTCTGATTGGATAGTTCTTATTAAATATCAGGAAGTATCATTAGTTTCCGTGAACAGTTCTCAGACCAAAGAATCTTTGAAGATCATTCGTGTTGATGAAGACGGAAGCAACTAAATCATGAGGGATGCAAACATCATGTTTCCAATACAGACTGCTTCGTAGGCCATTAGAGGTGCCTAATTTGCAAACAACTGACCGATCACAATATGATATGCACATGAATAGCACGACTAGAGAATTGTGCTACTGAGGACAGTGATACATGATCTACACATTCACGTACAGCAGTAAGACAATATGTAAGTTAAGTGGAAGAAAATTTCAATAAGTCTGTAAAATACACAGAGGAGCTACGAGTATTTAAGAAACTACAAGATTATCTATCTTCTTGAAAATGATGGATAAACAAACATTAAATATTTTGAAGAACACCAGTACTTTAAAACTACGTGCTGGAATGCAATATGTTATTTTAAAAGAGAATGCAATATTTTCAACCTGCCTGATATTAAAGTGTTAATAGTTTTCTGTAGATTTTTATAATCGGAGTAATTTTCTATCTGTAAAACATAGTTACATCAAAGGTATAATATTTTTACTATAATACGCGAATACTACAACAGGATTAAAAATTTAAAATAAAAGTGACAAATCTCAAATCCGAGGAAGATGTTACATTAAACATTGTCACTTCAAATTATATTAACCACTAAAAATAAATCACAGACCAGTCTATTTTTATTAAATGCGTCTTTCTCTATCAGGTACATAGAAATTTCGTCACTACTTATTACACTTTACTATCGTTTATCCAGAGATCTGCCATCTTACTTCCTGCTACAGAACAGAGAATGTCGAAATGGAGCATACGTATCTTTTTATTAAAGCATGGCATTTGTTTCTGCGGGGGGTAAATTGCTTTTACATCACGTTATTTACACTATGTTAACACAATTTGCACTAGATTAGCATCATTTGAATTTAATTTTTTTATTTCGCTCAGAAAAGCGAGAGTATATCGTGAAAACATTGTGGGTTGTCGTTAGTTTAGTTACTGACAGTACTTTATGGATGTAATTAATATAATTGTTTTAAAAATATATTTATCTGGAACTGACATATTAATTTCAGAGCTATTCTGAAATCAATCTATTGCAGAAGAAAAGATATGATAATATCGTCAGTGACACATTCAAGTGAACTTGCTAATGAGCTGCGTGCTCGCCCCGTGATTAGAGGCAGGCTCATTAGCCCAAACGGCCTACGTCACAGGATCCAGCAGCCCGCAACCTGAAAAGTAAACTTGCCATTCTCTAAGTATTTGCAAGCGAAATTCCTATAAATGTCGGATTTCTAGAAAGAATCTTGTGCTCTGTACGCTTTGCATTTTCAAGAGATAACATCTAATTAACTTCAACTATGATATGATCATTGTCTCATAAGAGAGAGACCTAACAATTAGGTTCAGTTTACAAGAAATTCATTATGCTCCTTTCGTCTAGAAATTCGTTTTATATACAGATTAAAACAATTTTGTTTTGTTTTTGTTTCCATATGATCTAACGCGATTGGTATAAAATAACTAAAGTTTTGGACAACCTAGATTGTGGCGGTATTTGAGTGTTTACGACATATATTTGTAGCTTACGTATTGTGTTTATTCACAGAACAGGCCCAGCAAACTGTTCGTGTAGCTAAGAAGAAGAATGAATTAGTTTTCAACTTCCGCGTTGTATCACACGGTCAAATTAACTAAAAGTATGCCATTAGGTACGTGCACTAAATGAGTACAACTGCATTTAACGCTGTTCAAATGTTCTGTTTGAGTTTCCAGGGAATTAAACTCTAACTACTTTTCAGTTACAGGATGAAACTACAAAACGAATCCCAGGCGAAAATAAATGAAAAACCCGTAGCTCCATTTGCAATAGCGGTGCAGCGTTTCCGAGAGCATTCTCGCGCTGTTGCTATATTATTTAAAACTCATCCGCGTTTGGGTACCGAGCTGAAAACATTTTTTTTTTTTTTTTTCAAACATACGCAATCGGTATAGATATCGCCTGAAGATGAATACAATGCAAACCTACGAACCGAATGATCCACGAATAGATCGTTCTGTAACAATTCTCGTGAGATGAACTATGTTTTTGTAAACTATCTATTAATAGTTTTTATTCGTTCGGTAACAAAATCGCAGTCAAGCTATGTCTCTTTTTGTGGAACCTGCATCTATCTTCTAAATAAAAATTCGTGTCATTCAATGAATTTCTTCATTTACAGACAGTTGCAAGAAAATGATTTCAGCGTTAATTTTAATAATATCATGGATAAGTAATAGTAATGGTTTCTAAATGTTAGGCTCAAAGACCGAAAACGCTCAGTGAGCGAAAAAAAAAAACCCGACAACAACGCGTTGTGGTTTCTTTAAAATACGTTATTCGCGTTGTGGCACTGACAAAAACAGCCAGAACGCGTTATAAATACGCATTGTAAGATAACCAATAATTTTTGCAGGGTTATTTACTTTTACAAAACAACGCGGTTGTGAGGTAACCATTGACTTATTTAGTTTTTTTTGTTTATTGCTTTACGCCTCGTCGACGTTGAGGTCATTAGAGGCGGGAAAGGATGAGAGGCAAGGAACTAGAAGGAATTCGGCCATAGGCTTTTGTATGAAGCATCCCGGCATTTGCCTGGAGTGATTTGGGGAAACCATACAAAATCCAAATCTGGATGCCCGGAAGATTTACTTAGTTGAAGGTCTCTAAACGATTATTATTTTTAGTTACAGCTTAATGACTCAATCATTGAAGTGACAAGTTTATTATTTCCTAAGGAACGTATGCGTATCAAGCTTATTCTCAAAAGATATTCAAAGACTTAGTAAACAAATTGTTCAAATTTTACAACGCTGTTATTATGCCACATTTGTGGTCGTTATATATTTAAAGCGAGGCTCGCAGGCTGATAACCTACGACAAGTTAATTGCATTTTGAAATAAGCCGAGTAGGCTAACCTCATGACACACAGTACGCAGGTTGAACTTCCACAAACCATAGAATATTCATGCATATGGAAGATCCCATAGGTTTAATTTCATAATTATCATGTAAAAAGTGCAGAAATACAATTAACCTGGCGAAACCCAACCCAAACACAAAGTTATCGAAACAAACAACTAACGGCTCTTTGGCATATACAGGGTGTCCAGAAAAGGACTCCCTGATTTCAAAATTAAATATCTCGAAAACAAAGATCGATAGAGGAATGCAGTAAACGGTATGTTTATTGTGACAGCTGTAAGAAGTGTGTACAGCAGTGTGAAATAATAGTTACAAAAGCTGCTAACAGATGGCACTGTACGCTCATATCAGCATACATAAGTGAAATAATCGTATGAAAACAATCTTTGCAAACATTCACATAACAATGTTTTCAAAATGTTCACCATTGGCACGTTTCAATGGTGGAAGTGATCGCCCTGAGCTTCTGATCACTATTCAGGCATTACGGATGGCGATTACAGCGCCATCTGTTAGCAGCTTTTGTAACTATTATTTCAAACTGCTGTATACACTTCTTACAGCTGTCATGATAAACATACCGTTTACTGCATTCCTCTATCGATCTTTGTTTTCGAGATATTTAATTTTGAAATCAGGGAGTCCTTTTCTGGACACCCTGTATTAACAGCTGTACTGTGCATTTTTCTTTCTTTAAAAAAATTCAGGGTAATGGAATGTTACGAAAAGGATAAATAAAATACTAAGCTATGAAAAAAGGGTGATTAATTCAGACTCAAAGAGAAAGAGAAGATTGGAAGAGAAACCTGAAAAGTATTAAAAAAAGAAAATATGTGCCACAAAAATCATATTACATAGAATGGGTAGGCGGAGAAAATGTAAATGTAAATGTTCCCAAGAATACGAAATATATACAAAGATGAACCGAACTGATAAAAACAAAAGACTATATAGGAAACAGATTTAAGGAAGAAACAAAAATAAGAAAAAATGGTAAAGTAGGAAACAAAAGGAAATATCGAGTAGAATACGAAAGAATCTGAAAAGGATAGATGCAAGGAAAATAATGAAATAATATGTATGGAATAATTCCTACTACGTTATTAATCCGCGAAAGTAAACATTACTGGATGTCATAAAGAAAAGAGGTGTATGACTCTCAAGTTGTCATGGAAACAGAAGTGTATGGTCAATATATAAAAAAGAGGCAAACATTCAAAACATTGTTGACTAGTACGCTAATTAGACACAACAATCTAGGGCTTAGGATTTATAGCACAGATCCTACAAAACATGTTAGTAGGATGGGTAACTTTACGTATTATATTGTTAAAGCATGTGGGAACAATGTAGACAAGAACAGTATACACAAAAGTTAGCTTTAGAAGGAACGGGGAGTAGTAAGTTTTTAAAAATATTTAGACTATTTGAATAATTAGTAGAAGTTGTATCTGACATGTTCACTATTTGTCATATCGCCCGCATATGGCAGTTTCCGCCAGAGGGCACAGCGGGAAGCAGAGAGGAGGACAAGCGGCACAAGTGGCGCCGCCGCAACCCCCACCAGCGAGGGGTAAAATCCCCTCAGCTTCCCCATCGCCGACGATCGCTATAAAGAGCTGATACCTGTAATAGCAAAAACAGTCCCTTCTTCTAGCTGCCGATTATCAGCCGCATTTTTCCTCCGGTTTTTACAGACAGTATGCGTTCTTAAAATCCAAAATAACCCGCAAATCTTTATATAATATTCTATGATTATAAACCACGCATCCAACTTTGACAGTCAAAAACCTAGTTTTTGGGCGCTTGTTGGAGAAGGGAATTGGACAAATCGTCACCTGTGAACTTAAGAGATATCTATGATGTCTCTGGAAGTTGACCTTCCAAAAAGAACATGGTCTGGGCAAAGTGATTTAGGACCAATAACTACAGGCCTATAGACTCTCCATACTAGTGAAATGTGGCTTCATTTTCAGATTGCAAATGTGAAGCAGAACAAAAAACGACCCCCCCCCCCCCCACACACACATATTTCAGGACTGTCCTTTAAGGACGTACCCTATCTAATTTAGTGATTTCCTTACAGTGCAATTCATTATATTTGTGTTCTAGATATCTGCTTGTAATATACAGTTCTGTTTATTTTCTCACAATTATTTTATGTTGTACTCTGTGCGTTATTGTGATTTGTGTTAGTGCTATAGTTCCTGTGCGTTCACGATTCTCTCGTGTGCGTACGACTCTCGCCATGTTTCTGGTACTAGATCTAGTGTGCCGCAGGCTGGTTGGTGCTCTAGCTACGGTTAATCCTTGTACCTACAAGATACAAGCAGTAGCTGTTTGCGAAGCGTTCACCCGTAACCAACGCAGGTGTGTGTTTCTATGGCAACGACCCCAGTAACCAACCACGTTCCGAGAACGAGCTATGCGGCACGCATTCATTAAATTAACTGCCATAAACGGTGTAGACCTATATCGTATGATCTCGAAATTAATTCAGCTTTCATCAGTAATGCTTCTGATGAAGAGACATGCCCCAATCCAGAACGACATTGTCATTTCATTTTTCAATGGATGGTGGAATTTTCTGTGGTAATTGAAGTTAGAATGTCATATTCTCCTAGGAAAATTCAACCACACTTTTTTTTTTAAAATCAATGTAAAGTTTTGGGGGCGAAATAAATGGAACTTTTCAGAAACTCTGAAATAAAATAGCGGCGATGTCTGTAAAGGAACTGTTTTGTGGACTACGAACGAGGCACAGAACAGTGCTTTTCTTTTCATAGCCACTACAATTTCAATTAACGCTTATGATCCGCCTCTGACATATTCGCATTCTTTTACACAAAGGCAGTATGGCTCGGATGCACAAGAAGTAGCCAGTATACTATGCAAAAAATTGTAGAAAAGTCGTTTCTGCCCATTAAATTTATTTCCAAAAGAGTAATTGCAGTGTAAACTACTGTTGATACATATGCCAAAATTTAATCATTTGTCTATCTGCCTGTTTGTTCGCACATCACGCAGAAACAAATGGACGGGTTTTAACTAAATTGCACCAAATAATAAAATTTTTGTCATCTGGCGGGATATAAGATATTCCGATACATAACGAATTCAGGATGATACAAAGTCCACAAATGTAAATTTAAATTTTTTTCGACTGACTACGCGTCACGCAGAAAGGATTGAATGAATTATAACGAAACTATACATGCTTCTGTTACGGGGTAAGATATGGAATACTTTTTGTCGTGATCAGTACTTGCTTTCCTATCGCTCTCAACCCAAAATTGGTAATTTTCAATTTTTATTTATCTGCGTTTGCTTTTCGCAAAAACTAATGAACTAAATTAAACGTAATTTAACAAAGTGATAGCTTACGTCATCAGTCGACATATGAAATACTTTTCATCCTGTTTAGTGCCATAATTCCTCCATGATATATACGATAAAACAGTAAATTTAGGAATTTTTGTATATCCATTTAATTGTATATCCATATTGTATTATCTGGAACGCTGTGGTGACTCAGTTAGTTAAAGTTCGTGACTGGGATGCGGAAGGTCTACGGCGAATCCCGGTCTGGGTTGGAGTTTTAGCGATCCTTAAAATTGGCATACACTATATATACATACATATATATATAAAATGCAAATGTAAAGATGATAGGACGCTCGTGGTTCAGATTCCACGTCAAACATTAGGTCCTGTATAGTAGCTGGTTTCTAACATGTCCGCCAGACCAAGGTCCTGCGTTGCAAAGTATGTATTGAAAGTTGTAACAAAACGAAGTTAGGTTTGACGGTTACGATAGAAGCGCACTGCTTAGCCGATAAGAAGCTTTGCACCAGGTCTTTGGGACTCAATTATACATTGTCTGGCGGAGTTTTCTAGCAGTCGAAATGCCTGCCGTGATAAGTGCTAAATATGCGGTGATAATGTATTGCACTTGCGATGGTATTAAGAAGTTTATGTAACAGTTTATAAACATACAAATAAAACAATCTTTTTGTCCACAAGCCGGTCACCACTGTTTCAAATATTGCTTGCAGAGAAGCCATGTGAACAATACAATACTGAAGTGAGTCTGTGGGTCATTAATAAACATAAACTTTCCCAAGTAATGGTAGTTTCAATGAGAGGTAGAAAAAAAAATGTCGCAAACAAAAGTTATTAACGCATTGGATACAATGTAAGTTTAGAAGAAAAGGAGGTGATCTAAGAAAAAGAAGAAGAAGAAGAAGAAAAAAATGAAACAGGACCACTCCTCTGCTTTTATCTTCCCATGTAAGCTAGCTTTACTTACCTATGTGATCATTATCTAGGAAATACTAATAAGCATTAGCAGGTTTATATTACATGTGGTGTAAAGAAACAAGGAGTTACAATGCAGATTTCATAGTTTTTCAGCTTCATGAAGTCAAGAAGCAATCTTGGATTTAGCTTTCTCGTAGCAGTAAGCCGGAAACTCCTACATCCTCACAATATACTAACGGAGGCGTGTTCATACACTCAATAGTTTCCATGACAATTTTTTTATGTAAATTACGAATCATCCACTTTGAAATTTAATTATTTTTCAGTGGTTTATTAGACAAAGACATTGTATCCAGTCGTGTTAATTAACGTTAACGAGTTACCACGATAGTAACAAGTTTTAGACTTATACACATATTGTGGAATTATACTTTTATTAAGTGTAGGTTAACTACAATGTATTCAGAACTTTGTGTTCGTTTGGTGGATATCTGCTACTATATACAAAGAAGAGAATAAAGTCACATACCTATCACAATTAGAGGCTCTGATAGTTGTGAGAGAACATTAGGTTCCGATAGACCAAATAATTACTATTAATTCTTTCCGAAAATTGATTTGAATAACGTTACGTGTTGCAAAAGCGATCTGGTCACTCTATCTATGTAACAGTCGGAATTGATGATAAAAGATTATTGACGTGAGTGTTTCAGTAATAATTTATTTAACTGTTAGTCAGGACTTATTGACAAAGACTACAGTAAGAACGCGGTATACAACGCCTCAGCAGAACGGGTTTCTCTGATCTCTAGTGTTACACCCAGGTGACTCTCATTGACCTCGTCGTGATCCGCCGATACCATCTGGTGGCCATTAAGCGAACTAGCGAGCTGGCCAGTGGCTGGTAATCAGCTAATGTGGGCTGCATTATTCAGTCGATAGCACAGGACAAGTTTAGCACATGCTTCCTACTGAATAAACTGCAGGACTCATTCAGTATATAGGCTCCTCGCAAGTTAATGAATCAGCACCCAGCTGGACAACACCTTAATGAATACCATATCCAAGCATTTTAATTAATTCCATTATAATATCTTTGTGACTGTTAAATTGTTACGTTGAATAGAAACAATGCCAAAAATAGTCACAATTTTATATTCCAACCCTGACACATATGGTTCAAAATCATCATCGAAACGCTTATTCTGTGCAAATATGTATGAAACTGAATATCTGTTATATAATGTCTCATAGCAGATTAGTAATTCTTCTTATGTCAGATAATGGAGATCATCATAGCGATTGCCACTCCACTGTTGAGAAAAAAATTCTGATACTTTTACCAGATCACTGTCTGAGGTTATGATGCCATGATATCTTCGACGTGAAAATGTATTTGTTCCCTTATCTTCTACTCCATAAACTGCTACAACAGAGAGTAGTATAATTAATTTTCCTCATGAAGTTTGCAAAATACCCAAATTCACGCTTATTGCTAGACGAGTGAAAAATTCATATGGTCTTTATAATGATAGAAACTGCTTACCAACGCACTAGGAGATTTGATCGGTTGCAACGTCTTTCCCATGACATTATACGTACTAAAGGGGCAGACACTGAATAAAATGTTGAATAAATAGCAAGAAGATTCCATAATGTATATAATGAAGAATGTTTCGATTTTCATAGATTGAGCGATTACGAAATAATTAACTGACTGTACTTGTCCATTAGATTCAAATTCTTTAGTTAGACAAATGCATGAATGTGCCCTTCGGGTAAAGCTAACTAGAGTTTATAGCTTACTTCCGCAGGTGTTACCAATAACAAAATATTTTCTTTAAAAAAATACGAAACGCAAAATATTTTTTACAGTGATAACCAATATTGCTTTGAAGTTTTTTGAACTGTCAAGCAGTTAACTGATCACCTAATTCAGAGCTTTCGTACAAAATTATTTCTCGTTTTAATTATCAATAAAGTGGAAGGAAATGCGATATTAATAAACTAATGCAAAATTTTACTATAGTGGTATCAACAATTGCCATCTAAAGTAATTATAAGAAAATTATATGAAGAACATTATATGAACAATTTACAAATTATCTATGATTACAGTCTATTTGTACTATTATCAGATGGTAAATGAGAAAACCAAATTTTGTTCATCTGAGAAACTCATACACGACTTTATTTTCAGGTCGTTACATTGGTTGTTCTTTATTGCGTTTAAAAGATCGCTCATTCAATTCGGGTGTAAACGTTTATGGTGGAGCACAATTGTTCCTTGCTGGGCACCAATGAAGTTATGGGGGAATTAATTAGTGGGTCAACTGCATCAACGGACGACTTGATTACCCGCTGGTTGCCTTCTCTCGTAGCATCGCCACAGAGTCGGGTGATAACGGTATCAGATCCGCAGTATTACAAGCAAGATACGAAGGGGAAATCTCCATCTCGTAGTTTCTTCTTGCGGTCTTCCTTACAGCACTAAGCACTGAGATAAGGGGATGTCAATTAATTACGTGCACTCAAAATAGAGAGGGAGGGGAGATCCTGCAAAATCTCACATAATCTCATTTAAAGAAAGGGGTTATAAGTAAAAATCTCACTTCAACTTTTTATATCATTTTTCTCTCTTACTCCACAGAAAAAAATGTTGTGCATAGAAGACATCGGTATTAATGCTTCGGTATTTATTGGCATGAAACAATATACATGAACATATCAAATAAAATTAATTATTTCAAAATTAAAATTATAAGATAAATCACACGCTAGTGTGGAAGGGGGAGGGGGGGAGGGCTGACCCACCACATCTTACCAACTCTCACCAAAGGGCAGGGGGGCGCAAATTTAAGAAAAAATCTCACTTAATTAATGGATAGCCCCTACGGTCAGCTGTTCCGGCTCAGGACGCAGGAAGCCAAAAATCTTTCCCTGGATGCAGGCTTGGGTAACGTCCCCGTTCCTGCCATGCCGGCGTAAGAAAACTGTGCCAAAATCTATTTGCAACTTCTGCCCAAAAGACCATCCTGACATAAACTTGTAAAACGAATCAAACAGGTGCGAGGCACGTGTCGATCACTGTGCCACGGAACCTGAAGGCTGCCTGAAAATCAGGTAAGAGTGGCTCACTTCAGGTTTCTCTGATCTTGGATCTGTTTTCATACATCACTAATGTCATCTCTCGTTGCACAAATTACTCTACTTCTAGGTTTTACCAACCAACGTGAACACGTGACTTTCTACCTAAATCAAAGTAAGCGGATGGAACTGACAGTTTTGGTGGTTAGTATGTTACTCTTGCAACACTAAATTGTTTGTTACAGTAAAGCCTACATACCGGCGAATGTCTGAACTACAGCCCCACACAAAGCCATTTTGCAGGCAATATCCATAACAAAACTCTACACAGCTCATATAACAGAGACAAATAATTATTAATTGTGTTTGCGTTCGTGAGTAATTTAATGCCATCGCCCGTGCCATTACAGCATACATTTTGTTTACAGCTTATTATATTTTTCAGCTCATTGAGTCCACTTCACGTACACTACATTTTCGGGCTGGAAAGGAAATTAAAGTAATTTTTTAACATATTTGTTTTCCAGAGTTACATTACTGTCACGTTGCGTATCGATGGGAAGAAAATATTAACTTTGACTGTAAAAGGAAATCATTAATACAGTGATAAGTCAACATTTTGTGACGTGAATTTCCCTTGCATGATATTTGGTGGTATAGCGGTCATACGTTACAACTGTAACGTCACGGGAAAGCTAATGAGGAAGTGGTGATCGGTGCGACGGAAACGAATAATAATTAATAAGGCGATAATTTAAAAAGAGTGGAGAAGAATGAAACTTACCAGAGAACTGTAAGTTTAAATATTAAGAATTAGTTAAGAGCTATATTTTGATACATAAAGAGAGACGAGTAAGGTAATTAATAAGGTGATGCGTTAGTTAAAGACAGTTTTTGAAGATAAGCTTATTCGGCAGCCATTATGGATTTTGGTGGGCCGTTCGCTGTGACGTCAATCGCCAGACATGTAGGCGCCTTGACCCAGCTGCGGTCAACCAACATTAGAAAATGAAAACTGGTCCTTCTAAAGGTACGTTCCTACATCGCGTCCCTCGGCGCGTGTTAGGGGACGGCGCGCCTCGACCCACCGCTAGGCGGTAAAAGATGAAAGGCGCGTACTGCCTACCACGTGCCTTGGGAATGGGCCTTTAGAGGAGAGGTAGGATTACCTCTCTGGTTTTTGTGTAACAGGATCCATAAGCCAAAAATTTTGTGCTAAGCTTCCTTAGGGTTGTTTGTTGAGGGCGGTAGCTCTATCTAGACTCAGAGTAAATTGAAACTCTATCACTGGATTGCCTTGAAAATCCCTTTAGACGTGCGTTATAAAAGGTATACGCACGTATAATCACTGTCAATGTGCAGTATCATCTCAGTGAGTTAGCTCGGTTGTTCAGTGGCGAAGCGGCGCCATGACGACCAACCTGCCATGCTGCAAATAATATAAGTTATATGCTTACTCTCGCTCTCCTTGTTTTTAAGCTCTCTCTCACATATGTGCAGTCATAACATTAATATGTGTGTTGTAAAGAAGATGTTGAAAGTTAATGATCTAATCAGATAGTAAATCATATTCATAGGAAGGAGTAGCAAGCTAGTGAAGTTTTTATTGATACAGTGTTGTGCTATGAGTTAAAGATTTAATAAATGTGGAACTTGATTCTAATAATTAAATTCTCTCCAGTTCACACCTTTCAGATTTCTCTAGTGTATATGGCTCTAGAGGGAACAGTCTTTGTTAATAAGAAGACCAATAACAGTAACAAAGACACCAAGGAATAAACGGGAGGTAATAGAAGAAGATGATGACAAGTCCAAGCAATTAAGTACAGGGACATCAGCAGCGTCGTAAAATAGAGAGGAGTGGAGATTAACAACCATATATTAATAATTATAAATATGAAATTATTTATTTATTTGTATTGCGAATTAGAAATGACAATAATAATCTTATTTTATGAGTATCTCTGAAATTAAAGAGTAACTAGTCGATTTAGAGTCGTGGAAAAGGAATAACTAAAAAGTTAGGAACGGAGAAGTAAAGAGAAAGCCTAGGATGGCATAAAGATGCGGTGGCATCCTGGAAGAAACTGCAGAAATTGTAAAGCAATTAGTTGGACTGTAAAGGGAAAAACCAAATGCACTGTATAAAGATTGTTATGGTCACTTCGAAAAGGAAGTTGTAATTAGTTCATGCTTAAATATGAAAAGTTGTGTTTTGATTTAACTTGCGAAGTTATTGATGAAAACGTAATCGGTTAGTGTTTTGAGGTAAAAGAGTATAAATCAAGACAAGGTAATATGAACATTTTTTTGTTATAGAAAGGAGTATTTTGAAATTGTTACCCAAGAGACATCGTAAGTCAACTAAGACTAAAAGGAGACGTATGGTATTATAGTCCTGCGTGGGGACGACCAAAAAGACATACTAAATTAATAATAACTAGTTTAAGACACAGTCATCGAAAACAAACGCACGATACTTGCATATGAAAGTAAAGATAGAGATGACGTTTCTTTCGGGAAAGTTTTGCTGAGCTGCATGTTCTGTTGAGGTTAAAAAGTGGAGGTTACAGTGTGAATAAGATTCTAGCTTCCCAAATGTTTTAGCGCCATTTCGGGATTTAATGTCCTCTTAAGGACATCGGTGTCTGGAAACGTGTGGGGACAATGAATGTAACGGCCACATTTCTCTGCGACGCTGGAGAAATACCAAACACAAACACCGGAGTCGGCTGGCCTTTGTGTTCCTTTACGACGTTTCACAGAATCCTGTAAGGGAAACAACCAGGCAGTTCAGGAATTCGGATCCTGGTGGATTGCTTTCAAGAATTCCTTCTCACTTTATTATCAGTCGAGATCGCTTATAGCGCCAGCGTAGCCAAACAGAAAAAATCCTGTTAGCCGTCACATTAAGTAAGGCCAGTACGAATGTTCCTGCTTTGTTGGAAGACTTCTGTCTTATATTTGCAAAAATTATGGCTACTCACATAAGTGGGTGCTACAACAACCAGAAAAAGTTCTAGAAGGATGTATGGGCATTAATAAAACTGTTGAAATGACGTTTTGCACATAAATTAAACATGACTGAAAATATAAGAAAGAAACAAATGAAAAGTTAGAACCGACTCCAGATAATCAAATTAGCAGACACTAAACGAAGTATTAATATCGTCAATTAATGTTATGTTCCACCTATAGCAACCGTACGAGTATATGTTGAATAATTGTGTTTCCTTGCATGTGTGCATTATCATTTCGCTACCATTATCCTTACATTTATTATTTTCGCTGTGTAACGTTTTGGTATTTTGTACTATGAGTATTTCTACCAAGAACTCCATTTCTCTATTACAATTTTATGTCCATAGGAAGCTTTCTAAACGATCTTTCGGTGCTCAAGGAAACTTATACTACTAACCCAATGTATCCGCATTGTTGTTACTTAATTAGTTACTATTGAATGCGCTTTTCTTTATAGAGGCACCTGTTTTGGTTAACATGTGATAACTATAGCGAAGGCTTCCAAAAATTGATTGAAAAAAGTTACTGTTTTCAGCTATTACAGGTAATTGCCCGTTAAAACTGGATTCGAGAATACTATATTAGCAGTTAGTCAAAATGGTTTAATAGTGTCTGCGTCTTCCACGTAAATGATTAACTTATATGCGAAAGTAGTGTGAAAAATTACCAAAGAAGTTTAAAAATCAAGATTGGTTATTCATTCGACGTTATAACATTTTCTGCTTCTAAAGACACAGATTTAAAACATTAAATTTTAGCTGTCTAGAGTCTAACCGCTGTTGAATCTTGAGCTCAGCCACTTTTCTTAAATAATATCACAAGATTGATAATGTAAATTTCCACATTGCGAATCTGTTCTCACTGAGTACTAAGTGTGATCAAGCAAGTGTTCATGGAAATACAATCCAAGTATAATTTTAGGACATTCATTACATTGAACGTAAGCAGTATCCACATTGAAGTTTGATATCATGCGATTCTACTTATTACCATTATAGCTGACAAAAAAAGAAATGGACGCAAATCATCTGTTACTATAAAATAATCAAAGATGTAGCACAAACTGCTGCAATCTACTTCATCCTTATATAGTCTAATTTTTTATTTCAATAAAATACTAAAAAATGAATGGGTCTGAGAAATAGCTCTATGTCATATACTTCGCTGTTGCTATTTAAATTACAGGGCGTTAATGTAAAGTTCTAAGTATACTCGTATCAAATTGGAAAAATAAGGTTATATGATGGAAGGAACAGCTGACAACAAATTTCGCAATCTTAAAAATCCTGGAATCCACCTTTTTTTTTTTTTTAACCAGAGTTGTCACATAGTAAACGTGTTAAAAATGTATCAATATTACTGCAGCTGCCACATAGCAAATGCAAAGCATAACATCTGCTGGATCGATTGTGATGTTACCTATATCAAGAGTACGAAGTACCGTGAAGTGCTAGAAATGATTTATGGTAGCAGAACAGAAACTACTAAATGGTCAAATAGTAACTAAAAACGAAATTAAATGTAAATTATATCATAATTTTTGGTATTATCAGATTAGCAAAAATCTTTCAGAAAGTAAGTAATGAACACATAGCCAAAACAAACAAAATGATCGAGGAAGAACTCATATAATATTGTTTTTTTTTTTTTTTCTATGTGGTGAATATAGAGAACAATACCGGTCATATGCGAGTGTCTGCACAATTCTGCGGAATTTTAAATATGGTGATTTGTTGTAAAATCTTGAAGACTCTCACATATTAGAGATATCGAGTACTTTTGTTCAGTACAAAATTTGTGTGTAGCGATCATCTTTCGATTCCTATGGCGCTTCGATCTTCGCCCTTCTTTCGAGACGGAATGTGGGAACGAGCATTTGGCGATGGAGAACAGAAGTGGTTCGCTTTGTCCGCGTCCACCTGCGATCGTCCCCTGAGAATAAAAAGCGACTCAATAGACGGGCTGCAATGCAGGTACGGCAGGGCGTAAAATATTCTTTTTGTCTCGCTGTAGGTGCGAAACGATCAAGGGCTACAGATAGGAATGTTGTATGAATTCGACACTCAAATATTTACCGACGCTTACTATGTTTTTTCTGTTTTATTTAAACAGAAGAAAACTGCGGCGATGTTAACTATGTCTAAAACTACTATTTTCCTCTAGCAGTTACACGTGACTTCGTCCACTTGGAAATATGTTATAGTATAACAGTTTTCTTCAACAATAATAATAGTAATTAATATTCAATTTAATGATTAAAAAGTATCCACGTTCTACAGCAAAACCACAATTACTATGATATTTAACATCTATTCAAACAATGAATTATGCTCTAAACCAGAAATTTACAAGTGTGAATTGATTGGTTCTTCATTGTGGTGTTTGATTAATTTCTTAGCTCTAGCATGACTAAATTTCATTGAAAGGATTGACTTACAATTGACAATCACGTCTTAAAATTACTATTTTTTTTATAGGACTCCATTTGCTCTATGCATTAGGTTCTTTGTCAATATTTTGATTCTATCAATTAATTCTGCTTTGAAAAATAAATTTGCATGTTAAAGTAGTACTTTACTGTTCCTTCTTTGATAACATTATTACAGGTTTTTTTTCTAGTTACTCAATCTTTCAAAGGATTTGAATGTCTTCGGGCTAATTATTACAGTTGGTTAGGTAAAGTTTGAGGTCGATTTACTAAAACATACAAAATCATATTAAATGAGTTGGGTAAGGAGTGAACCATCAATGTTTCAATGAACCACAAAACTACATTAAAAAAAGAAAGCAGTAATATAGTTCCAATTTAATTTTTAAAAAATAACCAATTTTTACTTTAACGTGTAAATTTCCGTGTTATCCGTATTTTTAGTACTGTAATGTGTCAACAGATAGAGTTACAATCTTTTAATTAAATTTAGTAATATTAAGAGACGCTGAAGAATCGTAAATAACATCATTTATTTACAGCTCTGAAATCTGCAAATAGAATTGTATGTCTACGTGCAAATTACCAGGAGGTAAATACATAAGGCTTTAAAAATTTAAGTTTAAGAATAGATTTATATTTCTTTCTCCAGAACTATTAGTTTATCAATTTTTTAACTTTATAACGGAACACACCATTAAACACATCATAATAAGGTTTCTAACTGCACTAGACGAATAAGTTCACAGAAACCTTATTATTAAAGCACCTAAGGAAAAAGGTTTGAATCTCAACATGTTAAACATATCATAATTTTCTTGCTTTGAACTTCGAAACGCAATAAATACGATTTTTGATAATGGTACCGGCTATGAAGTAGGAGACTCTTTGGTGTATGAGAATTGACAATAACAGTTTCCATAGGAACTATGTGCTTTAGCAGGATGAAAACAATCCCACGTTACTATCCAGACTATATACTAACTCCGAATCAAATTTCATTTAAATCTGTTGGGCAGTTAAGGCGTGATAGAGGAAAATAATCGAAACATCTGAACATCCGTCCATTCCAACATTAACATTTACAATATTATTAAGGTTCCTTGTTACACCTACTCATAGCCGACCCAGGTAGTGTAGGAGTTAGACTGCTTACTTCTCATACAGAGGGTCGCTACTTCGAGCCAGGCATGAGTGGTTTGTATTCGTCCTATGTTGTCCCTACAGTTCGTTACCTTATAACAAGATATTCATATTAATATTGGTGCTAAGAGAACATTTGTATCAAACTGAAACTGACCTAACACCATTAATTAAAAATAAGGGACAGTAAAGGACTACTGTTTCGATATACATTATTACTTGCGTGAGAAACTAGCAAAACAAGTGCTTTTAATGAGGCGATTAAGTGTGTAAAGTAAATTAAGAAAAGCTTACTTTGCTAAACGTAGCTACTGATAAAACTGGGGCATTGTAATAACGAAGAGATAACTGTTTAATGTGATTCCGGTAACAGCTGTGTAGGAGAGCGGTGAGAGTAAGACCGCGTTGTCACTGGAGGTGAGAAGCTGTCCGACACCTCAAGTGCCTTAATGCAGGCTCGTAACCGCGGCGTTTTAAGGCGGGCGATAAAACACTGTCCCGGGCGGATGTCGTTGCCCTCCAACGAATAATTCATTAGGAACCTCTCTGTATCTACCTGATGGATTACCCCGCGCCTCCCATTGGTATTTCGTTGTATTCTTCGCTTGTAAGGAGAATTATTACTTAGCAATCTCATGAACGCATTAGTGGTTTTGAGTTAATTTTCTAACACAATATTTTCTAGCATTAAAGCACAAAACTTCAAATGGAGTTTTTACTCAGATATCATCCACTGCGTATGACAATGATGCATAACGAGCTTCACGATGAATTTTGACATTTACCGACCAACAGTGCAAAAAGATCCTTTTTTTCATTTTCCGAGACTCTTCCACAATTTTTTTTATATCAATGGTTTTGTGCTTTGACTATTCATTTAATTTTCAACGTTGTTTTATAGCAACGCACTTAAAAAAGGCTTCAATTTTTCTTCCTTCTCGTATTCCTAAAATGTACGTTTTTCTTCCATAATGCACCGCGATCCCTACACACACTTTAAGAATCTCCTCTCTGAGTTCTCTTTTGAAACTAAAAATTTCTACTTCCTCTTTTTGCTAGTGTTATTCTGTTTTTGATATTATTCTCGCTTCGGTTGCCATCTGTAATTTTACTTAACATCACAGTTCTCTTACGTCTTCTACTAAACCCGGTCCTATTTTCATATTTAATTTTTATTATTATTTGTGTTACACTTCACGACTTTTATCTTCCTTTGATTTATATCTATTGGAAATTCTTCTACCAATATTTTGTTCATACCTTTTTTGTGATTTCTCAATTTATCACTCTTTACTGCTAACAGAACAATTTCATTATCAAATCACAGCATACCGGCTGTTTATTCTTGAATTTTTATGCAATTTTGATTTTTTTTTTCGTTTCCTTCATAGTCGACTCTGCATTCAAATTTTAATACTGCGGATGGGCAATAACACTGTCTCATATCATTTCTAACTGACAGATGCCTGAATGGTTCTTTGCTTTTATCATAACTATTTGATTCTTAAACAGGTTTTAAATTATTCTTCCATTTTAATATTTTAGACCTGATTTATTAAAAATTCTAAAGATCTTGTTCCATGTTTTTCACTGTTAACTGTCATTTTCCCGCTGCTACGCCCGAGCAGACCTTAGTGCCCGTATTAACACGTTTAACATTTCGTTTTCTTCCAGCAGGAAAACATAAAAATTTGTGTTGTATTATTGTCTATGTAACATTTACCGTAAATAAAATTCCATGATATCTTTGCGCTTGCAGTATTAATCTTTGACGAAGTGATTTGATTAACGTTTTCCGTGTAATGTACTATATTTAAGAAAACTGAAGGAATAAATAGTTGAGGCTTTATAATTAGAAAACAGAAAAAAGAGAATGTTTGCGAGAACTTTGGTAACTCTCGGAAATGAGTGTTTATTTGATACGCAATGTGATCTATGGCACCAATCTGTTCTCTGTACAAATGAAGCAGATCTTAAGTTAGAACTGAAGGTTTCATACTGTGGAATCCCCATCCAAACCGATTCTGCAGCTGTGCGTGATGCAGGTACAGACGCACGCAGCCCGCTTACATATTTACTACAGTATAGACCTTACGTCCTTCCCATTTCTTTCACTTTCGTTTCTATTCTTCTCTGTATTATCCTAGGCATTATATTTGGTTTGAGCTTTGCGGCTCGTCAATGAGTATTTCTTTGGAGCCGGGATGTGGGGCACGGAACGAAAAGTGGTTAGGCCACTGTCTTATGAATGAAAAACCATGGCAATTACGGGAACCCAAGGAAAATCGATATCTGTATATGAACCCACATCTTTCCGAATGCAAGGCCTGAGCGTTACTGCTCACCCTCCTCGCTTGTTACTTATTTACAAGATGGACGACTGTGATACATGGACAGGCAATGTAAGGACAACGTATTTGGCTCCGTTCCACTCTGGATAAAGAGTGCTCAAGGAAAGGAAGGTTATAAGATGGAGTTTCAAATCTGACTTGCGTAATGCATTAGCTAAACACTCGTTTAACATATCGGGGAACCCGGGGTAGAACGGGGTACCGGGGCGGAATGAAGTTCGATGTCTTTCGATATCAAGGAGGCATTTCCAAAGGGCGGAAATAAGTAGAACTGGACCAACCTATTGCTGCTCAACTACGGCATCCATGTTTGTCTAGTTTTCTCGAGCGGTAGTGTGCGAAGTTTTCGGTGTGTGATTTTCTTCTCTTGAATTGTAACTTTCGATGATTTTGTAAACAAGGTAAACTATACATACTTGTTTACATTACAAATACAGTTAGTACATGGCTGAAGTACGTTTAATTGCCTTTAATTTCGTGTGGTTCGAGTGACCTTGCCTCCCTAACCTAAATCGTGTCCCTGGGGAGGAACGGATGGGCGACATGGGGAAGTACCCCATTCTGCCCCACTTTTGGTGTGCTCTGACATGGCAGTTGATAACAGGACCTCTTCATTTTATATTTCACCTGAAATTCTAAAGTCTGTTCCACACGTTAAAGCAAGCACTAATAGGACGAACTTTTTGTGTTTCACCTGAAGTTGTGATGTCTATTTCAAAAGTTAAAGAAAGCACGTAAAGGAAGAATCGGAAGAGGTGGAAGGTCACTCTATTAATATATTTCCCATAAAAAAAACAAGAGATATACACCACTCTTAAGGAAAAATAGGAAAAGAACTTTGTCAAAGGAGAAAAATCAACAATAAAACCATTTAAGAAAGATAATAAAATTAATATTAGAGAAAAAACATATCGAACGAAGGTAAATGGAAAAAAGAAGGAGCTCAAGAGAAAATCCAAAACTAACGAGAATGGTTATGAACATTTTTTTACTACGATTGTTTATATTGCGTTGAATGTTATTCAAAGTCAGTTGAGGGTTGTGTAACTTGTTCCATGTGCAAAAAGTGGGCACAAAATTCCTGTGCGGCAATAGATAGCGAAGATTATGAGGCTATCCTAATACGTGAATTTTGTGAATGGCCTGAAGAAAAGGACACAATCGATGAAAATTACAGTTAGACCTTTATAGTCACTTAAAACTAAATAAATATAGAGCAAACTTATTTTTCCTGCAATTCCACAAGTGTTATATCTTCTTTATAATTACTTGTTCTTACCACACCATTCTGTCCCATACCCGGGGCAAATGTCACCAAGTTATGTTTTTGAAATATATGTATATATATATTGTTCTTTAGTTTTCTCACAATATTATTACATTTTTGTAATTAATACATTATAATGTGTTCATAGAAAAATTTTCAGCTCTCTAAATTAACCCTTTAGTATTTTTAAAACATATTTTAAATTTTGTACCCCGTTGTGCCCCGGGTTCCCCTACTTCAATATTATTTGAAGAAATTCAGCAAGCAGGGAACAAATTGCCAGCGGGCCGGCTAATGTACAGTACTGGCATTTCCAGGTATTTCCCTGTAATTCGTGTTGTACGAGTACTATTCAGCCTCCACTTCGGTTAATGAATAGTACAACATAGAACACACCAGCACATAGTTTCATGGCCCACACTCCAATGAGGAAAAGGTCTTACATTTATTGATGATCACAGCGTCCAGCCCTAAATTAAAACGCAACAACAAAGATTTGTTCACTGATGTTTTTAATATCTATACATTTCATCTGGTAACAGTGTACGTCTGTTCCCATTTTTTCACTGGTTCAGTACACGTTTCCTTCTCGATATGTTAAAGATGTTTTGAAGTCGAATGTTATTTTATGACTTTCAGGCCCGATGTTCCCGCCTGGAACCCACAGGGCGAGAACAAGACGAGGCTTCCGGCCGACGCAGAGCAGGTGTGGCGGAAGGAAACCCAACAAGTGTTTGCACGCAGACAGATATCCGTCGCAAATTGCAGCTTCACACGCACAAAAAACGTTTGGCGGAAAGAGACGCAGCGCTGATGGAAGTAGTTTCAGAACTGCCTGTATAGCTTCCGACTTTGTATTTCTTTCTCCAAAACAACACCAGCGCAGCGCTTCGTCGGTGCCCTTCGGCTTTCTTCTGCGCTTATGATCACAAACTCGCCAAACAGGAGTCTGTTACGGACGATGAACGCATATTTATAGACAGCTCTGGAAGGTGTTTTTTGTGTTCAGAAAGTTTTTTCAGAGGCTCACGTTGGAAATAAATTGCAAATTGATGTATTAAAACTGCCTACAGCAGAGCTGCAGGTGTTTCTGTTGCGAAAAGCTTGTGAAAAGTACAAAACGGAACTTTTAGCTACATAACATTCAACATTGAAGCGTTCACGCTATCGGTTGGTTACTCAGCGTTCTAATGTTACTTCATTTTATAAATTTTCCTTGTGCATTAGAACAGTACACTTAGCTTCGATTGCAAGATGTGGCTGAATGTAAACGAAAAGGCGTGAGTCAGAGCTATCTCGAATTTCTCTGTGAGGGTGCCGTACAGCTTATTAATATTATTTGTATTCGGTTAAGAATTATCGTATTGCTGGCAGCTCAGGCGTTATAAGCCTAATCTCCACCAAGAGTGGCAGTGAATGGTGCCATCTGACTGCGAATCGTCTAAGTTTTGTGCTAATACATGTTGTATTATTTTATTCATGAAGTACGTATACTTTATGAGGGTAGTATGGATCTTCCGAGCAGTAAAGTGAATGATACATAAAAACGACAAAAAGCAATAATTAGGATGACCGGTACTTCAACAGCGAAATTTTAAGTATACGCTACCGGAAATCGCCAATGGTGTCGCTCTAGTATCCTCAGCTACGCTGTCACAATGTGCGCGTGAACGTCGCCTCATTTGAAGCTTGAAAAGGAAATACGGGATTCTATTTCTGCAGAAAGTGGCAGAAGCCGTATACGAACCTTACTGATACACGATCCATCTTAATCAAATGTGTTGAACCTAGAGGCTGGTTGTCAACTCGACACTCGGAAACTCCCATGATACCCGGACCACCAAAGCGCTGCTTCACTAACCAGGAAATTTCAAATGAATAACTAGATTGACTTTATTTGCTCTTATACTCCTAAAAGGAAATTTGAATTTCAAATAAATAATCGAATTTGATTTTATTTGCATTTATAATGCTACAAGGAATTGTAACTGTTATGCTACCTAAAAGCCAATTATCTGTTGTGGAAGTAACAGCACATAGGAGCATTAAATGTTTACGCTTTGTTTTCTGTAGCAGTTATTAAAACAAGTTCACATCAAAACCTATGACTTTTTTTGACAGAAGATAAAAACAGGGAAATTTATTAAAATTCGCAAGAAATTTTACATGAAACGTAGGAAATCGCGAAGTAAATCAATCAAATAAACAATAGTTATTCGACTATGAAATCATACATTCCTGAAGAACTTTTACAAAGCGACAAAAATTTCCGGCATTTAATATTAAATACAGTTATTTAAAGACATCGTAGCCAAATACTCCAATCATTTAATTAGAGAAAGTTTACTCATATCAGTATAAAGGGTCGTTATCCGTTGTCCCTTACAAGCTTGTTTGGAACAAATTCCAATTACCACTACAAGTGATACCAGTAATTTTTTAAAGACGTTTAAACTAGTAACCTATATTTAGCTTCTCAGCTGAAATGTCTGATTTAAGTCCATATTCACCAACATGTATTGAGGTCCTGTTTTCATTAAGTTTTTTTTACACTCAAGTCAAACTCTGAATCGGTAACAACAAGTTCCAAAGTGAGAATGGTACTTCTCATTAAAGTTATACAAAGTAATAATTTGATAAGTATCTATTTCTAAGATATTCCTAAAGTTTCGGTCTTGATATACTATGATTTTAAAGGTTTACTTGAAGCCTTAATTTATTATTTTACTTCTTTTTGGTTTTAATCTAAAATGTGTGGTTTGGATTTAAACTTACAATCGCATTTGGTACTGACGTATGTTTGTAGCAGTGTACTTCAATAAACACTTTGGCCAATGTCGCATCACCGGGACGTACGAAACTCGTATAGTATTTATGAAACCAATAAATTCGTACGATTCTCACTAGCCAAAGGAAAAAACTAAAGTGTTCAGAAACGTTTAGTAGCTATTTCACTATTACTTAGTACCCGTTTCAGAGTTTTGTTGTTCATAATTTCTTTTTCTTTTTTATTTTACTTAGGGCTACACCACTCGTTGATGTCGAGCTGATTAGAGGTGTGACAATAGGGTGCCTTCAATTTAACCATTTCAACAGTCACCTGGTGTGGATTAGAGAAACCGCGGAACAACAATCTGGATGTTCGGACAGGGGAACGAACCTTCGACCTTTCGTCTGTTAGGCCAAACGTTAACCGCTCAACCACTAGGATCGGTTTCATTAAAGGTATACGATTATATCTGGCAACTAGCTTAATAGCTGTTAAATATTTGGCGTAAAGAAAATCTCCCTCTCGGTCCAGGAGACGTTTGTTAAATAAATGGCTATACATCAACGTAAATTATTTCTACGGAATGTCATTAAGAAAATATACTCTTTTAATGGTGCGTCGGCATTATCATAATTGCCTAAAGAACCTCACCTAGGTCGTTAATTTTCGTTCGGTGGTTTGGGAGAGTCGTGACAGTTTAAGTGGACGTTCGGAATCCGAAGCAGGATATGCCGTCGGCTGGGATGCGAAACAACCTAACTATTGGGACAAGTGGTGTGTCTGGAGCTGCAGTATGGATTTTCGCGTTTTTGTTTTACCGTACAATCCCTAATATATAATTTACCTCTAGTTTGACTAGTTTGACCCTCGACACATTTTACCCCTTCTGCGAAACCCTCACTCACCTGGGAGACTCTTATATCTGACACCACTTTTTCCAAATTATTTAAATATTTCTGATGTCGTCAGGTTTTAATTTGTAAGAAATTCACTAATAATGCTTTTTCCCCCGCTTTGATAAACTTGCGTTCTACTCATAACACTTTATGTTAATTGCTGAACAAATGATACCCTCCAGTACTTTTCCGACTCTTCTTCGCTCGATATCTTTCAATTTCTGTCCAATATGCAAGATTTTAAGTTAAACGTTTTTCTTGTAGGCTTCCTAGCCATTTTGAGGTGCAGTGCGCAGTTCTTTGCTCTAACCAAAGAGAAGCTTAACTAACATCAGTAGGCTTACTAGTATCTGAAACTTCTACGAGATGAGGTTAAAGCTGTTTGCGTGCTACCAAATACAAAAATTACTCTTTTATTTGTAAAGTCGTGTTACAAACATGAAAAGCAAAACGTTAGCTGCATATGAAATTTCATCCAAATCGCTAGAACCATTTCCGAGATCGTCTGGTTTACCACTTCATAAATTGCTTTCAAAGAAAAATGTTATTATTTATACAAATCTTAATGCTAATCAGGGATTAATTAAAGGTGCAAGATTAGTGCTAATTTACTTAAACGAGTACATCATCAGTGCTAAATTCATTCATTCTGATAAAACTACGCTTATACCTCGCATTAGCTTTGCTTCTTATCAACAGTTCTTTTCCAAAATGATAAGAAAACAATTCCCAATAGAAGTAACTTTCGTTATGAGCACTAAAACAGTACAAGATCAGGCGCTTCAGGAGGGACGATTCAGAACCTGTTTTTTCGTATGGACACCCGTACTTGGCTTTTCACGAGTTTGTTGATTCATTAATATTTATTTTTGTGTTAAAGACACATACGGTCAAAAAGTCAACGATGATCACAGTATAACTGCTAATACTGTTTTCAAACAAATTTGTAAAGTAAAGAAGATTGAAAAAAGGATATTAGACGAAGTCAATATTTTTTAAATATCTAATTTTTAAATGTTGTACAATTAAACATGTATTATTTAATGAAAACAACTTTCAACAGTAAAAGTAAAATTTATTACTACTCTTCAAATTCTAAAATCGCGTTCTTTCAGGAGAGCCAACTACATAGGTAAACTTAAAAAACAAAAGGTTATCTAAATATGAAACTCCACCAAATCGTTAGAGCCATTTCCAATATACCGCACACACACACACACACACACACATATACACACATATATCCTTTTTTTCCTGAGGCGGTAAATTTAATATGTAATCTAAATTTGAACGAACTTGGTAATTTCAAATTCCCTGATTTTCTTTGACGCTGTATCCAAATGTTCTTATTGCAACTCGTCCAATTATATTTACTTAAATAAAAAATAACACCTGCAAAAAAACCATGAAGCAGGAAGTGACATCACTTTCAGAATAACTGCTCATGCAGGAAGATTTTTGAGGAGAGCAGGCAAAATTAAGCTGTAGTGACAATGCACGGTATGAGCGGCTATAGTGAACATTTTAACTTGTTTATGGCTGACTCTATTACTAAACCACAGCATCCTCATGAATAATTTTCTTTCTGAATATTATATTTCAATCAAATCTCTTTACACCAACAGTGAATCTCGATGTTTGGAAGACTCTCGTAACCATCAACCTCCTTTTCCTATTTCCCCTGTTCTTACAGGCAGCAAAGTTACTATTTTTATTCTCCCAACGATCGTAATGCTTAATTAAAACCACGAATGCCACAGGGCGGCTCGAACCGTCCATTTTCAGAACAGTTTGAGTTCTAGCTTGATTGATTGCCTCGTCGCAACTAGCATGAACTGTAAGAGCGCACCATCTAGCCGCATGTAGCTGCTGGGTGGCTTTATATCTGTCGAGGAGCGGTTGGTTTACATTTCATGGAGTGTGCAGGTTTTTTTTCTCGTACGTGCGCAGTGGGACTGTGGATATGGACTGTACGTCCCAGGGGAGGTCGCCGGCTGCTGAACAGACCACCAAGAAAGCTACCAGAGAACACTCTTATACTGGATAAGCATAGCGGCTTGTGTACAGTACGTAAATTCTAATCTTGACTGC
This sequence comes from Vandiemenella viatica, assembly GCA_031002005.1. Lineage (NCBI taxonomy): Eukaryota > Metazoa > Arthropoda > Insecta > Orthoptera > Morabidae > Vandiemenella > Vandiemenella viatica. Next base: position 245,607,916 of record CM061920.1, on the reverse strand, counting down.
GGGTGACATGAAACAAAAGATCAGAACGAAGCTAGAGACATTCCAAATGCTAGAAACAAAGGCTATTGATAATTGGTCTGCAGGTAAAGTATGTTGCATTTTGAAGTTTTATTGGTGCAGGCAACTAAATTATCTCATAAATCCCAGTAAACTGACATTAGGTAAGCAGACGAAAAATAAAAAATTAAATTTTTTCTTACATTAGTACTTTAAATCGCGCTGTCCATTAGGTCTATGACAGTTTCTTGGATTATTAGATTGTTACTTTTTGGGTTCACATTTTCAGTATTTATTCACTTTCTATTAACTTATTGAATACTACATAGCAAGAATTTGCAACAATATCTTTGCTCAGAAGAATACGGTCTTTCATAATTATTGCTATTATGTCATAGCAAATTTAGCGGACTACGTTTGTTTTTTCTGAAAAGTACAGTAAATTCACGCGGTCTTAACGGCCTGGTGACAGGGTTTCTAATCGGCTGTGTAATCCGTCCCTGTTGTAGCCGCCTGGACCAATCTGGTAATAGGGGACTTAGAGTTTAACATGAAATCCGAACCACGGATGAGTTGTGGTCTAATTTACATTGCACAGCAATTTATGCCAGAGATGAAGGTCACGTTGAAGGCCTTTGAAATATTCTTGCAATGACAGGGATTCGAACCGGCGACCTTCCGATCTCCGCTTATACGTCTTAACCACTAAGCCACCAGGTTACTAACATCAGAATTTAGGACAAAAGTATTAGACAGAATTTAACTCTATCTGTAAGAAATGCAATAATATACTAATAACTTTTTATGTAGTTTTATAAATTATTTAGGAAACAATACATTTCAGAAATTTGATTGAACCTAGTATTAATTTAGCGTAATATGTGAAAATGGACAGGTTCTCAATGTATTTAACGATAGCCTCAGTTTCTAACGGGATAGTCTCGAAACATTTATTTTCATTTCATTCACATCGTTAAAGCAAAACATATATATTTTGACTTTAATTAACTTGCTCTTACAAATAGACTCACTCACAGATAAAATTATGTATATGAAAAATGTGTGTTGGATGTATATGGAGGAAATGCAGATAAGCTAGAGGAATAATTCAATAATTATTTTATGTTATGGAATGGACTTTATTTATCTGAATTAAATAGTTTCTTTGGGCCGGCCTCGGTAGCGTAGGGGCTAGAGTGCTAGCTCCGCGTACCGAAGGTCGCCGGTTTGAGTCCGGCCGAGGGCATGGGTGTTTAGTGTTGTGTCTGTGAATGTCTTGTCCGTGTTGTAGTGTCCTTGTGTCAATACTTGATAGCAACGAATCACATTGAGCTGGCTGTATGACCCAGTAGCCGAATGCCATTTTTTAAAAAAGTTTCTTTATTATTATGTTTTATGTCATTGTTAGTTACATATATTAATAGGTATTTTGTACGAAATGGAAAATTCGCGATAAGAGAAATAACTAAAAAACAACTTAATGACCAATGGTTTCGTAAGTATTTTGAAGCAAGTTTTTCAAATTCGGCCTATGAGACATTTCAGTGAATCTTTAACAGTATCTTTTAGCATTGTTCTGTGTTTATTACTCGTGGAAAATTCTCATGCTTTCATCTATAAGTATCCTACTACACTGATAAAAAACTATACACACAACTCTGAGCTTTGCGTACGAATATTTAATTAGAATCCAACAATGATTACGTGGAGTGTTAATATTTCCTTTTGCAACCTTTTCTAAGGCATTACGTTCGGCATTAACACCATTTTTGATGAAGATTGTCTTAAAAATAACATATATTGTGACTGCTACATCATAAATAACAAAATAAATCAATTTTGTAACGCTGCTGGTGATGGTAAGGGTTAATTTTGTGCGCTACTAACTTCACTGCTCTTTGTACGCCGTATTCTTTTCCAAGCTGTCATTACTTCCGTTGCATTTAATCATGAATAAATTCTCTTTCGACTTTCGTGCCACATTCCCTACTCCTATTTCAAGCGTCTCCACCATTGCTCGCTAGTAACAAATTTGAAGATCAATTTTCGAAATGCACAACGATTCAAAGAAGGTTCGATTCCGAAAAACCATGCCTTGTTACAAAGCCTAAGGCAAATGTTTTTTAATTTCATACTATGCTATTTGGTCTTGATTTATGGACGTCTTCTTCTGACAGCGGAATCACCTGTTAAGAAATTAATTGAATATAAACAAAAGCAATACTGTGCAAGATTAAGTTATTTCATGACTTTTTCGCTATTATTATAAATAAAAAATGTTTTCTTGTTTGTTGTTTTTTTTGTACAAAAACGTGTTTCCATATCTACTGCCCCTGTGTCGTCTCGATAAAGTTATCTTTTACACACAATCTTATTTAGTCTGTTCGAACGGCTTATTTAGTAACTGGTATCTTTGTGATATGGATTAGTCACTTTGAATGCGAACTCTGAATTACTGAACGAGCTTAGTAAGACCACAGGCCGTTAATAATTTCACTCGCAGTCACCTCTGCAAAGAGCGTTAAATGATTTACGTTAATTAAATTTGAATGTGAGCGCGAGAAATGTCGTAAGCAGCTTACTGGAGTATCTGGATAACCACAGGCAGGGATGTGATATGTAATTATCACTGATGATCGCTGTTGGCGGTAACTGTTGACTACTGGCGGCACAGCACCACTGCCAACCTTCCCACCAGCGATTAGTTCCCCGAAATTCCATTTGCTGATTGCCTTATAAGCTTCAGGTAAAAACAAATTAAATGTTAATATAACAACGAGACGGACTATGATGTATGAACATTTTCGTATACAAACAGTAAATTTTTCCTTTGACAATGTAAACAGTTAATTAATGTGTGAAGACAGGGTCACCACTACCACAAATTGTGTTAAATAACGCCAAGTAGTTAACGATTATTTAAGCCGCCTTCAACCAAAAGAAATACGAACGACCTAGCGGCTATCCACCATATTACCTCAGTTTGTGAAATCCTTGTGTTACTTTCTGTAACCCACCATCGGATGATGTGAGGCTCTAATTAGGCTATTTATAAATATCGGAATAACCATTAAGTTTTAGCTGAACGATTTTAACTATTATTACATCACTGGTGGGAGAGAAGACTATAAATAGTACTATTGATATTAACAACGCTTTGAACGAAGCCATTTTGCTTGAGATGTCTTTCAGGCAAATTTAAAAATTTTCGTTTTAAAATGAGTGGGATTAAGGTAGCGTGATTATCTGAAATAGCAACTTCCTGAAACATAGCATTTTTGCAACTTGTAGGGATGATACAAGTGGCTATGTAGGTATAAAATAGTAATTGTGATAAGATCTGTTTAATAACACACAATTCAATTTCCTGATCATCGGTTGTCATTGACCGTCCCAAAGAGTCCCATTAAAGCATTGTTTTTGAAAATCTCTCTTATTTTGGCTCATAGTTTCGAACTCATTTAGCACGTTTGATGCATCTTACGACATATTCAGTTTTTCCCGATCAATGCTCAATCTCCGTATAGGCATTTACAAAACGTACTTCGAAACAAAGAGATGAAGATCACCTGCCATAATGTACACAGACGGAAAAAAAAAATCCCAACACCAAGAAAGACTTGTGTTAGATAAACGAAATTTGGTAGGCGTGTTTATACATCTGAAAGATGACATCGATTCAAATTTCGCGCTTCGCGCATAAGTGTGGCGCTAGTAGCGCTACTCAGAGCTTGCAAATCAGGTTTGCTTTAAATACGCGCTGTAAAGTTTGTGAACGTTATTTACCGCTGAGATTTGACATAGTGAGTTGATGTTAGCCAAGAATGCCTTTAAGAAGACGAAGAAGCCATTATCAACAGCTCACCGAGTTTGAACGAGGTCGTGTAATAGGGCTACGAGAAGGTGGATTTTCTTTTCGCGATATTGCAGAAAGACTTGGCCGGAATGTATCCACTGTGCATGATTGTTGGGTGCAGTGGTCAAGGGATGGTACTGCCTCAAGAAGACCGGGTTCCGGGAGGCCACGTGGCACTACTGAGAGGGAAGACCGCCGTATTCGGCGTACAGCTGTTACGCATCGTACTGCGTCTGCGGCAGAAATTCGAGCTGCAGTTGGTACCACAGTGACACAACGAACTGTTAGAAATCGGTTACTTCAAGGACAGCTCCGAGCCAGGCGCCCTGTAGCGTGCATTCCACTGACTACAAGCCATCGCCGTTTGCGACTCCAGTGGTGTCAAGCCAGAGCTCATTGGAGGACGGAGTGGAGATCTGTTGTGTTTTCTGATGAAAGCAGGTTCTGCCTTGGAGCCAGTGATGGCCGAGTGTTGGTCAGAAGGAGGCCAGGGGAACGCCTGCAACCAAACTGTCTGCGGCCTAGACACACTGGACCTACACCTGGAGTCATGGTCTGGGGAGCAATTTCCTATGACAGCAGGAGCACTCTTGTGGTTATACCAAACACACTGACTGCAAATTTGTACGTCAGTCTGGTAATTCAACCTGTAGTGCTGCCATTCATGAACAGCATTCAAGGGGGAGTTTTTCAACAGGATAACGCTCGCCCTCATACCGCTGTTGTCTCGCAACGTGCTCTACAGAGTGTCGACATGTTACCTTGGCCTGCGAGATCACCAGATCTGTCTCCAATTGAACACGTATGGGATATCATTGGACGACAACTCCAGCATCATCCACAGCCAGCACTGACCGTCCCAGTATTGACAGCACAAGTACAACAAGCATGGAACTCCATACCACAAAGTGACATTCGAAACCTGTATGACACAATGCATTCACGTTTGCAGGCTTGCATTCAAAATTCTGGAGGTTACACCGGCTATTAATTTAACAGTATTTCACATTTGAAATGCATTTTCTTGAGCTTAAATTAACCTGTGATCTTGAAAATTTAATCAATTAAACATGTTAACTTGACAAATGCATTGTCCAAATTTCATTACTCTACAATAATTTTTTCTTGGTGTTGGGATTTTTTTTTCCGTCTGTGTATGTGCCTTGGTTTACTTCTACAATAGGCGGAAGAAGCACTTAGAATTTCTTGGACAGAAAATAATCTTCGGCAGAAGATCAGTCAGTGTTACTCCATGACGGCTACCATATGTTCCCACATTGGGCTAAATTACTATCATACCACCTCTGGCTTTGGCTCTTGTGTGCTGTATGGTGTATCTATTTTCTTTCTATACGGTAAACTATTTGATCTGATTGTTGGATTTTTTATGTAGAATTATTGCAAAGTGCTTGATGAACCATGCTGAATAACTAGAAAGTACGTATTATGTTAATTCGGAGCTGAATATGGTACAAATTATTTGAGTATTACCAAGCTAATAATGCAGTATTTATTTGTCTGAAATTCTTGGATAGTATCCTACTAATGAATCTTGTAATCATCCGAGAAAATCTGTAAGGTATTAACAACCAGAAGGATCACTATGACTTTGACAATCTCTGATGAAGAAATCCCTACTGAAATGGTAAATCTGTTTAACTATAAACTGACCTCGTCAACTGCACTAGTTAAGACACAGTTCGTCTGGACTTGACAGATGAATTCGCTCGCAGCATTTTAAGACATAGGATTTGCGACTACTAATTTTACAAGTTGACTGTTCTGGAATTTCGTTGTCTGACCGAGAGTGGTGGTGTAACGGTAAGCGTTCTAGCCTCGCATTCGGGAGGACGGCGGTTCGAATCCCCGCCCGGGCATCCAGATTTGGGTTTTCCATGGTTTCCAAAATCACTCCAGGCAAATGCCGGGATGCTTCCTTTAAAAGGCCATGGCCCAATTCCTACCCATTCCGAGCCCCCCATCCTTTCCCGTCTCTAAAGACCTCTCTGTTAAGAGACGTTAAGCAGTTAAAAAAAAAAAAAAAAGGCATCTGGCCGTAATTGAAATCCACCTAGTTATAGGGTATTCAAAAATTATTTTAAAGCGTTGGTATCTATCTGGCTATAGAAGCTGGTTTAGTGGAATATCTGCACTCAACACCAGCACAGTTCCGCATGCATTAAACTCACTGCAAAAACTAATAATATCGGGGCTTGAGAACTCATGGAATTAACAGAAATGTCTTAAGAACATAGCGGTAAGGAGCTGACAGGATAAAATCACATTCTGTAACTATAAATCTTCATGCGAAGGCTTCCAACAAAGACTGGATTTTTATTTACAAACTTGCAGCTGACAGTGTAGAATATTAGGCACAACAAAACCATTAATCTCCAGAAAATTTCGTAACTGCCTGCTATAAAATAACGAAATTTGTCAAAATACTAAAACAAATTTTAGCTCTGACATTAAATACTGTTAGATTAATTGTGAAAACGAAAACGCATCACAGATTTAAACAGACGGTAGAAGCGACGTGGTAACTGCCTCTCCGGTTGCCAAGCGTGGCAGGCCACATAAATCACAGGGGCGAAATTTGTTACTCGCGCGGCTGGACGAGAAACTCGCACCTGGCTAGTCAATAAGCAGGCGGGACTATGTGGGGCCGTGTTAATTAATTAAGCATTTGTCACACGGCTCCAATTACGCGTCGTACACGAGTGGGCGGTGCCAAACAGCGCTCGTTAGACAGCAGGCCGACATTCGCCGAGTCGCGAGATAACATCGAGTAACTGCAGACTACGGCAAAGCAAGTCTTCACTTAAGAGCGAGCTATAGGAGACATACACATATTTTCCAGTGATGTGCAGGTGGTTTGCAACAAATAGCAACAACAATCCGCTAGGATTCAGTGAAACCATTCCAGAGAGCTTAAGATTTTTATTGTTCGTGTTTGAGTGATATATATTTGAAGTATCTGCCATATATAAGCTATTATTTTAATACATCTCCTTCGGGCTTTGAGACCATTTAACCAACACAAGTGCTTACATTATTCTAACTATTGTATCAGGCTTTAATAATCGCTTGGTATTCCGCGTAATGTCGCATCTTTCTTTCACTAACCCTTCGGCTGTCATAAGGCAGCCTTCTACAAAGTTATTACGTTGTTTCATGTAGATTTTATTTGCATGTCTCTCAGAAAAAGGCGCCAAGCGTCCTGAAGTTGTATTCCGCTGCCATAATTGTAATTGTTACTGTTTTTTGAATTTTCTAATGCCTTCTTCTCTCTTCTAGGCCACAACTGGTCTTCTCTCTCAGTAGTTTTGTGTCATGAGATTAAATCACGTCGTTAAATATGGCGAATCTGTCTCTGTTGTTTTGGTTGTAGATGTAAGTCTATTCACCACAGTGCCATCCAACATACTGGTGTAGCCGACCCCGGCAGCGTAGGGGTAGCGTGTTTCCTTCGCTTTGCAGGGGTTGCCGGTTCGAGTCCGGCCGAGGGCATGGGTGGTTTTAATTAAGTGTTGTGTTCGTCTTGTGTCGTCTTTACAAAAGAGAGAAAACAATCACACTTGGATGAAATCTATACATTGTAAAGCGAAAAAACACATTGAGCTGGCTGAATGGCTAACATGGCCGAATGCCAATTAAAAAAAAAAAAAAAAAAAAAAAATAATAATAATAATAATAATAACATACTGATGTAAACACCGCCACAACTGCACAGAGTATAACGAACTCTAGGGGACTAGTAAACAATCTTTCACACTAGTGAAGTTTGTAAAATGCTCTGCACACTATTGGCACCCTCGTCCATTTCATTAATTTCCCATTTTGTTCTGTAACTCCTTGCATTTATGGAAGAAAGACCAACTAGTGTTCTGATTACGAATTACATAAACCCTTCATGGGTTTGGTAATACTTAAAACCCTTACGATGTCATTTCCGCGGTAGGCATCGCCCCGGAATATTCTTGTGAGAGTCACCATCGAAATCCCCGAGCCACATTTTGTCATCGCTTTCATGCTTAACGACGCCAGTATGTCATCTGTATTCGCTGGATGATGGTGTGACTTCACTATCAAATATATTTTCCTTGTGAGTCACCTACCAGTCTACGGTATGACACAGATCTCCATTGTCACTTTTATTTTCCACGACATCCATAAACGCTAATAATTCTAATTCACTCCACTTCCATATTGAACTGGGTTCTCAACTGGGCATTACCCGGAAAATTGAGGAAGTCTGCGACTTCATAGTATCAGTCTGTGTTCATTAATTGTGGAACACTTGAGTCACGGCAACACATGATGAACATAACATTTAATTAGAACCACCAGGCCCGTGGCTGCAGTCGAACCTGTGGACATTCTTCTCAAAAGTTTGTAAAATAAAAAAAAAAAACAGTATGTGGGTGCTAGAAACTGAATGAATGACGTTACTTGGTAGATATTCCTTTATTCGGTCTGATTTAAACCAAAGAATAACTATTCCTGATCAAGTAATACTAACCGTATTTTCTGAATGGACACACAAACTATAATATGTAAAATATGTATAACGTTAAGGATTCTGTCCGAAAATAATTGAAGCTGACAACTGAACACCGACATTTTCACGAGAACTCTAAATGATCGTACTGAATATTTTCTCTCTCTGCCTAAACTGCAGAGAAAATGCAGTCAGAATTATGGTGTAGAACAAAATCAACTTTTAGAACAATACCGTAGTTAGATGACGACTTTCACAGAAAGAGTAAAAAACAATTAGGGACAGTCCATAAACTACGTAGCTCCATTATGACCTCCTGTGAACCCCCCTCCCCCACGTAGCCTGACGTGGCTATTAGCTCAACCCCCTACCTCTCCCCCCGCATGGCACGTAACTTTTTGCCCTAATCATTCGAGAAGACATTTTGTACTGTTTCTCTTTCCTAAATACGGTTATAATTAAATGACGGAAATAAATATTGACATGCTGTTATATGTTCCGTACCTAATTTTAAGTGTGACAAATAATATGAGCGAAAAGCTGCGTGGCTTGGCTCTGAACCCCTTGCACTACGTAGCCCAGCGTAGCTTTCCAGCCAACCCCTTACACCGAGCCCTTAATGCCAAATAGTTTTACTTAGAATCCGAACCAAAGACTAATAAAAGCGTTCTTCACACATACAATGATTGCTTTAATATAGGTAAAAGTCAGATTAAAGGACCGGAAAAATTCCAGTCTTCATCACGATTTGAACCGAAATCCCTCCATTCATATCCAGACATCGTACTACTGAGCTATCAGAATGCTACGATTAACTTCATTGCCTACAAATATTAGGATCTCGCTATGCTACTTCTGTATGCTTATTTTCTTTACTTAAGATTTTAAAATAATACTCACTAACAACCATCCACAAATGAAACTTGGCATCTATTTCACAGACTGCAAGATGAATGCGGTAACAGTACATTACCCCCGTGCCACGTGTGGTTGTTTACCTCGCGGTGCCTGGGAATATCGGGTTTCCCATGTCTCCCCGGCAAGTGTTTGCTGTATTTACTGCCACCGCTGACACCCTCACAGCACTATTTATTGTTTCTAAATCTGAAGGCACACAGAGTGTTGACTCGTCGCAAGGAACAAGTCCATACATTTACTGCAGCGTATAAAGAAGTGTATGGTACGCTAAGTCGTTAACCATGTCAACATATTCGGCCTTAATGGATTTAACTCGTCAACATCCGCCGTTAATTTCCTCTGAATGGCCCGACTTACAGAAGAGCTTCGTCGTCGGAATATTAGATTCCTTTGTTTAGAAGCCAGAGGCACACATAGCCTGTACACCGGAATATACACAGTAAATACACTGAAGAATCAAAGAAACTGGTACATCTGCCTAATATCGTGTAGGACCTCCGCGAGCACACAGAAGTGTTGCAACACGGCGTGGCAAGGACTCGACTAATGTCTGAAGTAGTGTTGGAGCGAATTGACAACATGCATCCTGCAGTACTGTCCAAAAATCCGTAAAAGTACGAGGGGGTGGAGATCTCTTCTCAATAATGTTCATGTCTGGGAAGTTTGGTGGCCAGCGGAGGTCTTTAAACTCAGAAGAGTGTTCCTGGAGCCATTCTGTAGCAATTCTGGACTTGTGGGGTGTCACATTGTCTGCTGGAATTGCCCAAGTCCTTCGGAATGCACAATGGACATGAACGGATGCAGGTGATCAGCCAGGATGTGTACGTACGTGACACCTGTCAGAGTCGTATCTAGACGTATCAGGGGTCAGATGTCACTCCAACAGCACACACTCCACACCATTACAGAGCCTCCACCAGCTTGAACAGTCCTCTGCTGACATGAAGGGTCCATGAACAGGTTGTCTCCATACCCGTACACGTCAATCCGTTCGATATAATTGGAAACGATACTCGTCATACCAGGCAACAAGTTTCCAATCATCAACAGACCAATGTCGGTTCTGACGGGCCCAGGTGAGGCGTAAACCTTTGTGTCGTGTACTCATCAAGAGTATATGAGTGGGCCTTCGGCTCCGAAAGCCCATATCGATGATGTTTCGTTGAATGGTTCGCACGCTGATATTTATTGATGGCGCAGCATTGAAGTCCGCAGCAATTTGCGGAAGAATTGCACTTCTGTCACATTGAACGATTCTCTTGCAGGATCTTTTTCCGGCCGCAGCCATGTCGGAGATTTGATGTTTTACCGGATTCCCGATATTCAAGGTACACTCGTGAAATGGTCGTACGGGAAAATCTCCACCTCATCGCTACCTTGGAGATGCTGTGTCCCATCTCTCGTGTGCCGCCTATAACGCCACGTTGAAAAATCCCCACCTCATCGCTACTTCAGAGATGCTGTGTCCCATCTCTCGTGCACCGCCTATAACGTTCAAACCCACTTAAATCGTGATAACCTGCCATTGTAGCAGCCGTAACCGATCTAACGCCTGTGCCATACACCTGTTGTCTTAAATAGGCTTTGCCGATCACAGCGCCGTACTCTTAGTGTTTATATATCTCTGTGTTTGCATACGCATGCCTATACCAGTTTCTTTGGCTCTTCAGTGTAGTATAACGTTATATGCGGCCAAGCTTTTAGGAGTTACACAAATTTTCGGACATGTAGGTTTTCCAGTCACTACGGGATTTATACTTCCACTAAAGAAAAATATTTTATTTTTCCTTAAGCTCTTCAATTATGAGCAACTTCTTAAATAACAAAATTGAGGACAAAATTTATATTAATTTAGCACGACTATAAAATATAAAAACTTGGCATAAGCGAATCAGTCTTTGCACATTTAGGGAGCTTGTGTTGTTTCTCTTTCTTTCTGTTTTTTTTTTTTTTTTTTCTCATTGCTTTATACCACGTCAACGACGAGGTTTAGAGGCGGGAAAGGGGCTGGCGACATCGAGGAATTGGTAGGAATTCGGCCATCGCCATTTGAAGGAATTATTCGCTTGGAGTGATTTTGGGAAATCATGGAAAATCGGAATTCTCGATCGTCGGTCGGGGATTTGAATCCAAGTTCTTCCAAAAACTACGCCCGAGTGTTATGACTTTACAGCAGGCATGGATTGATTTATCGCAGATATTACAAGCATCAAAGCAATTGACAATGACACAAAATTCTCTCCTCTCCCCATTTCTAACTCACGAACAGACAAAAATTGTAATAGCTATCCAATAAAAGTGGTCTTTTAGTCCTGAGTGTCAAGGTATAAAAAATGTGAAAAATTAAAATATCGACGACACTCAAAGATATTCTACACTCTAGTACAGAACTGTTTCTCCTTATGGCGCGCTTTTGTTTTCATGGTCTTTCGCTCAGAGAGAAGTAATATCTGTGCTAAGAGAACATGACCCTGCTATGATGAGACCCTATTTTGCCCCCGTGTTTCCGCGGCGTCGTAACAAGCAACATTCCTCTTGAACGTACACTTAATCCTCCACTTCCGGCCTGTCACAGAAATACGACGGTAGTCTGTGAGCACGCAGAGAGAGAGAGAGAGAGAGAGAGAGCAGATATAACCGGAGCACTCCCAGTGCTGTCTGGGTGACGTTTACTTCGGCACTAAACGGCAGCGGACGCCTTTCTCGCTGCAAGACAGCCCTGCATATATATCCTCTGCACTGCAGCCTCTAAAAGCTATTTTAACTTTAAAATACGGCTTCGTATTTTTCTTGTGCAGCGGTTGACGTTACCTCACTCCAGTGCCTTACATAGCAACCATACACTAAGGCAGGAAGGCAAGAGAGTGAATGCTCTCCAAATCAGCATAACCAATGACAAACGTTAATTGTCGGGCCTCGCATTCAGGAGGATGCAGATCAAAATCCTCAGTCAGCTATCTTAGTAAGGTTTCTATGGTTTTCAGAAATAGACGCTGGGGTGAAATCAATGCCGCCATAGGCGATTTCCTTCCCGTCCGTTTCCGCCGATAATTTCCTGCCTCAGCCTCGTCAAAAAAAAAAAAAAAAAAAAAAAAAAAAAAAAAAAAAAAAAAAAAAAAAAAAAAGTGCCCCATAATCCTGCAGTGAAAGACACATAGCTTGGCTCCCTTAAACTACTTTGTTTATTTATATATTACTCTTGTTCTCTAGATCCCTGCTAAAGAAGAACCATTGAGATGCGGAAAATGTCATAGGGGGACCACGTTGAAGAAATCGGATATTGATTGAAATAAAAATTTAATATTACGTAGCTTCTCCCCAATTAAATACTTAAGTAATTGATTATTTCCTATCGGTTTCATTGTGACAGTAAACCAAAGCTTGGTTACAAAATTATCACCGTAACTGAGAAAATTTCTGAAAATTAATCGCCAACAGTGCGATGAGGCATTACAATTACTCTCAGCTATTTCAGACAAAGTTTTACGATTTTTCAGCACATTATTGGGTGAATTACGAGTAAATGGATTCACTTTCCATTACACGTGTATGTTAATCTCGGCAGGAATATGGATTAAAGGGTGGGTACTGGAATAGGACGGAAGCAACATTAAAGTATTATCTTGGTTCTCCAGATGTGGCCTCGTCGAGTTTTTTAAACCTAACGTTTCAGCCATCGTGCTGTAGGTTTCTTCAGAAGCAGTCCTCTGCAACTAACATTAAAGTAATTAAATCGTAACGTGGGGTAAACGTAGCAACTTAGCTAACACACAACTTTCATTCATTCGCATTCTACAATGAAAACGTACATATACAGGACCAGCCTGTGCACTAGATCTAAAAACATGGTATTTTATAAAGTATGAAAGATGGTGGGAAATTTATATTTTAAATTTAAAAAGCTTTTGTTGTCAGCAACAACGAACATTACAGCTGCCACAACAAACCGTCAGACTGGTAATTTTAATAATAAAGAATAGGCAATAGAATCCTCGGCTCCTCTTGTTTGTGTCTAATATTACGAACGTTTCGATTTGATAGTTTATCTTTATGTTTGCAGTGTGGTGGGACAGTGAACGACCTTTGAGAATGTGTTTCATAAGGTGTATCAAGACGTGTCAGCCCTGCCTGTGTACTACTGAAGGCAGGGCGGAAGCTGTGACATTCCGATAAGAAGAAGCAGACGTTACCACCTTCTGTCAAATGTCAGCCACTGCGGCAGTGCTAACACAAGCTAAATTCGGATAGCAAGACGAGGCAAGCAATCTGTGATACTCCCATCCCTTTTCACGAAACAAAATTCACCATTCCACAAAATAGTAAATTTTAACAAATTAGTATATTTTAGACATATACAAAAAAATTATCCAAGCTAGAATTAAGTGACAATATGTGAGATCCAAATATTATTTGCCTCTAAGAGTGTGATTGTAGACTGGCCTTCGAAAATGCAAGAATGGCATTTAAATAATGATCCGTGCCGTTATAAATATTATAAATGCTTATTTATCTAAGCGAGTTTTCTAAAACTTATTTGATAGCCCCTCAGCCCAGAGGCCACATTTGTCTTTGTACTAATTTTCTTTTATCTCTGATGGTTTCCTTTTCTTCCATCACCATACTTTTTTTCTTCTGTAATTCATGTCTGTCATTTCTTATCATATAATGCAGTGAATCTCTATTTCCTATAGTATTATTCCATTTACATTCATTTATCTTTTTATTTAGTTACCTGGTGTGTGTTCTGAGCTGATTACCTTTGAATTTCTTCCTCAATAATCTCCACACTGTCCACTCTTTTTCGTTCCGTTTCTCTTAGTTCCCAGGTTTCGGGTCCATTCAGAAGTACACTTCAAACTGTATTATAATATACTCTTTTGCTCGTTCTTCTAGTTATGTCTCAGGACCACCTTATCTCACTTGTGAACCTATTTATAGTATTTCCTTTTTACTGTTCTCTTTCTATTAACGTACCTAAATACTCTGAACTGTTTCCTATCGTGTTTCCAGCTTTTTTGGGTCACCATTTGCTCCCTTACTACAACATATTTGTCCAAAATACAGTAATACTTAACTTTTAAAAAATTAAATGTTGTTTCTTATTAGGAAATAATCGCAAGTTACTGTCAATAAATTATGTAAGTAATATTTAGTCTATTACACGACGGTAACTAAAATGTAAATTTGAATTTAGTGCTGGCTCTGATTCACACGAGGGAGAAAGAATAAACTTGCTTCACTTGTTGAACAATCCCGCAAATTTATTTGTCAAGTATAAGTAAACTGGATTCAAACTAGGAACGACGAATTATTATTACTTTTACTACAGAAGATCACGTGGAATAGTCGGAAATTTAAGAAATACTTGAAAGATAGTTTGGTGAGGAAATATAGTCCAGTAGAAGCATCAATATATTAGTTAAATCCGTCAAACTAAGCCGAATGTGTGTAAAAAATATAAAGACTCTTGCTGTCCTAAAATATATGCTGCCTAAAAAAAATTTCTGGAACGTTCAATAAAAGCGAGAGGGTAGTGAAAAAAATATTACGTTAATTAGACGTGTAGGTTAATTTTTGAATAATTTATAATTTAAGCTCAAACATCTTATTTATTTCAAATAAAGCATTGAATGCCAAGTAACAATTCTTCTTTATTTCTAAACTGAAATTAAATGTAGTAAGTCTGTATAAAGAAACTGACATCATTTTCTCCCTTAAATGTTTACGACTTAATCCTAGTACTTATTAATTCTTCTGTTTTTCTGGGATGATTTTACTTTCTTAACTATGCTCGTAAAAGTACAGTTATCAACCCATGAATTCCCGTATTCCACTTTACACTTACTATGTAATCGTACTTTCGCATTATGAATAGTTATCCAATTCCAGAATGACGCTATCCATCAAGCAAAGACACAGTATAATGCTCTTAGCTGCAGTGCGTAGAAAAGTCTTGCTATTTATTTAGCATTGAGTGCACGCTTTAAATGATAAAATATTAACACAGTGCGCGCTGTAAATCGAAGTAGTAAATATTGTGTCACTGATCGAACTTATATAAAAGTGTCAGTCTTTCATTTAAGGACAACGTAGATTGGAAAGTACTTTGTTTACAACTATCAATCTCCCCCACGCGGTGACTACGTCAAACTTCAACTCAAGAAGTGATCCATCAGTCTTGCTTTTGCTCCTTACAAAAACGTGTTTACTTTCAGACTCTGCACATAGATTTCGGTACGGAAAGTTAATTTACGTGAAAAAATGTTTTCCCTGAAGACTGAAACGAACATATAATATAAAAGGGATAAAAATTCCCACTGATATATGCTATTTCTTCTCCTGTAACAATTGAATCATCAGTTTGATGGAGGT
Source organism: Vandiemenella viatica (assembly GCA_031002005.1). Taxonomy (NCBI): domain Eukaryota; kingdom Metazoa; phylum Arthropoda; class Insecta; order Orthoptera; family Morabidae; genus Vandiemenella; species Vandiemenella viatica. The sequence goes on along the minus strand of CM061920.1, from coordinate 245,592,272 downwards.
CCGAGGAATGGCTAAGCCGACTGTAAGTATAAGAACAACAGGAATCAACTTCTGTGATTAAACTCTTCTCAGACTCAAGCTCGATGGATTAAATTGAAACACAGGAATTTATTATGTTGGCACACCCCAGTTAGCTTAAATAAATCATGCCACATTTTGCATCACTAAACGTATTTCATGTATAATCAATATCTGATTTTGGTAGTTCGGAATATCTTCAGAGTAATAGTGCAAAATTTAATTGCTTTGTTGTTTCGATATTCTTCACTGTATTCTCTTCTTGTAACTGTAAATATAGAAACTTGAATTAGAATTTCAGAAATAGATCAATTGTCAGGCTCGAAACAAGGAATAGTTAGAAGATGAAATCTCCAATTTTTTCCTGAACAATGAAACCTCTGAACGATTCTTCTACTCCAAAAATTTATCATAATGTGGATCGACTTTCAATGTACTGTATTAGATGTATAATCCACAACATCCGCCACTGAAAATCATTGACTTGCGTTTTCTACAATCGCACTTTATTATTCTGTCTTAAGTAGGATTGAACAAATTGGAAACAGAAGATTGGCAGATAGAAGTGTAGATAGCATGTTCACACTCTTCCTTTTTCTATGATAACTAGTTTAACTGGAAACTCGCGAGTCAGGCAAGTGGCTGCCAGCGCGGGTTTGCTGCTTTCATGGTATTGCTTTGTGAGATTAGGATATTGCCCACTCCGTTGCGTCAGCCACTTGGTTCACTGGTTCCAAAAAAAAATCCATGTCAGGGTTTTGTCCGGCAAGGTAGGATACACAATTATTAATCAACGTTATGTGTATCAAAATACCTAATTCTTCGTACGGTTCGTATGGAATAACGACATAAGAAATTGTTGGTGGTATTTCGTCTGTTACGTGGGGTTGTTAATCGTGGCAATCTCACTGGCATCTTTCGGAAGAGTAAGCTAGGACGGGCTGGCATCGAGTTTCTTCCTCCTATCATCTTCATATACAAATAACACAAGGAACTGTGAACTTGTAAAACTTCACCACGGTCATCAACATGAAAATAGAATATGCCAGAATAATCAAGCTCATAAACTACACCTTAACAAACCAAACATACATCCCGCACATCGAGTACACATAACAAATTTATCGTGGAGGCAGCTACATGCCAAGTTTCTCCTCGACAACTTTTCCGGGTATCTTCCCACCCATAGTTTAATGAAGTTTCTACTATTGCTTGTATATCCTTCCATTTTTTCGTAATTGGTCTTCCTTATTTGTGTGTTTTCTTGTGTCTTGTTCTGTTTCTGCTGTTACTGTAGCAAGTGTACTGGCATTTAATTTTCTCAAACAAATTTCTCACAAGCTGAAGTCTACTTGTTTGTTGGAGAGTGGCGGTCGGCACTTCTACCGACGCCTAATAGGCATCGCATACCAGATAACTGTTTCGTGAAGACTGTAGCTTCTTGATATGAGAGGTAGCTTCATTATCCATACCAGAGCAGCATATTCAATCAAGTATTGACCTCAGAAGTGATCGATCTGTCAGACACCTAATAAACAGCGGTATGGACGCTGGCACCCATTTCCCCCTTATTCGTACTAGCCACTTATATACCATATAGTTTTTTTATCTACAACCAAAGAGATAAAGTAAAAGCAAGATTAGTTCAGCCACCGAATAACGAGAGTTTCAGTTTGCAACGCATTCCGCTTATGTCCTGGCTGGAGCACAGAGCATTCACAGTATCACATACATGAAGATCATGTTTGTGAGGTCCCACTCACAAATCATTGCTGAATCATTGTAAATAGATTAGCAAATAACAGACTTTCACAGCATTAGTAGTATGTATAGATATTTGGGTAATTTTAAGTCTTTTGTAGTAACTGTAATTTTTTTTTTGTAATTGGCACTACTGTGTTGTTGGTGGAGAAAGAACGGAAGGTTAAGATGGCGCAGAGAGACCACGAGAGAATGTATTACCTGGACTAGTGACGACTTCGTATTGTGTTAGTATGAGTATTTAAAGTGTTCAATAAATTGTGCAGATAAATGAAAATATCAGTAGATTTGATTTAATATTAACATCCGTTGCGCAGAAGTGTGTAATTTGAGAGAAGTTTATTAAACAGTAATAATATGCTAGGTGATAGCGCTACAGCGGGAATCAACGCTTGGCCCATGTGTTGAAGTTGGTCGGCTATCTAACCATCGACTAATTAATAGTAAGAAGGACCTAGCATGTTGAGTAGGTTTAAAATTTTTTATGCTACCTGGGATTCAATACGTAGCATTCAGTTTTGAAAGCTGGTGTTTTAATAGAATTCTTTAAGCGCAGAAAGCAAACAGGTAACGCAGTATCAAAAGAAGTGGAAGTGAAAATGAGAGTGCAACAAGGTAGCGAACTGGGACTATTACTAGTGTTGATGGTTTAATATCAGAATTTTATGGTGTTTGCAGATGAAATAATGCTATATAATATGATCAAAACTGTAGAAGACTGTGAACAGCAGCAGGATGGCCTGGACAGGTCATCTAGCTGGGTAGATCAACATGGGATAATATAAAGATAAATGAAAAGAAGAATCAACTTATTAGGTACACAGATAAAAAACTAAAAGTTGATTATGATTATAATGATGGGTAAAAAAATAGCTTCAATAGCTTGAAGCCTTTAAATGTAAATACTTTGTCATGACGTTCGATAAAAAACCTCAACTGAGCAGAACACATTGGACAGGTAGTAGGAAATGGTTTCAAAATCCTTCACTTTGTTGGAGAGAGTGATGAGGAGATGTACCAGAAAAGTAAGGGTCAGGCGATTGCTTGAATATGGTGGCGTAGTACTGGACCCACATTTTGGGTATCAAATTCAGGAGCTGGAGGGGATGCAGAGAAGGACTGCTAGATATGTCTCTGGAAACTACCGCAGAACAGAATCTAGTAACCGATATGATTAAGGTGCTGAAATGCGATTCACTGGAAAATAGGAGGAGAGTGGACGAGAGTCATGGGAGTGTACACTCTTGAAAAAAAAAATGACTGTGGGCCTTGAGACTAAGTCCCTTATATCGCACAATGTGGCATATTGCGGGTATTCAACTCAGCACCATCTGTTATTCATTTCCTTAAGTCAATGCCTGGAATAAACTCTCCAGCGCCTGGAATAAACTCTCCAGTGATGCCACATAGTGCAAAATAATGGACTTAGTCTCAGGCACCCACAGTCAAATTTTTTTGCCAAAGAGTGTACAAGGCGTATATTGGTAATGAGGAGTCGAAAGATATTGATGGAAGAATTAGTAGAGGTACATAGAGGGAGAAAGTTGACCACAAGCTGGACACTCGCTTTCAGGCATAAGGGCGTGGTAAGATTTTCTTCCGTAAGTAAGGCGGTCAGGGATTGGAATTAATTACGAAAAGAGATTAATAATTTAGCAGAAACGATAAAAGAATTTAAAGGAAAATTGTCGCAATTAAATTGATCTATTGGACCACTCGCCATAGGAATGAATAGTACCATGTTTTTTTTTTACGCCTTGTCGACGTCGAGGTCATTAGAGGCAAGATAGGGACTGGGGATAAGGAACGGGAAGGAATTCGGCCATGGACTTTTTGAAGGAAGCATCCCGGCATTCGCCTGGAGTGATTTGGGGAAAGCATGGAAAACCCGAATCTGGATACCCGGACGGAGATTCGAACCGCTTGTCCTCCCGAAAGCGAGGCCAGAGCGTTAACTCACTCACCTAACACGTTCGGTACCATGGGTTTTGTTGAAATGATAAGAATACTGCATAATGGAAACCTGTGTTTTACATAACAAGTTTTTTATCAGTAATGTAACATTCGATTTATTTTTGTTATGTATATCTAAATAATCAAAGTTGAGACGCCGCCTTGTTTATGAGTGTCGTAAATGAGGCAACCTGCTCAGCAAAATTTCGTTTTAATGGACTATAAAGGCAATTTGTACTCGTTATGATTCATAACGTTTTATCGGCTCAGAGCTCGTACTTAAAGATTTACGGACCTCAAAGCATTCCCCACCGACTGGATCAGTTAAAATAACAATAAATTAAAGGATGTGTAACGTGACCGGTGATGAAGTGCAAGTAAAACGAGCCGGTTTTTTGTCTGCGAGACACCATATTCCGGAGCAATTACTTGGTCATTATACGCAATTACCAACTCCGTACTCGAAAAATATAGTAGTGTTTGATGATTAAAGCATTAATGCTGGTGAGCGGAGGCTTAAATTTTTAAGGTCTCCTTCCAAACAGGAAATTTATTGCTTAATTTCATGCTTTCAAGACTCGCCTCAGACATTCTGACACTTCATTAACGCATACGGAAGAATGTAGGGTTGGTAAGTGCATCAGGAGGGAGGTAGATTTAAAATATTACAGTAACAGGTTACTTTATCTCAAAGATATCTGCTTGCTTATTATAAGAACTATGTGTGAATAATTAGACTTTACATAATGGAAATCAGCAGTATCGGCACTTTAAATTAATATCAATTAATATTTTGTTGCTTTCAAAATAGAGAACTTAATGTGAAGAAATTGATACTTTTATAGTAAAGAAAGCAGTTTTGTTGAATAACAGATGCACCTAGTGCAGTTTTTACGAGAATTTCACAAGCTCGTAGGGTCAGCGGTAACGCTGAGTTTCTGAAATTCTAAATGACAAGTTTTAAATTCCGGCAATCCTGATTTCGGTTTTCCCATGATTTCCCGAAATCAATCCTGTTCCCTGTCCCCAAGTCCCCTCCAGCCTCTAATAACCTCGACTGTCGGCCAAGGACGTAAAGCCATAAGCAAGAAAACCGTCTAAACAACATATCGTATGGAGACATTATAAATTGATCTGTGTAAGATTCCAAAAATACCTACCGATTCTTCTATGACCTGAAAATAAATACGGCAACCCCGTGTTGATTTAGACAAACCTAGTTATATTTCTGTAATTGCAAGTTATGGTTAGGTGACAGTACTCCAGAAACGCTAATTTCAAAATTTTTCAGTGAATCAAAAGTAAAATTCACAAGACTAAACACTTTCAAACACAACTATTCACAACTTAGTCATTCACTCAAAATAAAATTATTTAAAATTCAAGAATAAGTGATTGTAACTTTGCTACCACCCCAATTATGAAATTAATTAATTTTTAAATATTATTTTGTTAAGTGTAATTAATTATGATTTAAATATTGATTGTAATGATGTACAGTACATGTATTTCGAAGCTCGAGGAATCCACAGATAACCAAACATTATCAGTGGGTAGTATACCTAAGTACATCTTTGAAAAGAATGAGAATGAAAAGCTTTGGTCTGGTGTGAGAGATTCTTATAGAAAAAAAAGAAGGGAGGTGTGTGTGTAAAAAAGCTGTAGGTTTTGGACTGTGAGTGTCGCAGTAGCATTATATGAATGTATTAGTAGTTCGAGAAGTGATGTATTATAATTGTGTTTTGTTTTGTTTGCGATCTTTGAATTGATTATTTATTAAAAACAGTTGAGAATATACACTAACAATTTGGAGTTGTAACTTCTGTAGAATTAGCGACCATTTGATGAACTATTTTTATTACTATTGAATATATTTAAATATTTTAGAGAAGTGACCTCTACTCTGTGTACTTGGATCAAAAGACGACATATTTAGGGCCACGTCGTCATAATACCTACAGAGCTACAAGCAAATTAATTAATTGAATTTGCTCGACTTCAATTGGATGAATTTTAAGTGTATGGAGGTTACATGGTTATGTTATACTAACTACTACTTCCAGTTTAAAGAAAGTTTAATAACAATTACAATATTGAAGTAGCTCTGAAGACTCGTTTTACACATGGTGGTGATATTATGGCTTCAATAGTTATAGTAATTTCGATTGAGTGTTGACATTATCAACTAGAAAATGCTTTAACAAAATGTATTAATACGATCTTCGTACTCTTACATATAATTTCTTATTGGTCGAAACATCCTCTTGCCATCTCCATATTTGGCAGAAAGAAAAATAAGGATACGAAATAAACTTTGATTTCTATAATTATAGTTGTTTCTCCATTTGGTAATGCGTTATCTAAACAGTATCACGAGCATGTTTAGTAAATATTGTACACTAAGTTTATCTTTTTTTGAATCAGTAGTGGCTTGTCTCATCTTTCAGGACAGAGGTAAACATTTTAGAGGCGGTGTTAATCTGTTGTGGGAAGCAAGACAGGTGGTACACAGCGGTCGTATAAACTCGAGTGAGCGGGCAGACGAATAAGAAGAGGCACGGCAGATACACATCTCACAGACAGGCATCAAAGCCCGCGTTCACAGCGACATCCTGCCGTTACTGAGATAAGATTTACTAAGGGCAAGTAAAACGGATGATATATATTTAAAAAAAAAAAGGATTAGAGAAGGTTTGTGCACATGACAACAGCCAATCTGAAATAGCATTAGCATTCGTCGACTAGTATTCCTATGCAGGGTGTTTCAAAAAGAATATACGTATTTCGAATGCATATATTTATTAAACTGTAAGACATACGAATATGAAACTTTACACACATATTTACTAACCTCTTAAGTTCAGATTACAGATGTTCAATATGTCCACCATCAGCCACACGAGCAATATCACATCGATACTCAAATTCCTCCCATACTCGGGAAAGCATGTCCTTCGTCACCGATGTTACGGATCCGGTTCCTCAAGTCCTCAAGGTTCTGTGGGAGTGGTGGTACATAAAGGTTGTCTTTAATGAAACCCCACAGGAAGAAGTCACAAGGTGTCAAATCCGGTGACCGTGGAGCCCAGCTGATGCATGGTAATTCGCCAGCTCTTTGACGAACAATCCAACGGTTCGGTAGAGTTTCATTCTGATATTCACGCACTTGGCGACTCCAGTGAGGGGGTGCCCGGTCTTGTTGAAAAATGAAGTTGTCTTCGTGCAGCCTCGGAAACAAGCAGTTTTGTAACATAGCGAGATACTGCTGACCGTTAACCGTGTTTCCATCAAAGAAGAATGGGCCGTAAACAGATGATCGGGATATCTCACAAAACACATTGACTTTAGGCGAATCTCGTACATGTTCAATGAATGCATGTGGGTTCTGTAGACCCCAAATTCGAACATTGTGTTTGTTTACTTGACCACTAACATGGAAAGTCACTTCATCACTGAAAACGATGCGTTGTGCGAAAGTGTTATCATTGTCAATAGCATCATTAATCTCGTTACAAAATGCTACACGTTTCCGTTTGTCATCAGGACGCAGAGCTTGTAACAACTGTAACTTGTACGGCTTCATAACCAACCGACGTCTCAAAACACGCCAAATTGTTGTTGTAGGTAGTTGTAACTCCCGACTGGCACGACGAGTTGCTTTTGAAGGACTACGTTGGAAAGCAGTTTGAATTCGTGAAACATGTGCCTCAGAAACACGAAGGCGGCCAGGACTGTTTCCTTTACATACACATCCGGTATCTACAAACTGTCAATACCATCTACGAATGTTCCACCCATTCGGAGGATGCATTTGGTACCTCAACCTGAAACGTCTTTGCACTGTAATCACGGAATTGCACTTCGCAATCTCGATAACACAAAATGATTTCTGCTGTGGAGTAGCCATTTTAAACATATGACGGTTACCAAGAATAACACAAGACGACTGACATCTAGCGGCTATTAAATAAACTAGACAATGTATTCGTTTCTCCAATAGCCGAACCGGGGCGCAGCGATCGATAGTTTGGATAAAAGAATATTTTGTAACACGTATATTCTTTTTGAACACCCTGTATTTCCTCACAAGTGTCTCACCAGATAAACATGCCCACTGTCACTACAGTGACCTGCCGTATGCGTGTTCTCAACTCCACTTCTTGTGATTGTCTAGCGCTAAAATATAACTTCTGCGTGAAGCTGTATGTTTAGACGCGCCATTTGTTGGGAAAAAAAAGTTATTTCTCAGGTCATTAGTATCTTGAACGCAGCACCTCTCGTCCGAACAGTTTGTCAGTCCGTTTGGGAAGGCGCTTGGTAACAACACCGCAGATCTGGTTCGATCCCCCGTTGGAGTATATTTTCAGTTAAGCACTGAACACATAAAAATTGATACAGTTTCTTTTTGTTTGCATTGTTTACAAATTTGTAGTGATACTTCAAATCAACATGAGTTTTTGAAACAATTTTTTGACTAATCAGGTTCAATAAAATTCTAAACAATAGGTTATAGAATTACTACCCCGTTGGGAGTCGCGATGTAGAAGTCACATATGTTTAAACAAGTAGAAAAATTAGACATGAAATCAACATTTAAGTTTTTGTGCACAGACGTTTCATGAAGAAGTTTACTCGACAAATGACCAATTCCAACTGTTCTATGCTAGGATCGGGAAGTTAACGAAGTTTTTTTCTTTTTAATCAATTTCAGAAATATTCTTTCTAATATTAACATTAATTAGAAATATCACTACAACTTCTGATGAAAAAATTTAAAACGGAAAAAGTACTAATTTTTGTTTCTTTATTACTTTATTTAAAATAAAATACATATTTGCTGGGATTGAACCAGGAACCTTTGGTCTTGTAACGAATCGCATTACCGACTGCGATATGAAACAGAAATGGTTAATTTCAGCTACTACTAACTTGACCAAAATTTGCTTCTTCGGAAAACTAATTTTTCTCACGAAATTCGATGCGCTTAGTTATTTGGCTTCTTAGGAGTTGTTTTTCAGTGTCGTAGAATTAGCCTGCTTGAATCAATTAAAACCAGTTAAATATATTCCTGATAATCTCCGTGTGAGGCACTAGATGGTGTACACAACTCGACACAGGGCTATCTGATTGGAGCACCGATGGAGGAATAAGTTTCCATCACTCGGGTCTTGCCCAAGAAGAGAGGTAAGATGCCATAGCACCACTCCTTATCACCACGTTGAGTTCCAAAGTGCTGCCATATATCCGGAACCTCTCCGCGGTGCGTATGGAGACAGGGCATAGGACGCTGTAGATCTTGGCAGCATCCGTGGTGCCTTTTCGAACAGTACTATCGAATGGATTTAAAGTAGGTTTCTCTCTCACCTTCTTTCATCTCTCACCCCCAACGCAAGCGCACAGTTCTAGAAAAGACTGTTTATAATTCCTTGTACATAGGGGAGACCGGGGCAAGTTGACGATGTTAACGATTAAACATTTTTAATAAATTCATTTTTTGAAGAAAATATATTTTCATTGCAAATATTATTAGACTGGTCTTTTATTGAAATGTTTGTAATTATATATAATTTTATTTTCATATTATCAAAGTTTTTTTTATTAATTTTAGAAAGTAATGCAAAACTGTCATCTTGCCCCAGGACTGGGGCAAGATGACTTTAACCACGGGGCAAGATGACATTTAATGAAACTGTAATACATTCTTATTGTTATACATTAATATGTATACATTGATGTGCAAACATTAACAGAAGTCACATACAAATTTCCCTCCTTCACAGTTTGAACAGTCTTCGTGCCACCATTTAAAGCACATGATACACTGTATCCAGTCTTCTGAAGGAGGGTCTTCATAGACCGCATCACATTCAGGACACTGAACTAAACTTTCTTCGGAAGCATTTCTTGATGTTGTGGCAACTCGGGGTTTTTTCTTTAATTCAGAAGAAGTAAACGTCAGTTTCTTAGTAAAACTTTGATTTCTTGCATCCCGAGCCTGTGCGTATGAAACAAACATTCAATTCTTACGTCATCTCTTTTCTTCAAATGGCGAGGTAGTGTTGCTTCAGGGATATTGTAAACGTTCACTGCACCCAAGCAGGACTTTTTTAATCCTTTGACATCAATTATTGCAGCAGCCAATGCATTTCGGTCCCATTCGCCTCTGGAGGACTTCTTTTTATAAGTTCTCACCATATCTGGATCATGATGTGTCATGAATAAGTGAAGTTGCGCCCTTTCAAATTTTGAGAGAAACTATGTGAGTCATGCAAGTCAAGACTGTTACACGAAACATAAAAAAAGGCACTCAAAGACTGAAACAGACACAGCAAAAGTTATCTGGGGCAAGATGACGAGGTCGTCAACTTACCCCAGCCAACTTGCCCCGAAGGACAATGTTAGAAACTTTCCATTATTGCGGCAGTTTAAAAAAGAATGAGATACAAATACACAGCCTTTATAGAAAGCACATTGTTTAAGCTACTCATATATGACAAAGTATAAAACAATATCTTACCTATTAGTCTGCGAAGTCTTAAATCAGAGATGTAGAAAATTACAGCACGTCACAGAGAATTCTCGATCTGTGGATAGCGAGGAACAATACAGCACGAGCTGCGTCATTGCACTATATTTTAGTTCCTAGTCGTGTGGAGAGCTAGTAGTATGCATACAGTGCTGCTACGTAGAAGTGGGAATTTAAATTAAATCATTCTTCATCTTGCCCCGCTCGTCAACTTGCCCCGGTCTCCCCTACCAGCTTTCAGTGCCGACTATCACTGGAAATCAAAATTAAAAAAATATGCCCAGAAATGGAAGTTTTGGTCTTTACTATTTATGTAAATGTAACAGGATTTATTAATAAAACTGTTTACAGATTTTTTTTCAACTTTATAACTGCTGCCTGTAATGACTGAATGTTGAAGGGTTAAATAAAAACTTTCAGCAACCAAGATACAGAATGTGTTTAAAAAAACTGAAAATTTGATAGCATTTTATTTCTTTAAAAAAGTAGTGTTCGGGAATTTCCCTGATAAACATTAAAATTTTAGAAATTTGTGATAATTAAGCTTGTGAAACCACGAGAAGTGATACTAAAGCCAAGAAATCTTTGACTTCATAACACGTAGCAAACTGATTTTAATGCCCATTTAGACTTAATTTTTTTTTTTTTTTTGTGTGTGTGTGTGTGAGGTGGGTATTTAAGTAAGGATGTCTAACGTAACCAGTGTCCTACTATTTGCAGTTTTCAAATGTATTCTATATCACACAGGTAGGTCTAAACAAGTTATTTGGAACTAATGTCAACGATTTCTTTCTCCTCGTCGACTCATTCCTGAATTTGAGTTAACTACGAAAACTATTAATTTGTTCAACTTTTTAAAAATTTATAATATTGTAAGTAGTACAGCTCATTATCTCCTACTGAAAATACGGTCCCTAGACGTTTAATGTTCTGTTAACACGGTGGAAGTCGATCTTCTTACAAAAACTGGTTGGCGAAGTAAAGATGTGATACCAGCACGTAATGAAATCCTCTTAAATGAAAGGAAGGATATTTACGGAACAATAGGTCAGGTCATAGCCGATGCAGAGAAATTAGACATAAGTTTAAAGCGTAAATATATGTGTAGAGAACGTAATCCGTTGGTAGGTATGAGATCCGGGCAGGTTGGTTCACCATCTCGCCGGAACATCGGGAGGCTACGGGGTGAGCTGAGCTCTCTGCGACAACGACCAGTTTACATGCAAATACTGTCCACGCACTTCGCGCCTCAGCCTAACTGGTTTGCACAGGAGAGTGCGCACTTGTTATACAAACTTCATCACAACTTGCTCCAAGTTAACTGCAAAGCGCTCTTGAACAAAGTTATCAGCAAACTGTACTATGTCCACTATCTTCCAGACAGTCTAGAGGAACTAGTCTGCAACCCAAAAAGAATTGTTAAACGTGCGCTGCGAAAGTTTCCACATCCTTTACTCTCTCAAGATGAACCTAATTAATGTTTCCGTAATTTAATGTTTCAGAATGAAAGGACGCACTTAAATTAATTAATGTTTTCGTACTTTGCTTTCCCAGAATGAAAGGATGAAGTGAAGCACTTACAATGAACTTAGATGATATTTTCGTACTTTACCTTCCCAGAATAAAATGACGCACTTACAATTAACTTAGCTAATGTTTTCGGACATTACTGTCCCAGAATGAAATAGCGTACTTAAAATGAACTTGGCTAAGGTTTTCGTACTTTACTGTCCCAGAATGAAAGAATGATTTGACGCACATATATCTTACAATAAAGTTAATTATTGTTTCCCGTATATTATTATGTATAGTGCAATGAAGATTTTTTTTAATAACTTGTAATTTTGCGGTAGAAAGACTCTTTAAAACAGTTCGGTTAAAAACGAAAAATAAATCGTAACAATACTGAGGAAATGATATATCTAATTCCAAATGATCCTATTAGACTGATAAAATGCCATATGATAGGGCGAGGGGGGAATACTTTAGAGCAGTGATGTCAAAGATACGACTCGCGGGCCGCATCTGGCTCCCGGACCCTATCAATACGGCCCGCGATCGCAATGTGATACAGAAACAAGAATCTACATCTACATATATACTCTGCAATTCACAAAATTGTGGGTGGCAGAGGGTGCTCAGCACCAAAGCTAATCTCTTTGTTGTGCATTCCAATCCCTAATGGTACGAGGGAAAAAAGAATTCATATAAGAATCATTGCGGCACCTTATTTCTCTAATCTTATCTATCCTGTCATTCCGGCTCAAATAGGTTGGTGGACGAAGTATTTCACTACATTCGTGAGTGAAAGTGGGAGTACGCATGTTTACCAATAAGTTTAAACGAAACATGCGTCGTCTATCTACCAGAGACTCCCAGCCTAGTCTACTAATCAGTTCTGTGACGCTTTCATAAGGACTGTAGCAAGCGGTCACGAATCGAGCGGCTCTTCTCTGTACTTTCTCTATACTTTCGATCAACCCCTTACGAAACGGATCCCAAATGGCACAACAATAGTCCAAATGTGGACGCACAAGAGATTTGTACGCTATCTCCTTTGTTTGTTCATTACAATTTTTCAATATTCGACCTATGAATCGCAGCCTAGAATTAGCTCTACCTACCAACGAATTAATGTGTAAGTCCCATTTCATGTTCCTTTGTACTGTTACTCCCAAATATTTCATAGAATCGACCATATCAATAACTGAATTGTTTAACTCGTATTTCTGAACAATTGGATTCTTTTTGTTAGTTATGCTCATTGTCTTGCACTTTTTACAATTTAGCGTAAGTCTTGTATACTATGCAATTAAATAAATAAAATGTTTTAATAATTCAGTAATTTTTTTAAATTTGAATCTGGCTTGCCTACGCATTCTAAATTTAATATACGCCCTCTGCAAAATTGAGTTTTAAACCTATGCTTTACCGTACCTTTCCAACGGGACTAACATGAAGCAGTACGTTATGCCACAAAGATTTCTGAAATACGTTGGAAATTATCTTTCAACGAAATAGCAGTTGTAGACCATAAAAAATACTATAAAGCTATACTGGATTAATAAAATTTTCCGGATTACACAGAATACACTGATAGCAAGCATCCCTCCACTTTTTCACTACTGACTTGTGAATGAGGTCGTTGCGATTCGAAGCACTCAAGTGACTTTACTTCGCTCACGGTGTGTACGCCACTCCGTTCATTCGCTGAAGATTCAGAATCAGGTCACATCTTGAGACCCTGTAGAACAAATCTGAAATCTCTTTTCTGATGTTTGCGAAATAAATTTAGATTTCCTCTCTCGCTAAATGGAAGACAAGGGACATAAAACTAGACTAAACAGTCACAATTAAAGCGTTTCCTCGAGAACAGTTCATCCAATTGTTGCGTAAGACAAGCCTGCACTTCCTGAGTTAACTGATTTGCAATATGGCACTATCCAGTCGCGTTAGGCTCCTCTCCAAAGTTCTACTGCTAGGCTGATTGTCTAACACATGCCAATAGTATATTTCACTTTTACGTGAGTACTGTACATAGTACCTCGTTCACACTGACTATTGCCTTACTGTCAAAGGCTGAAAAAGAATGCAAGGTGAATATAATCGGTAATAAATAGTTCCTTCACTACAGGAGGCAGGTGTTTATATTTCATCTGAATCTTGTTCACTACACTCTTACCATTGTCAACAGTGTCACACAGAAAAAGCTTAACAAATCTCAGACAGTAGTTACTATATTCATAATACAGAATGGGAGTACTTCACATTTTTTGAAACAAAACCAAATTTTTTAAAATATTTTTTCAAAGATAAGCTTTCAATAAGTCATAACTTTAGCGTATAGGAATAACAATATCTGCAAGATGTCATTATTTTTTTAATAAATATTGTAAATGAAAGATAGAACAATCAATAAGTTGTCTCACTATTTCTTATCTACATAACTTCCATTACTATATTGACTGTGTAGTAACTGCTTCTTCCTTTCAAATAAAAAATTGGCCCACTATTATTTTTAACGTTTTCTCTAGAAGTGATCAATACTTTTTATTGAAGACAAATGACCAGTGCTAATTATAATTAACATGTCTTCTAATTTATACCTTTTCTGCTGAATAATGTTGATGTAGAAGTATTGTCGATTAGAAAGCAACTAATTTCTATAGTTAGAGTCAACACGCCTGACAAAGCAGCAATAAATAGAAAAAACTGCCTAATGTCGATTTAAAACAAAAATGCATTGTACGGAGTCCAAAAGGGGGGAAAAAGAGATTTTAGGGTCGCAGTTGACGGTCGCATGACGTGATCTGCATGCAATACGAACCTGATCTGTATTTGACGTTAACGTTTCGTTCTGCAAAATTTGAACAATTTCTGTAGAGTTTGAAATAAGTGTTAAGAGGAACAGAGACGATCAAAGAATGCAGTAGATATATAACTTAAGAACACTAAAAAGCCAGAACATTATTACTACCTACCTACTATCGATATAACCTTCTCCAAGCGATAGCAGTGTCACCTGACGAGGAATGACTGCTAGTCAGACACACTCACGGTGCATGTAGTATCAGTGAGCGTGCTATCCGTGTTTAGAACGGTGAAGGCGAGCGATCTATCTGAGTTTGACCGAAGGGAGATTGTGATGGCCCGGAGGCTCAGCACGAGCAATTCGGAAACTGCAAGGCTTGTCGGGCGTTGGTGGATTGCTGTGGTGAGTGTCTTCTACAAGTGGCGAAATCAAGGTGAAGCCACGTCAAAACGTCGAGGAATTGGGAGGCCATCCCTCATTAAAGATATCGTACGTCGTAGTCTGGGCAGACTGGAAAAGCAAGAGAGGCGGCAAACTGTGACGGAACTAACACCAGACTTTAATGTTGAGTAGAGTACAAGTTTGTCTGAGCACACAGTTCACTGAACACTCCTAACGATGAGCCTTCGCAGCCGACGACCCATGCAAGTGTCTACGTTAACACCACGACATTGGCAACTACGACTGAAAAGGGCACGTGACCATTGTCACTGGACGTTGGCGCAGAGTGTTGCGTGGTCTGATGAATCCCGATACCTTCATGTCGATGGGAGGCTGCGAATCCCTCGTTTTTCAGGGCACAGCTTCTTGACATCTGTACTGCGGGACGGAGACAAGATGGCGCTGGCTCAATTATGCTCTGGGGAACATTCACTTGGGCGTCCATGTGTCCAGTGGAGCTCGTGTATGGCAACATGACGGCAAATAAGTGTCGTGCGCTGGTTGCAGGCCACGTACACCCCTTCATGACGACCATATTTCCCAACGGCAGTGGCATTTTTCAACAAGATAATGCGCCAGGCCAGGAGTGTGATGGAGTGGTTCGAGGAACATAGTGGCGAGTTGCAATTGATGTGCTGGCCCCCAAACTCTCCAGATGTGAACCCGATCGAACACATTTGGATTGTGATTGAAAGTGGCGTCAGAGTTCATGGCCCCCCTCCCCAAAATTTACGTGATTCAAGTGACTTGTGTGTGCAGAGGTAGTGCCAACTCCCTCCAGCGACCTACCAAGGCCTCATTGCTTCTATGCCAAGACGCGTCGCCGCTGTTATCCGTGCCAAAGTTGGACATTCCGGCTATTAGGTAGGTAGTTATAATGTTCTGGCTGATCAGTGTATCAGGAACGCAACGTTGTATGATAAAAACAAAATGATCAAAGTATTCTCGTCACCCCTCGTTTTAAGCCACTGCTCATCACTTGCAGTACCGCTGGTGTTAAGTATTTCAAACAGTGGATGCAGCAAGCCACTTCCCAGCGACGTGTCATATCTGAGAGGCTTAAACAAAAACGAGCTTTCAGTGAACTTTACGTATTTGGATATAAGACAAGCAAATGAGCCACGGAAACATTTTTAAATGCCTGCAAAATGAAGATTACGTCTACAAATTTATCATCAAGGGTGGTAAATATTACAGCAGAGAGCCAGGAAGTTATAAAACCACATTAGATGTCAACAAAATAGTCTTCAGTTAGGAGTGCCGCTATTGTGTTGGCGACACTAATTAGAGAGTCGGTGTTTTGCCGTGCTCTTTGTTATCGAGCGTCACGCCTGCCATCATGATGTCCGGTGTCATTACCTACAGTATCAAATCACATGATGTATTCACTACAGGAAATTTAAAAGCCCGGCCACAAGTTGAGAAGGCACTGCAACCAGTTACGATTTCCTCTATAGGATCCTGAGCCTCCCGGTGTCATTACCTACATTATCAAATCAAATGATGTATTCACTACAGGAAATTTAAAAGCCCGACCACAAGTTGAGAAGGCACTGCAACCAGTTACGATTTCCTCTATAGGATCCTGAGCCTCGTGCAGCTTCTCTACAAAATAACGTTAGATCGCATCCTGTTCATGGAGAGGCTGCCTTCAAGACACTAATTCCTCACTTCACGACATCTCATTAATTATTCTCGTACCAGAATGTGTATTATGAGTTTTAACACGTTCACCATGATCCATCACTAGCGCATAAAAAGGACCGTACGGTGTTGGTTAGGTATTAGTCTTTTGGAACGCGTAATATCATTATTAAAATCACCTATTTGCGGAAATGAAACCACAACGCTCCATATTGATTAGAGCGGTAACAATTATGGCTGACATTTAGAGGACACGGATTTTAAATCCCAGTCCAGTCATCCAGAATTTGGTCATCTATCATTTTCCGAAATAACCCTAGGTGACTTTACGGATAGTTTCTTAAGGTCTAGTTACTTTAAGGTCGAATTACTTACCGTTCCGTGCTCCCATTTCTCTCCCACCGTTAATGACCTCGACGTCACTTAGACACACGCAAACCAATTCATTAGAAAAAATAATTGTTGATTTATAGCTTCATCGATAATTTGAAATCCCATTTCAAAATTTAAAAAATTTCTGCCACTCCGTCGCAAACTCCCTTTTTTACCCTCTAACAAACTCAGATCTCAGCTGTCGTACTGTGTCCATCATTTTACTCTGTTTTACCTCTCAAGAACTAAGGAATCACGTTGCCAAAAAAACCAAGGATTTATTCCTTTGTAAAATATTACCCAAAGTTATAACATCGGGGGACGAACATTTATTTTGTTACAGGTGGTGATAGTAGATGAAATATACTTTGCTTTTGCTTAAAACTGGTGAATGTTTCAAAAGCATTAACATATTAAGTTAATGTTGTGATCCAGGCAAAAAAAAAGAAAACAGTACCGAAGAAATGCGCATGCGTAAGATTCATCCTTTTAGAAACAACCTTGCACCTTCCACTAAATAAGCTGTTTAGTCTATATTGTACGAACATTTACTCGTATATTTTTGGTATAGAGCATGTTTTATATAGGACAACATTTTTTTAAGTGGCTACCCATTAAAAAAAATATGAAGACCAACGCTGTATTTCCCATTACTCGTTAAGGTAGCATTTTATATAATTGAATGAAACGATTATTCAGTACGTTATGAAAAGTGGATAAAAATTTGAGTCACATTTACCATTTTAATGGCAAAATATTTAACAATAATAAGAGAACAAGTTAATGTTCCAGTGAACACGCATTGCATGGTCAGCCACCAAAGACATCAGGGATCATTGAACGGAAAGCTTAATGCATGAAGTGATGCAGCATTACACACGAAAAAGTCATCGTTTCAACGATATTCCACATTTACTCTGCCTGTCAACGAGGAAATTTGTACCTCCAAAAAAGAATTTCAAATTGCCGTTTTAATTATTTTTATCTCGATGTATTCGTATTATTTCTGCAATAACTCATTTCTATAAACATTATTTTTATATGCAAAACGCAACAAATCGATGAAAACGATCTTAACTTTCTAGGATCATTAGAATGCGGAGAAAGAATTTTTTAATGGTAAGTACAGAATCATCAGACCAACATGACTTGCATTCATTTGTGCATGTGCTATGAATTATCAGTGACAGTCTCGAACAATAATTCATGACACGGCAAGAAAATATTATGACTGTGGTCATACAGAAACTATTAAGTTTGAACGAAGATTCGTTCCCTTAAATCCATAATAAATTCATTCAGACTGTTTCTTTCGGATTAAATTATAACTGGAAAGACAGTAGGAACTGAACACGATTTACAAAATTTCTGCTTCTTCATAACAGTATTGCTCTAGACTCGTATTCTGGATGGAGTGGGTTCGAATCCCACTCGGACCATCCTGATTTCAGTTTGCTATGGTTTTCCGAAATCACTCTACGTGAACGCCGGGATGGTTCCTCAAAACGTGTTTCGTTGAGTAGCGTTGTTACCTTATACAAACAAAAAATTCAAACAAAAAAGCCTTGATCGACGTGGCAACTTCACGAACTGTGCAGCACATTTATTTTACCTGTATCCTGATCATTTGTGATTAGAAACAAGGTTAATTTAAGTGTGAGTGGAGAGTTTCCCGGCGTACTGATGAAATAAAATCTTCTCGGGTGTCCAGCCGGATAGTGTTGTACAAAGACGTTTCGACAGCTAACTCTGCTGTCTTCATCAGGTGTCAGGTCGCTTCTATCTGTCGCAAGCTGACTGTCACCACCTAGACAAGCTTAGCCTCCTATCGAACTTCCTATCGTATAAAGGAGCCTAAGCCAGTCTAGGCGGTGACAGTCAGCTTGCGACAGCTAGAAGGGACCTGACACCTGACGAAGACAGCAGAGCTACCTGTCGAAACGTCGAGTTTATACAACACTAACCGGCTGGACACCCAAGAGGTTAATTAAATTAAAAAGACGTGAATGTTATGAGCACGTAGCCATTTTGTGATGCCAGCATTGAGTGGCGGCATTACAGAGAGAGGTATTGCCCTCCCACGCGGGCGATCAGAGCCGCCGCTGCAAGTGGCCGTCAACAAACACTGCAGCCTGTGATTAGTCGCTTGACGGATGGAGAGGACTCGCCCGGGTCAACCAGCCACAAACATTCCTCACAGCCGACTACTGCTCCTGCGGGGCAAACCCTAGAGAAAACACCAAGGTCCCTGAAAACTCGGCCCTATGAAATATACATGGATCAATGTGAAGTGAGCACTGAGGAGAGTAATATCGAGACAGTAATGGTTCTCGTTTATCTACAACTAGATGACCAGTGCGAAAATTTCGGGAACCAAACATGATGAATACTGAGATTGATGGTTGAAAGTATAATCGGCTCATTTGTAACAATCTATACTATCATTATAAAGGTAACAGTAACCCTGTCTCTATGTCTGTTAGTTGCGTTTTTAGCGCTAAAACAGCTAATCTGATCGTGATTAAATTTGGCAATGAGATGCTCTTTGCCTTTAGGAAGGACATAAGATATGAATAGGTAATACATATTGCCATGTAAATATGAAAAACTATCTGAACTGTGATCGACAGATGCATAGTGTGTAAACGTCTCTGCAATGCTTACCAATAGAGTGGGCTGGTAACGCATTGGAAAAGTTGTTTGCTTCATAAAGTTACCCGTATTGGCTCCGATTTAAATCCGACTGCGAAAAATTTTTAAGATTTTTTTAAATCATATAAGCCAAGCCTGGGAATTCCGTCCTTCCTCACCTCATCACACCTTTTTTATTTTTCTGTTTTCTCTTCATAAGACAGGTTCGACGGTAGAATGGTATACTGATGGCTTCCCCGTGACATTTTGCCAACTCGGTATTGTTTGGAACAAATCTTACGTAGCTTACAGCTTTCTATATCCAATGCTAGCAGTGAAATACTAAATCCCCGTGTACGAAGTCGCGGGTACCAGCTAGTATCTATATAATTTATGCCTGAAGTTTGCTAGCCTGCAGCTCTCTGCTTTGACCTTATCGCTTCCAGAAAGTCGCACTGTCACAGGCCTCAACTAAGCTGAACAAAACAATTACAGTATATCCGTACCTCTAGCGGTAATACGATCATACTCCCTCCGAAAATTTAGTGCATAAAAATTTACATAGTAATTATATAACAAAACACAAATGTTTCGTTATCAGAAAAAAAAATCCGATAAGCTCCTTACCGTAGAAAACACACACAGTTACGCATATCTCTGGTATATGTGGTGCTAATAAATAACAGTAGTACGCTCAATCCTTATGGACGTCAGCTTCACCCCGAACTGCTCATGTGCGTAATCTTGATGGCAAATACTTTTACCTTTTAAGGGCAGAATTACACCTTTCTTAAATTATAATGTTACCAAAGCAGATACCTAATTTATTTATTTCGCTTAGGTATGAACGAAAATAAATGGATCATCACAAAAAAAACACTTTTTAGAAATAATATAATATCTATGATTGTTACTTTGGAAGTTGCGGGAAGGGAATTCTCATATCAGTTTTGTGGACAGTACGGAAGAACCTCAAAACAAGTCCCAATGGATTGCTGTATCGTGTGTTTTATACTCTTTTTATGTCGGATCCATTTGTTCGTCGGACATTTATACGGGCAAGTGATGCAACGGCGTACCATCCAGCGGTAAGAGAACAATAGAAGGTCATAACGACATTACGACTTTGTGAAAGTTAAATAAGAAACATCAATTTCGTACGTTTCTTAGAAATGCAATATTTTACCCCACGTTGGGTGGATAATGAGCGTTATCATTGTTTGCAAACCCTATAATATTTGTGCATACGATTTTCTGTGTAACGCCTACTTTCTGAGGCGCATTAAGTGGCTGCGCAAACCCTCTAAAAGCCGTAATCATGCCACCGAACATGAGAAAAGAATTCAAACCTGTACTTTTCGTGTGCAATATAGCTGAGCCATAACAGGATAGGCAGAAATGCTAGATGTGAAATAAATTATATTCTACGGTTACAGAAGAGTGTTCGCACGTCGTTAGAGTCAGTGACCTTAATTCCAAAGCAGTGTTCGAGCAATTCATTTCTTTGTAGTTGCTTAGCCAAATACAGTTTTTTTAAAAAAAAATCACTGTTAACTTTAAGTATGATGTAAGATTGTATATATTTCAACTTATTATGTCAGCCATGTCTATGGACAGAGAGTATAAGAAAACATCGACATCGAAAGAATATAAAGGAACAAAAGTAAGTAACAATGAAACACTGGATTTAAACAAATACATATTTCATACTTTTCTTTATATAAGGGCGTAGCAACAAAAAAAAAAAAGATACTTTTATGGCGTTTGTTGATTTAGAAAAAGCTTTTGATAATGTTAAGTGGGACAACATGTTCAAAATTTTAAAGAAGTCAGGTTTAAAGTATCAGTATAGAAGAATACTCTATAAGCTGTGTAAGAATAAAGTGGCTATAATAAAAGTAGAGAATCACAAAAGACATGCATCAGTTAGAAAGGGTGTGCGACAAGGTTGAAGTCTATCCCCGTTAATATTCAACTTGTATGTAGAAGAAGCAATAAAGAAATAAAAAGAAAAATTTTCATGTGGCATAAGTGCTCAGGGAAAAAATTCAGTATGCTACGATTTGTTGATGACATTGTCTTGTTAGCAGAGAGGGCTGAGGATATTGAGAAGTTACTGAATGGCATGAACAAAATACAGAAGGAAGATTTTGGACTGAACTCAAGGTAAGACAAAAGTGGTGAAATGAAGCACAAATGATACCGATACTAGTAGATTAAATATAAAAATAGGATCGGATGCAATAGGAGAAGTAAGTGAATTCTGTTACTTGGGAAGTAAAATTACAACCGATAGCGGAAGCAGGAGTGATGTTAAAAGCAGAATAGCACTAGCAAAAAGAGCCTTCATGAAAAAGAGATACCTTTTAGTTTTAAATATTGATCTAGGAATTAGAAAGAACATTTTAAAACTCTATGTGTGGAGCACAGCACTTTACGGAAGCGAAACATGGACTTAAGGAATACCGGAAAGAAATAAAATTGAAGCATTTGAAATGTAGTGTTACAGAAGAATGCTGAAAATTAAGTGGACAGACAAAGTAAGAAATGAACGAGTATTGGAAATGATGGGTGAGGAAAGAAGTTTGTGGACGAAGCTTCCAGAAAGAAGAGACAGGCTGGTAGGTCATATTTTGAGACATGCAGAATTGGTTAATTTGCTGTTGGAGGGAACAGTCGAAGGTAAGAACTGTAGAGGAAGACAGAGATTAGAATATATGAAGTAGATAATTGAGGACACGGGTTGAAAGGGGTATGTCGAGATGAAGAGGTTAGAATTTTATTAGTATTGATGACGACGTTTGACGACAATGGTTAACAGGTTAGCATTTCTAATATGACTTCCAACGCGACACTGTTTTTGTTTTGCTTTTTGTTTTTAGTTCAAGTGGTGCTTATTCTAATGGAAGTCTGGAAGTGATGCCATCTGTCTTTGAAACGTTTAACTTGCGTTCTGTATGATAAGTCAATTTGTGTTGGTGAAATTTCTAGTTAGCGAAGCGGAAGTGGAGTACCGTCCAAGCATTAACCTAGGTAATTGCGGAAAACCGCAATCAGAGCAGCCCGTATGCCTGGATTTAGGCCTGAGCCTATCCCGCGTGCTGGTGCTTTAACGCCCGCAGCAGTATTGGCGTTACTGCGCTCACCGACTACAAGAGACGCACATCGCTCTCTTCAAATGAGATGAAAGTAATTCCATGATATACACGTCATAACTAAATCAGGATTGCTTACAGAATGTCCACCGCCGAAGAATATTGTAAAACTAAGGGTTCATTACGTTATGTTGGAGGCCTACTTCAGGAATTCATTATACGATGAAGGTGAAAAGTGTCAGATATGCCAAAAACTCTTTTGATGATGCGGTTCATAGTTAAACTGCTTTATATTTACTAGATCCACATTCACGCTTTAGATAACTCCGGAACAATTTAATGTGTGAGGAAGGGAGGGATGAATTAATAATAAGGAATGTTTTGATGGTGCTTTCGAAGAAGGTGTAACAGACCTCAAGCCTAAAATTAAATGGCATTTTATTTTGTGAAGCAATTGTAGTAAGCTTGAGTTTGGTTGAATATGATCTTTGATGTTTGGTTTTCAATTAACTGTAAATCAGTGTATATAGACTTTGTTTTATGAAAAGAAATTATTTACATACCATTTAATATGTTTAAGAACAGAATTGTGCAAGAGAATTGCTTAAATGTTCGTAATTCCAAGTATTAATGCTAGTTACGATGTGTAAAAGGATTTTTTTTTTTGTAACAGTTTAACGTCCCTTTTTAACAACGTGGTCTTTAGAGACGGGAAAGGATGGGGGCAAGGAATGGGAAGGAATTCGGCCATGGCCTTTTTGAAGGAAGCATCCCGGCATTCGCCTGGAGTGATTTGGGGAAACCATGGAAAACCCAAATCTGGATGCCCGGACGGGGATTCGAACCGCCGTCCTCCCGAATGTGTAAAAGGACAATTTGCTACAGTTTAAAATGATTTCTGTGGATAGTTTCGTGTTTAAGTATCTTTAATTTCATTTCTGGTCATTTTGTAATGATTGTAAGTGATTATGTGTTAATTCTGGTTGTTTTTAACATGTTTCAATTGTTTAAATATTGTTAGTGTTCGAGAAATATCTGTCGGAATCCTTTGAAGTGTTCTAGAAATTTCGATGTAGTTTATATAAAGCGATCATCCGAGACAGAGAAACAGTTTTCACCGACTCAATTTACGACGGTCAAGGACTGTATTGTCTGTGGCAGAAGTTTTGTATACAATTGCTGGATTGTATGTATACATGTAACCAGTATCTTTGACGTCGTGTTTTCTTTGAAAATAAAAGCAAGTGAACTGTATGGTGGACTGGTTATTTATCATATTAATTAAACCGCGAACAATCTAATAAAGGCTAAAGTAAAATAAAGGAAATCCCATTCGCTGTAGTTCACAATTTAACTTAAATAGGGAGTATAGTTGAAACAAAAACGTTGCATTCTAATTTTGGCAATGCGACAGCGTTGGCTCAAACAAAAATTAAAATTTTAATTTCCAAATTCCGAAGTTATTAGAACACTGTACAACGCTATGCAACAAGTAATAATCTTTCTTAGTCGTTCAGAATCTAGAGTGGGGTGTTATTTGTATGTCAGATACGATACACTTACAACTGTATTCATGCGTGCAATAATGCATTATCAGTAAGTTAAAACAAAAATACAAAAAAAATAGCAAAAAACAACAAAAAACATGTAATAAGCAAACTATCAGACGTTAACGTCGATCAAAGAATAATTTTCTCAAAAGTGAAGCATAAATTGGCTGAAATACAATTACACCCGATTGGAAAGGAGGGAAGGTTAGTGAAAAATTTACGAGATATTTGCTTATGGTTTTACGCTTCATCGACGCAGAGATCAATAGATTGGGAGAAGATTGGGGGAAAAGAGGCGGAAGGAATTCATCCAAGTCCTTTTGAAAGAACTATCCCACATTCGCCTGGAATGATTTCGGGAAATAATGGAAAAAAAGAAATCTGGATGGTTAAAAAGGTATTTGAAACCACGTCCTCCCCAATGTGAGGCTCAAGCGTTACGTCACATCCACTAAGCTCGCTGTGAAAAATAAACTGCTTTACTAATTTTGCTTAGTTTTAGAATCAATAAGAATTTTAATTTTAATTCATTTCATATAAGAGACATGAAAACGTCCATTCCAATTAGCAACGACATTCCTGCTGTCAAACGACGCTACCGGAACGCACATCTCAACATGAACCAAGAAGCAAACGCATACAGAATTTACGAACGTACGCCTGCAAATAAGGGTCCCGGTACATGCTGCGAGACAAAACGAGCGCTATTAATGGAAGCGATTAAGCTACTCGTTGCTTTCGCAACGACTGTCGTTTTTTCTGGAGTCACCCAAAGCTAATGACACAGTTCCAGTTGTTAACAACTTCGGCGTCCCCAGGTTCCATCAAGCGTAGAGGTATTCGTTTCTGCTATCATCTTCGTAAAGAGGAGACGGCAAGAAACGACATCCACAAAAATGGGCAGATTGCGCGGCCGTAAATGGCCCCGGTACTTTTGGTCACTTTGTGATAATGATACAAAGGTCCATATACAAACAGGCTCCAGTGGGCCGGCTGGGTTACAAACGACTGCGTAATGACGGCGTGCGCTCGGTCCTTGGAATTAATTCGGTCGGTACCTACCTGCCGAGCCCGGTAATCCGGGCCATTACCGGTAATTTATCCCCGGCGTGAGCGGGGTGGGGTGGCCACTCCCTCAGGATGCGCCCGCGTCAAGAGGCAGGCGCACAGTATTTCACGCGATTAGGGAGCTGGGGCTCGGCGCTCACCAGCTAAGCCAAAGCTTCGTGATGAAGCGATGACGCAGACCCGTGAATATTTACGCCTGAGGCGGGGGTGAATGGGAACACTCTACTATTTTTAGGGCTTTGCACCTACTGAATGAAATGCCGAACCGTTACGGACGCGCTCCTTCCGTCTATCACCCCTTCCTACCTCCTGCAGGCTTTGACTGTGAAATTTAAAATTGTGGGCTGCTTTAGTTCTTACTGGCCGTAAAACGATTGAAACATAAAATTTTCCGAGCCAGGTGGTAAGTGGTATCGCTTCTGCTTCTGCATGGTATCTGGGACCCGTCAGAGCATCCTGGTTTCACTTTTCTATGGTGTTGCGAAGTAACTCGAGGTGAATGACTGGTTCCTTTAAAGGCCATGGCCGAATTCCTTATCATTACATTTGTGGTTATTAAATGTCTCCGAGACCCTCTACAGCAGCCCGTTTCCCGGACTTCAACAAAGAGAATGAAATGTTAAAAAAAAAAAAAATCACAGAGGAGGAAAGTAATTATAAGGGAGGGAACGTGTGGCGTGATCTTCGTGGTTATCAAACGAAAGCTTTAATGCCACCGACTCTCAGAATGTTTTATTTTTACTTTTTTATTTCGCTTTTTTATTGAATCTTTTGGTAAAAACCATATTCCGTAACTACATTAACGCTCATAAAATTTAGCTCGTTATGTAGCCTGATGAAGTATACAGGGACACTAGTACTATCTTTGAGTTTTTTGTTTTGGCAAGATAACTAAATGAACCATTTTAACAAATTCAATATTTCAGGACAATAATTTTTTTGATTAGAAATCATGTGGAGAAGTACATGAATCGGATCACTAAATCATCGTAAATGTATATAACCCTATTTATTTATTTTTTTTAAATTCAAGATCCAAAGTAATTTTAACATATTTCTTTTGGTGTGTACTTAATTCTATGTATACCAGTTGATGGAAAATTACGCAGAGATATGTTGAACTGTATTAACAAAATCACTTGTAATAATTTTTTTACGGAACGTGAAACACGTGAGAGTAACTTCCAACTTACAATTGGACTCTTGGCTTGTGGAAAAAACACATAAAGAAATTGACTACGTATTTTATGAAGGAACTGTTCCTCCATTTGCACGGATTAATTTTCCGAAACCACAGCAACAATGGAAAACTGGAATCAAAATCGGATCCCCTCAGCGAGCGAGGTGGGTGAGTGGTTAACGCTCTGGCCTCGCATTCGGGAGGACGCCGGTTCGAATCTCCGTCCGGACATCGAGATTTGGGTTTTCCCTGGTTTCCCCAAATCACTCCTGGCGAATGCCGGGATGCTTCCTTCTAATTACCATGGCCGCATTCTTTTCCGTTCTTTCCCCCCTGTCCCATCCCGCCTCTAATTACCCCGATGTCGACGAGGCGTAAACCCCTAAGTAAAATATAAAAAAGGATCCTTTCGAATCGAAGCCAGATCTTTACTACTAAGCCCCTACCTGCTGGCTGAAGGGAAGAACTATCCATTACAGAAGTATTGCACTTCATAAAAACATTTCACCGGGAATCATATTGCAATTTCTGTAACCCATAGAAACAGTGTGCACACTTTTCGTTCAACAACAAAATATAATAGTTAGTAGTGTTTCCTGTTTTCTTGCTAATTATTTTCTTGGTAGAGGATGAAGTAAAAGAGGTGTAACAATAGGAATAAAAACAAGTTTAACAATTTCATCATATCATATCGATTTGGCTTCAGATTTATTTTAATAATTTTTCCGCTGCTTATGATACAGTATTTATTGTCCTACAAATGATTCATCTTTCTCAATACCATTACCTGTAAATTAAATAGACTTATGTACTCAGATGTTCAACTATGTGATGTACATATGGCTCATTCACGATATTCGAATCTTAAGGCTGTAGATATGGTCCTATTTGCAGGCTTAATTCTTATGGCCACTGAAATATGTTAATGTTTATAACAAGCATCTACTGAGAATTAAGCATCTTCTGGTTTCTCATCGTCGATTAATTGAAACAAATTCAAATGGTTATTTATATCTAAGATGTGTAATATTGGTGCAACTGTCATAAAACTTCATAATTTTAAGTTTAATCTCAAAATTTCTAAGGGTTTCCTTATGTCCCTAAACGTATTTAAAAAATATTGTCCAAATTTCGCTTTGTTGAATATGATAAAAATACACATGATAATTACAGAGGATCAAGTTAATGCGAACACATTCTTTTTTCCCCGGTGTTTGACGCATCCTTTTTTGTGGAAGAAACTAGATTGAAATGCAAATAACATTGTCAATGGAAATTGTGTATAGTGTATCTGAAAAATGTATGGAAGCACATTTTAGTATCATAGAAAGAATATAAACTTCAGAATTATATAAAATTATTGCTTAGCTCCCAAACCATATCATTATTATTCAGAGATCTTTAATTTAAGGTACAAATATTCTGTGTTTTTTTATTTTGTCAAAAACATTTTATGTATACGTTTACAATTATATACAAAGTACATGTCGCTCGTCAGTTAAATATTTATAATTTAACATTAATGGTCGTATTAATAAATTTCTGGTTTAATTCCATATTTATTCGTTACTAAGCAGAAGCTTTTCCAACAGACACTCTTAGCATCGTATCGAAGGTCATACGCATGACCACATGTTCACATTTTCAGAAGAATATTTGATGAAACAAAAACAATATTCGCAGCAGGAATTGATCTAAGCTCCCATATTCCGCTTTCTCACCGAGGAATAAGATGTCGGTGATATTTGATTTCAAGCATAGACTGGCGCGTGTATGTTAAGATGTTGTTCAGCGACATCGGCTTTATCCAGAGATACGACTTCGTTGGAGAGTGCCAGAATCTCTGTGACTGCAAGCGCAGCCATTCTCCCCGCCGAGTGGTCCCAAGTATGCAGGGATTACTCCCCTCGGCGTCTTTTCTCGCCCAGCGTGTCTGCTTTACATAAAATTTTGCCCTAATTTGGTTGGCCAAATATTTGTGCACCACTTGTGCCCCGGGCTGCAATATCGCCGCAGACACTCAGCGCTGTCACCTGGCTGGCGCGACAGTCTTTACGGCTTCGCGCCGGGTAAGCGGAACGCCAGGGGCTCCTAGCCTAGTTCCAGTTCAGTAAAAGTGTGCAGTAAACCAACACGTATATGATATTCACCGTCACATCTTTAAGTTCAATTTTTTTCCCTTCCGATTCTGCTACGGAGGACCACGCGGTCGCTGGCCATCTGTGGTGAATCATTGGGAAAAGGGGATGGAGGAGAAACTGAGTTTCTACCAATGTCTAACCGGGTGTGTTAGGCTCGACGTGCCTAATCTACTGTAGGAAAGTCTTATGAGGCCATCTGCATGCAAAACCTGTAACTGTACGATAAGTGTATTTTTGTTTGAGAAATGTGTATTTTATGAGGTGACCGAGCGTGGCGGTGAATGGTTAACGTTCTCGCCTTGCATTCGGGAGGACGCTGGTTCGAATCCCTATTCGGCCATCCAGATTCTGGCTTTCCATGGTTTCCCTAAATCATTCCAATAGAATTCCGAGATGGTTCCTTCCAAAGGCCATGCCAGAATTCCTTCAGGTTCCTTGTACAAGTCCTTTCCCGCCTCTAATGACCTCAATGTCATAGTAAAAAATAGCACCGTAGATAACAACAACAACAATGTTCCAGGGTGTAAGGTCTAGTCTAAGGGCATACCCGACTTAACAGTCAACAGAACCTCGCAGAACCCCCTCCCCTCCCCCCCACGATTACCCATCATCCAACGCTGCCCCCACCGCAGAGACGAACTCTTCCGAATCAGCCGCCACTACAGCAGGGACGGTGAGACAAGGCGCCTTTCGCCACCCATTAAGGGCGCCCACGGGGAGCGGCGCGGGCGCAGCGCATACAATTTCGCACCGCACTACCGGAAAATGACATCACTCCTCAGTCCCATGATTGGCTAAAGTCGCCCCAACTATGTTACAAGGGAGGGGGATATTTAAGCGAAAACTTTATGGCTCAGCACATGGAGGAGTTTCAAGGTCGCTAGCAGGGCTACTAAAAGTATGTGAAATAGGAAAATTGAAGATGAATTCTAGTAAGGTACTAAAATATGAATATGGATGTTTCTTCAGCTAGTTTTTAATAATTTTGCCTGATCCCTTAATTGCTTAATAACTTAGTTACTCACTTCGACAATTTTAAGAGGAAACTAATGTTCCCGTTTAATGCCGTGTACCACGGAGGATCGCCTGTAAACACATGTATGTACTGTAAGCTTTGTGTAGACATCATAGCATTGATTTTTGTTAAGTTTTATTTCACAAAGAACTGTCATAGTAAACTTAATATAGCCACAATCAGTTTTTGCCAGAATTTTCTTCGAATTTTCTGACGACTGTTCATATCCGACAACATCTCGGCCACTTTCTGTTTTTCCGAGTATAGATCTTGAGTTACGTCTTGGCCAGATACCTCCCATAATTACCCTCGATAGCAAGAATTACAGATATCGAAAGGCAATTGTCACTATATTAGATCAATGATCTCCACTCTCAGAATAGCGTTGAGAAGTGTAGCATTTTACCATAACTTTTGAAGCGTATCAAACACTGTACTGAATGTCTTTTCTCAAGTTTTCTACAATGAAACCAATTATGTCGCTTAGCACTCAATTCAAGGAGCTACCCACGTGACCGTTCTTATGTTTATTGGTTTTCCCTAGAAATTTTCTTACAAATTCCGTCTGAAAATCCTGCAAGCGTAGCCTACAGTAAGATGAACAAGAAGAACCCACATTTGTGATAAGTTTTGTAATCATGCTCAGTCGACACGCGACATAGCAGAAAAAATAGTGATTTACTGGACAACTGCTTTGTTCTATGTAGCAGTCGGGACATATACTCAGAAAATACACACACCTCACTTTCTAATTCTTTCAATCAGACGGGCAAAAAAAAAAAAAAAGTCTAAATGGATGTGGTGAGGTTCTGAGGAGCCGAGTGACGAGTTTCGATTTGCTGCACGCTCCGACTCGGCCATGGCTTCGCCTTCAGTTTAACATCCTGCTTTGTCTCATATGAACAAATCAATGCCCCCAAGAATTCCTGGTCGCATCGGCATTTGAACCCGGTCTGTTAAATTTTGTAGACAAGTGCCGTGAACATTGGGCAATCAGAAACAAAAAAATTATTTAATAAGGGTGTTGGATTCCAGTTTTGTTTGCTAGAGGTAATATCGGTCTCATGTTAAAAATAATGCGGAAAATGGAATGTCAGTCAAAAATTTCTTGCTTTTTATGGAAAAAAAAGAAAGAAAGAAATTGTCGTTCTGAAAATTTCTCTCAGTACTGCCAACTTCTCTTTTATAATTTCTTATTTCCATTTGGTAACGCTTACTTCATGTATTGCAGAGGAATAAGAAGCTAAGTTGAATTTTTAGTATAAATGACAATTGTGTAATGTTTCACGAATCCTCTTGGTAAATTAATCAATTTCTGTGACGCGGTAAAGGCCACAATAAAGTTCCAAGCTTAGAGAACTTTCAGATTGTCACAAACTGTTGAATATGCGAATATTTAATAAAAGCTGCCATAGTTAAACCGTTAAACGTGCACCATTCATTCTAGCCATCAGCATGCTTTAATCAATATTTTACGATTTCTTTCAGAAGTTTCGTTGTATTCCTTCACAAGTTTCTTTAAATGACTCTTGTGGGAGGAATCTGTCATTAATCTTCCCTTGCTTCATTATTTCTGACATGGGAGATGATACTAATAAATCTGCATGATATATGAGGAACCAACAGCCGTATTTTGTATTGTTGTCTGTTTGGAATAGAATGCTGAAACTTACAGCCAACCCACAGTGTACAAAAGGTTTAATGGATACTGTAAAGAATAAAATATCCAGAACGGACAGCTATAAAGACTGTCTTTTTATCTATCAAGTGAATAATCTGCACAACCTCTAAACTTCTTTATTCCATTAATGAAGCTGTTTCAAGAAAAAAAGCTGTAGTCTAAAATGGATTCGTTGGAGATTAAGTTCATTACCTTGAGAATTAATTCACTGCTGCGCGCCCATTAAAAGCTTAATGAGAACAAATAGCAAACTCCAACACTTAAATTCTTGTCGTTACTGAAGAAGCAAAATGTATGAAAGTGATCTTT
Organism: Vandiemenella viatica; assembly: GCA_031002005.1. NCBI lineage: Eukaryota > Metazoa > Arthropoda > Insecta > Orthoptera > Morabidae > Vandiemenella > Vandiemenella viatica. The sequence goes on along the minus strand of CM061920.1, from coordinate 245,560,575 downwards.
GCTTCGCTGCCTACAGCGAAACGAAAATCATAAATGCCTGAGTAAAAGAAGGTGACCTTAACCGAAATGGACAAAAGACTTGCAATACCTTCTAGGCATTAAATTTCAAAGATTTATTTCAGGTACTTGTATCAAATGAAGATAAGTCGTATGTTAATAACGCTTTTAAACTACTTAACCATCTAACAGGCTCTGGCAAACTGAAATATTATCACGTCACTCTTTGTATCTAATTCAGATTTTATTGGTCAAAAAATATTCTTTTAGTTCAAAGATCTTAATCTTTTCTCCCTGCATATGATTTAGAGCAATTTATCTGTGTTTCCCAAGTTCAAAATAACCTAAAAAAGAATGTAATTTAACTAACAAAAAAGTACAATAAATCAAATACTATTCATATCGAAAGTTGTCTCCCAGAAATGCTTCTACCTTGGGTGACGCGTTTTGGTAGGAAGCGTGTGGTCCCCATTACAGTGAAGAAACACGAAGCGCAATTCATGTGACTACTTCCCCATACTTTAATTTAGTAAAAGTGGTTGTTATGCCAATTCTTATTGCAATTTCATCCATTAGACTCTTGAAGGATCGCGAATCCAATGAAACTGACAATATCACACTACGTAAGAGCTGATTGGACAAAAACATGAAGGAAAACTAGTGAAAATGATGTCTTTCAAATCATATGATACAATAACAATTCTGGTATTTACAAAAAGTCTACCATTCGATAAATTATCCACAGTAAGAAAATTTTATTTGTGCTTGGCCTTTAAACGTTTTGCAGAAACATAAAATAATTAGTTATATTTATTTTCAAGTAGGTTAATTACATTTCAGGAGAGTTATCAAAGAAAAATTGAAAAACGAAATAACATTAATAGTTTAACCGCTTAGCCTACTTTAAAGAAGATTTTACAGAGATGTTTCTTAAGACGAGAAATATTACACCAATCAATAGAATTTTGTATTTAGTTGTAAACGAAAAATTTGTAACAATCACATTAGACCAGCATGCAAGGATACTTCATAATATGTGCGGTTTCCTTCTTTTGGCTGTTACGAGAAAGTCACTGAGGATGTTAAATCGCCACCATACACAAAATGGGAAGATACGGCCAGCATCAGCTCGAATTTTAGCAAAAGTCAAACAAAATGCTTCAGTTAAAAAAATTATTATCATTATTCGTAACATTATCTAGTGTATGAAAGAAATTTCTAAATTATACAATTTTTTAAAGTACTCCTCAGCTATTTCTAGAAAAAAAATCGGCTATAGTTTTCCTATAAACCGGAGGATTGCAAATTTTGAAAAAAAAATCGAAATAGTAGTATCTGCAAAAAAAATGAGAGAGAGAGAGAGAGAGAGAGAGAGAGAGAATTACATTTATTTAGGTTGTTGACCTAAACTAGTGCGAAGAGTGGAATAAAAAGAAAAATCCAAACATTCTCAGGGTCTGTGGATAGCCAGCTTTTATTTCACAGCCACGAATGTTATGAAAAATAATTCCTTGAGTCACACTCTTAATGCCAAACAACGTTTTTCTTTTTCTTAACTTGTTAGCCCTGGCGAACCAGGAGACTCCAGCACCTGTGCAGAGGCGTCCTGTCTGGAAGGACACGTGCATTACCCGTGATAGAACTGGATTTATCAGATCTGCAGCATAAACACAAACACACTATCGGAGGAATGTTGTGTTGCAATCTGTCTGCGGAGCACGTAACTATGTTCTGTGTGTGATAAGTGTATTTTTGTTTGTGTAATGTGTAGCTTATGAGGCACAGACCAGAAACCGTGCTACGTGCTACAATTCGCCTTGATCCCTGCGGGAAACCGCCTAAAAGCAGCAATAAAGACGGCGTGCAGGCGTGGTGCATTAACCGATACTGGCTCCTTCATGATTATCCCATTCACTGTGCTGGGACCGTAACCATGCAGCCACACTGGTGGTAGACCCCCACAATGATTTCGACCTCGTTTAGGTTATAATCACGTTAAGGCTAGTGCCCGTTAGTGTACCTGCATGTGTTGAAGTGCCACTAGAATGGATTGGGTAGGTACAAAGGGGTCAGGTTTTAATGCCGACCACGAGTATTGGCCGTCCTCATTGCAGTGTTTAGGTAGTTTCCCGTAATCATCAAGACGAATGCTGAGACGGTCCTCGATCTTCGCCTTTTAAACCACACATTACATAAACAAAAACGCACTTATCACGTAGAGCACATGTTACTCCCGAGCGTGTTGGTGTTACAGTTCGCGTTCTGGCCTCGCATTCGGGAGGACGGCGGTTCGAATCCCCCTCCGGGCATCCAGATTTGGATTTTCCATGGTTTCCCAAATCACTCAAGGCAAATGCCGGAATGCTTCCTTCAAAAGGCCATGACCGAATTCCTTCCAATTCCTTGCCGCCCATCGTTTCCCGTCTCTAAAGACCTCGCTGTTAAGCAGTTAAAATAATAATAATAATAATAATAATAACGTTACTTGTTTCACACTCAGACAACAAGAAAACAGCTTTCCCCTCCGCCCTCCTTACTTTTTGATATTCAGCGTAGCCTCTGGAAGAGGATGTGCTGAATGGCAGAGGAAACTGAACGTCCGGGCATCCAGATTTGCGTTTTCCATGTTTTCCCCAAATCACTCCAGGCGAATGCCGGGATGTTTCCTTCAAAAAAGGTCCTGTACGAATTCCTTCCCGTTCCTTGTCCCCAGTCCCATCCCGCCTCTAATGACCTTAGCAGCCGACGAGGCGTAAAGCCATAAGTAAAAAAAAAGAAAAAAAAAGAAAAAAGGAAGCTCAAAGGTTCTTAAAGATGATGATGAATTGTGTTAAGGCTAGTAGGAACTAAAGTGGATCGCATTTAAAATTTTTAAGTAAAGAGGTTGATAAGTTACGAGGCTGTCGCAGCCAGGCCAACAAACGTATAAATGAGTGAATTGTTCCGACTTCCATTGAGAGAGTATGGAACGATGTCTGTTCACATTTTACGAAGCCTGAAATCGGGACAAATTCAGTCAAAGTAAAACACATCCCACATTTACATATTCGGTAGTTATACTGCTAGAAAACGACACGGATCTCATTGCTGATGCAGGTATGAAGTTCCCGTCACCCACGCTGACACCTGTAATAACGAACTTGGGCTGTTCTCGCTTGGCTGCCGGCGCAGATTGAGTAGTACATCAAGGTTACGTATTAATTCCGGAAACTACGTTTTGCGCGTAAGTATAATACGGCCATTTACATCCATTCTCCACACACCACTAACGAATATAATCTACGCGCTCGAACTCAAATCTTCCGCGGCTGATGAGACCTCTTATTTCTGAGGTTAATCTCTGGGCTATAATCGTGTGTAAATTACTTCACGACCATCAAGCTGTCTCCCCGCGGCATTAATTATGTACTCTGGAGGCAGTGAGAGGCAAAACTAATTGTTTTAGTGCTGCGTTGTGTCGATCGCGAGCCCACTGGTTGCGTTTAAATCGACCGTAATTCTGCGCTGGAAATGCTAAAAGCAGATCACATAAAATATTAGCATTCTTCAGTAGCTTGTATAATGCGTATAACACGACAAAGAACGGGATTTCTGATTTACTAATTTTGGACCCAGTAAGGTTTCTGAGACTATTTTCGCCTTCCGTGGAGAATAATGTATCGTAAATGGATTACTGATGAGCAAGCGTTTGATTTCTAATGACCGCAGTAGTTTACCAGCTTCTACTAAATGGGTAACATGGTGCCAATGTATATCGAAAGATATGAAATGATAGGATTAAAAAAAATAAAAATAAAAGAAGAAGAAGAAGAAAAAGAAAGGTACACTAACAATTGAAACAATGAACAGACTTGAAACAACAAACGTACAACCGAATGTCAGCAACACCTAATCTTCACAACGAACCACGCTCTGGCGATTCGTCATGGCAAACAGGAACAAAAGCCTTGTTTACAGTGCTCCCATTCTGTTCCCCCTAACTAACTTACCAGTCTTCCCCGTATTTACGTCCGATAGTTTAAACTATTCAGCTGCCTTACAATTAATTTTTCAAAATTCCTCAAAAGTGACTTACGGAGTCTTAATGACGTTTTAAGAATGCGGATGATAGTTGCTGAATTCTATTAACTCATTAATTTTTATTTACACCGATTTCAGTTCGCCTCAAAAGTTTGTAAGACGTAATTTGTTTCATGTTGTGTCTGAAACACATTTCACTAAAAGGAGAACGCAACAGTTTCATTACGATGGTTGTATCGTGATTAGAGCTGTCCTAATTAAATTATAATTAATCCATAGAGCAATAATATCAAATACAAAAGCAGGTGAGACATGGCTTCTTTTCACCATCAAGTGCGTCAGATCTCCTAACGACCAACGACGCCAGAATCTTCATGTTTTTATACAGATTCCTGAAGGACTGCGAGATGAACATGTAAATCTAAAGGTGACTATGGAGACTATTGTTTGTATCCCCTTTGCATCTCCTTGTTTGACAACGTGCAATTAAAGACGTTTTGTGATAATGATCATATACGAGGGTGAGTCAAAGGAAAACCTTACATTTGTAATAAAAAATCGAAATTTCGCGCCGTTATCCTGTAAGTTGGTAAGCGTGCTACAAGCAGCTTGCAGAATGGCCTGTAGGTGGCAGCATAGTGCAGATGTACAAATACCGTCGCAGTATCAGTATAAAGATGGCTGGCCCACTTGAGACTTGCACCAGAGAAGAACAGCGTTCTGTTATTCGGTTTTTGAGTAGTGAAGGTGTGAAACCTACTGAAATTCATCGAAGAATGATGGTTCAGTACGGTGACGCATGTCTGTCACAGCAGCAAGTCTACGAATGGAGTAGGAAGTTCGCAAATGGTGTGACTTCAGTGGAAGATGCTCCTCGTCCAGGTCAGGCACAACGAGTTGTGACTCCACAGAACATTGCAGCCATAGTGATTGAAAACCGCTGAACACTGAATGACATTGCAGCATGTTTAAAGATTAGACATGGTTCAGCACACCTCATTGTGCATGATGTGCTCCAGTTTCACAATGTGTCTGCAAGATAGGTGCCACGGCAGCTGACTCCTGAAATGAGAGAACGACGTGTTGATGATTGTGAAGAACTTCTTCGGCTCTTTGAACGAGAAGGTGATGGCTTCCTTGCAAGAATCGTTACTTGGGACGAAACCTGGGTTCACTTCCACCAACCGCAAACGAAGAGAGCGAACAAGGAATGGCGCCATTCCTCATCACCAAAACCAAAGAAGTTTCGAACAGAACCATCAGCAGGGAAGGTTATGCTGACTCTCTTTTGGACGTCATTTTGGAGCATTACATGCCTAGAGGGACCATTGTCACCAGTGCATCATACACAGATCTCCTAAAAAATCATCTTCGGCCTGCAATCAAATCAAAGCAACGTGGATTGCTGTCATCAGGTGTCCTTTTGCAACATGACAATGCAAGGCCCCACACTGCCCGTACAACAGTTGCAACAATCACAGACCTGCATTTTGACTGTCTTCCTCATCCACTATACTCACCAGACCTTGCACCAAGTGATTTACATATGTTTGGATTACCCAAAGAAGCAATGGGAGGAAAGAAGTTCCGTTCTGATGAAGAGGTACGCAACGCGGTGCATGAGTGGTTGCGCGGACTACCAAAAGAATTTTTTCTAAAGGAATTTATGCACTTTGTAAGCGCTGGAGGACTTGCATTGAGCGTGGGGGAGATTATGTTGAAAAGTGATACAGCTTTGTACCACTTCTGCACAATAAATAATATTTAAAAAGTATTTAAGGTTTTCATTTCGCTCACCCTCGTATATATGATACAACATTCGTCGATTATGTAATGGCTGTGTAGGTGATGTTATGATGTATTGTGATCTGCGTTATGGTTGTATGGCGTTTTGATCCACTGCCAATATAAATAAATAAAAAAACATCAACATTTAGATTGCATTGACTATGTAGTCACTACCACAAACGATAAACTTTACAATAAATTGTTTATGTAAAGGGAAATTTAACATTCACCTTTGATCAATACGACTTATAGCAGTTGTAGGAAATTAGTAGGCTACTAAAATTTTTAAACCTCTCACCAGTGAAGTATAAAGTGATTAAGACAACCTAACCTTCCGCAGTTTGAGATAGTAATAGAGAATTTAAAGCATTTTATGAAAAATGTTTTATTAGATTAAAATATGTTACAGCCCAACAGTACAAATTTACAATAAATCAAATACTTTATCTGCTTCCCACTACTGGTTCAGTTGGTATTCATGGCTAAGGTAACTGCATAACAGTTTAAATACCGATGATTCATAATTAATAGTAAATATGAAGTTACGCTACTGTAAAAACACGTTTAGACGTGTTTACCCTGTCTCATGAGATAGTAAGTTTTTATTATGGCGGTGGCTTCAAATGAATGTAAATGGAGGCAAGCGTGAAACATTACGGCAACAGAGACATTACCGGCCTGCTCGCTAGCCGGCGCGGCGTTCGGACGAGTCAACAGCAATTTGGATGAAATAACCGCGTCCAACAGTTTAAGCGTATCGAAATTTAACGCTTTCTTCTCCGGCCCTCTGGTAGTAAAATATATCGGTGGAGAGGCCGTATGGAAACTTGTTCCAACTGGAAAAGGGAGAACAACGACCGCAACTCACAGCCACGAAACACACTGCGTCAACAGTTTTCGATTTTGTTGTATATATGTATGTATGTATGTATGTTGTATATATGTATATAGGACCATATTAAGCTTAGATATTATCCAACTACAAACCACCAGCCTCGATATTCATAGTATATAATTCGCAGGGGTCACGTAGTTTTTGTTTCCTATGAACTCAAAGATATTTTATTAATGTTAGAAATGGTTTCCTATCTCATTAGTGAACTATAAACGCAGAAACATAACAGTTCGCAGATAGGTGGAGTTATACAAAATTAACTCTACCAAAAGAAAATACAATACCATATAGAAATACTGCAATTACCTTAGGCTTACAAAGTAAGAAATCAAGGAATGGCACAGACATTTAAAGCTGCTAGAAACATCAGCAAGAAAATCGATATACGTTATCAGAGTCTCAACCCAGAAGATGTTAATAAATTTAAAATTTGGTATTTACGGCTACACATGAATGTAAAATCTTTGGAAAAAGTGCTAAGTAAAATTTAATAAGTATTATGTTTGCTGGTGATAACAGTTTACAAGAATATATTACTATATAATTTCGTGTACGTTTTTGTTATTTAAGCAGAATTCTTCAAGAAAAGCCTGACATCTATAAGAATAATGGCTTTGCAAAGAAAACCGAACGTGGATGGTGAGCGGTAACGCTCTGGCCTTGGATTCGGGAGGACGCGGGCTCGAAACCTACTCTGGCCATCCAGATTTTGGATTTCCATGGTTTCCCAAATCACTCCAGGCGAATGGCGGGATGGTTCCTTTAAAGTGTCATGGCCGGATTCCTTCTCGTTCCTTGCCACCAGTTTTTTACCGCCTCTAATGACGTCGACGAGGTGTAAAGTCATAAAGAAAATGCCTAGAAAATTCATCAAAATTTAGTAACTAAGAGGCCCCAAATTGGAAAATCGGATAAGCAGTTTGTGACAGTTAACTGATTACTTCTCAGTTTAAAGTGTTTTTACGGAAAGAAAAACGGAACAATGATACACACACAGACAACCACCATCAGAACATACTAAAGACAAAACTGCTTCTCTAACTCTAAAAACTGGTGTCATCTTATATACACAAATTACGAAATCGCCATCACTGCAACAGTATTCCACACCGCGACATTGTGAAATAGACTCGACCACGAAATATTTTGTAAGATAAACAACTGTAACAGTGAGAGTGCAGTTAGTTTCTCACAACAAAATGCAAAGAATTTAACAATTATATATATATATATACATATATTTAACTGCTTAACGTCTCTTAGCAGCGAGGTCTTTAGAGACGGGAATAGGATGGGGGGCAAGGAATGAGACGGAATTCGGCCATGGTCTTTTGAAGGAAGCATCGGGGCATTTTCCTGGAGTGATTTGGGAAACCATGGAAAACCCAAATCTGGATACCCGGACGGGGATTCGAACCGCCGTCCTCCCGAATGCGAGACCAGAACGCTAACCGGTACACCACTAAGCTCGGTCACAATTTTATATATATATATATATTTCATTTGTGATCGGTATAGCTACCTTTTTTTTCTCGTATTTTTTCATTATTATTCCTATCTGTTACCCGCGACTTCGTATACATGGAGTTAAAATATTATTGTTAGAATTGGATATATACAGCTTCATTTTAGGTACTGTTCTGCACATGACATTTACGAACAGATCAAACACAATCTGCGAGACAAACAATGCCTGAGCGCAGATATATAATTACAGATACTTACTTATACACTCTATCCGTCTATCACCGTTCGTTCAGTTTAAAAAATTTCTTGACAAAATTAGTTATTTATCCAGAAAAAAATTATCCTATGTCGTTCCTAATGATACATAATATTTCGTTGCCAAGCTTCATCAAGTTAGGTTTAGTCGTTAATTGTGAAAACGTAACCAACAGGAATAGAGTTACTTTCGCATTTATAATATTAGTGCAGATGAGTGTAATAAGGTAACGGATTTCGGATAGCTCTGTCTCCCCTTCCCCTTATTGTCGCCTGCTGAGACAGATACGATAAAAACAGTGGTGATCGCCCAGTCGCACTGGGGAAAGGCGACCGATACCGCACTCATATTTCACGCTCCACCGCACGTGTCCCTGCCAGATAACGAGCACTATGTTTTTCCCGCGTGTTTCGCTTCCCCTGTGTCCGGTCGGGTAGGCAGTTTCGATAATGGTATCAGTGCGCAGTGTGAAGGGCGGATCATTTGAGCGCGTCTGGGTGGAGGGGAACGTGTTTGCTGTTTGTAGGGCCGTTAACTTGAAGCGTAAACCAGGGCCCTTTTTTCTGTTACCCGTGAAGCGCTAACGATTTCGTCCTCCAAACAGACCCATGCATAGTCATATTCGACCAACCTTCACCTCTGGTCGTTCATGTGGTATCAGCAGCTCTCTGACTAATATTACAGCCTTCATCCACATGCTGCTGTTTTCAATTTTGGTGGGGACCTAACCACACTTGGAAGCAAGTGCATTGGTATTTGTAATGTTTTCGAATTTCAGATGTGGAAGGGAGGAAATGATTCTAAATGAAGGTAATTGAATATAACGCTTAGAAGCTAACTAATCGAATAGTTAGCTCAGTGGAAAATATGAATAACTTTTGCTCCTTTATTTGCGTTATATTATCCGTAGGTAAAAGTGCAGTAACCATGCCGAAACCCTACAGTATTAGTATATTTGTCAAATCTCAACTCATATTCCATTTTTTTTTTTTTTTTGCATTTTCTCAGAAGTTAACGGCCATGATAACCTAAGTATTGAGATACCAGTTTACAGGACATAATTTGAAGCAAAATTGATATTTTTGGAATTTTTGTGTATAAATTATTTTGATATTTCTCTAATTTATATTAAATTTTGCCCTAAGATGCCTCTATGACAAAAAAAAAGTGTTAACAAAGTTGAATAATTTTGTCTAATCTAATGATGATTATTTTGTGCCTGTAAGGTGTCATTTGATAACATGCTGCAGACACGATTAGTCAGATAATAATACTAATTAGATTTTCATAACCTGTTTGTTTCAATAGTAGCAAGTTTCAGATTTCTAAAATTGATTTCGGTTATATGTGAAATGAACAAAATTCTGTCAGTCAGTCTGTACAAGGAAGAGGGCAAACAGAAAACCTTGCATGAAGGATATGGGCTTGGAAACCTCCAGGAAATACAAGACATAAGTTAGATGATATCACGATCAAACAGAGATTCAGAAATCTAAATTCTAAACCGTGAAGTATCTCGGGAGATGATATAGAATCTGAGCACTTGTATGAAGAGTAGGTGGAAATTGAAGAGAATGAAGTAGCAACATTGGCATAACGGACCAGAAGTGACAAATTCAAACAACCTAAGTAGAAAGAAAAACCTGTAGCGATTGTAGACGTTGATGTAAGAAGTAGCACTTAAGGAGTACAACAGATGAAGATGGAACGCATTGAACAGAGAAACAACCAAAACTGGTAAAGAAACATTTTACATCAAGAGAGAAGCACATATACAGAAAGACAGACGTGATAGTTCAAGAGATAGTATGCAAAGATTATTTTTGGGTTTAGGAATAGATAGAGTACCTACAACAGAAGCTATTCTGGTTTTAGGAATAATTACGATAGATCAAGAAAAACAATAATACTTTGATAGAGCTTATTGATTTAGAAATAGCTTTTGATAATGTCAGATGAGACATTTTAAAAAGTTTTGTCCCAAAAAATATAGATAGCATTATTTCAAACCTAATAAGAACCATGGGACTATAATAAAAGTAGAGAATTGCAAGAGACATACATAAATGAAAGTTTTAAGCAATGTTGATCCTACCCCCATTAATATCCACCTTGTATGTAGAGGATGAAATAAAGGAAATAAAAGTAAAATTTGAATGTGGCGTAAGTGTTCAAGCAGATAAATTCAGTATGCTGCGATTTGCAGTATATTAATTACAAAAATAGCATCAGATGTAATAGGAGAAGTAAGAGAATTCGGTTACTTAGGAAGTAAAATAAAAACTGATGGCCAAAGGAGGACTAATGTCAAAAAACGAAAGCAGTAGCAAATAGAGCTTTCTTCTAAAAGATAAATCTTTTATTTATAATCATTGTCTTGATTCAGAAAGAACTTTTCAAATTTCAATTGTGGGTAAAAAGTGCAGCACTTTACGGTAGCGAATCATGGACGTTAGGAATATCAGATAGAAGTAAAATTGAAATATTTCAAATGCAATTCTCTAATGGAATGCTGGAAGTTAAGTGGATAAAGTACTAAATGAACGAAATTTTGAGGAAGAATCTGGCAGAACAAAGTGACAGGTTCGAGGGTAACATCGGTTCGAATTCACGTCCGGGCATCCAGATTTAGGTTTTCCATGGTTTCCCCAAATCACTCCAAGCAAATGCCGGGATGTTTCGTTCAAAAGGCCATGGCCAAATTCCTCCCCGTTGCTTGCCCCCAGTCTTTTCCTGCCCCTAGAGACCTTGAGGTTGACGAGGCGTAAAGCCATAGAAAGGGTAATATTTTAAGACATGTGGAATTTGTTAGTGGATGGACCAGTTGACGGGAAAAAACTGTAGAGGAACAATATATATGAAGCAGGTAAATGAGAATGGACGTAGGTTATAAGGGATACGTTGACATCAAGAAGTTAGCGCAACATAAGAAAAAGATGGAGGTTCGCCTGAACCCAGCCGAGATATTGATGCCAAAAATTAACAAAACGCTGACAGTCTTATAACTGATATCACACATGAAATATTACTAACACATCCCTACACTGTTTGATTTACTTGTTATTTTTTTTAAGTAAGGCAGCAGTTTCAGTGAGTGACTGACTCCACGTGTTGTTACATCGTCTAGCAATGAAACGTTTATTAGAAGTGAAATGATACACTCGACAGAACCCGTGTGTCCCATAAAGGACTTTATAACAAAAAAGTGGTGTCTAAGGGATTGGGAATACTATATTAGTCTTTTCCAACCAAACGTCAACCTCTCCTTCACGTGGTGCACCCTGTTGGCACGGATGAGTCTCTGGTGACTGAAAGATTCCCGGTATAAGGAGTCACCCACTCCTTGTGGAGGACGGAAGACCGGGAAGAGGTCCAGAGCACCCTCTTGCCCTTGGGTTTTGAAATGGCCCCTGAAGGCCGATAAATGAGAAATGATTAACGGCATAGGGATGCAGAAGTCAAGGAGAAACAACTGCATTAAAGGCCCAAAGGGTATCCCGAAGACATGTAATCCTCGCACATTACATATATCATGATGGCTTCTTCCTGAGTAAAATATTCTGGAGGCGAAACAGTCCACCAATCGGAACTCAGGGTGGAGACTACTCAGGGAGAAGTCATCAGAATAGATAGAAACATTCTACGAGTCGGAGCGTGGAATGTTAGAAGTCTGAATAGGGCAGGTAGGTTAGAAAACTTAAGAAGGGAGATGGAATGACTTAAGTTAAATGTCGTCGGGATTAATGAGATTAAGTGGAAGGAAGCACAGGATTCTGGTGTGGGAAACACAGAATAATTAACACAAAAGCTGTCAGTGGAGTTACTGGTGTAGGTTTGGTAATGAAGAAAGGAGTAGGGAAACGAGTTATTATGAACAGTTTAGTGACAGGTTTATTTTGATCAGATTAGAAACTAAGCCCGCCCCAACCACATTAGTACAAGTGTATGTGCCAACGTCACAGGAGGATAACAAAGAAATCGAGAGAATTTACACCGAAATTGAAGAACTAATCCAATATGTGAACGGGGAGGAAAATCGAATAACCATGGATGACGGGAATGCAATAGTGGGAGAAGGAAAAGAGGGGAATACTGTAGGATCTTTTAGTTTAGGAGAAAGACAGCAGTTTGTTAAAATTTTGTTAAAGATATAAGCTAGTTGTGGCAATAACACTGTTTAAGAACCATGCAAGAAGAATATACGCCTAGAATCAGCCAGGGGAAACAGGCAGATATCAGCTAGATTTTACTATGGTTAAACAGAGATTCAGGAATCAAGTTCTAGACTGTAAATCGTACTCAGGAACAGACATAGACTCTGACCATAATTTGATAGTAATGAAGTGCAGGCTGTAATTGAAGCAAATAAGGAAGCAATGTAAGCAGAAAAGACTGGAAGTGAATACACTGAAACAATCTACCACGAAAGAAAAATTTGCAGAAATGATAGACTTAGGTCTAAGAAGTAATTCTGAAAGGAGGTCAACCGAGTACGAATTGACTGCATTAAAGACCAAATTATGAAAGCTGGTAAAAAACACTAGGCTATAGGGAACAAGCCACACGAAAACCTTGGATTACAGAAGAAATTTTGTAACTGATATTTTAAAGGAGAAGGCTCAGGATGAAGCAGGAAGAGAGCAATAGACGCTATTTAGGAATCAAATAAACAGGAAATTCAAAAAAGGAAAAGAAAATGGCCACAAGAAAAGTGTGAAGAAGTAGAAAAAGAAATGGTCATAGGTAAAGTAGATATTGCATACAGGAAGATCAAATAGAATTTTGGAGAAATAGAGAAAAGAGGTGGAAACATTAAAGCTGCTGATGGAAACCTCTTTTAAGCACAGAAGATAGAGCTAACCGATGGAAGGAATACATTGATAAACTTTATGATGGGGACGTCTTGAACAATAGCGTAATGGAAGGCGATGTCGACATTGATGACTTAGGAGATCCTATTTTGAGGACAGGATTTAATAGAGCTTGACTTGAAAGCAAATAAGGCAGTTGGAATTGATGAGATCCCCGCAGAACTTCTTAAATCCCTAGGAAAATATGGAATTGAAAGGTCATTCACGCTTATATCCCAAAGTTATGAAACAATAGAAATTCCAAATGATATAATAAAAGTATCATCTTCACCCTTCCTAAGAAAGCACAAGCCGACGAATGTGAGAATTATCGCACCATTATTCTAACATCACATGCTTCAAAATTACTGACCAGGATAATATACAGAAGAATGGAAAGGGTAGTAGAAGAGATAGTTGGTGAAGATCAATTATGGTTAGGGAAAAATCATGATACGAGGGAAGCAATCCTTGCTTTAAGATTAACAGATGCCGGCCCTGGCAGTGTAGGGGCTAGCACGCTGGCCTCGCATTGCAAGGGCCACCGGTTCGAGTCCGGCCGCGGGCATGGGTGGTTTTAAATATGTGTTGTGTTCGTCTTGTGCTTTCGTCACTGTAGTGTCCACAATATCATAATTAAAGCCTGATACAACAGTTGGAACAAAATAATAAAAATTGGTGCTGGCTAGATGGTCGCAAAGACCGAAGGCCATATTTTTTTTTTTTTTTTTTTTTTTTTTTTTTAAAAAAAAAGATTAACAGTTCAATGGCGGATCAAGAAAAACAAAGATACTTTGTGTGGCATTGTTGATTTAGACAAAGCTTTCAATAATGTTAGGTGGGACAAGATGTTCAAAATTTTAAAGATGTCGGGTCTAAAATATCGAGATAGAAGAATATAAACTATTTAAGAATGAAATGGCTATATAAAAGCAGAGAACCATGAGAGACATGCATCAGTTAAAAAGGGTGTGAGACAAGGTTGTAGTCTATCCCCGTTAATATTGAACTTGTATGTAGAAGAAGCAAAAAAGGAAATAAAAGAAATTTTTTAATTTCGTATAAGGGTTCAGGGAGAAACAAAATCAGTATGCTACGATTTGCTGATGATATTATCTTGTCAGCAGAATAGGCTGAGAATATTGAGTAGTTAGTGAATCGCATGAACAAAATAATGAAGGAAGATTTTTCACTGAATATAAATCAAAGCAAGACATAATAGATGAAATGTAGCAGAATGATACCAATCACAGTGAATTAAATATAAAAATAGGATCGGATGCAATAAGAGAAGTACACGAATTCTGCTACGTGGGAAGCAAAATTACAACCGAAGGCCGAAGCAAGAATGAAGTTTAAAGCAGAATAGCTGCAACATAAAGAATCTTCATGAAAAAGAGAAATCTTTCAAACATTGATCTAGGAATTAGAAAAAAAAAAAACTTTTTAAAACTCTATGTGAGGAGCACAGCACTTTATGATAGAGATGCATGGACTTTAGGAATAGCAGAAAGAAAGAAAATCGAAACATATAAAGTGTGGCGTTACAGAAGAATGATGAAAATTAAGTGGACAGACAAAGTAAGAAATGAACGAGTTTTGGAAATGATGGGCGAGGAAAGAAGTTTGTGGAAGAAGTTTGCAGGAAAAAGAGACAGGCTGGTAGGTCATATTTTGAGACAACCTGGCTTGGTTAATTTGCTGGTGGAGGGAACAGTCGAAGGTAAGAACTGCAGAGGAATACAGAAATTATAATGTATGAAGCAGATAATTGAGGACGTGGGATGTAAGGGATATGTAGACATGAAGAGGTTAGAACAAGATAGGAAGGGATGGAGTATCGCATCAAACCAATGGAAAGACTGAAGACAGCAGAAAAAAAAAGTTAAAGCGTCTCAGTATATCCTTCTCTGGGTCAGATATGTTACGTATTACCAAACCCCAAGTTTTACTGTTGGGGTGTGTCAAGCACTATCCTTGGCATGAGGGCGCTCCTGTAGGAAAGTCAACTAATATCTCTAAATTCGCCTGCTGCCTGGGAGGTATTTAGCTTTACAAAGATATGTCACATCAAGGATACCACTGCGCCAGTATTCTAAGATCGACACTCTCCATACACCAAGTCAAAACGCTGCCTAGTGTGCAGTCTGCTCTCTCACAACATTAATATTATACGTCATAAGAATTACAGGTCTTAACTATTGATCTCAGCGAGTTATTGCTCGACGAATGTAATGTCCAAGTGTTAAAAGACGACGTTGATTTATAAATCAGTAGTGAACGGAAGGGCTGAACGAAGTTAGGTAGGCCTAATTAAAAATTTGATACACTCCCAGAACACATGCTCCCCATAGAATTGACAGTTATGTTCGTGTTATGTCATAATGCACTCACTGTTTAGGTAATCTTTAGACATTTTTTGTTTTGGTATAATGGCTAATCCCGTCTCTAAAGACCTCGCTGTTAAGAGACGTTAAGCAGTTAAAAAAATAATAATGGCTAATCATTAAATATAAAACGATAGAACAGAATTTTCTGAAACCGATGTAATCTTGCATGGCGTATGTCTTGCTTCTCTTTTAGCCGCGATCATAACACCATTTGAAAACCACTTTAAACTTATTATAAATTGCTCTATGCACCTCTCAGGACGAGTAAGGAGCGAAGGATCAACTTTTCAGTGTTAAAGTCAGTCAGAGAGCCATCAACGGCTCCTTTGAGCAGCGTATGGTGGAGTTTATTGTCTTTCGACATATACTCCAAGATCATTACGATGGCGTATAGCATTTCTGTAGGTGTGTCTTCTCATTATGGCTTCTTATCGATGTCTTAAATTGGTTGTCGTACCGTCTTCACGGCATCTTGAATGTAACTAAGGCAGTTTCGCGCTTGGAGGCATGCCTCCTTGCGATGATAGGTGATTTACAAGTTGCACGAGATTGATAAGGACATCCAGTCTGTCCTCTCGATGGTCTGCGACGTGACTATCCCAGTTGAGCCTGCAATTTCCTCCGGAGGTCGTCTGGCTATCTTGGTTGTTCACCGGTGTCTTCCTGCTTCTTCTAGGTTGGCTGGTGTTGACTGTCGAGTAGTGGTGGTGATGTGACTCCAGAGCCCCGCTCTCCTGCCGACTTGTAGCAGGCTGGGTATGAAGCACATTGGTCCGCTGCATTCTGTTCTTGCTTGCTTGCTGCTCCGAAGCACTGCGACGTTGATGTTTCGCTGAAGTCCCGCTCTCTTGTCAACTTGTTGCTCGCTGCACGTGAGGCAATAAAGCGAAGGCAGATACCCTGAATAGGCTGCTCACTGGTTTCAGCCGTGAGATTAGGCCAGAAACATTTTTCGTTCCCTTTATTATGAGTTATTATTAACTTTATTCTATTTTCTAATGATTAAATCTTCACGGACAATAGTAAAACCATATTTTCTATTGATTATCTTTATATATAAAGATGAATGTTTGTTTGTTTGTTCTTCATACAAATCCACAGTTTCCATCCGATCTCGATGAAACTTTGCACACTTATCCTTTGAAACAATGATAAAAATACTGTCTACATTTGGTTGAAAAATAATCTGTATCACTAACACATGTTGTGTCATAATACGGCGATAGACAGACACGTTGGATGTGGACGTCTCCGTACCGTGTTTCCGTGTAGTGGACTGGCAGCTCAGTGGTTAAAGCGCTTGCTTATGCACGTCGTGGTCTTCGGTTCAAATATCCATGAAAGCTAAGATTTAACAAAATTGTTTTTCATCGTAAGAGTCAGGCCTGGGCCGTAGGTTATTTGGATTGAACGTTAAACTGTAGATATTAGAAAGTTAGGGGTGCAATGCGAGGAAAATCGTAGGTAGTCTTGCAATGTTGTAGGTGTACACTTACTTTCGTTATAATGATCCCTCATGTGTTGTTCGCAGTCAGTGTGTGAGTGTGAACCACAGTAATATTATTATAAATACGGAAGTAAGTCTCTGTCTTTTTGTTACGTTTTGACGACTAAATGGCTATATCGTTGTGATGGAATTTTATAAGGAAATCTGTATGAAGGGCACAGGATATTTTTTCCAGTATGATTAACAGTTGTAATCACGAAATTTTGAGACCTTATTGAATGGTGACAGAAATATGTTGGAAATCTATTTTCTTCAAGAGACAGGTTCGACGGTAGAATGATATAGTGATAGCTTTCCTGTCAAATTATTCCGACTCGATATTGTTTGGGACCAATCCTTAGTTACCAACAATTTTCTATATTTAATTCTGGCATAAAAATTCTTAATCCACGCGTACGAAGTCGCGCGTAAGAGCTAGTTACCAATATTCTCACTGAATTTCATTCCTTGTAATTGCTATTTAATAGTAATTCAAATTATTTTTGGGATCAAAGAACCGGGATCGGTATTTGCTTATATCTAGCAGTAGATAAGAAAAAAAGTGTTTTATATATGTATATCTTTTCTTAATAAGCCTGCGAGAAAGATAAAAGTTCACTTCACTAAAATTGATGTATTTTTTTTTAATTTCAATTTTTAATATATATTTAAATAAATAATGTTAACAGCTATTCAGGCCGTGGACGGGATGTGCTGATAAAACAAGAATTCTGCCTGCGTTTCGTGCGGAACTTTATAAAATAGTTGTTTAAAAAATAAATAAAAACCGCCTTCAAAAAAAGAACACTAAAATTTAAAATAACTTTATACCTTTCCCAGAAGAAAGTAAATCTAAATTAATAATATTTTACATTATTGTTATTGAAATTTTTATATTAATTAGTTATTTTTGGAGTCGGTGCCAGCTACCATATCGCGAAGATCGAATTACTGAATTCGAGGCGAAACATGGAGTACGAACAAAAATTCCAAATATTTTTCAGCATGTAGTGAGGCAGATATTGACATTGCGGGAGACAGTTTATGGAAACAAATTAGTCACGGTATTTTAATCTGTGACTTGGCCTCGTTGGTCGTCCAGGCATGTCTCTGTCGCTACCAGTGGCGGCTCTAGACGTAGTGCCACTGTGACATGTCACTATCTCTAATCATGAATAAATAAATTAAAAAATAAATGCAGTGAAAGAAAAATAAATATTTATAAATGCGGCATTCTCTACTCTACAGCTAGGGAAAGTAATGAACTCCATCTGTTGGCCACATCAGTGAACTGTTTCACTGTCGTGGAGACAAATCTTGGTTGGTACAGATCGCGCATGCGCTCTAGCGTTTTCGTGGAAATATTCAAGGTCGGGGGTTCGCTCTGTTAATGGGAAATGGAGACAACTTCGTTCTGTCACACGCTGCAGCTCGATAAAGTTAGTAATACTGCCGGCAGAGTGCAGCAGCTGCTATTTTTGTGGCATTCAACTAAATATCCATTGGAACATTGCTTCAGCCTGTGTGCTGATTACTGGTGGTCCGTGAACATAGTTCAGAAGTTCCACAGGCAGGATATCATAAATTCTGGTACCATATTCGTACTGTATAATGCTGTATGCCTAACATTTAAAAGCCTTGAATATTTAATGACCCGGCAAAAATGTGGCATTTCCAGGATGAGATAGGACAGCATTGTTTCCACAACAGTCTATTCACTTCCATGTGGCGTCTAGAGATAAGTAAATGACAGTTTACTAAGGGTTTTAAATGGGTATGAGGAACCGCGGTAGGTGATAAGATTGGTAGCGCGAGTGGTGAAGTAAATAAAAATAAAAGGCATACGGTCTAGCGTCTTTTATTTTGGTTTATGTATGTAGGCCGGTGGTATAGTGTAGCGCCCATCCTGTAGAAACATTATTATTTAACTGGTTTCGTCTGACTAATATGTAATAAACTTTTAATAGTTCACATCCAGTTTTATATCTGCGCTTTCTTAAGATTCAAAACGTGGTTTTAGATTTATTATGTTATAATGGTACATTTTAATTTCAACAAAATAAAATTAGGCTCAGGGTGGAAGACATTAAAAAAGACAGAGGAAAAATTGCGGAGGTGACTGGCGACGGAGGAAGGAAACTCAGAAGAGGAAAATGAAGTTGGGCAATCGTCGTCCATAGTCGACTGAAACGAAAAGGAGAAAAAAAAAATAGGCCTGTGTGAGTTAGTGGCCTACAACATTATTTTTGAAAATTTACTGGTCCTCGGGTTGAAAAAGGTTTGGATACGCTGCCCTAGAAGCTTTGTCAATGAGAGCAGGCAATATTGTTTTTTTCTTAGAGCCTCTGAAGGAGAATTACATAAGTTTATGAATGCACGTAACAGGAAACGATTCTCAAGAGAAATGTGTTCCACTGCCGTCGTGGTCATCGAAGACAGTGCCAGATAAGAAAGAATGGGGTCCTAAGCACTCTCAAAAATATTGATTCTCTCTGTGTTTGAAATTAATTATATGTATTTTATAAGTTCAAATAAAAGGTTTTATAGATGACTAATAGAATTTATCATATTTTTATTCAATTAACAAACGAATTTTACAATTTATCATATTTTGAAAATTACTTTTATTTATCGAACACTACTTTGAAACAAAAAAATTAATTTCCATGCTTTTCATATAATTTTGATTGTTTTATTCTGGATGATTTTATTTTTAATTATTTTTATTTAGTGAAAAAAGTGAACTTTCAGGGAGCCTACAAAAATCAGGGGCTCCAGGGTACTGCCTAGTCGTGCCTAGGGTAATCCAACACTGCTTGTAGATCAACTTGCCGGTTTTTGGTTAGTCACTAAATGTTTACCGTTTGGTAAATTTTAAAACATTTATCATTGATTAATTTCAAAAGCATTTAATTAATCCGGCAGTAATTGCAGGTAATGAGACTTTCACACGTTACAAACCTTTATATAGCGAGATTCTTACTCTGAGCTGTTTTTCACCTTTCACTTCAATGATGATCAGTAAGCCGCGGAAACATTCAGTGGCGGATCCAGGGAAGGAGAGGGCTAGGGGGCTTAGGCGCCCCCCACCCCCAAAAGCACCAAGGTCACCCCTGACGACATGGAATTTGGAAACCTTTTTTTATGCTGTTCTTATAAGGGCGGCATTCTGGAGTAATGAACCCCCCAAAACAAATGCTAGCCCCGCCCCCCTCCCAATTCAAACCAAAATCCTGGATTCGCCACTAGAAACATTTTGTTGTTGTCACTACCTGAGGAAATCACTTCGGCCGCCACTGGTCGCTACAGTGTTAGTTGGTAAGCTGCATCATGCAGTAAACGCTTTACAGTTAGTAAAATATCGGCGTATCATCCGTATGTTTCAGTTTTGTTCAAACATGTTTCTAGCATTAATTACAGGTAAGTAGTAACATAATTCTTTATGTATTATTGTTATTCATTATTGTCTTTATCTTTTTATTTTCTCTTGCTTTGGCTGGCACTATTTTTGTGAAAGTAATGTTGACAGTATTTTTCTTTTTCTATATTTTTTAAAGTATACGCATGTCAAGTTCCACCGAAATCGGATTAAAATGTGGTTTTATACAAAAATTAAGTGGTGTAAAAGGGGGAGCTAGGGTAGTTTTGGAGTCTTTGGTCAGTAATCTTCTCCATAAAAAAATACATATATGTGCCAACTTTCATAAAGATCGGCAAATAGTGGTGACTGTAGCTTTTTAAAGAGAAAATTAACAGAAACTGGGAGTGGGGTTCAGCTTTTGCAAACAAAAAATTACATTTTTTTTCTCCCTGTCTTATAGTAAAAGCGGATTAATGGGGAGAGGAGATAGTTTTTTGATTTCTTGGTCAGAAATCTTCTTCGTGAACAGTGACAAAAATTAAGGGGGTGGAAGGAGGGAGAGGGGTTGGGCTTTGGCAGACCAAATGTTGACAGGATTTTTCTCTTTATTATAAAGTATACATTTGCAAAGTTCAATCAGGTAAGAAATGGAGTTTGTATAAAATTAAGGGGTGTAAAGGGGGAGATGGGGTGTTTTTTTTTTTTTTTTTTTTTTTGTTTTTGTCAGAAACAACCTTCTCCGTGAAAAATTACACGTAATTGCACACTTTAATCGAGATCAGTTAAATGGTGTTGACTTTAACTTTGTATAAGGAACACTGACAAAAATTAAAGAGTGGCTAGGGGGAGAGGGATTCAGTTTTCTCAAACAAAATGTTTACAGTTTTATTCACTCTATTTTTGACTATACATGTCCAAAGTTCCATCGAAATAGGATAAAAAATTTAGATTTGTATAAAAATTAAGTGGTGTTAAGGAGTAGAAGGGGTGGTTTCTCAATGATATTCATATGGACCACTTTGGAGGTATACCCCCTCATCTAAAAAAATTTCATTTAAATCTGTTCAAAATTGGCGAAGATATTGCTGAACATAGGCTACACCAAAAAAAAATTGAGATCCTCCTACTTTTTTTTGAAGTCGGTTAAAAAGTATAAGCAATTAGTTTATCGTGTTTACTAGTTTGTGGGCAACATCAAGTACTAAAGTTTACATGCTGTAGTATATATATACAATTTATGGGCTACCGTTGAGAAGAAAACGTGAGTTGCCAAAAAAAAGGGAGGGGGGATTATTAATATAAATCTGAAAAATGAAAATGCATTTAAAATATAATAAAGGGGTGCTAAAGAAACAGAACCATGAATATTAGACACAAAATAATATCCCATTTATTGATTCTTATGGCTTTTACAAGGCCGGGTAATAATTAACTTTACGTTAAACATAGTTCGACCAACAAAACAAGCAATACCCGACGTTTACAATCCGCCGATGAAAGCAAACAAAAAATTGAATGAAATATTTCAACAAATAAAAACAGCAAAGTTAACATTGAACAACATGGCAACACAGGCCATCAAATTGAAGCTAACATTTTACTGTAACAAAGGATTATCCCAGGGGCGCCGTATAAAGTTAAAGAAAAGCATCAAAATGAATTTACAAATAGCAAGATGCTTGAAATTTACAGTGAAACATAAAATCAGCTAGCTCAGTGATTTAGTGGCGGGAGCAGAGTCTTATCCCAGTGCCGCTTAAGGGTTCACAAGTCCGTTAAAACCCAATGAATAGTGACCGTCTGTATCCGGTACATTACCATAAAAGCATCGCCGTGAAGTAGCGTGACATGCTCAATGTCACTGCAGCTGTGGAAGCCAAATAAGCGGGTACGACCGCGTTATTAGAACGACTTCCAGATAATGGCAGGCATGCCATATAACCTCTCGCTTCCCAAAGCAAGAGTGTGATCACAACCAGACAATGATCACCAGACGAGAGCGTGTCGGCTGACACGTCTGTTCACAACTCGTCCCGGCAGCAAGTGTCGCTTAAGATGGCTTCTTCCTTCTTCCTCGGAAAGTCGCCACTCCACATGTAACAAACTCCCTAGAATTAGTACTGTGGACCCCAATAAATGTTCATGATTGGCTATCTACACATGTCCGTCGTCACGTGTATTATATCGCGCCTCGCATTCGCTGCATCCCTCCGCGCGTTTTCTGCCTGGCCTTCAGTGCAGTAGCGGAGTGGGGTGAGGTCAGCGCCCGCCTAACGGAAGATAGCCGTTGTGAAGCTGTGGCGCCGCCAGGTCGCCGAGGACCCCATTGTCCCACTCTCGAGCGTCCGAAAATGGCAGTTTTCAGCCTCCAATATTCACCACCTTACTGAGCCACGAGTTTTACAGAAAATAAATTTATAACAATTCTACCTCTGGCTGCCCTGGTTTAACATATGTTTAATCTATCCAGACAACCCCCATAATTTACGCTATTTACACGTCACAAGATTGAATATAATTAATAAAATTGAATATAATTAGTAAAATTATGAATATAATTAATAACAATTTAATTATATTCATTGTGGGTGACGCTGTCACACCACAATATACCTGCTACCCAATCAAAATAAAATTATTGCAAATAATTTTATTTGAACTATTCTACCTCTCTTCAGTTGCAACAAAATCATTGCCTACCCTATAGTCTCACGGTTCCAGTTCACTCAAACTATCGCATAGATGTGACCTTTTTAAATGTGTGATTACGACACGTGATTGTGGTTAACACAAATTACAATGAAATGCCTTACCCTAACATGTGAAGGAAAACATCATAAAACATTGATAAATGCAAGATATAAACAAACAACAAATTAGATCTGTTCATTCAACAAAAAATGAAAACAGATTGTTCACACAACATATCAATCTTAAAGCTATATAAATCCATTAATTATTTACAATGGACTATGCAAATTCAGCACATGTGTTGAAGTCAGATTTTAGCAACAACAAAATAAATAATTGCATCGAATGTTAATTATTGTGGTCGACACAAGCATGTCGAAATCACATTAATACGAAAACCAACGGAAATAAATCTCTCAGCGAGTTTACATGACTTCCCATAAAATTCAAAGGACAGTTTTCGCAAACAAACGACATTGCGCCTTCAAAATTTACAATCGTAGCGATGACATCATAGCGGTGAAACTAAGCCATCAGCTGTTCCAGCTTTATCAGTTCCGTTGTTGTCAGCAGGCACTTTACCGTTAAGCTTTCGGCTTGGGATACCTGCTTCTCGGCCACCCTGATAAGAATCTTTCCAGGAAACTAGCTATCGGCACAGCTGTTATCCCAAACAGCTGGGTGTTTCTACCTTCTCTTGCTGTGTTAGCGCTAATCTGTTATGCAATTACTCGTCTTCAGGACTGACACTTTTACTTTCTAAACACATGCGTCTCATATTACAAATTTATGCATATGCTCTTAAATTATTTATGTTATATTGATACAAATCAAACGCAGTCTCATTCCGTACAAAATGACCGCAAGTTTCTCGTCGGCATCTGGCATAGCTTTTGCTTTTGTGCCGGCGTCAAATTTCCGTTTCCCTGCACTTTGTCGGTTAGGTTCTGTGGTATGAGATTTCGCCCGTCAGCTAATGCTTACATTATAGCTCTCCCTCCGTTAGTTAAATCGTCTTGGCAGTCCGTGGTGTCTTGCATCGGTTTGGAAATATGTATTCCTAGGCTCTGCTCACAGACCTCGTTTTTCCAATGCAACACCTCCGGAATCAGATTTGTCACCGTTTTCTTTCCCCAATCCAAAATTACTTGACGTTTTTCCAAGAGGTCGCATCCAACGATCACATCTTGCGTCAAACGGGGTATTATCAGAAGTGGCTACATCAATTCGCTATTCGCGATCTTTACGGGGATAAGCGCTTGCGTGCTGACGACCTTTTCCCTTTTTCCTATTGCAGGAACCACCGTAACTTGCGTTGTGGGGATTATTTTCAGCCGTGGATTTTTATCCTTCAATCGTAGCAGAAACTTCTTAGAAATTGTAGAGACAGACGATCCCGAATCAATCAAGATATTCGCCCCTATGCCATATGCGATAAAAGATACTCGGGGACACTCTGCGCGTTTTATGAGGCTGTCGCCGGATTCCATATCCTCCTCATTTTCGATATTTTCCGGGCCTTCGCCGCGCCAGTATGCCAAACTGCCTAGGTAAATGCTGTTGGCGTTTGAAGCGTCCCCAGGAAAATCTCATTGTGACGGCGGGGTATTAGACGCGTTGCTACCGCCGCCCACATTTTCTCCCGTCATCTTCGCGCATATCTCCGGCTCCGCGTTTGCAACTGAGATCGCGTTTATCGGAAATTCCTCCGGATATGCGGATCGGTTGTTTCCCGACCGCTGATGATTTTTATCATCCTTCCATCGCGCATCTCCGTTTATCCACTTCTTTCCTCCGTTGCGGTTGCCGGAATTCTGATTGGCAGATTTCCCGTTCTGTCCATCAGAAAAAGAAGCCTTATTACCGCCTTGTGGTCGCTTAGCCTCGCATTGCGTTTCGTCATGGTTTCGTTCCGCATTTGTCTCGCCAGATTATCGGCCATTTTTCCGATTCGATCTAGGTTACCGACTGTTTCCAGCAACTCCGGTATCGTCCGAATGAGCTCGGGGTTAATTAGTGACTGCACTTGCGGACCAAAATGTGCGATCACCATCTCAATGAACTCCCCGTCCGTCATCTTATCATCGAATTGTCTACACTGTACCAACAGGGTTTTGATGTAGCTCTCCATGGAGTAATGCCATTTCGGAACGTACCTTCCTTGGCACAGCTTTATCTTCGCCTGGTTCTGATTCTTTCTTGACCAGAAGGTCTCAAGAAACAGTACCCTAAACTCGGCGTAAGATAGGTTCGTCTCGGACGCAAATTTCAGCCAGAGCCTATCTGTTTCTGAAAATGACTCCTCAACCAACACAAGCTTCATGGAATCAGGTACTCCCTTAATTTCAAAATACCGTTCCATCTCGGTAAGATAAATCCTAGGATTTACGTCCTTGCGGGATCCAAAACGCGGCAACTTAAGCTCGATATTGGCGGCTGCGTACTGCCCGCAATTAGCGTGAACCATACCCCCGCTAGCGTTAGAATTGCTTACTTCTTTCACCTTCGATTCCAACTGCGCCAGCTTCGAGTTTGTGTCCTGCATGAGTGTTTGCTGTGACGCCTGCAAATTCTGCTGCGTCGTTTTCACTTGTTCAACCGAACTTGTGATCTCCGACACCTTCGAATTTACAACCTGCAAGCTTTTCTCAGTTTTGTCCTTAACCTCGTGAACGAATTCTGAGATCTGCCCGAGATTTTGGTGGCTTTCTTGCCGTACCTGTTCGACCGATCTTTCGGTAGCGTCCAAACGCTTTGAGATTTCTGCGCTCGATTCTTGCAACGAAGTGCATGTTGCCTGAAGCGCATCGGCGCGTCTCTCCAATACCGAAACGTTTGCTCGCATCTCCGATTTGAACTCATTCATTTCCCGGGTCATTTCCTCACGAAAGACGGACAATTTTCCGTCCATGCCTTTTAATAAAGCATTTTGTGATTCAAATTTTTGACTTTGTGCATCTAGACGTTTATTTATGTCCTCCTTCAATGAATCGGAATTTTTATTTAATTCCTCCCTCTGCGAATCGAATTTCTGACTTTGCGCATCTAGACGCTTATTTAATTCTTCCTTTTGTAGATCAAATTTTCGACTTTGTGCATCTAAATTCTTGTTCACTTCTTCTGCTTGCGAAGCTATTTGTTTACTTAATTCCGCCAGCATGTTAAATAGCAGGTTTTGGTCTTGAGATTGTACGGTCGCCGGTGGCAATTCTGCCGTGCTTTGCGACGCGCCACGTGTTTCAACATCTGTCCGCATGGGTGGATTTTGAACACTTCCATTGTCTGGGATTGGGAAGTTTTCTAACTGTTCCCCATCTAATGATGTATTTGAATGAATGCTGCGCGTACTTGGGGTTTCAATGCAACCTTCGTCCGCCAACGGTATTTCGCGTACTTCCGGTGTTTGATCCATTGCACTTGTTTGCTCGGAAATTTTATGAATAATTGACTGATCTGCCCTATTAATGGTGCGTGATCTCAACTTCATAGATTGATCGTATGATTCGAAATTCCAACTCCGAACAACAATTAGGACAAACGATAACAAATAAAATACAACCGGCACGATTTAAATCAAATGGATACAGCATTAAACAAATTTCCGCGCATAAATCCCCTCAACATTAAATAAAACCCATCCAAAAGAAACAACAAGGAAAAACAACGATGTTGCATGCGACACAAAACCTCAACACATGAGCAAAACTAGCATAAAGAAAAACTTTAATTCCTATCATGCATTAAAATTTCAAAAGCACTGACTCGAAATTTACTTTTAAGTTAATCATGCTTGATGCAAGTGAACAAAACATTTTCTTGAACAACTGATTGAAATAAAATCACACATTTAAATTTAATTCAAGCATGGCAAAACAAATTTCAACACATAACTTATTCTAAAATAATAAATAAATCAACATAGGTCACATCCATGGATTTTAAGACTTGTAAAATTTTCGAAAAATAATTTCGACTTGGGAAATTAATTAACCAACATTCGTCTGCGCCAAATTATAGCGTCTTACAACATGTTAGAGCCCAACGTTGGTAGCGCCAATTGTAGTAAATACAATAAAGGTGCTACGTGATTTGCATAAAAAGGGAGGGGGGATTTATTAATATAAATCTGAAACAAATGAAAATGCATTTAAAATATAATAAAGGGGTGCTAAAAAGAAACAGAACCATGAATATTAGACACAAAATAATATCCCATTTATTGATTCTTATGGCTTTTACAAGGCCGGGTAATAATTAACTTTACGTTAAACATAGTTCGACCAACAAAACAAGCAATACCCGACGTTTACAATCCGCCGATGAAAGCAAACAAAAATTGAATGAAATATTTCAACAAATAAAAACAGCAAAGTTAACATTGAACAACATGGCAACACAGGCCATCAAATTGAAGCTAACATTTTACTGTAACAAAGGATTATCCCAGGGGCGCCGTATAAAGTTAAAGAAAAGCATCAAAATGAATTTACAAATAGCAAGATGCTTGAAATTTACAGTGAAACATAAAATCAGCTAGCTCAGTGATTTAGTGGCGGGAGCAGAGTCTTATCCCAGTGCCGCTTAAGGGTTCACAAGTCCGTTAAAACCCAATGAATAGTGACCGTCTGTATCCGGTACATTACCATAAAAGCATCGCCGTGAAGTAGCGTGACATGCTCAATGTCACTGCAGCTGTGAAAGCCAAATAAGCGGGTACGATCGCGTTATTAGAACGACTTCCAGATAATGGCAGGCATGCCATATAACCTCTCGCTTCCCAAAGCATGAGTGTGATCACAACCAGACAATGATCACCAGACGAGAGCGTGTCGGCTGACACGTCTGTTCATCAACTCGTCCCGGCAGCAAGTGTCGCTTAAGATGGCTTCTTCCTTCTTCCTCGGAAAGTCGCCACTCCACATGTAACAAACTCCCTAGAATTAGTACTGTGGACCCCAATAAATGTTCATGATTGGCTATCTACACATGTCCGTCGTCACGTGTATTATATCGCGCCTCGCATTCGCTGCATCCCTCCGCGCGTTTTCTGCCTGGCCTTCAGTGCAGTAGCGGAGTGGGGTGAGGTCAGCGCCCGCCTAACGGAAGATAGCCGTTGTGAAGCTGTGGCGCCGCCAGGTCGCCGAGGACCCCATTGTCCCACTCTCGAGCGTCCGAAAATGGCAGTTTTCAGCCTCCAATATTCACCACCTTACTGAGCCACGAGTTTTACAGAAAATAAATTTATAACAATTCTACCTCTGGCTGCCCTGGTTTAACATATGTTTAATCTATCCAGACAACCCCCATTATTTACGCTATTTACACGTCACAAGATTGAATATAATTAGTAAAATTGAATATAATTAGTAAAATTATGAATATAATTAATAACAATTTAATTATATTCATTGTGGGTGACGCTGTCACACCACAATGCTAAGCATACAACAACAAAAATAATGCAAGCCTGATGGTATCTGTATCGTCGCCGATCGAATATGGCAACAAAGAAGATGTTATTACTTCGATGAAACTTTACACCAAATCATAGAGTGATAAAGTGGAACCAGTTTATTGCTCCGAAGCGGAAATATTGGTATAAAATATTCTTCGTAGCCGTCAGTACATCAAGTTTTGTAGCGGTTAACAGACCAGTCTGTGTTACAATCAGCGCGATGGATAGTATCCATAGGAACGACGTAGTATTTGATTTGCTATCGACGTGTCTGGGTCTTGGTACAGGAAATGAGTACACTGTATTCCATTAATCATTGTCCGGCGGAAATCATAAATCAGGAGAGGTAGCGCGTCTCTCCGATCAGATACAAGCACTTGTAGCCACTGCATCTTCTGTGCGCCTAGTCTGCCCGTATATCATAAACTTCCCTCCACATTCGGCACCAACGTCCGTGGAAGCGATCTCGTCTATACTTATCTGCTTGTTGCTTGTCGCATCAATCACTGTCGACAGTACTCGATGGCTGTTCCAAAGCAACAAATGTCACCGTGTACTCGAGACTAAGTGGGACCAGATTGGCACACATACACACAAATGATAACAGGCTCCGCCATGAAATATCTAACTTTCATCTCCAACAGCAGAATAAATTACGTAGCAGCATCAAATCAACGTATGATGTATGCTTAAGAAAGGGCCCACATAAAACGGGAGAGCACAAAGAAAATTTCGCGTTTCTGCAGTTTAAACGCAAGGGTGAGTTACAACTGTGAAAAATTAAAGAATTATAGACAATGAGTTCCAACAAAAGTTTCAAGAAAGCATCAAACCTGTTTAAAATACGTGTTCAAGATTCAGTTTTTTTTAGTTGCAAAATATTCTCGTTTCACTATAGTTTTTTGATGGAATGCAATCTTCAGTTGCTGACTTAGGTTTACGTCTATCAACACTGGGCATCTAAATAATTAGCAATAGGGTTAATTTGCTTTTTAAGTCGTATTGCTCGACATTGTTTGACAGTTAACTGTTAATGTAAACGCTTACCAGTATTACGTGTAAATTGTTATTGTTTACTTGATTGCTTGAGCGCCTAATTGGTTCATCCAGTTAACAACTATTGTGAAAAATCCTTACGCCTGCTGACAAAAGTCTTCCAGATATAGTTAGTAGCTGAAATTGTCAGTAGCTATTACAATAAAAGGCAGATTTCATATATATTTATTTAAAAAAAAAACCGTACTGCAGCTCACAATCCTCCAGTTTTTGATAAATTCGTGAGCTATTTACAGATCAGAAGTGCATGGATTCAGTTCTCTGTTATAGTTAATGTGGTATATCGCACATTTAAGAACGTATGTTTAAGATTTTAAGTCAAACCATTACTCAGTTCTGGTTATCAAACCATAAAACAAATAATATTTGCAATGGAAGCTGGATTTATCAAAACAGACAGCTCTAATTTGCCAAAAATTTATCTGACGATAATTGGAATGTTTCTCGCAAAAATACTGATAATTTTACTCAGCAGAATTCCGTAACGTAAAAAATTTCCTCAAAGTAAAAAATAAAAATTGAAAGTTAAGTATTGTACTGAAAAGTGCACTTATTGTCACATAATTAAGAAACGTTATACAGGGTGTTACAAAAAGGTATGGCCAAACTTTCAGGAAACATTCCTCAAACACAAACAAAGAAAATATGTTATGTGGACATGTGTCCGGAAATGCTTACTTTCCTTTTTAGAGCTCATTTTATTACTTCTCTTCAAATCACATTAAACATGGAATGGAAAAACACAGCAACAGAACGTACCAGCGTGACTTCAAACACTTTATTACAGGAAATGTTCAAAATGTCCTCCGTTAGCGAGGATACATGCATCCACCCTCCGTCGCTTGGAATCCCTGATGCGCTAATGCAGCCCTGGAGAAGGGCGTATTGTA
Organism: Vandiemenella viatica; assembly: GCA_031002005.1. Taxonomy (NCBI): domain Eukaryota; kingdom Metazoa; phylum Arthropoda; class Insecta; order Orthoptera; family Morabidae; genus Vandiemenella; species Vandiemenella viatica. Next base: position 245,529,973 of record CM061920.1, on the reverse strand, counting down.
TCACAACCGTCCACAATACGAGCACGAAGAGTCTCTACATTTGGTACCGGGGTTGCGTAGACAAGGGCTTTCAAATGCCCCCATAAATGGAACTTAAGAGGGTTGAGGTCAGGAGAGCGTGGGGGCCATGGAATTGGTCCGCCTCTACCAATCCATCGGCCACTGAATCTGTTGTTGAGAAATGAGCTCTAACATGGAAAGTAAGCGTTTCCGGACACATGTCCACATAACATATTTTCTTTGTTTGTGTGTGAGGAATGTTTCCTGAAAGTTTGGCCGTAAATTTTTGTTACACCCTGTATAAGAAATAATTTCTCAGCGTTGTATTTGAATATTATGCTTTAGGGGATAGATGTCAGAAACTTATACAACGCAGAAAGTACTGTAATTATTAGCTAAATATTGTATTATTGGACCATTATTAGCAGAGACAGTAGTCAAGTTTAAAATATTGCTTTAGTTGCGGTAAACATAAGTAGACAATGAACTAACAGCAAGCATTCGACGCGACAATATACCAATATTCAGATAAGATAATACATTAATTGCGATGATAAAATGTAAACGTTTTTTCTAGTACAGTATTTGAAAATAATAAATAATCATAGTCATTGTTAATGATAAACAACGCATTCTTAACAATAACGACGTTACGAAAATTCAGGAGATATTTTGGAAAGAATTGATAATTTGCTAGATGATTTGTGTAGTTGTAATAAATAACGTATCGGATCAAATAATGATGTCTGACTAATATTAACAGGTTATGAAGACGTTCTGTTTATGAGGGCACACGATACTCAATTTCGAAAGTGATAATTGATTTATCGATAGTCATTTAAGTTATAAATGAATGCAATTTTTCTCGGCGTTGTTTATTTATAAACGTTTCTCGGGAAACAAACCGAGTAATATTATTATTGATGCACAATATGTAGGCGACTTTATTCTCCGTCGCCATCTTCAGGTGCAGTTGTAAGTCTTGAAGTCTGCCTTGAAGTCAGCCTTGAGCGTGTTGTTTGAAAACTGGCATGGCAACGACAGACGTTGTTATGTTGCCTAGCAGCATCTCAGACGTCATTAGACGCCCGCGGAACACAAGTCATTTAAGTTTATCACAGAAAAACATCAAGGTACACCGTATATTGAACATGATAAATTAATAAGTGAAAACTTATATCTAATTGGTGTTCGCCAAAAAATTTGCAAAGAGTATGCAGATAAATAATCTGGGTATCGTTGTGCAAGTTTTAGACGCTATTCTCGCATATTTCCTTTGTTTGGAACGTAAAGAAACAATTTATTTGTCATTTTAACTGATGTGTTTCCACACTGATGCACTACAAACAACTTGTAAACTGTAGAAATCATTCTGTCAACAAAATAAGCAAATTAATGTTTTGTTTAGAGCAGCACGAACTGAGACGTGACGTCACAAGTGACGAAATGACAGATACCAGAGTTTTGGCGCCAGTATTCAAATCAGCATTTCAAAACGCAATATTTTACATTTTTTCGTTTTTTTTTTACCAAGAAATATTTTTGTTGGTTATAGTAGACACATAGCTACTATTCTGACCACATACCAAAAATTTGTCAAGTTTCCTGCAGTCTAATGCGTACGTGAAAATGTGGGATAATCGCCAAGAAGCGGACCACCATAACATAATGGATGAACTGATTTATAAGTAGACTTCGCTCCTGCAAAAAGAACAACCACTGCACAGTAGTGCGATGAAATTAGAGCTCTGCTGAGAGACGCTAGAGTGGCCAAATCGCGCACAGTGGCTGTGTCGCCACTTCGCCACGGACCATCAGCGGGGAAATGCGGCAACTTAAATACCTCGGCAGCCAGCCCAGGGCGAGGCGACGACACGCTGCGTGTGTGGCATCCACGTCTCCTCCAGCTGTCAGTTTTTTGTGCTGTTATGCCCGTTTTTTGTAGCTCCACGAAACACAGAAATCTACCTCCAGTCCGCGGGCCAGGCAGTAGGGTGAGGAAGACATCTTGCCCGCCGTCGCGTCTGCATAATTGCCGAGTCCGCTAAGCTGCGCGGCATTTAAAAATAAATTAATTTGTAAATACCGCCCCGAGATGGATGTGGGTCTACCCCCAGGCAGGCCCTCTGTGTGTGGTTTCGTACTGGGATTAACCTGCGTAATGGCAGGTATTTTAATACATTATCGTTTCGCTTCGTATAAAAACTCGACCTGCCGCGGGATTTAATACTCATTTGGTGGCGCAGATGTGGCCGTTGCGAACACGAATAAATCTCTCGCGGCGTGGCGTTTACATATTCATTCGATTCCGTGGAATAGCTTAAGAGGCTTTTCAACCAGAGGGAGGTTTATGCATTAACTCGGTGTTGCAAACGCTGAAAATGAATTGTAATGTTCGTATCTCGGATGCCGCCGGGAAAGAGATGCAGGGTCGAAGTCACTAGAAGTTCAAAGATCATGTTATGTACAGAACAACGTGTGTTAACGAAAGACGTTGTTATTTGAATTGGGAACGCAATTACTCCAGCCTATCTCAAGAGCGTTGGGACAATAATTCCACAGGAAAAAAGATTATACAGCGTGTTTCCCAACATACAAGAACGACTGAAACTTGAATACTTTCACCCCACACCAGATCTGATACATTATGTCACTGGGCACGGCCCATATAACATCGTACTGTGTCAAAGAGGGCTGAAAGAAATGAGCTTATGCGATTGGGCGCAGACGGAACCCCCGAACATGTAATGTGGGCCTGTTCAATAACGGAAGAAGTAAGGACAGCGGACATCAACATAATACGGAATAGTTCAACGCGAGACATAATTCTAGATGAGAGATCATGGACTATTCTCGATAATGTGGCGAACAAAGTATCTCAATTGCACAGAAAAAGATATCTGGACCGAGTGGCAGTCGGGCATAGGGACCGGCCAAGGAAGTCGAAAAGCCAAACTTACGGGCATAGAAAATTATTCACTAATAAGAGTAAACAGTATTCTACAGAAACAGAAATTTCCGGCAGCCGGAAGTTTTGTCCCGATGTGTCGGTCGATTCTGTACTACTGGAAATCCAGAAGGGCAGTGGCTGGCAGACTATTCCGGGATAATGGTGGTGGGTAGATTAGTAGTATAGGTTCAGAGTTAGATTAGTATAGACGTTGTAGATAAATTTTTGTAACATAAAAACGGATAAGGCCTTAAAGGGGATAAGTGGATTGCAGTACCAGAGGTGATTATTGCAAAAACAAATCAAATTTATAACTGTTAAATTAAGTAACACCAGCATTGTTAAAAACGGAACCGAGCCTACTGCAGGCCTGAGTCAGAACGCTCGCGTGGCAGAATTAGCAAAAGTCAGCATACCAGTTATAACAAACAAAGCTCTTCTACCGTGACCAAAACAAAGAGGGAAATGTCGTAACCTGTTATTAATGTGTAGGGAAAATATCATTGGATTTTTCACAAATACACAATGAATCTTGACAATATTTGGGGAGTTAATCTCCATATTAATGGTAAGCTGGGATGCTGCAAATGTGAATGGTTTAGGACTGTAATGGGTTAAAACATAAAATTAAGTGAATGTTACTTATAAGCAATTGTTATTAGAACCTCTATATTCCAGTAAAACAACATTGTATTACTGCAGTACTTCAGTGAAAACTGAAATATTGCGGTAAAATTAGAAAACTGTAAAACACCACTCCAATGTTGGACTCCCTCATGCTACTACAACGGAAGCGTGCATATAAACTCCAATGTGCATTAGTAATAGAAACATTAGCAAAACAAACAGAATCGGTTAAACGTTAAAGCAACGAAAGAATGCGATTCTAAGTAGTAGCCAAGGGGGAGGGTTCAAGCTCAGCTCCTGGAAATGTAAATTGTAAGTAGGAAATACAGAGTATATATACAATAAGCGATATTAGTTATTATTATAATATTAAAGAGTTTGTAATAGCAGCTGTAACTGTTATAATAGTAAGCCAGTTCAAATTTAATATTATATAATTAATTAGACTATCAGTCAAAGTGTAATGGAACTATACGCCAAATTCCTTGTATACAAATGTACATTATGTAATAACAATCAAAAAAAAAAAAAAAATATGTAGGGCATAATTTAGTCACTAAGATATTAGGCTGAAAAAAAACTCCATCCTATCACATTAAATATATTCGTTGGTGCAAATAACCGGTTTGTTTAGTACAATTGACTGTCATTGGTCACGGTCCAATCGCGATTAACTGCGACGTCTGTATTACATTGTATCCCTTACAATTCCGCCGTCAATATGTACAAACTGTATATTGATACACGCCGGCCTCGGTAGCGTAGGGGCTAGAGTGTTAGCTCCGCGTGCCGACGGGCGCCGGTTCGAGTCCGGCCGCGGGCATGGGTGTTTAACTGTTGTGTGTGTGAATGTAATGTCCGTCCTGTGGTGTGTCTAATTATCTGGAAAAATTCATCAGGCTGGCTGTGTGGCCTAAGATGCCGTAAGCCATTGGAAAAAAAAAAAAGTTCCCATTTCTTCTCAAAGACTTGCTTTACCAAAGTAAGAAGCTGAGCGTAATATGTGGGTATATTTTGTTCATTCAACTACCTCATGTTGAGGGGAAGTCACATTCTTTCGTACTAGGCTTAATAGCTATGTGTTGAAAAGCTATTCTTGCAAGTCTCAAGTTGGTTTCAAAGTTGGCGTATATAGGTCAGGACTTGACCACATGCATAATGTTTATTATTTTTTGTTTTTTGTTATACCTAAAAACGGTGGATTACATCCGACCACTCCATTTTGATCGCAGTATGCAAGATGTTTCGGTCTTAATAAAAAAAGACCTCTCATGTTTGCGCGGCCGTATTTGCATATTCTGCCTGTGTCCTCTGTATTTTGCTATTATTATATACTTTAGTTTCTTCCTCATCTAGACTGCAGATTTCCTTCCTTTTTACTGACGCTTTTGCCTGCCTTACCGAAAGCTGCCATAATTAGTTGTTGTTCTAATACTAATTCCACTCCTATCATAGAATACCAGCAAGCCGTAGTCGATTCCATTTATAAGTGAATTAACAGTTGGTAAGTTCTGCAGCCTTTTACTCTAAATTTGCAAACTTTTTCTCGTTTCTAAAATTGTACGTTTATGAATTCGGAGAAAGGTCCTTTTTATGGTCATACTGCCACACGTAATTTTTTTCTTTGAGATATGCTTACTTAAATGTATTAAGTGTTGACATTTTAGGTAGTCTTTCACACAAATTGCACTAAATTCAAGGTAAACTTTCTGTTGTTCTAGCAAAGTCTCCTCACTGATCGATTTACCAATATGATGAACAGATGCTTTATCTCGACTACCCGTCATAAATCTTGGTGTCAATCTGTCCCTAGTTCCTTTCTGCCAATTTTTTCTTTTAAGTTTTGCCAATTTTTTGTGTTAAGTTTTAATCGTAGATATCTTCGCTATCTCTTGCCTTTGGAAGGGTATACATGATAATTAAGGACCTACACTTCCAGGACAGCTCACACTTCAGTTTTTCGTTTAACGCCTTGCCATTCCTTGCTGAACTTTATTTTCTTCACATCTTGCACCTGTGTCTCTATACTGACTACATTATTGGTGTTTCGTATTTTCAGAATTCTTATCTTATCCTATATTTTGCTGGTTTTATAGTTTTTCCAGGCTCCAAGTTACGAATTTTTCTTTCCTTGATGAGCCATATAATACACTTATAGATGGAGTCATTTTCGGCTTCAGTAGTTGAATGCTGTCTACACCTCGTCTTCGACCGCTAGGTCTCCAAACACGTCGCTCCTGGAAGGTGTACGAAAGGTACTAGACGATACTGCGACTTGTCGCTCGAGGTATCCACTTATTGATGGTATGCTTGACTGCACAAATAAACGAATTATTTGGATTGATATTGTAATCAGTTATCTGTAACACTGTTCGTCTTATTTGTGCCAAGATTCATTCCATTTCGACATTTCCAGCAGGATGCGGCGACTTTTTGAAAGCTTATTTCAGATTGTGTTTAATCGAAGTATTAAAAAACTGATTCCCTTTAAATACACGAAACACTTTGTTAGGTTCTTCTGTGGTTTAATTAATATAGTAATTAATTAAGTAGTCCACCATAAGGTTCAGTTTAATATTTTTGTTTATTTTCCAAACAACGTCAACGAAATTGTTTACATGCAAAGATACAATCCAGAGATACTACTACGCAATCTTTGACAGTTCCAAAGTGAATCTGTATAAAACTAACTGTAAACTAACTCTGTCCTTCTGCTGGTTTCTTTATATGGGCTCTATCGAAATTTCTGGAATTCGTCAAAAGGTTCCGTGAGATATTTCTCGAACATTAACAATTACTCAAAAAATTAAACATATTAAAAACAGTCAGAAATAATACATAATCACTTAACATTATTACAAAATGGTCGGAAATGGAAATTAAAGATACTTAAATACAAAATTATTTACAGAAATCACTTTAAACTGTAGAAAATTGTCCTGTAGACATCTTAACTTGCATTAATACTTGGAATTACACACATTTTAGCAATTCTCTTGCACAATTCGGTTCTTTAACAAATTAAATGGCCTTTAAATAATTTCTTCTCATCAAATAAAGTCTATATACACTGATTTACAAGAAATTGTGGAACAAACATACCAGATCATATTCAAGCAAACTTTAGCTCACTACAGATACTTCATTAAATACAATTATACTTAAAGTTCAGGTATGAGGGCTGTTACAACATCTCAACCGACCGCTACCTTTATCAAATGATTGTAACGACAGATTCTTCAAGAGTACAGAGTACAGAGGAAAGCATTTGGTTCTACGGTCAACGGTGCAGTGTGGAACGTCTGTCCTATATCTTGGTGAAGCAGAAACTCTCAGGAAACTGTAATAATTCAAGCAGAACTTTGTTAGGAATGAGTATCATGGGCTGAGTCTGCGCTACCACCAGTGAGAATTTGTGATTCGATCAGAATCCTCCTCATGGAAACAACTTAGATTCGGATTTCGTGGCACATTTTTGTAGAAGTTTTGAACAATCATATTACGACAACGACATTAAGTGTGGGTCTGTACACCCACAGTCCAGTCACGCTCAGAGAAATAAGAAATTTTACCGCGTTATCGCTGGTGTCATTTCCATCATGGACGCTATTCATTCAGTTATATCCCTCCATATTTCCATTAATTCCTGGAACAAAATCCTGTTGTTATGGCAACTGCTTACTCGATTTAGGCGATAAAATGATTGCTCGCAGATCCCGGAGTTTTCTTCATGTGTTATTTTGAAAATCTCTCGTAATAAACTGGAAGTCTTCAAGCCAAGTTACTCACATGGACGACTTGACCATGTGTGACAAATTGGTTTCTCTTATTGTTGAACTTAAAGGGAATAAATATTACCTCCTTGACAGTATTTATATAACGGTGGTAATGTTGTAGTTGTCACGTTGCAAAATATAAGAATTAAATGCCCGCATTACCACCGGTATCAAAAAGGTTGTAGTGCTGGTAACGCTATCTTTGTAACATTGGATCGAATAGGCTCACCCGACTGTTATTATTAGAAAATATGTTGCGGCATGGCCCATGGTGAGAGGAGGTAACAAGTTGCCTGAAGGGTCACTCTACTGCAAGACTTGCACTATATCCACTCACAGTAAGCATTTCAAGAGCACAAAGCAGATTACATCTAGCTACAGGCAATGATAATTTGTGAATCCTTCTTAGTAGATATAAAAGGTATTAGCTGTATAAAAACCGGGAAAACCCATGAGTCACGAGGTGGTGGGGGGCACCTCCCTCCCCTCCCCCTCCAATGGCGGCTTGGCGGGCTTTTGAATAAGCCAATCAGCGTTCACGTCACAAGATGGCGGATCGTTAGTTCATTTGGTGGCCGCTAGGGGGGCAGCACCGGCCGCGTTTGCGCAAACGATAGTTCCTTGACCGGCCGCCCAGATGTCCGCACAATCCTCAATCTGCGCAGACATTCCAGTGGTAACCTGAATCTATCTGAGTATTCTGTGGAGCTTAGTCGGGCGAACAACCCCGCAGGCGACAACGGTTGTTGCTATTCCCGGCGCGCGACACAGATGACGCGTCGGCGAGCAACGGGTACAGTTATACACTATTCCAGGAGTGCGTAGTTTCCTAGCGCAGTGCAATTTCCGGGTGACGCGTTGGGTCCCGTTAGGCACTGTACACGTCTTTCAAGAATATTTTCGTCTGAACATGCAGCATACGCTATTTCGAGCGTGATTTACTGGCGTGGAATGTGCGCGTCATGTTATACACTGCTAGCTGGTACAAATGATAGATCCCTCAACAATCGTTATTACCAAACCTATAATTTTCTTCCTATGACCTTCGAGGAGCAGTTTTTCATGTCTTATTGATATTTCGAATCATTATAATTCGTTAATTGTTTAGTTACCATAAAATTAACTTCTAAAACATATTGTTGCCTTCTGCAAACAGTATTATTGGTTCAAATAACAAGTCCTGTTCGTTGTACATTATGTAAGGTCATTTATTTGTAACTGCCATTTTTTTATACCCACTCCAAGTTGTCTTATTACCCCAACACGCCTTTTGTGATATGTCAGTTTTAAACGTGTTCTCTTTTTATTTCTAGTATTTCATACTCGTAACAAGAATACTATATTAATCCATCATACTCAAGGAATATAAAAAAATTGTTGGGTAGGGGATTCGTTAAATAAAAAACATAATTTCTTGATAAATGTTACAGATTTATTGAAATTTTGAAATACATTTTATTGCAATATAATACATCATTCAATACTTATGATTCCATGTGTATCATAGGCCTCTCTTGCATTCACATCCTCCCCCCTTCTTTAACCTGAGTCTTCACTTAATATCCATTTATTGCCTTACACGTTATGAAATTCCAAGCCAAAGTATGTATACCTTTTAAACGTTGCTAGTGTTTATGAGATGAGAAATATATTTATGTGGGTGACACATACTCTCTGTCACACATTGCTGTGAATAACATAGACATGCAACTTACGGGTGTATCTCAAAATCGAATGTCACGAGGGAAGAAATAATTCGTATAAACATCAAATCTCGACAGTGGCTCAGTGGTTAAGGCGTCTGACAGGAGATAGGAAGGTCCTCGGTTCGAATCGCTTTCTGGGCGGTGATTTTCATAAGTCCGTAACCCACCTTCACCTCTGGTACAGAACGCTTCTGTGGCTCGGATTCCACGTTAAACTGATAACAACTCTATTGTTGTGTACACTTTCAAAAGCGAAGATTCAAAACAGACGAAGGCCTAACGTGACCTAAACGAGCATTCATACTGCATTGAGGGGGGGGGGGGGGGGATCAAACAGTCATCCAGTCGGATGAACAATTTTAATATCACAATCTTCTCTTGTCTCTGTTGCTCTATACATAAAAAAACACACCCACACTCATTAAAGGATAAGTTTTAGGAAGGATTTGGGTAGGTATAAGGCAAATGGATGTAGGTATGGGCACTGTAGGTGAAACGCGAGTGGTAATTGTAAATAATATACAGCAAACACTGAGAACAATACCTGATGAGGATATGTACACATTTTTTCTATAGTTTCATTAACCCTGGAAACAGAAAAAATCCATCAGTAACAGCTACCAGGTACCACACTGTTCACATTAGTATCGCCTCGCCTCTCACACACATCAGCCATCTTTGCCATCTAGTAGCATGTGCACAAGTATGAAACTGTTCACATCAGCATCACCTCATATCACCCACATAACAACAAGCCATCTAGTAACATGTGCCCCTAGTACCACAAAGGCATTAGTAGATTCAAGAGCCTTTCCTAACACAGGTTGCAATGTCGTACTTTTGATGATCACTCACAGCTGCATATGTCACAAAACACACATTAGTGGTGTAAATGAACTACACTCAGACTAGCGAGTGAAAGAAAGAAAGGTATCAACATATTTACACTCTAGCTGCCTTCCCTCGCAAACAGCATTTCAAGTCCCAAAAACTGTGGACTCCATATTAACCCTGGAAACAGAAAAAGCCATCAGTAACAGCTACCCCCAGGTACTAAACTGTTCACATTAGCATCGCCTCTCACTCACCTCAGACAACTTTGCTATCTAGTAGCATGTGCACAAGTTCGAAACTGTTCACATCAGCATCATCTCATGTCACCCACATAACCACAAGCCATCCAGTAACATGTGTCCCTAGTACCACAAAGGCATGAGTAGATTCAAGAAATACCGCAATATGCTGTAACTAAAATCGCGATTTTTCCGACTGGGGCCTAGTACCGGTAACCGCATTTTTAGGACCTCACGGAGGACCGGAATTTCGAAGCGGGCGGAAGCGTTTATAAGCACCGGTATACCGACCTACAAACACGATATACGTGCCGTCTGTGCGGAGGGGCCCCTGTCTCGCCACGCCCACCTGGGCAGGTTGACCCAAATTAGTATTTCAGAAGCTACTATTAACAAATGACTTTGACCAAACAGTGTACAAGAGTTTAGTTCCAGTAGCCATCTATAATGATGGCACATGAAATCAGGTGAGTGTGGTGAGCATTGAGCTGTATTGTAAAGACATGCTGTCCTCTGACCATCCTGTAACATCTCAGTCTGGACGTGAAGTGTGGAGTTCCTTTCCTCCAGTTATTTGTATGTTTGTGGTAATGTATAGAATTGTGGTGTATGCATGGACATATGTGTGTGTGCATGTTCCTATGTTGGTTGTATGTCGAATTATGGTGATAGGAGTCTACTCCATATCGAGATTTTATCATGAGTGACCATTAGTGTTGATGGTGAACGTAATCAGTTGGGTGTGATGAGCACTGATGTGTGTGAAAAAAGACATATCATACTTCACACATGCCGCACCTATTCAGTGTGAATGTAGTGTGTTCAGTCCCTTTCCTCGAGTTACCTGTATGTGCATAGTGATGTATGGAATTGTGTGTATGCATGGCCGTGTGTGTGTGTGTCTTTCTATGTGGTTGTGTGTCTAATTATGGTGATAGAAGTCTACTCCATATCGTGATTTCACCATCAGTGGTCATCAGTGTTGATGGTTGGACGTAATCAGTTGGGTGTGATGATTAATTCATGTGGCATAAGTACTGGGATGGATGGCAACAACATGTCATCCGTTGCACACACTCTAACACGTCTGTCTGATGATTTTTGGCCAGTCATGTGGGGGTCAGCTCAAATTTTTCGTTGTCATGATTGGTCTAGTTGTTGTGTCTAGATCGCTGTAGGCATAGAAATGCACTTGTGTGTGCTTCTTTCTGTGTATACTGTATGCATGTGTAAATATAGTGATACCTTCCCTCAACTCTTTTGTCTGGATATATGATGTGATGATCCTGCTCTTATGGTTGTTTGTGTTCTTATGGGTGGTGACGTATGGATATCTTGGAGAGACCTAATATGAATATGTGAATTATGACATCTGTCTGATGACCAAGTGTCTACTGCTACTCATGGTACCTGAGGCATATGTTACTGTATATCCAAAAAGGCTTAGGTGTGGCATAAACATGGTGGTGCTGATGTGAACAGTTTTGTACGTAGGACACATGATACTGGATGGTAGAGAGGTTTGTAGTGTGAGATAAATGAGACGATGTTGATGTGACGAGTTTGGTACCTTGCACACATGTTACTGATGATTTTTTGGTTAGTCATGAGCCATTGGGGTTCTACACCACTTTTTCGTTGCCATTATTGGGATGGTTGTTGTGTCGATATCACTGTAGGTATGGAAATGTACGTGTGTGTGCGTCTATCTCTGCGTCTGTATGTGTGAATATGGTGGTGGTGTGGAGGAGACGTGGTGGTGATCTGTTTGTTGATGGTACATGTAATCAATTGTGTCTGATTAACACTATTAATGGGATAAACACTGAGGCGTGTGGCGAAACATGACATCTTTTGCACACCCTGTCTCTCGTCAGGCCGATGATGTGTGAGAAGAGTTCTGTTTTTCAGTCAGTCATGGGGGCAAGAGAGTACTGCACCACTTTTTCGTTTCCATGATTGGTGGCGGTAGTTGTGCTGAACTCGCTGTAGACATGGACATGTGTATCTGCGCCTCTCTTTGTGCATGTAAGCGTATGTATGGTGATACCTGACTTTAACTCGTCTGTCTGATGATTTTTGTAACGAGAGTTCTGTCCAGTTAATTAGTGGTAACGACAATTCTGTCCCACTTCATCGTTCCCATGATGCTTGCTGTTGTTTATGTCGAACTTGCTGTATGCATGTACGTGTGAGTGTGTGTGTGTTTTTTTTTGTGTGTGTGTGTTTTTTGTGTGTGTGTGTGTGTTTTTTTGTGTGTGTGTACGTCTCTCTCGGGGTATGTATGCGTAAATATGGTCAGACCTTCCTTTAACTCATTTGTCTCATGTGCAGTTTATTTCCTCCAGTAATGTGTGTGTATGTCTTCTTCCTCTGTGTGAGTTCTATCTTGGTGCTGTTGTGTGTAGGCATGGAAATGTGCGTGTGTGCGTGATTCCTCTGTGGATTTGAATCTAAAATATTTGGTTATAGAATTATACCCACGATCAATGTGTGTTTGTAACCATTGTTTCAGGGCTTAGGCACTATCCCCTTCCACTGTGCTGTTTACAGTTTACTGCTGTTTCTTACGTTTTTCACTATATGCACTTCGGGGTAAAAATCATTTAATGGAGAAGGTGCTGAGGGTGTGTGCCAGAGAAGCAAAGTACTTGGGTACAAACACACAGTCAGGCTATAGTGGTATAGTATGGAGTCCACATTTTTTGTACATCAAATGTAGGGTGAAAAACAGGGTAGCTAGATTTATTAGTGGAAAACATTCAACAAGTGACATAATAAAGGAGCTGGGCTGGATATGACTGGAAGATATGAAGAGTGCTGGGAGAGCTGTATATGGCGTATAATGATGATAGAATTGATATTGGTAGAATAATTCTGAGTGGTGCATGGAGCATAAGTTAACCATGACCATAATCTGGCATTAGACTTTAGGTGATGAGGCCTGAGTGGATAAAATATCCAAACACGCACTTTCACATGCAAATGACCTAACAATTTACGACAGTTTAAGTATGGGCGCTATCTTCGGCGTAATAGAACCAGTGTCTGCACCTATGGTGACGTTTTGAATACTTTTCAGTGTGTAGGGATCTACTATGAAAAATGTGGGTTATGATGTCTGTTTGATGACCATTAAACTATGAGTTAGCTAAGAGCATTATGGTAACTTTATCGTGTGTGATGTGTTTTTTCCATACCTTTGTATGTGAATGAATTTTTAAAATTATGTGTTTGTCGTGTCTATCTTAACTTCACAGTCTACCGTGTATTATTACTGGCACAGTGCTGTCGTTGTACAGACAAATTTCAACGACCATCCAAAATTCTAGTATTTCCAGCATGTCAGGCCTTTTTCGGGCTCGTCGCTGTCATTGTCATTAGAGGTGAGAAAGGATGTATGGCAAGAAACGGTGAGGAATTCGGCCATGGACTTTTGAAGGTCTCTTTGCCTGCATTCGTCTGGAGTGATTTCAGGAATCCAAGCACTGTTCCATTTCACTGTTCTGTTTACAGTTTGCTGTCGTTAGTTTTGGGGTACGAACTATTTTTCTCAGGTTGTTCACTATATGTCCTTCGGAGCAAAAATCATGATGAGTGGATGTACCAGAGAATGAAGAACTTGTGCTACAAACCCACAGTCAGATCATTGCTTGGATGTAGTGGAATAATGTGAGGTCCACAGTTTCTGGACTTGAAATGCAGTGTGCACGGGAAGACAGCTAGAGTGTAAATATGGTGGTACCTTTCTTTCTCTCGTCTGTCCGCATGTAGTGTGTGTAGTTCTTTTCCACCACTAATGTGTGTTTTGTGACGTATGCAGCTGTGAGTGAGCATCCAAAGTACGGTATTGCATCCTGTGTTAAGAAATGCTCTTGAATCTACTCATGCCTTTGTGGTACTAGGGACACATGTTACTGGATGGCTTGTGGTTATGTGGGTGACATGAGATGATGCTGATGTGAACAGTTTCGAACTTGTGCACATGCTACTAGATAGCAAAGTTGTCTGAGGTGAGTGAGAGGCGATGCTAATGTGAACAGTTTAGTACCTGGGGGTAGCTGTTACTGATGGCTTTTTCTGTTTCCAGGGTTAATATGGAGTCCACAGTTTTTGGGACTTGAAATGCTGTTTGCGAGGGAAGGCAGCTAGAGTGTAAATATGTTGATACCTTTCTTTCTTTCACTCGCTAGTCTGAGTGTAGTTCATTTACACCACTAATGTGTGTTTTGTGACATATGCAGCTGTGAGTGATCATCAAAAGTACGACATTGCAACCTGTGTTAGGAAAGGCTCTTGAATCTACTAATGCCTTTGTGGTACTAGGGGCACATGTTACTAGATGGCTTGTTGTTATGTGGGTGATATGAGGTGATGCTGATGTGAACAGTTTCATACTTGTGCACATGCTACTAGATGGCAAAGATGGCTGATGTGTGTGAGAGGCGAGGCGATACTAATGTGAACAGTGTGGTACCTGGTAGCTGTTACTGATGGATTTTTTCTGTTTCCAGGGTTAATGAAACTATAGAAAAAATGTGTACATATCCTCATCAGGTATTGTTCTCAGTGTTTGCTGTATATTATTTACAATTACCACTCGCGTTTCACCTACAGTGCCCATACCTACATCCATTTGCCTTATACCTACCCAAATCCTTCCTAAAACTTATCCTTTAATGAGTGTGGGTGTGTTTTTTTATGTATAGAGCAACAGAGACAAGAGAAGATTGTGATATTAAAATTGTTCATCCGACTGGATGACTGTTTGATCCCCCCCCCCTCAATGCAGTATGAATGCTCGTTTAGGTCACGTTAGGCCTTCGTCTGTTTTGAATCTTCGCTTTTGAAAGTGTACACAACAATAGAGTTGTTATCAGTTTAACGTGGAATCCGAGCCACAGAAGCGTTCTGTACCAGAGGTGAAGGTGGGTTACGGACTTATGAAAATCACCGCCCAGAAAGCGATTCGAACCGAGGACCTTCCTATCTCCTGTCAGACGCCTTAACCACTGAGCCACTGTCGAGATTTGATGTTTATACGAATTCTTTCTTCCCTCGTGACATTCGATTTTGAGATACACCCGTAAGTTGCATGTCTATGTTATTCACAGCAATGTGTGACAGAGAGTATGTGTCACCCACATAAATATATTTCTCATCTCATAAACATTAGCAACGTTTAAAAGGTATACATTCTTTGGCTTGGAATTTCATAACGTGTAAGGCAATAAATGGATATTAAGTGAAGACTCAGGTTAAAGAAGGGGGGAGGATGTGAATGCAAGAGAGGCCTATGATACACATGGAATCATAAGTATTGAATGATGTATTATATTGCAATAAAATGTATTTCAAAATTTCAATAAATCTGTAACATTTATCAAGAAATTATGTTTTTTATTTAACGAATCCCCTACCCAACATTTTTTTTATATCCCTTGAGTATGATGGATTAATATAGTATTCTTGTTACGAGTATGCAATACTAGAAATAAAAAGAGAACACGTTTAAAACTGACATATCACAAAAGACGTGTTGGGGTAATAAGACAACTTGGAGTGGGTATAAAAAAAATGGCAGCTACAAATAAATGACCTTACATAATGTACAACGAACAGGACTTGTTATTTGAACCAATAATACTGTTTGCAGAAGGCAACAATATGTTTTAGAAGTTAATTTTATGGTAACTAAACAATTAACGAATTATAATGATTCGAAATATCAATAAGACATGCAAAACTGCTCCTCGAAGGTCCTAGGAAGAAAATTATAGGTTTGGTAATAACGATTGTTGAGGGCTCTATCATTTGTACCAGCTAGCAGTGTATAACATGACGCGCCTATTCCACGCCAGAAAATCACGCTCGAAATAGCGTATGCTGCATGTTCAGACGAAAATATTCTTGAAAGACGTGTACAGTGCCTAACGGGACCCAACGCGTCACCCGGAAATAGCGCTGCGCTAGGAAACTACGCACTCCTGGAATAGTGTATAACTGCACCCGTTGCTCGCCGACGCGTCATCTGTGTCGCGCGCCGGGAATAGCAACAACCGTTGTCGCCTGCGGGGTTGTGCGCCCGACTAAGCTCCACAGAATACTCAGATAGATTCAGGTTACCACTGGAATGTCAGCGCAGATTGAGGATTGTGCGGACATCTGGGCGGCCGGTCAAGGAACTATCGTTTGCGCAAACGCGGTCGGTGCTGCCCCCCTAGCGGCCACCAAATGAACTAACGATCCGCCATCTTGTGACGTGAACGCTGATTGGCTTATTCAAAAGCCCGCCAAGCCGCCATTGGAGGGGGAGGGGAGGGAGGTGCTCCCCCACCACCTCGTGACTCATGGGTTTTCCCGGTTTCTATCCAGCTAATACCTTTTATATCTACTCTTCTTTCTTCATTTCTCAGTTTCTCTCGAAAATCCGTCTGGTAGTATTTGCAAGAAACGTGGTACATGAAACAAAGAGGACCTACGAAAATTTCGAAAATGGTCGATTTATTCTGTTTTATTTATAATATACAATGTACTAAATTATTTTCTAAAATATCTTCTATATAGGGCATAACACATTACCACATGGGCGCCGGCAGGATTGCTTCTAGGGGGGTGCACCCAGGGCTGCGTTGGTGCCCCCCCCCCCCCTCCCATCGGCCCAAAAATTTCCGCGGGCGACCTTTTTTTTTTTAGCTCTACTACTGCCCACACGGCGACCCGGGATGCGGGATGTAGGGGGGTGCACCAGGGATCCAGGGGGGTGCACCAGGGCCGTAATTTGTGCTCCCCACCCCCTATCGGCCCAAATTTACGGGCGACCCGGGATGTCAGGGGGGTGCAAGTGCACCCCCTTGCACTCCCCTCCCGGCGCCCATGCATTGCCAGCTATATAAAATGTTTTAATTACACTTAATTTTATAATTCTTCTCGCAGTTGAAATAATTTCAAGTGGTTATTTATACAAAAAATATCTAAGTACAGTGTTGCTAGGATCAAATAAACTCCAAATTTTTGGCTGAAACATATTTAAAGCCGTTTACAATGTTTGCTTGCAAATTAGTCGTTGCACCCGCGGTCATCATTCAGACATGAATCACGATTTCTAACCTTACGATTGGATTGGGTGTAGTGGTGGAAAAAAAAAAAACAATGGAAATGTTTTCCTACGAGTGGTGTTACAAGGGAAGGAGCCTTAGGGTGGTTTAGAAGCAGTGGAGAGTTGATACTTGTGCACCAGTATATTTTTTAAATTAGGCATTGTGTAAAGAATGCTTCTCGTTACAGGAAAAAATCTTAGACCGCCACTATGCCAGGGGTTCTGGGACAGGAGAGAGCTGTGTGGTAGTTACGGGATTACGGTTGACTTTAGATTGTGTGTTTCGGTGTGGTGGACAGTTTTTTAGCTCGGAACATCTGGTTGTGGAGACATTTCTGAGGATAATTATGGGATATAAGAATTGGTGTCAGGTTGTAGGGTAAAATGGTAAAGCATGTTTCGTCGCAGCAGATACGTCTGGCTTGGACGGCCAGGCTGTATGTGAGGGAGCATTTTGTGCGATACGGGTGCCAGCTATCAAAGTGGAAATACTGTTGTATGTCTGTGCTTCTGATGTGGATAGAGGTGTGCCAGTGGCCATTATGCACAGAGATGGAAGGTGCTGTGCGTATGACGGTAAGACCACGTGAAATTAGGGAGTGGAGGCTGCTGAGATAGCTGAGGAAGTCGTGGGTCCAGATCTTAAAAATTTCATCTACAGTATATATTCAAACCACAAGGTAGTTGTAAGGAAATCGTTTGAGGAAAAGATTCTTCTAATCTCTCCAGAAAAAGGTTGGCATAGTAGTGTGCCAAGCTGGTTCCCATAGCAGTGTCTTGTACCTGATGTTAGACGTGATATTGCAATGTGAAGTTAGAACGAGGTGGGACAGTGAAAAGAAGGAGGCAGTGCTAAAGAAAGTGTATGGAGTGTGCGTCGAAGCGGTATTCAAGGGAACTAAGTTTCCCGTGTTGGAGGTTTTTGGTGTACACCTGCAGAGAGAGGTCTATAACGACCATGAAGGATTCTGCAGGTAATGGTGTGGGAATGTTTGCTACAGACGCTGTGACGTGCAGTGGGACCTTGAAAGTTGACGAAAGAACGGATTTCTGGGCAAATCGAGTTAGTGGAGTTTTTAGTGTGAGGTTGGTACATAGATGTATTCGAGAGCTGCATAAGGGCTTCAGCCACGTAATAACTCCAATCCATTCGAAATGGTTACGTCATATTCTCCCCACTAATTTTTCCACAACAACTTCAGCAGGTCGCCAGGCCCGATTTACAAGGGACACTCGGTGTCCGGCTACTGAATTCTTAGACACCGGCCACCGGAATCGTCCACTTCAGAGACACTCGCTGTCCCTTACGTCACAGAAACAGCTCCCGCTTCCCTCTTCGACAAAGAACGTAATTGTTGTAACAAGCCACTGTACGAGGGGCTGTAGGGAAAAGCCATAGACAAGCCACAGTAGCTAGTGGCACCGACACAGCCACTCGTGTGAACGCTCTCACTCTGTTCTGTGTCCCGGCGGTGTCTAGAGATTCAGTGGCCAGACACTGTGTGTCCAGTGTGAAGCTGGCGTAACTTAAAAAATAATACCATACTGATGCTCCTACCCATGTTACAGACCTCGTTGCAAAACGCGCAAAATGCTTCTACCCATCACAGCCTATTGTATCACTACCACAACCGAAATTACCTCATCAAAGGTCATGGTAACTGTAGCACGTCTCTTCTCATAAACCAAATAACGCATTCGGGATACCATACACATCCCGGGCCTCGATCTTAGATAACACTCACCCTGGTATAGGAATTACTAGTTATTATAATCATTATATATTATTTCAAAATTTAATTTTTGTTTATCTTTTTCAATTTTAATCATTTTCACCTCTTTTACGCGTCCCATTTTTCTAAATTTTATTTTGATTAATTTGTTTCTCGCGTTTAACCTTTCCAAATATATTGTTATTGCTCCACCCACTGCGATAGTAATGGTCAAAACCGCCATTCATGTGGCAGTGTTGACCGCGGATGCTTATAGGAGCTCAATCACATATTTCTGTTTCCATGAACAATGGCACAGCCGGAAATATTGTGTTTGAAGATTGGTTCTTGTTCTGCTGCCCTCTTTTCTTAAACTTTGGTGAGAGATCTTTCCTTTCCATATATATATGAACTCTTTCTTCCGTTAATAATTGTTCATTATATCAGTGGTCCGAAATCTTTTTCTGCTCGCGGCACACTATAAATTATCCATGACTCTACACAGCATACCACTGTAAAACCAACTAAAGTTAACAACGACTGTGAGTATGTAATTAACACTTAATTTCTTAGGATACGACAACACGTAACTATTCGCAGCATATGAAACACCGAAACTCTAATAAAATAACTAATAAAAAATTGACTGTTAATTCTTTGAAATATGTAAAATTTTACGGCATACTTCCACCAAGTGGCGGCACACAGATGTCCATCGGCTCCGAACCTCTGTACTATGCCACTGGGAGACAAGATTTAGTAGGAGAATATTATGCGGTATTTTGGAGAGCCATAAATGCAAACTCGCGATATCCTTGATAGGAATTTTCCTTAGTTCTGTGCAGTATGGATGAATCTGGTTTCTTTCATTCTGGAGACAATACCGGACTAAATTAATGATGTGGACAAAATCCTTGGATGGTATATTGAGTCTCCTACTCTTAAGGAGATACTCGTATTTGATAGGTCTACTAAAATTGTGAACACTTTGTTCTGATAGCAAGAAGCCAAGTTTTAGAAGGGATGGTTGCCTGATATAACATATCAGAAGCAATTACTATGAGAACTAACTCCATATAATCGTAATTCTTATAATCCTTTTATTTTAGAGTTAAATGAATTATTTCGACAGGCAGCTGATTCTGCATCACTATTTATTACAAATTTGATTAAAACCTTTTGTGAAATAAAATCTGTTATTAATATAGAATTCTTCAAAATCTGACAAGTTAGACGTCCATGTTGTAGTTATAAAGGCTTTCATTATAACGTTGTACTTCACTGATCCGATGAAAGAATCTACGATGTAGTATTACATGTGATCAGAACAATTTAATGGACTCGTAAAATTCATAAATATTATCTGCTTATTAAATACGGAGGAGGTAAATGAAGGTAGCATGGAGTGTACGTCAACCACAATAGCTGGCAGGCTGGCATACTACCTGGAAGACAACTCTTAGTCACGGAGGACAAGGCAGCAAACGCACGAGTCATTTTAAACCTGTGAAAATACCAGTGGATGTTCTGAAAGAAATACAAGATGAATAAAGACAGTAAATATGATTTTTAACCATTTGCCGATAGCTTGGGTATCTTTGCAAAACATTGGAAAGTCTCAATGACGTAGATAGGAAGGTGCGGGCAGACACCAGGAATGAGGTGATGGCCAGACGAGCTGGCAGGGCGGCCGCCTACCTGGATGGAATGCGAGAGAATAACAAAACTTCTAGTCACGAGAGACTAGGCAGGAACCGCATGTACAACCATGCTCATATGTACTCGAACGATCTGAATCACTCATCGCAGTATTTCCTCCAAAAGCTTATTCAGAAACCTCTAAACATCTGCTTAAACTGTCCTAAATGCTGTAGGTGGTATAGTTACGCTAATATCGAAAATTGAGACTCACCCACCCACAAAAAAAACGTGATTTATTTTAACCTATTCATTAGTCCCAGGAAGTTTTGACTGAAAGCAAGATGAATATAAACAATAAATATAATTTATCGCCACTTGCCGACGGCTCTGGTATTTTTGCAGAATTTTGGAAAGTCACAGTGACGTAGATAGGATGATGCCGGCTGCAGCGAATCGTATGCTTGGAAATGTTGAGTGAATACAAGTAAAAATGACTAGTAAATAATATCTACACACTACAGAATACTAATTAATTTTTTAAATGCAGACAGTACTAGTAGAATACTTTTAAGATGTTTTGAAACCAATTTGATGTGTAAATCCACAACGAGTAATTTTCAGATTTTTTTTAAAAATACCTAATACACATAAATTAGTTGTTTTATTATACTTTCATCGTTTCTAGAAATATAACCACGTAACTTAAAAAATATTTAAAACAAATTAATCTCTGACATTTTCAAAAAATGAATCTCGTTATTTCTTTAGGTGCTTCTCGTCCAAAAAGGGACTTAATTCGCGTACAGAGGATCACATTTACACACCTCATTGAAGATAATTCCACTGAACTAGTGTGCTTCGCTTTCGCAAGGGCACTGGTAAATAAATACTTCCTCTTAGAGGCTGTCAGATCGATTACTTTCTTATCCGCGTGTCTCCGATCGGCATCCTGGAGTCAGGCAGATATTTATTTTTCCTCCATAGCTAAGCATAATCTCAAGAAACTGCGCCCAGTACACGGCAGATGAAATTAAATACCCCTTCCCGTTTAACAAGTAGTTTTATGACAGCCCCTAGTTAACAAGTTTATATTTTGAAATCCTTAACTTTTTATTACGCAGCCATATTACAACTGACATAAACAAACATGTTTTTATATAAAGTGGGGTGCATCTGTGAGGGGTTTTGGTTTCCACTTTTTTATATTGTTTTAATAAACACATTTGTGTTAATACCATTTTTTTTAAAAAAATTAATGTCTTTCATCCCGATAGCCACTCAGCCAGCTACTCCGTTTTTATGTAATCATCCTGTGTTTTGACGTATTTCCAAATGGTTTTTAGTCATACTGGTAAGAACCATGCAAGCCGAACGCAACAGCTACTTGAACACCCAGGGCCTCTGCAGGACTCGCACCGGTGTCCTAGCGTGGCGGCAACATTGAAGCCTCGCGTTCCGGAGGTCACGGGTGCAATTCAGATTTCTGCTTTGCATGATTAATCGATTTCTTTTTTAACTCCTCATCGTGGTCATTAGAGGTGTGAAACGACAGGGAGCAAGGAACAGGAAGGCAATCGGCCATGGCCTCTTAAAAGTAGCACTCTGATATCCGTCTGGAGTGAATTCGGGAAATAATGCAAAACCTAAATCTGGATGCCCATACGCGGATTCGAACCCGCGTCCTCCCGATTATGGGAGCATAGCGTTGCCGCTCTCTCGCCACGCTAGGTATGATTAATCAAAAGGACTACCAGATGGTTCCTTCAAAAGACCACAACCGAATTCCATGCCGTCCCTTGCCCCATTTATCTTTTCCTCTCTAATGATTTTGACATCGTCGAACCGGAAGGAAAATATAACAAGGGACTGAGCACCCTCGGCAAGGTGGAACTAGCGCTCTTGCGACTTCGCTGAATAACCTAAATACAAAATGTGATCGGCAAGAAGTATTTTTATCGTATCGTCGATGCAAATGTCATTTTAGGCAAGAGGATAGGGGATGCTGGGATCGGGAAAGAATTCCGTTACGTCATCCTGAATTAACTTTTTTCTCATACAGCTGTAGCAATTTACGGAAACCATGGAAAACTGAGATTTGATGTCCAGCGGGGTTTGTATCCGCGTACTCGCGAATGCCAGGTTAGAACTTTACCTCTCACTCATGAAGCTTCGTCGCAAAGCTTTAAAGAAGTGTCTATGCTTGTTGGTATATAACGGGAGATAGATTTCTTACTTGGATTCTTTAAGATTCAAAATTTGAAACACATAATTCACACTGAAGACGAATTTACTGTATTAAATATCGTTATTACTGTTAAAATGGTTGCTACTTCGTTCTACCACGGGAAGCTTACCTTCTAATAATACTATGGAGGAAAAAATCTAGGAGTTATTTTTTTTAACTTTGAAGATTCTAGATATAATTACTTTATATTTTGTATATTTTGCGTATTGTCTAAAATCTCCTTCCTTTTTACGCTTAAACTGTGTGTTAGACACACACAATTTTTTAATCCTGCTGCGCCAAAAAGTGTAACCTTGTCGATTTAAGTTCTTTTATCGGTTCTAAAATACTGTCCGTATTAATTTAAAGATAATCTTTTCATCATTCGTCATATAACTGCATTTTCTAGAGAAGTGTAGCTGTTTATTAAGAATGCTGCGACAGCTGTCAACCTTATGATAAAAGCGTTGTCATTCCTTGAAAATCAATCGATTTCATTAGTTCAATGTTTATTATGAGTTAAAAGGGGTTGGTTATATTCATTTTAACTGTAGAACTCCGAACTTCGCCCCTGTGCGTCAGCGAGTTTCTTGCGCGCGGAGTCATTTTTTTTTCTTCGGTTAAAGCACTGGAAAATGAATGTCTATTATATCACGAATTTAGTGTACCACCTATCAGTTATGCTGTTACATGAGGTATTAATGTCTAGAACGAAGCATAATCGAAAGGCGAGGGGGTCTCGCGAATTTTGTCCCCCACTGTACCTGCCCTTTTCCACCTCTAATGACAATTTAAGTCACGTTTATTTTTCATATTATTGTCTATTTGATCATATTAAAAAATAAAATAAAAATTCACTTCCATTTGTTTCAAAGAAATAGAAATAGTATTTTTAATTAATTCATAGGTTTTTCAATGTTTCGTATGATAACGTTAACCACCTTTGCTTATGAATAACTATTCCGTAGGTAAAAATATTAAGGCGTATTTAGTTGATCCCACAGGATCACTTTTTTTATGACCTTACGCCTCCTCGTCGTCGAGGTTATTAGATGCGAGAAAGGTCTGGTGAAAAGGAACGGGAAGGAATTCGACCATGGCCTATTGAAGGAAGCATCCCGGCATTCGCCTACGTTAACCGTTCACCCACGACACTCGGTCAAAGGATCACATTCATTAATTTACGAAGCAGTCATAACCAACACTGCGGTATTAAATATTGTTTGAAATACACGTGTTATTTCCCCTCTGAGTTTTAACTTCGAGCAGTATAAGTTTACTGATGACTCGTCTCCTATGGTTTATTGCAGTTATAACGGTGGTGTACTGCAGGCGAGTCAGCGACCTTCAGTGACCTCACCCGACACCGATTTGATCTTCTCCATCTCCAGCAGCACCTCGACTTGCTAGCTGCAACCAACAGGTGGCTAGGCTGGATCACCTGCTAGCGAATGGCACTCCTACTAGCCTCACCTCTAGTATATCCGTTCTACATTCATTAAGGAATAAGTTATTTTGCTTCCGTGTCAAACGTATATTAATTCGGTCAGCAGAGGCTGACGGCCGTAATCATACTCAAATACTCAAATGGATCTAACAAACTGCCTAGCATTACGTACATATGGATGAAGATAAAATACAGACGATGCCCACAGAATATTTGAATGATTAATCTACTTAAAATGTAACTATTTGCATTTCCCAGTTTTGTTCATTATCGAATTAGAGTTACGTTGTAATATCACTGAAAAATATCTAAAGTGTGGTAAAGTAAATAATAGAGTGAAGTTATCATTCTCTATTAGTGTTTAAGTCTTCGAAGGAGTAATGGTACCGTTAGAATACTACGAAAAGTGGAGCAATAACTGGCATTGTCATGTTATTCTCGCACATTTGGTGTTGTACACAGATTGTGTGTTAAATCTATTTCATCAAAAGAATGTAAGTTTTTAGATAGTCAAGTTTTTATTTCATCCACGATTAAGTAATTTTAATTTTTTGTTGGATTATATTATTTTATTAAATAAATGGGTATTATTTAGTTTATTTTTAAATATTGTTTCACGAAATTCTCTTTGAAATGATATACATAAATCATAAAAAACACAAATAAATTGAAAAAATCATTGAATCTTGCAAAAATTTTGAAAATTTCCGAAAAAGTATTTTTATGACATATTTACTATCCAATTCATGAAATTCTCAATTGAGTAATACATATGATTTCTTTAGGAAAAAAATATCTGCTGAAGTATAATATTTGTTGCATTCATTCATGTATTTTGTGAATTACATAAACTCCAATTGGATATTTATAGTTTTCCAATAAACTTTAGCAGTGCAAATTTTGAAAGAATTTTTGGATCAATGATTTCGGAAATAAATGGGCAGAGGAAATGATATCTTTTTATGAAGTTTCGATGAACTCTCCAAAAAAATTGTGGGTATAAACTTTTTGAGAGTCATTGAGTTAAGAACTTTGCTAAGGAAATATTAGCTTCATATCCCAGTATAAAGTCCCCTATCATTGTTTTCACTCTTGATTTTTCGAAATTTTATGTTACAGTCTTCTTAAGATTAATGAGAACTAATGTAGTACGCAATTACAGATTTAGAAGTTGTGAGAGCGTGACGTATGGACAGATAAATGTGTGGAACTCGTAAGTGATCCATATTTCAAGGTACAAAACCCCAAAAATCTATAAACTAACATTTTATGTAAGCCAGCCGACTCAGCATGCAATCTTCATGAAGAACGACATTGCTCTGTCGCGTACTGACTAAGGATTGCAATCCCGTATTTGCTGATTTTGGGATTGGTCAATCCGGCGGGGTCCGGCACAGTTTTTTTAAGTGTTATTAAATAACCTTAATTTAAAAATTTCTAGCCTTCCTTAAATTTACTTTTCGCTTTTGCACTTTTCTTTTAAATCCGATTTGAGTTATTAAGTAGATAATCAAATATGGTAAGTATTCAGATCTCATTACATACCTTACAGTGAACCATATCAATCTGAAAAATAATCTATCTGCTAAGTAGCCAAACTACGACTTTATTTGGAAATAATTACATACTACAGCCACCAGCCGAGAATGCCATTTATGCCTCATCACTCATTGGTTTGATTGAAATAATTATAAACAAAATATTTTAACTTTCCTCATTTTTAAGATCATAATACAGGGAGAACAACTTCAGTAGGTGGATGATCAAGTGTTACGGTCAAGCATTCTCCTTCGATTGCCCCGTCCAGGTCTTCTTCGTCTACGTGCGGGTAAGTCAAAGTCGTTTCTGTGGGTTTGCCTTCTTTCTTCAGTAAGTTTTTATGTAGTAATATATCAGCAGCCAATTATGTCCTGTGTGAAAAAGCACAATTGCAGGTACTAAGGCAGAAGTTCATCAACTTTTTGCCATGACACTTGTTTCGACAGATCTTAACCCAATATCATGAGTTTAGAGATCGAGACCAAAGCTTAGCAGCGCGAACTGAGTATTCTAAGCAACTCAAGATTAAAATGTGTTTCATTGAGGTGAACATAAACGTTCAAATACTGATGACTTTTTGGGACGTCCACTCATCAAAACTTATCGAGAATTTTTGTCATTGTTTCTTGAGTTATTCAGACTGAACAATAAAGTCAACTTTTACAGTATTTGAAAAAAAAATTCTATAGACCTTATAATATCAGCAAATTTAGAAAGTTGAAATGCCGTTTTTAAAAACGATATCTCAAATTTCATAATGTACAAAAACAATGTATGGTAAAATAACTATGGCAAATCATTCTGAAAACCCATTTTCGAAATAGCTGTGTTTGCATTATTTCACTTCTTTCTCAGAAACATTTCCAATTGTACCATTGTGTACGATGTGGGAGCTAAGTTTGCAAGAGAACGACATAACTCAAATTATATCAATGCCTAAAACAAAAAACATACAGGAGTTCGAAAGAAAACGTAGAACTGAATCTGTTTACTTCGAAATAACGAAAAATGACACAAAAACACATTTGATGCCGATGTCTGCTTGAAGGGTAGGAGCAAACGATGCAGTGCAACCTGTAGAGACCGAGGCGGATTTGAAAGCGGTGACGGGGAGGCAAGGTCACGTAGACTGATTTTAGGGACTGCAGATCCGCTTAATTTTGTCTGGGATCCGCCAGACTGCCAAATGATGCGGGGTTGCTAAATTGCAATCCATAGTGCTGACACCATGTTTGGTTCTTTACTCTGCTCTTGCGCTATCCAACGGAGTAAAATGTTGACTACTGTCAGCGTAAGGTTTGCAAAATAGAGCTAGCGAGCAACAGAAAACGACAGCTTAAGCCTCTTCTTCTAGGTCGGCGTCGGAGCTGTTAGATGCGCGAAAGGACTGGAGGTAACGAACTGGAAGGTTCAATCCGGGTATTTGTCTGTGTTGATTTGGGTAAACCATGGAAAACACAGTCAGGACGACCGGAGGGGGTTTTGAACCCGCGTACTTCCGTATGCACAGCCAGAGAATTACCTAGGCTACTGATGTCAAGATACGGCCAGCGGGCTGCATCCGGCCCCCGGTCCCTATCAATACGGCCCACGATCGCAATGTGACACAGAAAGAAGAATCGTGTTTTTTAGAGCTTATAGACTTCACTCGATTCCTTTACGGAAGTTTTAAAATGCGCACACTACATTTATAAGTAATTTCAAGGGCAGCGCGTGCCTAGACAAGCGAGAGAGATAGACAGTAACGCCATCTCTTAGCAACAGCGGGATCTTCCACGCGCTTCGAGTCTAGACTAGAAACTTCCTTATCGATATAAAAGGAGCGCGACGTGAGTCAGTTGAGTCGATTGTGAAGGTATTGTGCATTTGCTTGTGTCGTGCGCGTGCGATATCTATAATTGTTGTGCCGAGTTCCATAATTGTTACGATTTTGGCATAATGTCACAAAAACGTAAAGTTGATAGTGAGTACAGAGTTTTTCAGTCTAAATGGGAAATTGAATATTTTTTCATAGAATGGAAAGGTAAACCACTGTGTTTGATTTGCAATCAAGCAGTTGCTGTTTGTAAGGAGTTTAACTTGAAGAGACACTATGATACGAATCATAAATCAAAATTCGATTGATACACTGAAAAAATAAGAATGGACACATTTTCATCTTTAAAATCTAAGCTTCAAGGTCAACAATCGATGTTTACTAATGCTAATACTGAGAGCGAAGATGACCTGAAATCAAGGTTTATTATTGCATTGGAAATCGCGAAGAGATCAAAACCTTTCACTGATGGTGATTTTATTGAAGACTGTATGTTGAAAGTTGCCAATGTTTCATTTCCACCTGAGAAGTCAATAATTCAAAATATTTCGCTGTCAAGAAAGACTGTTGCTTCAAGAATAAATGATTTATCTCAAAATTTGGTTCTTCAATTGGAATTTACAAACTTTTCACTGGCTGTTGACGAGAGCACTGATACTATTGATACAACTCAACTTGCTGTTTTTATACGAGGTATTAACAGTAACTTTGAAAAAACTAAAGAACTATTAAAGTGCGTTCCATTGACAGGTACTACAACAGCAAATGATATTTATTCTGCAATTGAGCATTTGATAGCAGAATATGAACTCGACTGAAATATACTTAGCAGCACAATTACGGATGGCGCTTCTGCCATGGCTGACAAACATTAGGGTGTTGTAACTAAATTAAAACAGACAACATCAGTGAATTTTGTGGGAGTTCACTGTATAATTCATCAGGAATCATTGGCATCCAAACATTTAAAAATGGACCATAATTAAAATAATAAATTTTATAAGTAGCAGAGGACTAAATCACCAAAAGTTCAGGCAGTTTTTACAAGATTTGGACGAAAAGTTTTCTGATGTCCCTTATTTCATCGAAGTTCGTTGGCTCAGTCGAGGAGTAGTTTTAGAAAGATTTTTTCCATTACGTGACCCTATTCAAGCTTTCATGTTAGAAAAAGGCAACCCAATTGATTATGACAATGACTGATGGATTGATTGTGCCTTTTTGGTAGATATGAAGAAACACTTGACTGATCTGAATGTAAAGTTACAGGGTAAAAATTTGATTGTCACTCAAATGTATTCAAGCATTTGAAACAAAGTTGAGGCTGTGGGAAAATCAGGTAAAAAATCAAACTGTGGATCGTTTCCCTCATTTAAAATCATTTGGCACAATGAACCAAAAAAATTGGATCAATATTCTCAACTTCTGCAAAATCTGATCATGGAATTCAACAATCGTTTTGAAGACTTCCACAAAATGAATTAAATGGAATTCCCAATTTTCAACAATCCATTCAATTTTGAAGATTCACAGGCACCAGTTCATTTGCAAGTAGAGTTGATAGATCTTCAATCGGACAGTATTTTGAAAGAAAAATTTAAAGAGGTTAACGCTCTTACATTTTATACACAATGTTTCAAGAGTTTGGATAACTACCCGGAATTAAAAAAGCATGCAGCACGCATTCTGAGCATGTTTGGTAGCACCTATTTATGTGAGCAGATGTTTTCCGTCATGAAAATAAATAACAACAAACATCGCACAAGACTTACGAATGAACATCTCCAATCAATTCTTAAATAATTACAACAGATATGATACCTGACATCAATGAGCTTGTCAAAAACAAGAGAAATCAGGTATCTGGATCCTCGAGCTCAAAATCATTGCCCTCTTTTATAACTTTGAAATGATTTTTAACAACCGAATATTATATACTATACAATTAAATAAATAAAATGTTATAATAATTCAGTACATTTTTTATTTGAATCTGGTCCGCCTACTCATTCTAAATTTAATGTACGGCCCTCTGCAAAATTGAGTTTGACACCTATGCCCTAGGCGGTAATGCTGTGCTGTGGGCGTTCGGTAGCTGAACAGAAGCGACGCAAATCTCCTATTTCGTTAAAGCTTATGTCCGTATGCTATTTAAAAGTTCAGTGCTCTCGAATTTCATCCATATTTTTTTTTCCTGTTCAACCAATGCAACATTTTAAAAGTCTATTCAGTTAGTAATAATGTTATATTATTCTCTAAACATTTTCACTCTGATACTATAAAAGTGACGAACATCCACCGACTCATATACTGATGCTGCCGATGAGAGAGATCGATTATACCAATCTGCTTTTATCCGTCTCTCTCAGGAGTGATATAGCTGTGGCACTACTACATTGCTCTGAAACAAACTGTAATAATAATAATAATTTTTGAAGTAATAAATTCTGCTTAATGTATTTATGCCGAAATCATTGCGATCATGCGAATCTACAATGGATTCCGTAGGGTCTGCTTTTGCTGTATGCATAGTTGTGACAATTCACCAACCGACTTTCCGCGAGATCCTGTAAGAGAGAACGCAAGTGTTGCACTCTATCTTTATTACGTATGCGTTTTGGAATTTATATGTGTGGGTCTTTTTTTTTTTTAATGAAGTGTGTAACTGTCAAGGCAGATGTTGGGTTCCGTCCCAAAATTCCTCTTGGTGATGCGGCAATCGCCTAAAAGCCGTAAACAGGTTAATCTATCCTGAAGTATCCTGCATGCTCGAATCTGGCGAAGCCTTAACGTACACAACCAAACTGGTAATACAGCAAGTAGAAATATCGCCATTGTTACAAAATTTCACAACATCACTTCGAACAACAACTCCTATTTAGGAAATATGGAAGTACAGAACACGTTATTCTTCACGTTGTAAGATCCACAGATTCTAGAAAAACAGTCCACAACCGCAATTTATATCTGCAAATACCTGAACATGCTAACTACCACAATTGCAACAACTTCAATGAATGTTTCACCGTGATCGCAATCAGAGTTTTTCCCGAAACCACCGCCGCCTCAGAACTTCGGAGATGGGAACTTACATTCCAAAATATCCTAGATATCAGACACCCAGCCGGCATCAACCACCGATAAAATTCTTTTCTTTGACGCATTTCTCATTATTATCAGTATTAGCATTATTGTCATTTAACTAACTAAATGTGTTTTATTTTATTTTTTCAAAATTTATATATCTATATTTATTTCCTCAATTTTTGTTTTCGTATCTACATTCCGTACCCTTTTGGTATATTACTATTTCTATCACCTTCTGCGATATACATATTTATATATAACACCTTAGTCCCACCGCCATGTTGATAAGCCACTCAGTCATGTACGAAACTTCGGCGTGTGCACACCTCCCTAACCACATGACTCATTCTCTTTAACATGAAGAAGGTTTAAAACGGAAATATTGTATGTATATATATATATATATATATATATATATATTGTGTTCGTGATATATGTTCTTCTCCAGTCGCTGCCTTCAACTTTGGTGAGTGATGAGTCATTTTCCCCTTCCTTGTAATTTAGATTCGAGACAGGATTTCATGTAGATATTATATTACTTTTATCATTACATTCCTTTTAGGTTCTGAATACGTTTAGTTTTTTTCATTATATAATGTTGATAAAGTAGTCCATAAAAATTTATTCTCATTCCTATGAAACTTTGCTGCACTGTGAATCATTTGAAGGGTTTACGACTGCACTTAAAATGAGTTTAAGTAGACTAATTAAAAAGAATGTCTTATCTTCCACATACTTGGAACTTTTTGCCGAATTCCTAAAGTTAGAGATAAAAAAAAAAAAAAAAAAACACCAACAAACTGGAGTTCATGAACTTCTCTGCTATTTTTAAGTGAAGACGTACAGTCTAAAGATTCGCGGCTTAATTTACGAACCACAAACACCATAAAAGCGTCGGCAAAAATACAGAGACGCTGGCATTCAGATGACCTCATTCCATCCTTTTCCAAACATACTCAGAAGATGGGTCGAACAAAAACGCTCATAACTCTTTGTAATTGTCATTGACAGTGAGTTGGGAGTTTTCGTGACTTCACCAATCCCCAGCTAAGTCAACCGAATCGGCGATAGCTTAGCCAACAAAAATTGTTCTGGCGCTTGAAGAAAAATTTAAAATAGTTTATGAAGTAAGCTACAGTTGCTATAATGCTGCAATGCCTGAATGATAATTGTTTCGATGGGACTGTTACTGCGTTATAATAACTGGCAGGCGGATATAAGTGACCTTACTTGTATTGGTTGTCAATACTATGATGAAACATGTGAAGTAAACTTATTCTTAACTGAGAAACATACAATAATAAAGGTTGCATTATAGCAAAAAACAATTTTAAGCACACACAATTCTGATGCTACATGGTTCGTTATGACGAGACTACAAAATCGAAATGCTGATATGCGTACGGACATACTCTATTACATCACATTGTGATTATTATACTAATTGAGAAAATACACTGAAACCTAGTTCTGTGTAATTCTTCAGCACAGCTTCGTGCTTTAGATATACCGACCTACATGGCGACTAATGTTTCCTGTTATTTCTACACAACACAAATCCCGAGAAAACAAGTTGCAAAAGATTCAGACGAACAACATTAAGCACATTACGGCGAATCGTAACCATACATTGTACGAAAGAATATTTTTGAGAAACTAACTTTCTTGAGAGAAATAAACGTGGTGGACTTATTCCTATAGTTAATTACAAAACTCACCAAGCGCAAATCGTGCCTTACACAATGAGAATTGCGTACTCTAATAATCTTAACAGAGACGGACTTGAAATTTCAGACTGTAGTTAATCTCTTGAATTAAAAATCAATGCTTGACATATTTTCTGTTCCTAGCCCTTTCAACGTCGCATCAAGTTGTCGCTCGCAACAGTAATCTTTTTACTATTTTCTTACATAAGAGTCAGTATCTATCTCATCTTTAAGATTCAATTTATTTTAATAAGAGAATTTTCTACACGATGATATTATTATATAGCAAATTAACTTTAGCTTGGTTTGCTCTAAAATTATATTCCTTAATTTCGTTTCAATACAGGATAAGTACGAGACAAATTTCAAGTTCTTAGCTAATGGTGTTTGGGATAAAGAAAATTAATTAAAAAATGGTTTAAAAGTGACAGCTTTGACTCTTGCTGACATCTGTATTTTCCAGCGGAAAAAGAAATCTTACATGTTTACTTTATGAACTTTAAGGAAAGGTACCCCACATACCTGGGTAGAAAATTAAACTTCTGGACCTTCTTTAACTGTATGGGACAACCTTAGAACATAATTCTGAATACGATATTCGATTTTGGATGGTCCCGACCCATAACATGCGCAACTTAGTTTCTTTTACCAGCTAGAGACCTGCGACGGACCACGAAAAACGTAGAAAAACAATAAGGTTTCGTTTCCTTTTAGTTCGTAAACTCTAAAAAGAAATGATTTATTATTGGAACAGTTTTCGATCCAAGTTTATACCTTCAGATTTTTATCTGGGAACTTAAATTTTAAAATAATACGAAATTCTG
Organism: Vandiemenella viatica; assembly: GCA_031002005.1. NCBI lineage: Eukaryota > Metazoa > Arthropoda > Insecta > Orthoptera > Morabidae > Vandiemenella > Vandiemenella viatica. The sequence continues at coordinate 245,496,749 of CM061920.1, read as the reverse complement.
TTTATGTCCTTTAAGGGAATATTAAAGATTATAAAATAAGAAATATATAGAAACATCTGCTATAAATGATTTTCAGAATAATTGACACTTATGTATGTAACTGTTAAAGTTATACGCGTAATATTCTGAGGAAAGATGGGGTGTTGGTGCCTAGCAGAAAGAAACGCCATGCTTTAAGTCTATTTTGTTCACAGTTGACTTTGAACTCTAACATACGTGTAATTTATTATTACTGGTTTGCTTCAAACTTGAAAAATCCAAGTTTGTTTGGATTACGTTCTATCTGTGCCACTAACCCAATTACGCACAAAACGTCCTTGTTATCATCCATCTTTCGTATGTCATTACTTGCTGGGACCGTTGTTCAGCCGTCTGAATCACTGAGTTTCAATTTACCACGTAACCCACACATGGAGCGTCCTAGCGTACCTTCAGTAGTGTTTATAGTATTTTTACTGACTCTGTTAAGAAGGTTTTGACTATTCTTTTTATTTACTGAGGCGCTGAAATTTTCCAAAGTTTCAACACTAGTTTGGTATACCGATATAGGTTGCTGTTAATTGATGCTTCTGGGTGTACATACTACAAAACCAGCAGAACGACAGTTTCAGACGTGGTTGTTGTTATGACTTCAATTCGTAATCGACATTGTTTTCCGTTTATTATTTAACAGGTGAGTATAAACTAATAATCTTTTTAAGTTTTCACAGTTATTGTTTACATCATGTTCTTACTTCAATCAATGTTTTAAACTTCTATGCTGTCGCACTAACGTATTGGTGTGTTTGTATGAAATTTTAGTGGAAACTTTGTCTGGAAGACAACAAACAGTGCACGGATCCAGGCATGATACTAAAGCTGGTTGGGGCTATTAGAAAGTTATTTGAACCCAATTCTAAGACTCCGTTAATGTAATACATCTTCGGTATAATGAGAAGCGATCGCCATGCCCTTTACAGAACGGTTTAGTGTAATCCGTAGCACTATATTGCATGACCAACGATCTCCTAATCCGGTCTTTGAGACATTAATGAAACTTTGTATAACTGCTCAGAACTGCTGACTCGTGGCTTCTCAGACAAAGCTGGAGAATAGTTGTTGTGTGTCATCATTCAGATGGTACGAGCCGCACACATTGTTGAGCCGTGCTGTTTGGTAGGATTGCGCTTCCGAGACTAAGAGGCAGCTCAACACTATATGAACTTCACTCGGATGCTCTCATCGATGGGATTGGTAATGTTTCCCAAGGAAGATACTACCACCCGAATTTTGTGGTCTTCGAATGCTCAAATTACATCCAGAAATTTGAACTAAATTCCATTTCTAGACTGTGCACCATTTTATTAAATACTATCTCGTACCCGCGACTTCTTACGCGTGGATTAAGAATTTTTTTGCCAGAATTAAATATAGAAAGTTGGTGGTAACGAAGATTGGTCCCAAACAATATCGAGTCGGAATAATATGACAGGAAAGCTATCATTATATCATTCTATCGTCGAACCCGTCTCTTGAAGAGAATCAATTTCCAACATATTTCTGTCACCATTCGATAAGGTCTCAAAATTTCGTGACTACAACTGTTAATCATACTGGAAAAAATATCCGGTGGCCTTCATACAGATTTTCTTATCAAATTGCATCAATATCGATATAGCCATTTAGTCGTCAAATCGTAACAAAAAGACAGAGACTTACTTCCGTATTTATAATACTATTACTGCGTTTCACACACACGCACTGACTGCGAGCGACACCTGAGAGATCATTATAACGTAAAAAAGTGTACACCTACAACATTGCAAGACTACCTACGATTTGTCTCGCATTGCACGCCTAACTTTCTAATATCTACAGTTTAACATTCAATCCGAATAACCTACGGCCCAGGCGTGACTCTTATGATCAAAAACAATTTTTAAAAATTTAAGCCTCCACGGAGATTTGAACCGGAGGCCACGACATTTGCAGGCAAGCGCATTAACCACTTTTTTTTTTTTTTTTTTTTTTTTTTTTTTTTTTTTTTTAAATATAAATTTGGGTTTCATGTTCTCTTTTCCTGATTTGTATTTATTAGTGGTATTTTCCATCAGTTGGATGTTTTGTTTTTTGAGGTTCTTTATGATTTGAATATTTGGTACAGTTAGGTTCCCCTCGTGCCTTTGATTCAAAAGTCTCTCTTTGGGTCTAGGCGGGGTTTATAAACAGTTTTATTTGGTTAAATTGTGATCATTGGAATGATTCTGTCATTATTATATCGAGCATCCGTGCGAAGTCTTTTTTATAATTTTGAGTTTGGATAATTTCGTAATATAAGTATTCATATATGCTATATATTCGTCGTAAGTACTCTTTTCCGTTTGTAGCATATAAGTTAGGGTATTGCCTAGTATCCATTGTACCGTGTTGTGTTTCGTTTCAGGATATCTCTTTTTCTCAGGTTTCAGTATTTCCTGGATGCTCACGGTTAAAGGTGATGTTCTGTCAAGGAAGGCTATTCTTCTTCTTGCCCAATTCCATATTTTCTGGTTTTGGTTACACGTTATTCTGTGTATCAGGGTGTCAGTATTTCCGCAATTTCTGCATCTGTCATTCGGGGATAGATGTATTTCGTAAAGTCTTCTGTTGGTTGAGATTTTTTCATTTACGACGTCATACCACAAGGATTGTGTTTTAGTGTTTAGAGTTTTATTCGTTATATTTTTCCAGATGTTGCTCCAGTTGTATTGTGGATTTTTAATTTCGATTTTATTTCTGTGGTTAGATGTGTTGATTATTTTGTAGATTTCTTTTGTTGTCTTGTTGTACAGGGTGCATCCTTTGGTTTTTGCATAAGTTGTTTCTAGGTGAAATTTTCTCATATGTGGTAAGTGAACTTTATCGCGGCCATGTTGAAAGGTATTTCCTCAGTGACTGGTTTTGTTTCTTTAATCAAGTTATTTGTTGGGCCGTTTGGGTCATTTTCCGCTGTCGTTATGGTTCTTTTGAGGAATAATGCGCAGCATCTTTCGCGTACGCTTATCATTCCTATGCCTCCTTTCCTAGGGGTAGAGTCATTGTTTTGAACGCTGTTTTGAAGATCTTACCCCTGCTTGCGAACCACCCGAGCAGATTCTGTATCCGATCTGCAATTGTGTCGGGTATCGGCAGTACTTGGGCGATGTAGACCATTTTACTCAATAAAGATACTTGTACGATTTTAGCCTTCTGTATTGCATCCAGATCTCTATCACAGTGCATGTTTATAACAGCCCTAATTTTTGGTAGTGTTATGAGCCAGTTTTTAGTTATTGTTTTCATAATGTTCTTTTGAAAAACAATGCCTAATGTCTTATGTTCTTCTACTTGCTCGTACCAGATGTCTGTTGGAGGTGGGATCTCTGCTCCACTTATTTGGAGCAGTGCAGTTTTCTTTGGGTTAAGTTTTGCGCCTGTTGCTTCCGTGAACGTTGTGATTATTTCCCACGTTTTTTGGATGTCCTCCGCTGAAGTTTCGGCTATACAAATGTCGTCTGCGTATCCTCTGCATGTAAATTTGTATCCGTTTAGATTAATGCCTGTTAAATTTTGGTGACATTTCTCAAGCAGGGGTTCCGTTGCCAGTGCGTACAGGATCATTGATAGCGGGCATCCTTGTCTTATCGATCTTTCTATCTTGACGGGCGCTGACAGGTGTCCGTTTATAAGAAGTTTTGAATGTGTGTTTGTAATTATTTTCTTTATTACTTCCACGAATGGGGAGCCAAATCCTTTATGTTCCATGATTTTTAAGAGGTAATTATGTTCAATTCGGTCAAAAGCTTTTTCAAAATCGAGGAATAGTAGAGCTGATGGCGTTTGTTTTTCTGCGTTTATGCTGATAATATCACGGTATTCGCACACAGTATTTAAGATGCTACGTCCGGGAATAGCACTGGTTTGATGAGGTCCTAAGATTTTCTCCATGAGGGGTTCCAGTCTAGTTTTGAGGATTCTCGTTAGTATTTTAAAGTCTGAATTTAACAAAGTTATTGGTCGTATTTCATTGATTTTTTTGATCTGGTTGCCTTTGGGTACTAGCACTATGATGCCCTCTGTGAAGGCGGTGGGAAGATTATCCTCTGTCCATAAGTCGTTTAGAATCTCTGTTAACTTATTTCTTAGCATGGGCCAGTAATGAATATAAAATTCTATGGGTAACCCATCCGGTCCTGGGGATTTCCCTCTTGCTGCTTTGTTTATCGATGTATGAATTTCATCCTGGTCAAAAATTCTTGTTAGAGTTGCTGATTCTTCCACACTTGCTGTGTTACTTGAGTTGGATATTAAATCGGCGATTGCCGCCGTACTAGTTGGAGTTGACTTAAATATTTTTATAATGCGTGGTAATTTCTTTAATTATATCTCTTCCGTCCTTGATGTTTTCACCATTTTCTTTAATTATATTGGTTATTAAAGTTTTTTTACTCCTTTTTGTGCTCCTTATAAGGTGGTACAAGGCTGCCGTTTCTTTGGTTGCGACGTCAGTCGGTTTTGAAGTTGTCAGAAGTTTGTTTGCTTGCATATTTTGTAATGATAGGATCTTGGCTTTGTATTTTTTTATTTTTATATTAGTATCGACAGTTATGGTGGGCTCTTGGTATAATTCCTTGATGCATCTGTAATAATACTCAATTGTGCCCTTCATCCAATAGTTCTTTTGTGTCCCCCAGGAGATTAAGGTTCGTTTTAGTTTCGGTTTCACATGTTCAACCCACCAAGATAGTGTGCTTTTATATTTTTTACAGTTTTTTAGACATTCGTCCCAGACACTTTTGATTTCTTCGTCTAGCGCCGGGTCTTCAAGCATAGAGATGTTACATTTCCAGAATCCTTTGCCTCTGCTAACTGGCTGCCTCTGCATGTTGACAGTACATTGCATACTGTTGTGATCTGAAAAGCTTAGAGGAAAAATGTTTGCACTGGTTGTTTTGGTTCGGAGAGTCTCCGTTACGTAGATCCTGTCGAGTCGGCTTGCCGAGTTGTTTGAGACATATGTGTAGGCTTTGGCATTTCCGTGAATGCATTCCCAGCGTCGTGAAAGTCCATCCCTCGAATGAGGTTAGTCAGCTCCCTGCACCCATTGAAATTTGGGGTTTGATCTTTTTGGCTTAGTACACAATTAAAGTCACCTCCCATTATTATTGCACCTGTGGTATTTCGCAGGAGATAGGGTAGCTCTGTTTTGTAGAAGTGTGCTCTTTGGGCTCGATTATTATTGCCAGAGGGGGCGTAAACATTGATTATTCGCGTGTTATTTATTGTAGTTGCAATGGCCCTGCCGTTTGTTAATGTTTCTGTACTAACCGTCTCAATTCCCTCTCTAATCACGAGGGCCGTTCCCGTGTTGGTTTCTTTGGAGTAGTTGATTATTCCATCGTATCCAGGGATGTTTAGTTCCGTAAAAGTCACTTCTTGTAACATTGCGATGTCAATACTGTTTTGTTTAATATAATCCGCTAGGCATTTTATTTTGAATGGCGTAATTACTCTGTTCATATTTATAGTTGCAATGCTATAACTTTGATTGCTTGTCATTGGTTATTTTACGTCTCATCAGATCCCTCCATTACTTCCTCGTACCAGCTGTCTTTACTGAGGAGTTTTGGTTTATCTTCTTCTCTTATCTTCTGATCGTTTACGTATTTTGGTGTGTCTTGTCCTTCAATTCTCGCTTTGGTTGTTTCTTCTTCTTCTTCTTCTCTTGTCTTGATTTGGCGTTATTTGTTGTTCGTTCTACTTTCTCTGCTATTCTTTTTACTGGTTTGCCGTTGTTTTCGAGTCGTTCACTGAGAGCTCGGCGTTTTTTTGCTATGTATTGACTTGCGGTATTGGCACCATCCTTATTTGCACTTCTGCTAGATTGTCTTGTTATTCTCTTCTCGCTTATTTCTTTCTCGGCTTTGTTATTGATCGTTGAGCTGTGCATTTCAATCCGTTGTTTTGTTTCGGAATCTTCTTCTGCCTGGTGAGTTGTTTTATTTGTAAATGTTTCTATGTGTATGACATGTTCTGGGATACTCTCTTCTTCTATTTCTTTTTCATGTAATTTCTGTTCCGGTTCTTGTTCTTCGTTTTCTTCTTCTTCTTGTCCAGATTTTCGGCTTGTGTTTCCTGTTTCCGCCGTGCTGTTCCGAGTTGTCCTCTACATCGATCTCCATGTTTTCCGTGTTTTCCAACGTTTCTGTGTGTGGCTCACATGCTGATGTTACAGTGTGGCCTATGTTTACACTGTTGACTTGTGCCGTGGCTTCTGCATAAGACGCTGTGTTGCTACTTTCCTTACTCGCTTCCGCGATTGTAGCATTTGCTGTTATAGTTTCTGATGTTGACAATTTTGCTCTTGGAAGTTGTAATGGTCGGCGTTTTGTACACTCAGATCTTAGATGTCCTGGTTCATTGCAAACAGAGCATGTGCGCGGTTGTCCCTCATATATTATTAATGCTTTGAAACCTGTATCATTATATAGGAAGGTATATGTTTTTTTAAATCAATTTTCACACACCGTATGCCGTTGTTTGCTTGGAATCTGAACTTTGGGCTCCATTTTTCGTCCGTCGCCGTTATTATTTCACCATAGCTTCGGATTGCTGCCGTTACACTAGCATTACTAATTTCAAATGGTACATTAAAAACTCTTACTGATCGTAGCCCCAGCCCTGTGTGGCTTATATGTACGGTACTTACGGTTCCATCTGGGTTCTGGTAGTCGGCTTTCCCTCCAGTTTTCTCTACGATAGTATTGCACAAGTTGTCATTTGTCATTTTAACGTATACTGCATAAGTCAAGAAGTCCATTTGGATTCCGTATACATCTGCGTCTGTCAAGTTGAATTTTTCATTCAGCCATTCATGGAAGTCATATGCACGTGGTCTTGTCTCCTTTGCGTCGAACGCGAATTTCAGTGTATTCTTTCGTATCGTCGATTCCATTTTCACTATCGTAAACCACAAGCTAAGTTTTCACTGATACACTCACTGAACCTCGCTTGAGGAAAGTATCGAGCAACCACACGCGACGGCGGCTCGATGCGAAACTGACCACTGAGCTGCCAGTCCACTATAAGGAAAAAACAGTACAGAGACGTCCATATCTAACGCGTCTGTCAATCGCCGTCCAGTAGTATTTCGAAATTATGAGACAACATGTGTTATTTATACAGATAATGTTTCAACCAAATGTAGACAGTATTTTTCTCCTTGTTTCAAAGGATAAGTGTGCAAAGTTCATGGAGATCGGATGAAAACTGTGGATTTGTATGAAGAACAAACATACATACATTCATCTTTATATATATAGATATGGAAATTAATTACCCCTCATTTAAAAATAAGCAAAAACTTACATCTAAGCTAAACTCCACACTATTCGACCAAATCGAACCTGAAATTTATTCTAACAAAGTTTTTTGAAGCTCTAAATACAGATCGAAATTGTATCACAGATCTTTTTGAATTGTACAAACTGACTGTAGCATTGACTGTCGGCGTGTTACTGGACCAATATTCTTGTGCTACTTCAGAACAAACGTATAGTTGAACAACTAATTTTTTGTTTACATTTCGTTTCATATGTTTTACAATACAGAATGACCTGCTAACCATCGGTAAGGGAAAAAAAATATTAGCGCAATCATATGATTATATTGAGTAAACACATAATTGCAAATCCTTTTCGTAGAATAGAAAATATTAATTCAGGTTACATTGTCAAATTTTAATTGTCTTGATTCCAACCTGACACATTTTCTCATAGTTCTGTCATATTACGACATACTCATGGCTTGAACACAAATGATAAAGTGACCATTGTAACTCGGAGAAATAATATAATTGTAATAAAACTAAGTCATAATATAATGGCAAGTATTCTACAAACAAAACATAATCTTCTAGTATAAGTAAACGATTAAGTATACAAAATAAAAGTTTCTGAATAAGATTTCTATCTTGTCTCACAACAATTCTATTCCTGTATTTTGTTATTATTTCTTTAGACAGATAGTTCGTTATACGAAAACAGATGTAACACTTTTGACCTTACATCGGTATGCGGAACGGAGCTAAAACGAAATATAACTCGACAACACGGTATTAAAATCAAGCCATCTCATATATGGAGAAGTTAATCGCTTCTTTACAAACAAACAAAAAATATTTTTTTGCGAATAAATGACTTTCTAAATCATTTCGTTCTTCACGTTAAAGTGCTACAAATAAAGAGCAGAGGTGGCTGCAGATATTGAGTTCGTTTGTTTCTGTTAATTGCTTCGACTCTCACTGCTTAAAAGACAAATAATAATACTAAGTTATTTATATTCTTCACAACTTCTATAGTCTTTAATGGGTTTTTGACGTGAATGTTATCCTGTGACATAGCTGTTTAAATGTTTCCACTGTACTCCGATTCAGACCCTTTTAATAGAGTCATTATTATGACGACGCCAAGTTAAATTTGAATTCTAATAACGTGGTATAAAAGCCCTCCGCAATGCAAGCGGAGGAATGTCTGGAAATGAAAGGGGAGCATTTTATGTTAGTGCTTCACAAGACAGGAGTTTTGCCGATCAATTCTTCTCGGAATGGAAGTTAGCAATTAAGTATAATGAAGGCACATATACAGTCTGGAGCAATTAAATTTTTTCTCACGTAAGGTTCGTAAAGAGTGTTTGTGTATCAGCAATCCATTATCGAACTACTTCAGGTATCGAATATGAAACAAATTGGAACGGATATGTGGATACTGTTATCGAGTAATTCTGTACCTTCGAAGTGTTTCAGGTACTCCCCATTAATGTATTTATGTGCATACAATTTTTTTTTTTTTTTTTTTTTTTTTTTTTTTTTTTTTTTTTTTAAGAAAAAGTTTTAAATTTTTCATATATCTAACGAAGTACTTCATCGGATGGAGAAACAATAAGAACTGCTATTCACTATAAAGCAAGGAAAACTCAATATGTTAGGGCACATTATGAAAGGCAATAGGTACCAGCCATTGCGACTCACCATTGAAGGACAGATACGGGTAAAAGATCTATTGGAAGGAGAAGGAATTTGTGGCTGATGGACATTCGGAGATTGTACAACTGCACGTCAGAAGAGACTTTCCTGTCGACCTCGGTAGCGTAGGAGCTATGTTGCTAGCTCCGCGTGCCGAAGGTCGCCAGTTCGAGTCCTGCCAAGGGCATGGGTGTTTAAGTATTGTGTCTGTGAATGTACTGTCCGTCGTGTGATGTATCTAATCAACTGGAAAAAATTTCATACTGGAAATACTGAAAGCACTGAGAGACATGATTACTATCGAGTTGGCTGTATGGCCTAAGATGTCATTAAAAAAATAATAAGCTTTCCACGCTGCAATGTCACGTCCAGCTATGTGGACCGCCAACATCAGATAGGAGACTGCGCCTTAACAAGAATAAAGAATACGCAGTATACGTAGAGAGCTTTTAAGTTGATTTCTATATATTATGAAAATTTTTAAGATTTTTACCATACAAAATTACAACAGTTACAAAAATTTGGAATTGTTGTATGTTAAATAGGTATAGTCGTATTTGTTGCTGAAATTTTTCCGAAGCGGTCACTTACCGAAAGCATGTGTGTTGTTCCATTGTTCAGCTATTAATGACTAACAGTTTATAAGGAATGTAACTACGAACTAATAATACTTCTGTAATTAAAAATTCGACTGAACAGGATTATGAATAGCATATAGATGTTTCGAGCTAGTTTTACCTTCCTAAATAATGGTGGTAACAGATGATATATTTAAACGAAAATCCTAATGATAAATTAGTATTGAAGCTTGTATCTTTGATTTGTAACTAGTAGAATATAATAAATAATGTTGAATTTATTTTCTTCGCTTATACTTCTCTTGTACTGTAAATAGATGCTTTTTTTTACCAAGTGATAGATAAAAACAAATAGACAATTAATTTCCGTTTATATTGGAGTTCTGCAAGATCATGTTTCAAGATGCACCTCACCTTTCTTTCTTTGGCATGTATTTCGCGCAAGATGCAATTGACCCTAATTCCCGCAGGAGATGGAAGCCGAGTTTGCGTCTTTTCACGTCCAATGGAGTGGGAAGGTATTACAGCCAAAATTTCACTAAGATGGGAAGCAGTGCTAACAGTCTTTATTGTGCCGATGAAGAAATAATTATTAAAAACTGTTTAGGAAATAACAGTACATATGTCAATTTCCAGAAGAGAAAATATGAAATGATCAGCAGAA